>JACBWW010000003.1:34103053-34236320 GCA_020086605.1 Lanius collurio
TACATTGTAAATTAATGAAGCAAATTATTTTTTGTTGTCAGTTCTATACTCAAAACATTCTTTTATTATTTTTCAAGCATCAGTTATGTAAAATCCTGCAATCTAGAATATTAAAAAAATTTAGAAATTTCTTATTTTTAATATGATACAATAGATTGTTTTAATAAACATGAAAGTACACTGAAATCATGATAACAAGAATTTATGCCTTCTACAACAATAAAGCAGAAGAACATTCATTGTAGGAATTACTGAAAGCACCATGTGCAGATGGAGCAAAGGGCCTTTGGAAAATCACCTTTAGTGAAAATTAAAGCATCAGTCATACAAATTGAAATGTATCCAAATGTACAGTATTTTCCACTATCTCTAGATCTGCAATAATGCAGGTAAAGTTCTTCTGAACTTTTCTTGGCATAGATTTTAAGGTCAGTGTGAATATGTGCTGCTCAGACACAGAGTAAAGGAACTGCGTTTGTGAAGCCCTGGGTGTTCTCCCATCAGTGATCACCCACTGGCAATAAGGCTTTGGTCACTTTGCCTGTCTCATCCTACATTTATATGGTTTCTTGCTTTCATGAAAAGAGTCACAAAAATTTTAGCTGTCTTCTTAGGTGTTATACACTATGTAACACCACTGTGAATAATGATTTAACAAAATCGCTCTGAAGATGGATTGTTGCAACTAATGGAGTAATTTTAAAACATTCTGATTAGCATAATCTGATAGAAATAAATTCACTAGAAATAACTATTAACATTTCCTCTGCCACTTAAACTCACCAGGAGATAAAATTATTATTTCCAGTTTAGACTAGGGGTTGGATTTTATTTTTTTCCTTACCTTTCTTGTTTTGGCAAAAAGCAGAAATTAGGTGGAACAGAAAAAACAATTGAACAATCCTTCCCATGCTAAAACACAGCAGAGTTGGCACCATATGATAATACAAAACTGAAAACATGTTCTAAAAATTCTAAAGAAGAATTCTAAAAATAGAGTTGAGCTTTTAATAAAGCCAGTGATGATATCTGTTTCCCATCTGTTCCTGGTAGCATAAAGTGATCTCTGTTTTCACACTGCAAAATATTATAATGGACAGGGATACCAGCTTCCTGCTCTCATTCCACCACTGATTCAGCCATTGATACCCTCTTGATTATGGGAGAACATGGTATTATTCTCTCTGAACCAGAAATGGAGGGGCTGCAGATATGATCCAACAATGGTGTGCAAGCACATTAATTACAGTTTCCTCATGTCACCAGCTTACAGATTACTTTTCCTGATTATTTTTCACATAATATGAAGTACTTGCCGATGATTTTTTTTCATTCTTACAACCATGGAGTTTATACAAACCACTTGTAACATCTATTAAAACAACTGTTCTCTTTTATGCACACTGATGAGGTTTTATACAATTGAAAAAGAGGACATTTTTTGTTACTATAACAGTAATCAACACAGAAGTTGCAATACCAGGTCACACTAAGGATCTCTCAAACCTTGCATCCAGTTCCTGAGAGCAGCTGGTTTCCTCTCTGCTTCATTTTGACTGTTTGATCCCTGGCTGTTTCTGTTTCATCATCAGCTATCCCTCACAACCATTTGACTTCTTTTCCCTTTGACAATCTTTCCCTCAGAGTGTCCAATATCTTTGTGGGATCAATAAACTCAATGCTTTCTCACGGAAAAAGTGTAATGAATGAAGAAAATATGAAAATGCTATTTATACTCAAATGTTACCTACCCACTTTTCCCAAAGATGATGACGATGTACACTACGCTACTCACGACATGTGGCTAGGCATTCTGAAAAGCATTATAAATCACAAGTGCTCCAAAATTATGGACTTCATAATTGGATCTGTAAATTAATTGTGTAAGAATTCAAGTAGCTGGAGAGCTTAGAAGAGGTTACGCACCCAGGCCACGAGTCACACTTAAATTCAAGTGGCACTGTATAGGAAACCAAGGCCTCAGACAGCCTCTGAGAAGGACCAGCTGTAATTTACGTCACTGCTATAAACTGCAGCTACTAATAATGCTAAATTATGCAATAAATTATCTATTTTTGACTGAACTACAAAGCCCCTTGTGTAGACTATATCAGCACATACAAGAACAGTAAGTGCAAATCCTGTCAGCAGTGTCATCTTGACAGTCAGTCATGGGGAATGTCTTGAAATGCAAATCTTTCCCTCAGTGATACAGCACGTGGGGCTAATTGACAACAAAAATTTGTTGCAGGAAGGCTGGAAAAAACCAATGATTGATACATGAATTTCTAATTCTGACAACACTTATGCATTATCACAAGTCAGTGTTCTTGATTTTTCTTAACAGTTTCAGCTTCTGGTGTTCAGTAGTGGTGCAAAACTGTAAAGTTTACTTTCCCTTTTTTGCTTTTACTCTAATCTTTTTCAAGTTCACTGGGGGCCCTACAAAGAAATTAAAAGCACAGAGAGTTTATAATTTCTACACTAGATTAATCATTTTTGAGTGCCAGGGCTTAAGAAAATAGCTGTAAAGGCCCAACCTTGCAATGCCTCTCAGAACCCTGCTTTTCCAGCTCCACCAGAATTGTTGGTATTACACTGTGACTAACCAGAGCCACTAGGTTTTTCCACTGCAGCCACATGGGGAGTGAGAGCTGGTTCCCTGACCTCACACCTCCAGTGATGCCTCCTCCTAGAACAGCGATGCCCCTGTTAAATGTCAGCAAAGTGTTACCAGGTGTCCTACAGGCACAGTGGCCAAGGGCAGCAGAGAAAGAGTGTGGAAAGAGAAATACAGCCTTTTGCTGCCAGAGGAAGTGAGCAGGATGGAAAGGGCCTTCCCATGGCTTCATCTCCATACAGGTAATTCTGCACTGGAGAAGGAATATTAAATTAGAAACTGGTCCCATCCTTACGAATATGACTACCAGGGATCCAGCATATTTTATCCGAATTACAGTGGTATAAACTTCATGCACATGAAACCATTATTAGCTCTGCTCAATTAAGAATTTAGCCTAGAGAGAAAAAAAAATTAAAATAAAATACAAGTACCCCTGAGAGGGATACTACAAAGAATATATACATCCAATTATGTAGTATTTTAGTGATGTATGTAATTTAGACTTTAAACTGGGGGTATGTTTACAATTGAATAAGCAGTCTTATACTAAAAAATGTATTAATATTTTCAATTGGGCATCTTCCTCGTGATCATAAACTGTATTTACTTTTCTACATTTAACATACAGAATAAAGAAGGAAAAAAAACCCCTCAAAAATATTTTCTGACAAATTTATGAGTGGGAAGTCTCAAGCTTCATTCAAAGCTTATTCCAGATTCTGAAAGCAAACTGTTGTGAAATCACATTAGTTTAACAGAAATTCATAAGTCAGAGAAAGAGAAGCCAAAACCAATAGCTGGCAGTCTCCTGCTACATTTTAACTTAGCAGGCCTTTGTTTTCCATCCCCCCAACTCAAGCTATGTCAGTCCTCCCTGCATTTCTGACAGCAGACTCTGAAGTGTTACTGATGGGCACCACCTTCTCTTGGTTGTGTTTCAAACATTACTTTCCTACAGGTGGGCAGGCCCAGCAGAACCACTAAAAAAGTTCTCCTTGTCTGTATTCTGCTCCAACTTCCTTAAGGAAACCCACTACAGAAATATTTTCCCCTTCATGCTCTCTGCAAAACCAAAATGCATTTTTGAATTAAAAGAGTAAAAATTAGCTTCTGCAGGAATTTCAGAAAGATGAAGCATAATTCATAAGAGAAAATTTGCATCAATGCAGATTTAGCTTATTTTTCAATGGAGCAAATGGTTTTTGCAGAACAAGAAGAGCAAAAAATAGATGCTGGTGAAACCCTGGACAGGGAAGAACCCATGCTCTAAAAACCACCAAAGAAAAAGGTCAAGCAAAAAAACGCCCCTGTAACAGGTAAATTCAATTTAATTATCTAATACCTTTTAAAACAATTTCCCAGGTATATAATTCCCACTCTTTGTAATTTTCTGGAATTGCGATTGAAAGGCCACACTTGCCTCAAATCACATACCCTTATTTGTAGGGTAGGTTGAAAATATAAACAAAGAGATTTGCAATAAGTGACACTAAAAAGCTCAACTCTGCACCTTAAAAAAAACCCATACAAATCAAGATCCTTATAAGGGTAGCAGCAACATCACTTGAAAGTGAATGCAAATGCTATACGAAGTTTAAATATGCAATTTAATTTTACACTGGAACTGTCTTGAAAACAACTTATCTTCTCCATTTTTTGTATGTATTAGCCAACTAATTTTGTCTTGCCTCATTCATATTTCTGTTTGCCCTGCATAATCCTTCTGAACTGCTGTGCAATAATAACATCCAAACAATCAAGAAAACTGCAGAAGTATATAATTGTCCAAAGATAAGGGCAGCTACACTACTAAAAACTAATGCTAACATACTATAGAAAGTATACTTAACAAAGGCTATGTTTTAGCTAAACTTACAGTTTTGAGTATTAGATTAAATAACATTTCAAATATCAGATGTAATAACATCTGTGTGTAACTATTGCTAAGTAATTATATTGACTGTGGCAATGGACAGGAGGTTTTTAACATGAATAGGGCCCTACAGAGAGTGCCTTCAAATTTATCAACTTGAATAAAACATAAAAGAGAAAACCCAAAAAAACTGTATTTGGTAATGTGAGTTTTGGATCACTACACCTGATGAAGTAAAGCAGTGAAGTACAAGCAAGTTATTTTGATGCTTGGTTAACCACAGGGAAAGCAGCTCTGCCTTGTAGCTGTGTAATTCAAAGCACTACAATCCATGGCTCACATGAAACTTGATATCCCCATGCACGTTCTTACCCAGTTCCCATTGCCTCAATACAAGTTGTTTTTATTCCCTGAAAGCAAGCAATTTTTCAAAACACCAGTGCCTAAGAAACAGCAACTATTTCAGCAATCAATTTTAAGACCAGCTTATCCCATCCTTGTGAATAAAGTTAGCTACTATTTTAGGGAAGTGATTATATAGTGAGGTTGCTCTTTCATCACACAGCTCACATCTGTCCAGAGCAAAGCAGCTCTTAGACTCTTGAATCCATATTTCCCCCCAGAAACTATAGATCAAGTCTTACAGGAAAAACTATGCAACATCTCAGAAAGGTTTTAGGAGGTAAAACAAGGGAGAATTATGCATCTGCACTGAACTAAAATTAGAAAAGCTGCCATATGGCTCTGTGAAGCCAGCAGCACGTTCTTATTCATTAGGAAGCATTCTGCTAACATAAAAACACAAGGCCTTCCTGTGCTCTCCAAATGTGTTTATCTTTTCAACATTAATGCATGATATATCATCAGGCTGCTGAAATCTCCTGCAGTGCATATTAAAAAAGCACAGCTGCACTTTTTCTCAGCACGTTTATTCACTGTGAGCACAGCTTTGCCCACCTCCCTGACACAGCCCTCCTGTAAGCCCTGCTCCCCCCTTTAGCTTGGAAAGGGCTGCACTCCCATCACACACTCGCCTGCCCAACTCCTCTCCCCACGTTCTGCTCTGCTCATCACACCCACATGGTTTAGCTTCATATTTACTACTGCTGGTGGAAGCACACTGAAATAGTAAATGACCCTAGGGCTTAAGCTAAAAGCCCTTGGAAAGCTGTAAGTGAAATTACTCGCTCAGGAGTCGCAGCACTCACAACGCTGCGATTTCTTTTTTCCAGTGCATGCTGCTCTAACTGGTGCAGCTGCTCTCCTATCCTACACATATCTGCCCCACCTTCCCATGGTAAAGAAGCATCAGTAAGGCACTAACTCTATGGAAAGCTTCGCATTCTCACAAAACCATCAAACAGAGGTAAACATCCATGGAGCTTTTCAAGCTTTGAGTGAAGTCTTGCTCTTAGAAAAGTCAGTAACAGTAGCCAGCATATAAAATTTTCATGGACAGTGAAAGGAAAACAAGCACTGAAAACCCAGGATGGATTTAGGAATAGCAACAAATGGAAGTAATAGTACTTAAAGTTAATACTAGTTTTGTATCTTAATAATTTTGACATTTTGCCATCATTCTTTTCTTGTGCAAGTCAGCATTTTTGTCACTCAATACACCTTGTGTAAGAAGTACTGTCTGAGAAATAATTGCCCCTAGCTCAGTTAAACTGGAACAAGGACAAAAATAATGAAATTCAACTTACCAAGAATAATATTTTAACTGCTGGAGAGAAAGGTGCCTATTATCTCTGTATGTATTTCTTGCTAAATATTTCAATAAGCATTTCACTACCTTTTCCTTGGTTTCTTTCTCCCTCTCATTTTGCCATCATCAATACCTATGACCTCTTTTCCTTCTTGTTATTACAAAACTCAGTGGTCTGCCTCCTGAAAGTGAGGAAGAAGACAGGGGCAGCAGTGGAAATGCCTATTCCTTCCTGCCCTGGCCCCAGACCCAGTTGTCTCCGAGTTCCATGAGCTGGGGTATCGCAGTGCTGTGTTCCTGGCACATGGCAGCACTCAGAGCACTGAGGCAGAATCTCATCCATAAATACACTTAAATAACTTCTCTGAAGATTGCTAACTTTTGGATATAACAGTGACAGCTGTTATAAAAGTGATGTTATTTACAGAAACAGCATTATTTACAGAACTTTGTACCTACTACCCACAGATTTATCTACTTAATGCAGTGGGCAAGAGATTATTCTTACCTAATATCACCTCAGAAGGTCACCAGTCTCTGCTAAATTAAGGACTAGGGACTGAAGTAAAACCCAGAATTATAACCCTCTTGCTGCTGCTGCTCAAGTGAAGACTCAAGTGTCCTATCCGGGACCCCAGATCCTCAATGGCTTGATCCAACCCCAGCACACCATAAAAATATGACACAACGCAGCAATTAAAATAATTTCTTTGGTGATATTATTTCTAGTACTTTTATTTATTAGTAAATTTATTTATTAGTAAACGCTCAGAAGGACAACTGCTATACTACCATTTAAGTGAAATCTAAACTAAGACTAAAAGGAACTCTGAATCTAGGAACTATTTCTCACTACATGCCTCATTTACAACTTGTGGTGATGGGTCAAACTACCACATTGTGAGTGGAAAGTTGGTTTTCATCTCTGGAACATGGAATTAAGCTACCATCATGACCATCACCTCTTGAATCCCTGGACATGCTGCAACATTAACCCTTTCCACTGCGTTTTCAAAAAGGAGGAAAGGAATATAACTGGGTATAGTTTCCCCCTGGTGAAATTTTTAGACAGGTCTTAAATCACTGAAATATTTGAGTATGTTCAACATATGCTTTAATATGAAATGAAAGGTTGTGTTTAACTTGCAAACAGAAAATTATATGTAAATTTATATATTTGTTTGTTTTAAAGTTATTCTGTCTCTTTTCCCCAAAAAGACCACCAACATTATCTTTCCAGTCTATACTCACTGATTAGAGAAATATCTAAATAAATAAAATCATCAAAGGTGGCCTGTCCAAAGAATTTCCTTATCAGAAGGCCTAAATCCAGGATGATGCTGAGAATTTATAATTTTCACTGGTTTTAAAATGCGTTCTTAAATACAAGGGTTTGGAGTTCTGGTTTTGCATTTACATTTTCTAAGAATGTCTGCTAACCAGTATAATAACAAATATCTGATTGATTATAGTGTAATTTACAGTATTTAATACATGCCTAAAATACAGTACTCAAACAATAAGAGAGTACACGTGTTACATTAAGCACATTGGCTACCAGTGCCTTACTCCAAAATACTCTCCATTTAATCAGTCATTTATTATTCTGTGCTAGAATCAAATAAGCAGATTCAAATATATGTATCTGTGGCTGTACACACAAACACATCCAGGAAGCGATTTTGCATCTGTTGCTATTTAGATGATTTCAAAACACTCACGTAAACTACTCAACTGTGCATGATAACAAACACCACATATCCATCAGCAGTGACTTAAATCTGTTACATTAATATGGCTGCATTTCAAAAGAAAGAGCCAAGCTAACTGACCTCTGCACTGATATATTAGATACAAATATTTGGCATCACTCTGTTTAACAAAGCAATTCTTTTCTTTGGTATGTACCGAATTAGGACAGAAAATTTTACTGTATTTTTTGGCAATGCAATTTTATAAGTGTTAGATATTTACTTAATGAGTAACCTCATCTTATTTTGATAATTCATCTCTCAAAACAGTATTAATGTGAATGCCTAAATGGTGGGAGCCCGATGTTCTTCAATATTTTGGCCGAGTTAATATTTTTAAAGACAAGAAACATGGCAGAATCTTATAATTTCGTTCAAAACAGGGCTCCACCATGGTCTCAAGAATAATATATTGCTTTTACAAATGTTAACAGCCCTCCAATTGGTTCTTTGACATGTAAAAACACAGGCCAGATTTTGAAAATAAAGATATAAGGGTTAACACTCTTTAGACTAGAATCTGTAAGGCAGTTGCCAAGCTAATTAAACTTATAGGTTTCCAAAACTTAGGCCAAAATAACATACTAGAAAGGAATATTAATCTAGGCAGACTCTGTTTTTGAAGCCTTACTTTTCTGTTCTCAACCAGCTGTTAAAAGGAAACAGATGACTCCCTTTCTTTGAATGCCACATCGCCATGATTACAAAATATCTGTCTTATTTTAGGATGCTGATAATAAATCTTTGTGGCACACCAGATTATCCACAACAACAGGCAAAGATCCTTTTGCTTTTATAAACTGCCATTGACAACTGCATAAGTTTTCAAGAGACCTAAATGTGGCCCACAAAAAAGAAATACAATGGATCATGGGCTCCCTATAAGCCCATGAAAAGCAGTTTCCATAATAAAGTGTAGGCCAAAATGGAGCACAGATAATTGAAGACAGCTAAGGAAGAACAGAAACAGGTTTAATTTAATGTGTCCATGTTAACATGGATTACAGGGCTTCTACTGCTTCTAATAGCCCAGATTATGGTAGATAAATTTTTTTGCAAAACAGCTCTAAATCATTAAGGACAAGTTAGGTTTTCTTCTATAACAGCCCAGTGTTCAGAAATAGAAGCTTGGGCCCCTCTTCTTACTCGTCTAACCCACCATCATAGACCTCAGCCAAATTTTCAAGGCAATTTAGAAACAGAAACTTTCCTATTACTGCAAGGAAAGCAGATGGAAAAACAAAACCTTCTTAAAAGAAACTGTTTATTTCTGCAAGTTAGTTATTTAAGGGGATTTTTTAATCCAAGTCCTTCATGAAACTGTGTTTAAGATTAATTTCATATATTTCAACAGTGGCTACATTACTTCAGGTACATTATGAATACAGCCTGACTGTGAGAAGAAAGGTAATGATTATTAATATGCATTGTTTAAAACATTCTCTAAAATTAAGAGATATTTTTTCATTACCCTAGAAAATCTTAGCTTATCTCGTTGCTAAGATTTACATCCAGACAAAGTCACTTTTAACCTCAATTGCATTAATTTGTTCTGTCACATATTAATTAGCAGACATTTTAAAATGTCTGCTAATAGCACTGATAGGTACAAATGAGCTCCCTTCAATAGACTGAACCATACTTAAAACTTAATTAATTAGGCAGTACCATCTCTATTTCTCTAATTCAGATTCATGAAGCATGGATCAGCACCCAGTCTGAAATATGTCAGTATAATTCATAAACAGAAAAATTATTAAACACTAATAGTATTATTTTCTCTATTTTCTCAGTGAGTTTTATCAGTTGTCTTCTGAGAAGAAACGTTGAGCTGTTTTAACAATTTCCCTAACCATGGGCAGCTAAAAGCTCAGTGGAAAGGATGCTCCATGTTGTGCCAGTGGGTGCTGCCCAGCCAGCTCTGTAGTCTTGCTTGTCTTCCCAGCCCCAAACTCCTGACACAGCACAGGCTGGGAGTGAGTGGCCCCCACTGGGCAATGGTCACCCTGAATATGCTGAACAAATGTGGCTTTGACCAGGAGATGTCGAAGATTATGGTCTGCCTCCAGCCATGTCCCTCCTTGGCACGAAGGTCAGTAATGCAAGTCTGCAGCCAAGCCTGTGCATTACATCAGAAGTGATAATCCAGAACATTTTCCTCCAGTCTGCAATTTACTTATTTGCTTGCAAAAATGAACATGGGTGCCTGCTCCTCATTTTACATTTTACCCATCAGAACACCAATGGGCAAGACCTTTTACATAACAGCTGTTATTTCCACAGTATTACACATTCTTGTCAGCCTAAACATTTAAGGATACTGGGCTTTGAGCTAGGTTTTAAAATTCTAAGCTATTTGTAGACCTGGGCCAAAGTCCTTATTAAATAAACCAACCAACTAACCCAACAAAAAAACCCACAGAAAAGAACAGAAAAAAACACACCCCTTCCTTTGGAAAGCATTCAAGCCCTTGAGATAAAGGATATATGCTCCTCGTCTGAGCTTCAAAGAAAGAACGAATGGCAATGCCCATGACCATCACACAGCTCAGGGACCATATTCCTGCACCATAATTCACAACAACTCCAAGAAAACCAATATCCTCCCTCAGTTATATTTAGTAAAGGTTTTACAGACTGGCTTCTCTGCCTGTATCACTGATAAAAAAGTAAGGGGAAAAAAGCTTACTGGGCATATTTATATTTTAGACTGCCAACTGCAAACACATAATTATATTTTGAACATTAACTACAATGGCCTGACAATCTGTGCTACAATGTTCACATAAAATCAGCACCTCTTGCAGATAGACAGATGGTGGCTCAACTTTCAAGCTCAATAGTAATCACAGTAATCCTTGATTTTCATCAGTGTAACACTCAACGATTCATTAGTAACTTTTGTCACATTCCCTAAAATATGTGATGATTTCTTACTGCAGCAACAAAGAGTAAAAACCGTATCAGAGGGATGATAGTGAATGGAATAAACTGTCACAGGTATGGTGTTGCTGGTCCTAAAATTATGGCTAAAGCCACACCAAAGGCCAGAGACAGCATGAGTGAGAAGACATGAAAAACAAAACACAGGACAATTACTGAAGAGAAAACACTACAAGCTTAAAAATAAAGCCCTACAAAAAATGGGGGGAAATTTGAAAATACAAAGAAAAACCATTCCACATAAAATTCCACTTTTGACCATTAGTGACAGGGAGCATTGCATTCAGAAAAGTCAATGAGGATATGAAGAAACAACTAAAGACAGAAAAAAAAAACCCCCAAACATTCAAATATTTCCTTCAACTCAAGATGGTGAAAGGTTTTATACAATAGAAGCAAGACAGGAAAAATTTTATGATATTGGCACAAAATACCTTGATATTTTTCCACCAAACATCAAGACAAAGAAACCAAGAAAAATCTAAATGAGGGTCCCTCTAAGTTTTCCAATCTACATTTAGAAATTACAACCTTGATATCTCTTCCTCTTCTTTTTTTTTTCTCATTTCCAAGTAGATTAAATGTTATATTTAAACACACTTCCTCTTCAGTGTTGAATATAGGCCCACACCTAATTTGTCTCTGGATGACATCTCTGTCAGAAGAATCATGGGAATTGCAGGTTTTCCAGGTCTTTCAAGGAAATTGTGCTTCAGGAGAAAAAGTACCAGTATAAGGCTAGTGCTCTTCATGATCACATATCTTAAGATGACAAGGAACAATTCTAACTGACTAGCCAGCTCTCCATTATACATCCCAAAATGTTTCATCAACTCCTGCATCATGACAAGAACTTCCACTGAATATTCTGAAGAACATTCCGACTTCTTTGGGAGGGCTGACAGAACCTACCAATTTCTTCACTAAGCTGCTCCCGATTTCAGTCAACTTTCCATTAACAATCTGCACCTTCTGCATGAGTTGGCCACAAATTCCAGCTGTTAGGCTGTATCTTGCCTTTGTGTGCTGGAGTCATCTGTGGCAGGCACACTGTGGAGCTCCATCTTGCCTTGTGCCAGTGAGCAAAGCAAGCTGCAGGGACACATATTTCTGCTCTGAGATGGCTTGGGCCTCAGCAAAGGGAGGTACGACACGGCTGCTTCATCTGAAGGGGTATGTGGATACTTATTCAGATAACATGGGGATACCTGAAGCATCTCCAGTTGTGGTGTATCTACTTTATGGATTTATGGTTTATGGAGTTATCCACTTTAGCAGAACTTAAATTTATGTGCTTTTCTGTCTCCTCTTTCTGACATTTGCTCTCATCTTTTGCAAGTTAAAGAAGAGAGAGTATGAGTGTGTTTAAGTGTGTAGTGAAGGTATTAAGAGTACCCCTTGTCTTGTAAAACACACAGAGATGTGCCAACACCCTGTAATGATGAAAGGAAGCAGAAGGCATGTATGTGTTGACTGTCTAGTTGTTTGTCTGAGGGTATTCACTATTAGCTCAACAGTGCTCATGACAGAGCAAGCAAGTGATCAGTCTGTGATTTTCCCCCAGTTGCCCACTGTGGGTTTTCATAAAAGAAACTGAAAGCTGAAATAGTAATAGCTTACTTATTAATAGTTTTTCATATTCTTGGTGATTTCACGTTCAAGGACCCCTATTTCTAACTAACAGTCTATACACAGAATCTTTTTCAGCAATAACAAAATGCATGACTTAGAACAGATGCAATTATCATGGTTCTAGTTTGAACACAGAGCAGCCTTTGATCAATGCTTCTTCAATGTGCTGTGAATTCACAGGTTTTCAGGATTCAAATGTGGTATGAAAGACATTGCACCCTATTGTGAGTAAATATTATATTATTGTTTTTGAAGCTGCAGTCTTTAAAAATAAAAGATAAAAGCTGAGTAACAAAAGCTAGATTCCTTAAAATAGATTATCTTTTTTGACTGAAGTATCATCACTATTCACAGTGAATTAATTTGCTTTTCCATAAATTAAGCTGCAGACAGAGAGCCAAGGTAACATGAAGTCTCCTTCATTTAACTTGCTTTATGTGCTGCTGAGATTAAGACGTTGCATTCACTATCTAAAGCACACAGAAAAATCTGGTATTTTACAGTCAGCACCTTTCACACTGCAACCATCCAGCAACAAGGAACTACAAACACTATCATTAAGACTCAAATTGGAAGGCCCCAATTGCTCTTTTACACCTAAGATCAGCATTTATTTTTTAGCACCTAAACTCAGCCTTTGTTTCTGACCAGACACCTCTAAAAACAGAACAGCTGGTGAGAAACGCTAGACTCAAAAGCTTAGTTCATATTGTGATGGGATGTATGTCAGTCTATATTTCTGTATTGTTTTTCCTCTCAAATAAAAGTGCTAAATGAATTTATGATATTTACAGTTCATAAGAGATTACATGATAAACTGCAAAAAACCCCCCAAAACTGAAAAAACCTGTAAAGTTTAAGTTTAAAGTGTCCGGTGACAATTTAAATGGAATCTGAGAACAATACCCTTACCAAAGAGGCAGCCTCTAAAACCCAAAATTTCAGGAAGAGATGTCTCCATCTCTCTTATGCAAGACATTTTTACTACAATCCCAGCAGTACATAGACCATTACATATTGAAGTTACTAAATGAAAACTTTAATCAAGATATTCCTGTAAAGAGGGAACACTTGACACATATCCCCCAAAGAAGGTTAAATATAGGAGAAGCAGCTCAGTCCTTCATAGCATTCCCCAGCACTGATGTTACAGCTCACAACCTCTTACACTGCAATTATCTTTGCAGCTATACAATATGAAGTAAACAGTCACACTCTGTTAGTTTGAATTATTTTTTTCTCTTGGTCATTTAGAAGTTATGAAAGAAAACAAAGATCAAAGAAAAGCAAATATAAGTAGTATGCAAAACAAACAAGAAAGTTTTCCTGTAGCATGCACCAATAATGACTATTTCTGCCTGAAAAAGACCAGTACCTCAATGGCAAAGAGTAACATTTCATTTCTCTTTAACTTTGACCCATAACTTGAAGTCAAAGTTTAGATTTTCTGTCTAAAACTTCAAGCAACTTATCTCTGGCATGGAAGTATCCATCACTGATTAAGCTGAATCCCAAGGTCAAGAGGAATGTCTTGTTAAGCCATCATGTGACACCCTGCAACGCCCAACAATGCCAAGACAGCTGTCTTTTGAGTTGGTCGTTTGGAGAGGATCTGTCTTTGCTGGCACACTTGGACCTGAGTGGGAGTGGGGCCCTACCAAGGACCCATGGAGAGACAGATCCTCTCCAACAGCCAACTCAAAGCACTGCTCAGGCTCACCACACAGCTGCACAAATGCTAGTGTCACAGTAAGGGAGGAAATGGAAACTCATGATCAGGAGGAGGGCAGGGATGGTGAAACCAGGGCTTTTCAACAGCTGACTTATTTTCCACAGGTTATTTTGCAGCCTGAACACTTGATGATTATTTTTATCCATTTCCTTGAAGCAAGAGAATCACAGAATCACTGATTAGCTTGTGTTGGAAGAGAGCTTTAAAGACCACTTAGCCCACCCCTCCTGCCATGCGCAGGGACTCTTTCACTAGACCAGGTTGCTCAAAGCCCCATCCCATCCAGCTCTGAACACTTCTGGGGAGGGTGTATCCACAGCTTCTCTGGGCAGCCTGCTCCACTACCTCATTACCTTCACAATAAAAATCTTCTTCCTTATGTCCAATCTAAATCTATCCTCTTTCAGCTTAAACCACTGCCTCTTGTTCTGACACTACAGGCCTCAGTAAGAAGTCTCTCCTTTCTTTTAGGTCTCCTTTCCATACTGAAAGGATGCAATAAGGTCTCTAAGGCAATAAGCCTTCTCTACTCCATGCTGAACAATCCCACTCTTTTAATAGTTTGATCCCAAAGTGGACACAGTTATATGTCATAAAGCGTCTTCAGCTACTTATTTACTAAGTAATAATAATTATATTATAACACTACCTCCACAGGAAAATATTAGTTTAGTTAAAATGCTTTAACCAATGTGTAGATAAGTTCCAAGCCAAGTATTCTGCACGACACACAACTCCAGTAAAATAAGCAAACTACAGGAAGATTCTCAGTTGATGGGTCTGCTGGCCAATGACTACTTTTCATCAGACCCAGAAAAGAAACTGCTGGTCTGTATTACCTAAAACCAGTTTAAATTCTTCAGTGACTCAGTAGTTCTCTGGAGTCATGCAAGTAGTAAAGTCAACATAAACTGAGTATTTAGCCAGAAAGTTTATAATGTACAGAAGAAAATCAAAGACACTTTCAGTACATCACTCTCAGCTGTAGGCAGGGGAGACAGCAAAGCAAATCCAGTAATAGATTTTTTTATTTTGGTAAATACTCTGCATAAATTCCTTGACTTCAAGCACAAATTCTTGTGATACTTAATTCAGTCTTAAAATCCTATCAGACTGAAAATATAGTATATATAAACAGTGATACCCATGTAGAAGTCCTTCAAAAAGAAAAAAAATCAACAATTGGCATAAAATTTGAATATCCCATCTCAAATATGATTAATATTAAAATATCATTACAGAAAAATTGACCCAGTAAAATATTTGCAAAACAAAAACCAACAAACAAAAAACAAGTCTGAATATGCTCTCTTGCCTTAATATCCTGATTTTGCAAGATATTTATGTACATAACTTTAAACCTTTAAGTAGTTCCAGAGACTTAACAGGGATTACTCATCTGCTTAAAGTTAGGCAGTTGCTTAAATACCTTGTGAAATATGAATCTAAATTCAGATCTGATAAATTCAAAGTAGCAGTAGCCAAAGCAACACCTTATTACAGCGTTAAGACTATGCTGTTTTCTTTTAGCAAGTGATTTTACTTGCATACTGGTGCTGGAGGCAACAATAGACTATCTGCTGGAGTGCCCCTGTGATTACATAGTACTGCTACAGGGAAGCAAAAACTGGTTTTGCTATCAAATGTGAAACAAGAAAAAAAAGATAAATATGATTAACAACAAGCCCTCTTTTAAAGTTCACACAGGTTTCCATGTATGTCTGTCTTCATCAAGCACTTCTCCCTCTCCCAACACTACTTTGCTTTCACATGGTGATTCATTCTGTCCAAGGTCTGTCTTTTAAGGCTATTCCAAAAACAAGATCTGTGAACTCAAAAGTGTACATTAACAGCTACATTGACAATTGCCACCCCAATATCCCTTCCCTAAACCACTGAAAAGCGGATCTACAGAACACACCACCTCTTCAGAAACTGGTGACACATGAAAACTGGACACTGCAGGAAAATGGAAGTGATATAAAATCATATTTTTTTACTTGGAGGATACTTTACCGCAGTAGATTATATCCAACTGTATGTGAACCTAAGCAAGACAGGAGGATGCCATCTTAAAAAAGGCTACAAGCAAACAAAAAGGCTTGGAGAATAAAAGGAGAGAAATAAGAGATGGAGACCTGGAGTTTAATAAAAGGAACTCTGGGGACTTGAAAAAAAAATGAATCCATGTCTTGTACTTATGTCAGGACACATTCCTCAGCACTCCAACCAAAGAGGTCAGAGAGACTTAGCTGGACAAACTGCTGAAGAAGCTTAAGGTGATCTTCAGTATCCTCTGTAGCTACTGCATTGCTGATATTCAGACAGGAGACTAAAAGCACGACTAGATAATAAAGAAAAGGAAGTTTCAAAGTCTGAAGCAGGAGTTGTTCAAACAGTGAAATGTGACAAATAGTCTCTGCTTCAAAAAATCAGTTATTTACCTGATGAAACTGGGGCCAGCATGATAGATAAAAGGAGCTGCAAACTAAGGGCAAGGGTTTAATTTTTATAACCTTATTTATACCCAAAAGAAGAAGAAAAAACCAAAAAAACCCAAAAAACCCCCACAAACCCCTGAAATAAAACCCAGCAAAAGAGAGACAAAACAATCAAAAAAATAAGGAGAAAAAACCCACTACCATAATGAGGGGAGTCAGACTGGTGGTAAGAGTGAAGGAAAAGGACTACTGTTGAAATAAAATCAAATGGGATTGATGTGAAACAGTTCAACCGATTTTCAACTAAGGAAGAAGAAAATTCAGATTACTTTCATTTGCTGCCAGAATTTTGCTGTCTTCTGATATGACAAAACATTTTCAGCAGTATTTATATGACAGAAATTAATGTCTTAAGTGCTGAAGTTGCTTCTTAAAGTAAGACAGGACCCTAAAATTAATCAGACACTGTTTTACTGAGCATATTTCTTAAGTACAATCAAATGGCTTTATAGGTCCTTGGCTGTCTGGAACATATAGGAACGTTTATTCCCAATAGTCTTTACACTTGCCTAACACAAGCTTTTAAATTAAGCACATGCAAATCAGAACTGACTTGCTTGTACACATATGTGTACATTATGAACACATCTGCAACATATATTACCATTACTCTTTCCAAGAAACTTAACGTGGATGCAAACAACAGGAGAGCTTACACTTCAGTGGCCATGTTACACAACCATTTCAAATTACTTTTATGTTATAAATAAAAAACTGAATTAATGTTTTCAAAATGCTTGAAACACAAGTCCCAAATCCTCAGTAGGAATATCCACTTAAGATTTACATGAATACAACTTATGTTTCATCTTCATGCTAAAATCACAATTTTTCATCTCCTCTGGACATTCACAAAATCTCTATTCAATCATTATTAGATAATACGATAAAAGTCCTCAGTAGAAAATTAAGCTTTTGTAAAGTAACTTGCCATCACTTTCCCAAGTACTAAAACCATTTCAAAACCCAGATTAAAACTGCATGCAATGGTTACATTTTCCAAATATCTTTAACTCTTTTAATGAATACAGTTTTACACATACATTTATAACTTGCCTTCAAATTGTAATACACTGAATTTCTAACATACCACAACTTAGGAATCTTTGAAGTATATACTGTGAGAAACGATATAAAGATAACAGATATAGTATTCCAAGTATATATTTGCATATAAAATAGATCAGGATAACATTATGCTAAATTATATAGTATTATTAAAGCAAAAGATCTCCTACTTTTTTCAGCTACCAGCTCAGCTAGCTTGACATGGGAAACAAATACCAATCTGCATTTCAGCCCCCCTGGTTCTCCTTCTTAGAATCTACAAAAAAGTTTCCTTGAAAAATCTCAGTTGCAACTATAACACTTGTTGCTTTCAGTGGCTTTACAAGTATAATTGCCTGTACTTTTGTCAGTAATTGGACTTTCATGTGCAGTTCAAAATTTTGGTATTTATTTCAAAGAAAAAACCTCTTTACCAAAACTTCTAAATAATAAAACCGTAAATTAAGTTCTCACTGATTTAATCTAATCTGCCTTGGAAGAAATGCAGAGCAGACCCAGTATGTGACCACTGAGCCATCTTAATTTATCCATGTCATTGTAGAATCACTGAAGAGTGTCAGGACGTTCATTTAGTTTTCTTCTACAAGTATTCTGCATAATACTAAAAATAAATAAAACAACTGTAATAAAATCTGATTTTTAACCTGAATCTCATGGCACTCCATGCAAGTCTAGTGTTATTTTAATGACTGTTGTTTTACCAATAGATAATGAAAGTTTTTGACTGTTGTCAAGGTGTTCTAACAGGTCTTGACAGCGGAAAAGCAATCTGAAAGATCTGTAACAACCTAAAAGTTAATGAATTTAAATAATGAGCATGTCTAAGTGCAGGAGTCCCAATGGGAGGTGATAAACTACCTATAAAACATGAGAGAGCAATAGTAATAGCTTCATTAGGGCATTGCTTATGTCAGGTTTTTTGTGGCACTCAACAGAAGTACAGGTATACTGTATTGTTTGTTCAATTTGGACATTTACTATATGGGAGACATTTTTGTTAATGAAATGCCTGTTCCAAAACAATATTGCATTTCAGAGTATGCTGTCATTTCAATTTTTCTTAAAAGGAAAAGCCTTTTAAATTTGCTATCACAACAAACATAAGTAGCCTCTGTGTAGAAATAAGTATCAAACCTTTAATAAGTTCAAAGAAATAATTTCAAATATTCTGATCTGTATGTCTAGACCCTGAGGAGCTATTAATGATCACCTCGAAGGTCTCAGTGTTTTGCAGTGTCCTTTACAGAGGCTTAAAGTCAGTCTGTACCAGCTGTGAGTTTTATGTGAACACCCAGTTACCAAAACATCTAATTGTCCTCAACTGAAGAACCTTGTGTAACAAATCAACACCAAAAGAACAATTTAGTGTCTTTATTACTCAAGGGTTGCAAACTACTTCTACTTGTTGAAATAAACAGTGCTCACAGCAGTTTAGTCTGTCTTCAGTAGTGTATATTCAGTTGTTTTTACAATAAGACTTTATGACTTTAAAAAACTAACTGCACATTCATCTTTGGCACAATTCTGGCCCATGATAACACATAATTTGGTCTGGTTGGTGAGGGTGATTATTTCATAACAATACAAAAAATATTTTCGTGATAATGGTCCTAAACAATAAAAACCTGTATTTGACAAAGTTACCCTGAGTTAGAGCCAGATTTTCAGACTAGATCTTCTAGAGCTGCTGACATAATTATCAAAGTGGACTAGAAGATTCTACTTTGTGCACCCACTTTCCAGGAAACCACCTTTTTTTTGTCCTTTTCCTTTTCTCAGATTAAGATAAGGAGTATGTGTTGCTTGGTGACAGGAAAAAAAGAAAATTAAAAATCAATTCGAGAAAAGGATGAAGAAAATAGAAGAAAAAGAATATCTCAAAAGCCAGCACGGTGCAAAACAATGATGGAGACTGTGACAGGTTAACAAGTATACTAATATGGGCCATAGCAACATCACTAGAATATCCACTTTAAAAATCATAGCAACCTAACAAGAAGAGAACAAGGTGAGAAATAGGATGCTCCCTAAGATATATCAGTTCGAGACACTTTAGAGGCAGCTGACACAATCTGACTCTTTCCACTTTCCATTTAGCTTTGAATAGATGGATGTCTAAAACTGCAGGTCTACTTATATACTTGTTTTAGAAATAAACACGCATCTGAATTATGAGACATGCAATCTCCACTTTTATAATTTTATACACACACTGTGGAAAAGGAAGAATTATTTTCCCACAGATATCACAGAATAGTGAAAAAGTGAAAGATGTTTAAAGTGTTTGAAAATCAAAGGAATCACTCTAAACACAGTTTACAAAGAGATAGAAATCTTCTAGATTAAAAGAAAAAACCTACTTTAAGAATTTGAATCTGCCCCAAACACCTGCAGTGTGCCTGCCTAGACAGACCTGTGCCACAAAACCCACTTCCAAAAATTTAAAGTTTCTAAAAGATTTGTGTTTTCTCTTTGAATAGGAAATATATCAAAAGAAAAGAAATACAAAACTAATCTTCTAGACAAAGAACAGGAAGAAAACTGTCACGTTCTGTGGTTTACATTTATAACAGGACCCTATCTAGAGATTAGAATAGTTTCAAATCTATTGTAGTCGAGGATATGATGTCATCATTTAAAGGACGCAGATAATTTAGTCCACAATATCTATTCATACCAACAAAAGAAAGCAGAACGGGTATGCAGAACACTTACATACCCCTGGATTATTTCTCTTTTGCATGGATTCATCATCCATGTAAGAGTATGTGTTTTTTTTCCCAAAGCCATCTGCTAGTTTAACTTTTCTGAAAGCGCAAGTAATTTCAATTCCACTAGATACACACATCAGACCTATCGATTTTCTCTCTCTCTAAGCAATTGTCAGTGAAGCTTATTTTAAAAATACTGAGTATGATACTTAACACACTCTATTCACATGACTTTAAAGCATTTTTCATTACTGATTAATGAAAAACATGAGAATTTTGCAAAAGAGAAGTTGAAGAGACTATCAAGTCAGCCAAAAATAAAATAACAATCAACACAAAACATTCCAAGTCAATTAATTAGTCTCCTTACCTTGTTCTTTTATCTGACGAATTTGCTTCACAGTTTCTTTCAAGATTGCACATTTGTCAGGTTTAAAGTTAAAGTTGTCAATATCATTAAAATTTGCAAAAATCAGCTCTGCAAGTTCTTCTATGTATTTATTCTCTTGCTCACGATTGCGTTTCTCAGTGCTTCTTTTAGGGCTGAAAGAGGAGTTAATAAAAATGCTGTCTTTAGTGTCAGTTTCCTTGCCTTCTGGCCAGCTCGAAGATTATTTCAAAAGGTTTGACAGTAGTTTAAAAATAACAGAGCACTGCCCTCTCTCACTACCAAAATATAACTTACAAGTTTCTCAAGCAGAAAGGTTTCCTCTGGAACAAGGAAAGGAACATTAGGAAAGATATTATTTTTTTTTTCCCCCATCAGTCATGTTTTTGTTTCAGAAGAGGCTTGGGATTAGAAATTGAAAACACAAGATTATTTTGGTGGGGTGGGGTTGGATTTGAATATTTACAACTATCCCTCCCATATGGCATTGAGAATCCAAAGAGTATTATATAGTGATTGTGTATGAGAAAATAAAACAGCTTAAATAGTTAAACTGAGTAATCCATACTCCCAGCCTCCTTTTGAATTTATGACAGTCTTAAGAAAAGATGATGAATGAGTGGTTATGCTTTAAAATGTATTTGTGTTGGTAACATAACTGCTGTAAAGCTGGAAATTATTTTTCAAGACCTAGATTATAATGTACAACAGAGGTGGTAAAAAAAAAGTCAGAGTGCCAAAATGAGTGACTGAAGACTTTTTGCAGTGAATAGCCAAAAAAGATTTTTACATTTCTCCTAAATTGTCACCAAAATTCTGCATTTTGGCACAACACTGGATTCAAAATAAACAAACAAATAATAATAGAAGACAATAGTTCTCATCCCCATCCCAAACCCTCAACAACACAGAATTACTGTAATAAAGTACTTTGACACTGACTTCTCTTTGCAAGAATGTTGTTTGTCATCTTCTAACTGAAAAACAGATGCACAAGTAATATTTTTTTAACTCATTCTCTCTTAGTATTTCCAGAAGTAAATGGTCTGACCTGGGTCCAACCTGATCGGGATCCTTGCGCTTTCTTGACTCCGCTCTGGATGGGTCAGAGGTATTTTCTCCCATCCCACTCATCTTGAACACATATCAGCAACTAAAAGGAAGAAAGTGCAAGAAAGGGTTATGGTGGAAAAGTTTGAGTTCTCTGTTCATATTTCCAAATGTCTCATTCCATGCTCAACTCAGATTTTACTCAGCAAATCTATAATTTGAAATAGAGTTTGTTTGAAAGGCGCCAATAAAAACACCGTGTTTATGATCCCACAAAACGCAACCCAAAACTCCTTCAGAAGAAAATCTGTGGTGTGCAAGCAAAGCATTATCATCTCTTTGATTGTTATCTGTTATGTAAGAACAGATAAGTACATTTTGTGCCTGGATTGGTGAATTTTCATAGCAAATTTGCAAGATCGATTGAGGAAAGACAAAGGAAAAGCCATAGTGCTACACAACAAGGAAAACACAATAGAACTGAAATACATAAAATAAAACATGTGTCCCACCTATGTGACAAGGTATCACACGCAGCTTTAGTTAAAAATCAGAAGATAATGCCTGCAAAAGTACACGTACAAAATTGTAGAAACAGAATATCTGTCAGCACTAGAGATCACTGAGGAACTGATAAATATTTTGTACATATAATATACCTCATAAGGAGAATAACTTGTCAAGCTAATATAGCAAAACATCACAAGCTTGTAATTTGTGCAATAGACAGCCTGTGGAAATCCTGCTCTGCTCCTGGCTGTTGGTTTCCCTATGCCCTGTAGAAGCCTGAAAATGAATTTTGCCTACCCCACATTACATATTCCTCAACAAGTACCAATATTCCAGAGGCAGAAATCACCAAAGGATATAGGAAGATAATGTAAATTATCAAAAGTTCATGCAAGATGGGGCAGTCCCAGCTCACCATCTGCCTACTTGCTGCCAGTTTTGTGAGGATGATAGCAGAGAGGTGTTGCTAGACATTTCAGAGAGCTTCTGTATTGTTTGGGATTAGCAGAAAAATAAACATGAGTGCCATGAAGGAGGTGAGTGTATTCAAAAGGTGATTCATACCCTACTAAAATAAAATCTGGAGTCTGTAATTGTATGACCACTTCACTTTGGCATAAAGTGGATATCAGGTATCAAAACAAGGGAGTTCACCACCTCCTTCAGGCCCTTCACTTCTGTTCTACCAGTTTCCTTCCCTCTGCTGGCCTGGTCAGCCATGCACTGAATATAGTAAGGGAACTTTTGGGGGTTAAAGTCCCCTTCCTTTTACTTTTTGATATTTTTTAAGATCTAGAAGCCAGCCTATGGGTTGGTAGTCAGATGCTTACACTGGAAAGCAAAGTTTTCCCAATAAGCCAATGGAGTGAAGCTATTGCAGATATTGGCAGAAACAGCCCAAAGACTAAGGTACAAGCTAATGTCCAGTTAATGCTGAGAAAAGCTACTCACTTAAACCTGAGCAAGTAAATGATGAGTTGGAGCCATCTCAGATTCATAAGTGACCACCACCTAATATTTCCCTAAACTAAAAAAAAAAAAAAAAAAAAAAAAAAATTCATTTTACTGAAAATATCATTTTTCACAGAACATTCTGAGTTGGAAAGGACCCACACGGATCAGAGTCCAACTCTTAAGTGAATGGACCATACCAGGATTGAACCCACAACCTTGGTGTGAGTAAATCCATGCTCTGACCAGCTGATCTCAGTATTTTTTTAACCAGTCTGCGCAGAGAGCGGAGTCATTCTCCTTTTTCTAGAAATGGGTAAAGTTCCATGTGAAAGACGGTATCATGTCTGCACATATCGCTTCCTTCTGGTCTTTGACAGGAATGGTATCAGATTGTATTTGAAAAATATCTGGATTATCTTTTTCTCCTCTTGAGTCTATACGTGCATATGCATATCTACATATACATACATGCTGCTATAGTTTTGAGAAGAACCCACTGCAAGCAGAGCAAGAAGGCCGTGGTTCTGTGGCGGAGCAGAGACAACTCTCAAGGGGAGGATGTACCATCACAACCTCCACCATCCTGTACTTGCTGCAGAGCTCCCAGTGACCTCATCAGGGCAATGGCAGAGCCACAGCAGTGCCAACCACACCAGCAGTGCCAACAGTGCATGAGGCACCTACCGCAGTGTCCAGTGGGGTCTGTGACACCGGCTGCTCCTTAACAACTGTCTACCTTCAACAGCCCCAGCAGACACACACATCCTAATTTATCCATGCAGGAGTAGCAATATACACTCATAGACTTCCTTGAAATTATGCAATTTCACAAGTGTCACAAATAAGAGCTCCAAGGAAGGTGTAAGATACTATTAAGGAAACTGACAATATTTAAAGAGAAGCTGTCTTTGTCGGTGGAGCTGGAACTGTCCTTGCAGCTCTGTTTCAATGACTAGATTTTTCACTGACCAAGGTGAAAAAAAGTCATCAGCATGATGAAAGCTGTACATTCCCAAGATCTGATCTTTGATCCAGACTCAGATGGTGACCTAAAGTTCAGAAGAACAATTAGGCTGGGAAATCCCTTCATTTCCTATGCTTCCCAAGTTAATACTTGAGAAATGTAAGTCAGCTAACTATTTTTCTTGAGAAAAGCAAGCATAACAATTCATGAATACCTGTCAAACCTTCAGCTGTCATCTTCTCACTCCCCTTGCCTCCCAAGTAGTAAGAAGGTAAGCATTTAGGGTGGGCACCACCCTCCAAAACCCCTTCTTCCTCAAGAAAGCATACAGAAACTGTGACTGACAGCTTTCCCACCTATTCTGTCAGACCTACTTCAAAGGGAAGTTTTATTTTTGTGGGAGCCAAAGTTTCACCAGCAGCTCCACCAAAGCATAAATCAATTTTTCTTGCATTCACAGTGATGCTATTCTGTGGGAATCCCACTAGGTCCACAGTATCAGCCTCTGGAGGACACATCATCTCCAACAATGAAGCCTAAACTTTATCCTTCTGTACTAAGGGGAACAAAAGTAGTATCATAATTACAAAACTAGCACGGTCTTCTCTCCTTATTAAACACAGCAAACAAATAATGTACGCACACATTTTATTTTCTTTGCACTTACAGGCTATTACATCTTTTTCTCAGCAGCATTACCAGTCTATTTTTAGAATAAGTTACCCATTTCTTCTTCACTCATCATAATTTATTTCTGGAAATCTACCACTTACTACCATGTTTGCTTTCTGTTTTCCCTTCTGTCTTAATTAAAAACCATGTTCCATACCTCAAAGATTTTTATAGGCCATTTTCTTGTGTTGTAGGTGACTGTGCTCCAGAGCAGGTTGTAAAATTCAGAGTTAAGTGTCTTGGAAAGTGGAGAGCTAGACAGATGATATTGAAGCAATCTAAAAAAATCTCAAAGGCTAAAATGAAAGTCACTCATCTGTATCCAGCACACAGTACCAAAACCAAAAGGATGTGCTTCCAACCCCTGTCTCCCTAGGGATTTAGGGACTAACTGGATTAGTTAAAAGTTCTGGCATTCTTTTGGAATTCAGAAACTAAAATCCATTCCCTAGTTAGGAGAAACGAGGAGGAATCATCTTTTAGAAGGGGTGGATAGACTCTTCTGTAATCTCTCAACTAAAACAGCTAAAAACTGGGCGATGAAAATAGAGTTTCCTCTTCAGAGAGGGCTCCCAGGCCTGTATTTCCCACCATGCAGGGCAGCCTCCTGGACACTAGGTCATCTGCCTGCCAAAACTGAATGTTCATGAAGCAAAGAGGGCAAGGCTGATTAACTCATGCAGTGCAGAAGAAGTCTTTAGATGTGTGGTCTATACCACTAAACTCACGTGTAAGTAGTTCAAACACTGTCTGAAGATACAGGGATTGAGGTTTAACTCCCTTAGGCTGAGGAGGGTAGCAAAGCTCCATCTCCCATTTCTCAGCTATGACTCTAACGAGTCAACGAGGTGAGCACTCTCCCAGCTTCCTCATGTCTTTTAAAAAGAAAGCAGCTGTTTCACATATTTTTTTCATGAGCTAATTCACAATCAAGCCCAATGCATAGTACTAGATGAAGAACTCTAGAGGGTTTAGGTACCTCTACAAATTTAATGCAGCTCAAGCAAGAAACTAAAACCACATTTTTCTGAAGAAAGTACCTCTGGACACACATAGTACCAAGAAGCAGGACCCTAGGAAATTTCCAAGCAAGAAATAGAAAATGTCATAAATTTTGATTGAATTGATAAATTTTAGACACAGAAATAAACATCTATGGGTTGAAGCAGCTAAATTGCATATAATGCTTTTTGGTTTCTGCCTCAACTTCATATACATTAATTAATCTGTATCAAAATGTCTTGGTTATTAATTATTACCAACAGTTTTACACTACACAAATATTCATAAC
Organism: Lanius collurio; assembly: GCA_020086605.1. NCBI lineage: Eukaryota > Metazoa > Chordata > Aves > Passeriformes > Laniidae > Lanius > Lanius collurio. The sequence continues at coordinate 34,129,425 of JACBWW010000003.1, forward strand.
ACATCTAACATAACATATTGAATGATAATTCATATCCTTCAATATTTTGACAAGATAACTGAAGAACTTTTAAAGCACTTCTAGATATTCCTAGGCTCCCGAACCATTCATATAATTGCTCAGATCAGAAAACAGAAGTCGCACATCTGAAGTCTGAATTTTTCCAGGAAACATGACAATCCAAAACTAAAGACACTATGAGCAGAATGACAAGTCAGAGACTTGAAGTTTTACTCCAGTGAACTTCCCCTTGAGGGAATTAGATTAGAAAGCAGCATTCATCCTGGTCCTGATCTTTTTATACATCTCTTCAGGAATTTTCAGAAAGAAGGAAGATAAAGAAATTAAAGCATTTGATCCATTCAATGCATTAGAAGTAGTGAAAATGTAATATCAGCTCTACCACACAAAATAAAAAAAATCAAGAAAATGTTAATGGTTATTTAGCAAGGTATAGAAAAAGGATTAACCAAATTGTAAATTAGCAAAAACAAAACCAGCAGTAATCACTGCTTAGAGGAGAGAAAGATAAAAACATGCTTGATAATGAAAAAAATAACATCATGATATGTCAGATACTGAACTAAATCAATTTTATTTTAAAAGAAATTGTCTTACAAAGTTAAACTTGAATGCATGTCTTGCAGAATGACTTGTCATGCAAGACCAGGCACTCCCTTTTTCATTGTGTAAGTTGTTTGAGAGCTGCACTGCACTCCAAAATACAAACATAATATCCTGCTGTGGAACTGGTATTTTGGCTTCAGTGGTGGTACCAGATTTTTCTACTCAACATATGTTATGTTTTTTCCATGTGTCCTACCCTAACAAGACACCAAAACTACAACAATAACTAAGAGCTGAACTTCTAAAGCTGGCTAAGATGCTACTCAAGCTTCAGTTCCACTGGGCATAAATGAGCAATACAGCAATGGAAAGATAAATATACTCACTGTAACATCTTCCTACAAGGAAGGAGATAATTAGAAAATCAGAATTATTATTACTAAAAATATCTAATTTTACTCTCCTACTGATGACCCATACCAACAGGACATCTCAAGTAACTTAATACATTTTTCCTATTTATATTTAAGATCAGAAGTACATTTTCCTTCTGTTTCCATTTCATTACCACAAGTCAAATCGACCAAAATACTTGTAAAAAAACACTGGCTAATTATTCCAATTGTTAATTGTAAATTACAAACACTGAAAAATTAAATTAAAAAACTTCAGGATAGTACATATTAGTAATTACATTCATTGACACCAAACCACTTTCTACCAGATGTTGGGTGACTGAAACAATAGAAGCTGAAATATGCCTAAATTCTCTTTTCTTTTTTCCTCTTTTTTTTTGGTTTGTTTTTTTGTAGTGTTTTGTTTTGTTTTTGTTTTTATCAGCAATAAAACAATAGTCTCTGCTCTTGTCGTGACGGCACATCCTCCTTTACATCCTCTACCAGCAACTGCTAAAGTTGGAGCACACAGAGAGACTTCACCTAATTATAAAGCAATAGTAAACATCCATCTTTCAAATGGGAAAGAAAAACAGAGGCACTGTGAAGCAGGAGACAGGAAAATATCTAGCACATATCACTTGTGTGAATTTTTACATCTCTTCAACTCCTCAAATGTCATGAAGGAACATGGCATGCAGAGTAAGCCTTCCAACACTGATCCTCAGCATCAGTGAATTCAGTTAATCATCCAGAGTCAATGTAGAAGAAGATAATGTGCATTTTATCTCTTATCAGAGCAGGCCATCTTCCAAACAAGGCCTGTTAAACTGTCAGATTTATTATAAGCCTAACAAATGCAGTTAAAGAATAAATGAGGATTACATCTTCAAAGCTGCTATTTCAACCTGAAAAGTAGCAAACAAAAGGTAAAGTACCATATAGTGGACAATCAGGTAGCAATACTATACTACCACCCTGCCAGCCCACCAACACATGAAACTCCTGTACATACAACTGATACAGATAGAAGAGATTTACTGAAGTCAGTGTTTTATTGAGTAACAAACAGAAAAAATACTGTTTACTGACCAAAAATATGGCAAGTCAGTGAAAATGTTTTTCTCTAACAGCTAATTTGAAAAAAAATTTCTCTAACAGTTAATTTGAAAAAAAAAAACAATTTCTAATTCTGTGGTTAATTGTTTACTCAAACATACAGCCATTATAGTTCATCCTTTTTTCCTGTGAAGTTGCCATGACTAGAAAGCTTTCTATCTCAGTTTCAAAATTACAAATGTATTCTGTGTAACATTAATTCTGGTAGAAGCCAAAGGAAAGTTGGAAGTCACATGCCAAATCTAATTCTTCACATTTTTTCCTGCTTATGAGCTCTTTTTGCAGCGGCTTCACTTCAGAATTGGAAAATACTCAATATTGATACATACTGCAACCTTCAACCCTTTCGAAGAAGGCAATGCTTGCTAGCCACTTTCCCAGGCCTCCAAAGGAAATCACTGTCAGAGGCAGGATAAGATTCTGATCAGAGAGGGAGGGCCATGGAGCCTGAGGCCAGCCTTTCACTGGTCAGCCACAGCAGCTCAGGAGGAAGGGTTGCTTTGGCTCCCAGCACATCCACTGTGGCACCTGTCAGAGTCCCAGGCAGTGAGTTGAGCCTGCCCACCCCACACACTGCACTGCATTTGGAGAGGCTCAGCCTTTTCGCACGCAAGCTTACTTGGTGTGGGTATTTCGACAGATCCAGTGAGACATGAATGAGTGTTTGAAAATTAATAAAAAACCAAGAGGTGAAAATCAGGGGAAATAAAAGGAATAAGGAAAAAAAATGACTGCATTATGTGGTAAAATTAGGTTTAAGCAAAAGATCCACTACTAAGAAGTGTGACAGGAAAGAAAGTTGGAGATATATTAAACACTCGTCCTGAATCCCTGGTGTGAGCCACGTGTTCTACAACCAACTTATGAATACCTGTCCTTCACCGCTAAACACCTGGAAGTCCAAACAAAACAATGCCAATCTGCCAAAATAAACAAGATATCCAATTCCTTGGTTGGTGATAGTAACCTCACATTAAAAACAAACTAATTTATGTAAGGGTATGCTTTTTTGCTCAAAACAGCACTACCACTTTTACTATACATGAAACTGTCTAAAACTTTTGCCACCCTACAACAGCCACACCATATAAAGCAAAATTAGGAAACGGAGTTTCTACAAGGAAGGTGAAAGCAGCAAGCTGAAAGACTCTAGTCACCTTTGAAGGATTTATACTAAAATCTGAGATGCACATGTAGCCTTTTCTATCTTTCCTAATTTTTCTGTTTTAAAGACAGTCTATTACAGGTAACATTAAAACAAGATTTATGGTACTATTTACTAAACTCTATTCTTCAACTCCACGAACTAGAAGTAGGGGAAGAAACATAATTTACTTGGAAATGCCATTGAGCCCATGTTTAAAAGAACTGAAAACTGGCTCCAACACCTACTACTCACGTTTTTAAGATGAAGGCTCCTTCCTCAATCTTTCCCCTTACTCCTGCATAATGACTTTAGCGTGGTGTATTAGACAGTAGGAAGACAACATATTCCATTTGTAGCCTGAAAGCCAATAATGCTCATGAATTTTTTACCTGACAGACACTTCAAGAGGCCACTGGGAAGATCGTCTAATAAACACATTAGGCTGCAAATGGGCGGCAGCAGCTCTTTAACACATGCTGTAACAATCAAATAAATGGCTAGCATTAATGTTGAGTGTCACAGATTGGGATTTAATATGAATTTCTGTAAAATCCACCTACATCCTGAAGGAGAAAGACGTTTTTCTCAGCTACTCAAACCCACAGGTTTAAGAAACCCCCAGTTCTGCTTGAGACTTTGCCAAAACCCCTCCAGACTGACCCCAGCACTGTAGAATGGCTCCTACCTTCTGTATTCCCATAGGCTAAGGCTCTTAACAGAGCCACTCAGCTGCTTATGGATTAGGCTACGTCAGCACCTCTAATATGCCCAGGAATAGCAAAACCAGGCTCTAATAAAACAACAGCAAAAAAATATCAGAAGAAGGAAGTATCTTTTTTTATTTTTCTTAATATACAACAGGTTTGCTTAATTTCTACTTTTAAAGACAAAAAGATCTGTTTTCATCTAAACATATCAAAGAGGAGACAGGAGGTATTACTGAAATATCTGCAAGACTCTGTGTTGTAATTTCAGGTCTGGGATTCTATTTCTCTAGTTATTAAGAATTGTTTGTGCTTCTTAGTACTCAAGGACAAAGAAAATGTAGGTTAATATCACTAAAGCTTCCCTTTAAACACTAAATTAAAAAACCAAATACAATGCCAGAATGTACATATATATATATATATATATATATATATGCCAGTCACTCTTACATCCTTTAGTTTGTATTACGTAGGTAGCTAAGTTAAAATAATAAAATAAAACAAAAGTTATTCTAAATCCTTCTATGATGAATTTAATAAGTATTACACCATGGCTGCAAAAAATAGTAAGCCTGCAAGCATTTTCACTGGAACAGGAGTCCAAATTCCCACATAAATTGTTTATTTAATCTAGATTTTTCTCTTACAGTTCACAATTATTAACAGCTTATGTGAATGATTTTGAAGCCTAGTATTTCATATGTACTGTGATTTAAAATAGAACTCTGTGAATAGCATAGCTGATAAATGAAGCAAATCTAACAACGCAGAAAAGGATAATATTATAGGAAACTTTGTATTTAAACTGCTTTCATTTCCAGTTGATGATACTTCTGGAACAGTGAGTTAAGCATATTTTAACTCCTACTGAATCTTCTCTGCCAATCTCAGCTTCAAAACTGTTATTTGTCCACTTACATTCCCACACCAGCTTTCCTCCTAAGAAATCACCAAAGAGCAGGAGAAAATCAGACTAGAGGGGGGGAAGAATGGAATAACTTTCACAAGCATAAGGCACTGTGGAAAAACTCAAACCCAGGAACAGTTTCTAACCTCATAAATACAACTGACACAAATGTATACACTATTTACAACACCAGAAAGCTTATACAGTTTGGTGTAATTTTCAAGATGCCAATCCTACCAATGAGAAAAATATGACCAATCACATAAACAGAGGCATTTACACATCTCTGTAATGTGGGCAAGCCTACACTAGGATTTCACTCAACTGCCTGTCCAACACCAGTCTGTTTACATTAGATAAAACATACTCCATTGATAAAAAGCTCAGGAAACATGGTTCTTTATAGGTAAAAAGTAAAAAGTAGAGGGCAAGCCAAACAGAAACACATAAGGTGTACACAGTAAGTAACATGTAGAGTTATAGGACATACACACAGTGATATTAAACCCATCATACTGGAATTTGAGTTCCATCATTTATCAATCTGAGTTTCAATGACTTCACACAGCTGGAGAGGTGTTGGTCCTCCTGGTCATTAGGAACAGCTTAGCGTGTCTGCACACTCAGCTGCAATGTGATGTGCAAGCCAGGCTTGACTGGAGCTTCAGCAAGAGATGCTCATGTTGCATGTCACCTTTCACATCTCTAACCTGGCCATCAAAATAATGTTCCTTCAGTCCCAGAGTAGATACTGAAGTGCAACAAAAGGCTCAGTAAGATTATTGGTTTCAGTAAGTCCAACTCTATGTGTCTTCTCTGGCGCCTCATCAAAAATTAAACTCATGTTTTCAGTTTTCACATACATGCAGCACCAAGAGGGTTTATTTTTCTTTTCTACCCAACCACCCATTACTACGAAGCATGCTAAAACTTCAGGCCATTCTTTTGAATGCCAAGCATTAAATTAAAACTCTTGAGTTGCAGAAAGTGTACCTAAACATTATTTATAATATTTCTACACATCTTGATACTGTTATCATGATGGAAGAATAACTCATTTCACACATATGTAGAAGATCCATGCTCCACACTTCCTTCTATAATACTGAGATGCTCTCATAAGCATGCATTTCATTTAACAGTATATAATAATAAACTTTCAAATTAAGAATCAAAAATTCAAGCTGCTTTGTTCCTGAAGGTTTCAAGTTAACAATAGTCTGAAGTCAAGCATACCTCTATTCAAGTTAAACAAAGGGTAGTACTCAGATCCACAAATGGCCACAGTCATAGCAACTTTAACAGCTGGCTATGAGGTGAATTGGACTTCACTTTGAAGTCCTTTGTGCCCCCAAGAAGTTCAGAGCGCTGCACCACTTGTTTAAATCGCATACCCAAATTATCCTGTTCAGTACAGTGTCCAGTACGGCTTACTCATCCTCTTTGCCTCTGAAATGCTTTTGTCTGTCCTGGAAAACTCAGTGTTCTCCTCAGCCTAGGGTTGCTTGCCGGACCCTGGTCCCAGAGGGTGCCTGCCTAGTGGCAAGGATGTGGTTCCGGATGTTATGGAAGAGACCAGATGGAGTTTGGCCTTTATTCCCATCCCGTATTTGAACGAACAGGTAGATTCCCTCAGCAGGTGCTTCCTGCTGATACCGGTACGCATGCCAGTATGATCCATTTCTACTGGAACAGCAGTGTAAGAGTTGGGAAGTAGAAAAAGCTTTTTTCCTATTAAAGTTGGAAGAGCAACCAATTTAATACATGCTTTTTGAGAGAATACAGCTACATGCATGAAAGATTATATTTGTATCTCCTCCCAACATGCAGAATTACAGTTTTGTACTTAAAACAGGTATCTGTTAGATGGACACTAAACTCTTGGCAAAGCCATTGCAAGTGCTACCTAAGCACGTTGTTACTAAGCACAAAAATTAAAGCTACCAAATTATGTCAGAGCCACACATGAGTGGCTTACAAAGTATGATTAACTTGATGTTCTTAATACATCCATGAGTTCAAAAACTGATCTGTGAACATGAATAACAGTTACTAATAACTTAAAAATTCCATGTTGGTCTTCATTTTATTTGCTTAAGTAAAATACTTCAACCAGCCATAACAGAAGAAGATGAAGGTTTCATTGTCATTTAAAAGTACTTAAAAGCATTAAACTCATAAAAATGTGAGTAAATCTACTTAGTCAACTGCCAAGAAATAAAATCTGATGAACACCAGCTTTGTAGTCGTTTGTGTCTATGTGTATATACACAAACACATATATGAATACAGGCTGTGACCAAATAAAGCATTCATAGAAATGGGCTATATGAGTCAAAGAAAAAAAAACATTTAGGGACTAATCTGTCATGGAAGCTAATAGATATCTTGGAAGAAGGTACAGGGCAGCTGTAGAATGTTCCTTCCCCCTCTATCTGCTCTCTGTCTCTGACAATCAGTGGTACAAGCTTAGCTGCTGTGTTGCTGTGCCTCCTCCTCCCTCTGAACCTATCTTCAGTGGTGCCTAATTCCGTCTTAAATCCATATATACCTTTGGCCTCCACAATGCTTACAGACAACGCCCTACAAGCTTTACAACAGTTCTCTATAAGCTCCCCAAAGCAGAAATGACACTGTAAAAAAATGGAACAGTTCTATGGGGATGTTATGACTCAACTGAAATAAATCAGAATTTTATCACTGACTTTACTGAAGCTTCGATTTTCCTCCTAGTCTACTAGAAGAAGATGTCAAACTGTTATTTCTCTCTTTTGTAGGTCATAAATCACTCATGGGCCTGAAAATCTATGCTTGTATCCTGCAGCCCAAAGAAAACAAGGTTACTCTACTATTAAAGCTGAATGCTAATTATGAGCCATTTTATTCTCTCTGTAAAAATAAACTGGAATTATTTTTTGCTAATAATTAAACAGTTTATGATTAAGAAGACTCACAAGTGCTAAGAAAGAATGTCTGTTCCAAGTATTTTTAATTTTGGATTGTAATGGAATATAATTACTAAAGAGAGGAACACCCATTACATTCATAGAAGGAGCTGACCAGAAGTCTGCAATACACTGCTTCAAAGCAAAAAATAACACATATTTATAACTACTTGGACTGAACACCTGGAAAAACTTCAGGAAAAGAACCAAAAATAATTTTATTCCATGCAGTTCTAACAGAAGTTTCTTCATGAGAATCTTGTGTTGCTCAATCACAACAGCCTATGCTATCAGGAATGGAAAATCACAGCAGTATAACATCCTGATGAAGTTTGTTTAGGGACAGTGTGCATAGGAGAAAATTAAATGGAAACAGCAAAGAGGAGATTCAGGTACAGCACACACTGCAAATTAAATGCATTTATCATAAACTTCTGGTTTGAGTATTCATTTACAATTTTTGTCCAACTGTTCCTTATGCTCTGTATCCTCACAACCAAGACAGCTCTCCCCAAGGCCTCACTGTACCCCTTCAGCTATCAGAAAAACTACATAGGGATCAGCCTCAGACTCCTGGGTACTGAGAGCAGCCCACTTCTGAAAGACACAGGCTTTCACATCTTATGCTTCACCTCCAGAAACCAAAGCTTTACCTGCTAATAATAATTTTTAGTCCAATTCAGGCATCCTTCTAGGCCTGCCACAGATGAACGTAAGCAGTAAGAGAAGATAAGGAGGAATGCAGGCAGTAAGATGACTCCACCGGGATTTCCTCCCAAGTACAGTGATTATCAACTTACAAACACCCTTCTCATTTACTCAGCTCTAACAGCTTGGCTTGTAGATCCAGTCCTCAGTCCTCAACTCAGCTTTCTTATTACAATTACAGGGCTATTATATAGTAATGTGCTAACATACTTATTCCACTTAATAAAGTAGATTCTGAGAATCAATGTTTTCACACCTTCCCTCATTCTTTTCTCTGACTAGCCTAAATAAATAAATAAATAAAATGTCACCATAAAATCTAACCAGACAGTTGCCTTCCTAATGACATTTATTATTAAAAATCGTTCTAAGAACTCTGGAGTGAAAAGAAACATTTCAAAGTACACCTCTAGTTCACACTTTCCAAGAAGGAGCTTTTTCTTACAATATGGTATATTTTGCAGTCATACCTTCCCTCCTTCCTGGCACAAGAAATTTCCCTTACAGAGAAGACAACAAAACGGGGCGTGGGAGGGGGAGATGGAAGAGAGCAACATCTTTTTGAACATTACCCTCTTGACTACAGATGCATACATAATTTTGTAAAGTGGGCAAACAAAATTACTCTGGTCAAAGACAGTTTTATATGTGCTAGATACAAAAATTCTGTAAGAAACTGCTTATGAAAGAAAACACCTCATCCTGAGTTTTGTGAGAACACAGAGCCACCTGAAGAACATCATCTACACAAAAGGTTGATTTTGTTCAAATTTCCCCACCTTAATACATCCTAAAAGGCACCAGGGAAATCAAAATGACTGTACAAGAAGCAAAAATTTAATTTGCTACAGCACAAGAAGCAAAAATTTATTTTTTTACAAAACATAGGTGCCAACATACCAGTAAGCACTACTCAACCCCCACTATCTTGTTAGATCTTCTGTAATGAAATAAAGGAAGAAAACACAAGAAGCAGAGAGGAAGTTTCATTGTTCTTGTGGCTTCGACATTTGGTGCTGTGAACGTGACAGGCTCTCAAGCCTCTACTCAACGGCACCGCCTGCCCCAAGTCTCTGTACCAAAATGTTACTATGCTGCAATTAAAATAATCAAACCAAGACAAAAGAGAACAAGCAAATAAATAGCACAAACTTGTTTACGTTTCTGGCTCTGCCCTCACAGCATGAAATAAAGTCTCTTCAAACACAAACTACATTAATTTAAAAAACAATAATATTTTCCTTTCTCCCTCCTATCTCAAAGTAGCACGAGTTTTTCAAAGTCCTAACTAAAATAAACTAAGGCATTTCCTGTATGTATTTAGTTAATTATTAAACTGATTACTAAGCAGGATAGTCACCACCACTATTTCAATATGAATCCGGGAAAACACACTTTTAGCAAACTGCCAGTGCACTGCAGTAATGACTGATCATATGCATCCTCTCAACCCAGCCCTTAACTTTGGAGGCAAATTTCTAAAGCAATGACAACCAGCACTCCTATACAAATCCAAACACTTAATTTTATCTTCTTTTTTTTTTGCGGTCCAGGATTAGTATTACTACTGTGATTTAAGGAGAAACGCTGGGCTTGATGCAAGAGGAAAATAAAGTCAACAAGCCTGCAATAACTTCCCAAGCTGGGGAGACAGCATACTGTCTTCACTGTACTACAAGTAACTACCAATAACCTTTTTGAGGGGGATATTATCAGTTAATTAATCTGCAATATTAAATGCTGTCCTCTCAAGGTTAAAAGAAAGGTAAATACTGCCAAGATATTTAATGACATCATCATGCATAACCATGAGATAAATACGAGGTCTGAAGATTAACTGAATGTCATTCTGTTTACATGATCATGTACTTGTAAAGAAAACTATTAAGATCAGAGAATAGAGGAAGTTATATAACAACTACCAATGTTTCAGTGTGTTTTGTCTACTCAAATTCTTGGTCAGAAAGAGAAAGCTTTACTGCAAAAATGGCTCACTCTGACATACTTTGTACTTTTTCATGAGCATATAAATTACTGAATATTTAATAGTAATTACTGCAATGAAAAAGACACTCTCAGGCTCCACCTCCTCTTGACAGTGGGAAAATATAGATGGGTTTGTGTATTATTCTGGATGCCAGAAAACTTGCTTACAAAAATATTTCCTGTGCACTAGGATATATTTAGCCTCATAAACCCATAAAACTGTCACAGGCAACCACAAGTACACCTGTAGCCATTAAAACGGGGTTGGGGGGGGAACAACAGAAACTGCAGACTCAAATTTACATTATTTCTTTACAATTGTTATTTAGAAACATTATCTTTAAACTCTCTTACTCAAACAGAAATTAGCTGTTCCTCCCACTCCCCCAAACCAACACCCCCTTGCTCTTCTGCACCCTTGCCCTTCTGCACCCTCAATATCCATACACCTGTGATGCACACAGAAGCACAAATGCATGCAAAGAGAAAGCACTAACAATGAAGTCACAGCACTTCAGAAACACACCTTGTCGTCTTCCAGCCTTTACAGATGAAGGCAGATCTTATTAGTTTTTCTGCGTCTTCAGATCGAGATGTAGATAAATCCCCCATCCATCACACTGGCTTTTTATTAAAAATGGGAGGAGAAAAAACAAAAAAAGAAAAAAGGAAAAAAAAAAAAGAAAAAAAGGAGACGATTACCAGTAAATTTACAGCCTTAAAAATATCAGCTCTCCATTATCCCAAACCAGTGTTATGTCTTGATGTAAACCAAAGCACATGCTGAGTGAGGACGTGCGCACACAGCAGCTTATCATCTCTGTCATCTGCTTCTAATGACAGCTGACAAACTGGCCACGCTAATCCTTCCCTAACTGCTGATCAGAGAGATCCCCCTTTGACAATCCAGCATGGTGGAGTACTCGAAAATTCCTCCTGCTTCTGTTCTGTTGCTGCTCTAAAAAGCAGTTTCCTTTTCATTGAGATAATAGCCTTTTCTGCAGTCACGTGGCACCCGGGCTACATTAGCAGAGCTTCATGATAACAGAGTAACTCCCCTCCCTCCCTTCTGCTGATTTTAAGTGTACGACTCCTGAAGAAACCCAAACCTGGCACACTTGAAATCATTTTGAATCTTCCTCTGTTGAAAAAGAAAATGTGCTGTCGATGAGGAAGAGGAATACATGGGCTCCCTCTACTTCTTGCACCAAAACTAATTAGCGAATACATTTTTAGGCAGTGCCTTTGTTGGGGCACACACACTGGTCATAAACGTGTCATATGAGACTAAACTGAATATTAAGCATGCTTCATACTGAGTATCTGGCATGCTAGAATTATTCTTCTCCTCCTAGAGTACTTTAATTTTTTGCCTGTAATTTTAGTACTGCTGCAATAAACACCCTTCTCTCAGCAACAGCCCATGGTTCAACTCCTCCCAGCACCCAACTCTCCTGCAAATGCAAAAAGCACAAATAACAAATGACCCACAGTACAAACTCCAGTGTCAGTGTTTTTATACATTTTTTTTTAAGTGACATCATTTATCTTGCTTTAACTCAGTCATGGTACTGAGTTAAAGTATTTTAAGCATTTTTTTTAAATACACTGTCCAGTGGGGAAACCTTAAGCTTTAGCTTCAGAGTTCCCTCCTGAATGCCAAGCCTCAGGCTTTGCACCTCACCATTGAGAAATTTTCCTGCTTTTTAAAGGCAAAGTACACATACAACCAAAGTGCTCTGTCCTGCCTTCACTGAAGTAGTTTACAGACTAAAAGAACAAGGCTTTTCTCTTCTGCATTAGCACATCATTTCCCTATTACCTTGGCACACAGCATAAAGATACCCAATTTATTCCCCCAAGCTCTGTCCACCTCTGACAGCACTGGGCAGTGAAGCTGGGCACAGACCACTGTAGCCTTACCCACACATTTAATTGTTAGCATTTGCAAACTATTTAAGAAAGCTGTGGATGAAGCACTGTAAAATAATTGTCAAGCCTGCAGAACAACTGCTGCAGTTTTGTAGCTGCTCTTTTCCTATATAATCAAGAAATAGACTTATCTCCTTTTGCTTTAGGGTAGGTATTAGGAAAAAGTTTCTTCACCCCAAGGGTGGTGGGCACAGGCTCCCCAGGGAAGTGGTCACAGCACCAAGCCTTACAGAGTTCAAGAATTGTTTGGACCATATTCTCAGGCACGTGGTGTGACTCTTAGGGATGGTGCTGTGCAGGGCCAGGAGGTGGACTTGATGATCCTTGTGGGTCCTTGCAACTCAGCATATTCTGTGATTCCTTCTATTCCCATCTTTTCCCATTACGCCACTTCATTCTCCTTAAAGACAATATTGAGCACAAACTTATGGTTTTTCCAGAAACTAGAAAACAGTGTAAGAGACTGTGGTTGTACTCCCAGGAAAATAAAATGGAAATTGTGAAGAAATAGTGGCTATCCTGTACCTACCATCTTTGCCAATGCTGCCCCACCACTCTGTTTACCCCTCTCCTTAAGGAGAGCTCTACTCAGGAAAGCAGCCCTGCCCAAGGCTCTGGGGAAACCTGCTCCAATGCTATGATCAACACTAAGAGCTGAGGCCCAACCTTTCTGCAGCAGAGGAGCATAAAATTAAATGGGAACGAGGCCCCTCCTGCAGCAGCATGAATCCTATTTTCTACTCTTCCTGCTTCCATTCTATTGAGGGAATCTGTGAGAAAGATCCTCAGTCCAGGAAGAAATAATCTGGTTCCACAGGAGACTATATTCAGCAGAAAAACATATTCATAGTAAATTGAGGTGGCTTATTTTTCCTAGTCCTTTCTCAGTATATCCTTCCATCTCAAAGCACTACACTGCATACGGTAAGCAAAATGAACATTATTTGGAGCTACATACGACTTCTGGCCCAACAGAACAGGAACTGCTTTGCAATCTTAACTTTCTTTTATCTTGCTAGCATTTTCCATACAAATTCCTTAGCTAAAGAAGATGCATCAAGCATACTGGTTAAATTGGAAAATTATACAAATAGGACAAAACCTGAAGATTATGGAGAGCTTCTCTGATATTCAAGAAAATATATTAACAGTCACCAGAAGGAAAATGAGCTTTCACAAGAATGCACACACACAAAACGCTTCGCTTGTGAAGTACAAATCTAAGGAAAACATAAAAAATAGGAGCATTCCAGTCAGATACCATAGCTAGAACTATATTGGTAATATTTACAGGAATCATAAAATGAGAAATCTAAAGTCAAAACAATATGGTGAGCACAAACATAATAATCACAGTGTTAAGGGAAGAGTTATGTGTAAATAAAATGAGGTAACAGAAAAGAGTCACTGTAGCAATAAAATAGGAGTTGAAGGCTGAAAAAGGAGTGAAAGTACACAGATGTTGTTAAAAAGATTGCTTCATGAAGAACAGTATTCAGAGAAAGCTATTAGAGAAGTGGGAACATCTCACTGCAGTGTACAGACTGTTTTCAGACAAAAAGAGAAAGAAGAAATGAATGAAAAATATTCCTGACAGAAAACACTGCTCTAAATGGGAACAAGGGAGCATGCAACAGCAAAAAAAGGGCTCTTTGGCTTTATCAGGCAGTGAATACACGCTTCCAGTGAAATGACAGAGTTGTCGCTACCTTTTAAATAGTTTCACAGGAATCATACACTTAATTTATGGATGAGCAGGTGACCTTCAAAACTAATTCTGACGTTAGAGATTTTTTCATGTTAGGATAAGACACAGAAGAAGAGGTTCACAGCAGAAGAGGTTCACCTGTTTTCTCTAAGAAATGTATCTCATAAATACTTCATTTTCTTTGCCCAGACACAGGTGACTTTGCAGTAGACATGGGGAAGATGCACTTTCACTAAAATGTTAACAATTTATGTTCTAGCATGGTCAAGTAATTGAAACTGATAAACAGAACACTGCTTTCCTTGCATGCATTTCACAGTTTTTAAGTTTATGTTTTCTTTGACTTCTTTTATTTTTTTATAAGAAAGAGTGGATCAGGCAGAGACAGGACATACCACAACAATCTGGTGTTTGCCCTTCTAACACACCCACACCTGAGGCAAGCATGGGTAAACTCATCTCAAAACATCATTTCAGTCTTTTTAATTCCAAAACATAACTTTTTAGTCCTTTCTCTCACTCTGCACACCATACCCAGGAGGATGAAACTCCACCCTCAAAATCCCTTCAATCCTCTCAAGTTTGGAGTAGCCAAATTGACAGCTATAGTCACAGCCCTCATTTGCAAAATAGCAAGACATTTCAAACCGTGCTTGTAAGATTGCAAAGCTGACTCACTAGGCTTTATTCAAGGCTAGAGGCCACTGACTTTTGGGAAAGCTGACTGTGCAGCATTAAGTCTCACTCCTTGTGAGAAAGACTGGAAAAACATGGCACCAGCATAGAGAACAACCAGAAACTATTAGGACTGACTGCTAAGATGCAGAATAAGGATATTACTGCTGAGATCAAGAACAAAGACAATGCAGTGATTTGCATGTGTTACAGTTCAATAAATGTAGAAGCAAACAATACAGTTTTCAAATATTAGGGGTTTTTTTAAACTCCTCTATCTGAACACTAACAAAAAACATTGGGTTTTCAAGTGAAACCCAAAAACCTGTTGACTTACATGTCAATGACACTGATGTTTTATTAGTGTAGGAATTCCTAATTCACCACTACTTGAAAACTAAGGTTCTTCCTTTTACCAGCTGAGGAAAAATAAATAGGACCTTTGCATGTCCTCTTGAAGGGCACAGGAATTGTATCAAATGTACTTCCACTGGAATTTGTAGCATCTGTAGCTCACAGTCACTCTCTGTATTAGCAGTACATGCACCTACAGTGTTAAGAATCTTTTCATTTCTGTCCATACGAGGGCAATGAAAAGACACTCCCTCCTCTCTCAACCTCTTAGATATTACTGCTGACTTCTCTTCATAGCATGAAGTGTCCATGCTTCTTGAAAACAGCTCATCAAGGCTCTCATAACCTCATTAACATGCACCCAGCCATCCACTCAGAGCATTCCATGTGCAAGTTTCTGCAATATCTAACTGGAGAATTCAATACTGTGTGCCATATATAGCAATTAAGTTCTGTATGGGCATGTCCACTGCCAATTGTGTTCTTTTTTTTTTTAAGACAAGTTTGATGACTATGGTTAATTGAAATTTTTGAGTAATGGTTGATGAGGATTCCTTTTTTTTTTTTTTAATCTCAACTGCTTCACTCCTTTGCCTTTAATTAAGAAGGGATACAAGAGAAGAAAAAGGGGTTTTCAGTACAATTTGGAAATGGTCAACTGGCTCAGTTCTTTCTCCCACTGCAAACTAAAAAAGGGTGCTCTCCCCTGCTCAGAGCCTCTGAAGCAGGGTGCTTGCCAGTGCTCTCTATGGGTTATACACAGAGAGGTGCTCTGCTGGAAATGGGCCTCAACCCACAGAGAAAAGAGTTCAAGAACATTAGCTGCTTCCATCTGTGCTGATGCTACATGAGAGGAACTCAGCACAGGAAGTTGAGCAAGCAAAGAAAAGCAGAACCAGAATGGAAATACTACGGCATAGAAAGAAATGTATTAACACAATATGTTACATAAATGTAATAACATCTACCAATGCTTTTTTAACAGAATGTAGCTAAGTTATGAAGAGTCTGGGATTTTTAAAAAAGAAATTACTTTACATTCTACAGAATGTGCCTTCCAGTGAATATATTTTTAAAATCAGCTCAAACTCTTTATTTTACCTCATCTCAAAACAGAAGTACTTCTAAGGACTTTTAACAGTAAAAAGGTTCCCAAAATCTTCAGACTGACTGCTGGCAAGATTCAATGGTTGAGATTTGAATTAGACAAAAATTTAAAATAGATAAAAGTCAGAAAAGAAAATGTTTATTATTAACAGCAAAACAAAACCATACTAATTAATCAAAAAATAAGGTAGGTTTTCTTTCATGTAGTCTTATCTATAAATAAAATATTTCTAAATGACATTGTATGAATCAATCAAGGTGGAGGATTAAAGATGAAATAATTTGGTGAAATTTCAAGGTTTCTGATAACCACACAGGGCAGAACAGTGTAACACTCCAGCTGACCATAACAGCAACACTGTGTGAACTTAGCAAGATTTGATACATTGCCTGTGTTTCCCGTGAAACAGAAAGTTGTTGTGTTTAATGCAAGTGGGACCTCTATCTTTTAGTTCAGGATACGGCAAATTATTCTGCCATACCTGGTGACGAATACTCAGGTCTTGGTACCTAGATCTCTTTTTAAAGAGAAAACTAACTTTTCTCAGGAAGTTGCAAAAATCTCATGTCTCATCAATGTTCAGCAGTCTTCTAACTGGTAGTCGCTTGCAGACATTGGCTTGCATTTGAAAAGCTAGTTCCCATAAGAAGCAAGGAGGAAACACACAGAGATTGTATCTTGCAGATGCTGAAATTCTGGGCTTTCACATCCTTCCAAGAGACCTCAATGAAGAAAGGAGATGCCAGTTACAACTAATGTCACGTGGGAGAAACTGGAACACAGGGACAGCTGTTCTTTACAAATTTGAGAATACATGATAAGCTAATTTAGCACTGCATCATCCACTCTCATCAAATCTTACAAGCACCTGAAGCAGAACATAGTGATGCTGAGTGGTGAACAGTGACAATGAACAGCAAACACTGAGGACTGACCTCTTGCCTTAGCCACTCAGGATGTGCTACACAGTAAAGTAAGGTCATGCTCCAAATTATGGTATTATTAAACATACGAAATATCAGTGGATGAGATGAGGTACAGAAGCTAAACTGAAGAAATTTAGATTTTCTATTAATAGTTTTCAAGCAGTAATTTCCATCAGTATTAGACAGAATCATGTAACTTGACTGAGCCCAAGCACAAATATGCCTGAGAATTACAAGAGCTGACATTGTTTGATGAGAAAACCAAAAGCCAGAGACTACAGCCTATCAAATAAAACAAAAAGTGAAAGGAAAAGCAAGAGCGGTTGAAATTAATTTGACTTCCAATAAAATTATTAAATACTCTGCTATGAAATAAATACCAACTTCAGGACAATTGGTCTGTGTGCTTTTTTATAATGAGGTAGACATTAAAGTTAAATTGGCATTTAACTTTAGTATAGTGTAAATTCAGAAACTTCAAATCCCATTTGTGAGAATAAAAGAGAAAAAACCCACAGTGTGATAATTCAACAGCAATGACTGAACGTAGGGTGTTAAGGATTATTTAACATGACAGTTACGTGTTCAACAGAAACCAGACTTGCTCACTTACCTGACAAAAGTGCAGGTTTGATGTAAGTTCAGTAATAACAAATTACACCTTTAAAGCATGTAAGACAATACTCATTTCATTTATGTAAAGAAACAATAAAATTTAGGATTGCAGGTAAATATTTGCAGTAGAAACAAGACAATTCTTACAGAGACTTAATTCTGAGAAGAAATACTACACAATCTCAACTAACCTCCAGTGTGGTTAGCGCTGAATATTTAAGTCTATGATAAAAGGAAACATGTCAGAACTTGGGTCTACTGCTAACTCTCAAAATGTTCAACACACTGAATTCCAGAAGAGAAACCTGTTTACAGCTTTACTTTGTACTAGGTTTTCCCTAAAATCAACTGCAAAGTAGGTTCATATGTAAGACTGAAGGGAAAAGCTGAAAAGCAGAATACTGCTTGATCATTTTAATCTGAAATACTTGGAACATATAGCAAATCCTGTCCCATCCTGAGGACTCCTACACATATTTATTTATGTCATATTGTACATCAGTATGAAAAAGTCAAACACAATCTTTGAAAATAGATGGCAGACACATTACAACTGCTATCAACTGCAAATAGCAGGCCTTACAGGTCTTCCCTCAATGTAAAATTAGTGACCCATACCCTGTTCAGACACTTTAAATTTTCCACAAAAGCAATGTCAAAAGCATTACTTTAGGGAAAACACCAACAGTATGGGCATTTAATTTTCTTAAAGACTGCACCTGAGCATGTTGTACTGAAGCACAAGAAGACACAAGGTCAGTTAATAAAGGAGAATAGTCAAATTTGGAAGAATACATGGATATTTCATTGCTTTCTTTTTGGCAAAGAGATTCCCATCTTTATCTTTCAAACACATGGCTGTCATGACTCATCTTGAAAAAGCAGTACTTGACAGTTCACAGGACTATTTCTTAAAACCATTAGCAAATAACCTTTAATATGAGACTTATGAGTAATTTAGATTTTTACAAATTGCCTGTCCTAGGTTCTTAAGAACCTACATTTTCTAAGCTTCAAGTTAATAATGTAACAATATGTAATATTGTTTAAGCCATTTGTCTTGAGTGAAGCAAATATCCTTTTGAGAAGAAATCAGCCAAGTTGAAATTGACTGTCCTTTCTGCTGTGCAATTTATTCCCCAAAACTAAAGAGAAAATAGGCAAGGCATGTAACTTATCAAGACAAAAAGGGCTCAATGAAAACATTTTGCTGGCAGTTTTAACAGTAGTGTAGCAAAGACAGGGATGATTTGAAATAATCTGGACATAAAGTCATATTTTGCCTTCAAAAGTCAGAAATTCAACCATAGTACAACAGACAGCCAAAGCAACTGTGAGAGAACTGACACGCTCTGCTTCCAAACTACACATCCACCTGAGAAGGAGGATGCCCCAACAGGGCCACCTTAAACTCCAAGTGTATGACCACTACAGTTGTCCAAAGGCAATCCAGCTTTTTCACTTGCTGAGTAGTATTTAAAGACCATCTTGTGACTTTGTTCTGTGATGTGCATTTGTATCAACTCATTTGCAGATGACACCACAGTGCTAATTTTGAATGATAAAGTCATGCTGGGTCCTGGACTTGGGAAGGTTGATTTTCTCTTTATGGCATATGTGACCAGCAGGTCAAGGGAGGTGATTCTCTCCTTCTACTCTGCTCTCGTGACATCCCTCCCAGAGTGCTGCATCCAGCTTTATGGCCTCCAACATAGGAAGGACATGGACCTTATGGATTAAGTGCAGCGGAGGGCCACAAAGACAATCAGAGGGCTGGAGCACCTCTCCTGTAAAGACAGACTAAGAGAGTTGGGGTTGTTCAGTCTGGAGAAGTCTCCAGGACGCCTTATAGATTTATTGAAAACCTGAGGAGGGACTCTTTACAAGGGCATGTAGTGACAGGACAAGAAGGCTTTAACCTGAAGGAGGGTAAGTTCAGATTAGATATTGGGAAGAAATTCTTTACTATGAGAGTGGCAAGATGCTGGAACAGGCTGCTCAGAGAAGTTGTGGATGCCCCATCCCTGGAAGTGTCCAAGGACAGGCTGGATGGGGCTCTGAGCAACCTGGTCTAGTGCAAGGTATTGCTGTCCAGGCAGAGGAGTTGGAACAGGATGATCTGTAAGGTGACTTCCAATCAAAACTATTCTGTGATTCCATGATGCTATGGGAGTTGTGGGGTTTGGATGCTATTGTTTTGGAATAGCTACACAGACACTCTGATAACCACTCATATCTTTGAAAATGCTTCTAACTTAACTCAGCAGAGCCAAGTTCAGGGACAATCACTTTACTCCCAGAAAAGAGCCTGACAGGAGTGGATACAATGTAATTTAAGTGAACAGAGACCGTGAATGAACACTAAAGGGAGCTTTGTTCTCAAACTGGTGTGATTCTCTTGATAAGCATGTTTGACACTGCATTTGTTTGCTGACGTTACTATTCAAAGAAAGTTAAGGTATTAGGGGCTGCTGAAGGATTTTTTTTTTTTTTCTTGAGAGGCTTTTGGAAAAAAAACCCCAAATTTTCCACTTTTCAAATTTTACATGGGAGGGGGTGCAACATACAGTGATGACCATCCAGAAATGTAAGTCATTCCAGATCAAAAGATATCTACAGTAAAATAAATTTTACAAACAATGTTGAGAATACAATAAAGAAAGGCAAGTTTATGTCCCTATCAGCCAAGAGAGATGCAATTTCTTAAATTACCTGCTGCTGGGGGACTTTGAATTTAATGCAATTCTGAATACACTGGCTGTACAATAGCACATAAATGCATACATAGGGCACTGAGGGGAACATGTGAGAACACTTTTTGAGAGGAGCAACAGTGGAGAGCCCCCAGTGGAAGCAATGAATGATATCTTGGAAATTAAGTAACAGGGTCAAATAAAATACCTCAGCTTTAGAAAACCAGGTAATACAAGACTACAGCTCCTGTCTGTAGTGCTGTTCTTCTGTGTGGTCTTTTTAAAAAATCCTGTGGTCTCAATATCATTTTATGACTTTAAATATTTTGTAACGCAAGAGGAAAAAACAGCAAAAGAAATACTGAGCTAGGTATCCCCTTCGAAACATTGACACTAATGCTTGTATTTGCAATGGAGATTACTGAGAAGGATAAGGGGAAAGAAGTGACAAAGTACCCATTTAGGGTTTAGGTTCTTAGGAAGCTTCTATGACACAGTATCCCTGCAACCTCTAATACATCACACTCAATATCTGTGCTGTATGTAAATTTATATAGGTGAATTACTTTTATAAATATATAGCCTGCAGTACCTCAGCATTCTTAAGAGTCAGAGTGGCGGGTAGATAAGAAGAATCAGGGTAGCCAAGACCTCAGATTCTACAGCTGTGAGGAAGGCTAGATGAAAGTATTAGATAAATACAAAGAACATGCAAAACAATGCCTGAAGTGTAATGGAAGAGAACCAGTATGGAAAGCAGCATAAAGGGAAATACAAGCAGATGGCTCCTTTTAACCAGTCTAAAAGTACAGTCTTCTAAATGAAATGTATTGATATATAGAAGCAATTTTTCTTTGAACAATTTTCTGAAAAAGCTCCTACTTGGGAATGGCACTGCTTCCCTTCACCATCACAATCTGATTTCTAGTAACATTTGCCCAATCATTCCAGCCAGACATGACTTCAGCTGTAAAACTGCCCTTCATCCAAAAGTGCAGTAGAGAACCAATGTATCCAGGAGTCTGTTATCCCCAAGAAGAGTCTTAAAACCTGTGCAAGAACCCTCTTGTCTCTGTTGTCAGCACTGCAAAGTCTGTGCCTATCCCAAATAGTTAAAAGCTCTTTTGGATTTAGCTGGATACAAATTTGACCTAATATTTGGACTTGAATTCAAGGCCAAGTACTCGAGATTTATGTTAATGACACAGATCTCATTTCTAGGTAATTTAAGTGTGCTCCACTGAAGACCATTCCTTACAAACTTTCAGAGGCCAAAACTGTTACAGGGAAACCAAATTATTAAAGTAGTATATGTCACCAAGAACATGCACAGCAGTTTTACAAAACCTGTGCTAGCTGCCTACTGATTTCCAAGTACAGTTGAGAATGATCACATTGAAGTGTAAAGGCCTGTTCTTGCAACAAGCCTATTCTTGCTTTCTGTATGCTTTATATCTCTACCTATACATATATTCAAGATAAGCTATGTATACACACACATATAACACATACCTAAATTAATAAAATAAAAAATGTAAACAATAAGCAGACAACTCTTTTGATCACAATTAGGACCTAAACCAAATCCTAGGAAACATACTGAAAGAAAAATCAGTTTCTTTTAAAGCTCACTGCTGGGATGTCAGTTAGAAAACAAATGGCTACAAGCACTAGCAATCACTTGAAAGTCAAGCAATCTCTTACCCTATAGTAACCTTACCACAATTTTGATGCCATGAACCTCTAATTTACTGACTTCAAAGCCCAATCTTTGCCACACCCCTGACTATTCTTTCTAGTCATCTCATATTCATTCTTTATTTTAAAAATGTTTATTATTTTTAAAACTACCTTTGAACCTCTCAGAGGAAGATGGGTATTAATATTGAAACCAATTCATTGGAGAAACCAAAGTTTCAATGTTATCACACACTCATACACATAAAATTAGATTTCATAGAGTGAATACTTCTTTTTCCGGTAGAGTTTTGAAGTTATGACTTTTATTCTCAGGAGAAAAAGGAACAGACAAGATATCTATAACCTTACAGTCTGCATGCTGTGCATGTCATGTAGCAATAAATAATTCATATTTTGACCTTATGGGATAGCTTTTACTCATTGATTTCAAGGAGCTTTTGCAAAGGTGGATATATGTTTTATTATCAGAAGTTTATAGATCTCAGGATGAACAGAGACGTACAATTATCTATTCAAGGTCATTTAGTAAGCCAGATGTATTTAAGTGGGTAGTACCAGGAATTCTGCCTTTTTGGTTCAGGTAGCAATTTACAGTGACTCTACAAGAACAGTCAGATACTGCCTTAAACTTCAATGAAACCTGTGAGAAAGGATGATGGATGCTATCCCTGTAAAAATACAGAAAATCTAAACATATTCCTGGGTGAGAAAGGAGAAAAAACTACTAACTCTAGGTATGTGGTAGCAGGACAGCACAGGAATTCTCCAGAATAATCTTACACAAGCATTCTGGAAAGGGCACTGGATTCACAGGCAGAACTGTCAGGATGTGCTAAAGAGGGATGAAAACAAGGTTGTCTTCTTCCACAATCAGATTTTCTTGGAAACCATATCAGATATCAGAATGAACCTGAAGAAAATAGCAGTTCTAGTATACTACTATAAAAATTGTATAGAGAGGTGAACAGTAGAAAATAATATATTTTAGAAACACTGATTCTATTTCCAGCAACTTTCCCAGGAGAAACACTACCAGGATTTAAGATATGTAAACCAGAACTAACCACATTAACTATTCTAGGAAACACTCTTTTTTATTTTCATTTGCTAAAAAAATGGTGTTTCCCCTTATGTTAATAATTAACTTTAACTTCTAAAAAAAAAAATTAATAAAAATTAAATACACAAAAAGCTTTGTACAGAAAACAACTCCAAACTGATACATAAACATGAGAACATTTGTGAGAACACAGCACGGGAAGACAGTTTGTTAGTTAACACCACATCAATAATGCTTTGGATTAAATACTTAAGTCTTGCAATTCTCTGAATTGCCTTACCTAACATTAAGTACAGGGCTCCATTCATGGCCTTAACTGTAAAGATTGTGTGCAAATGCTATCTTGAAGTAAGCTCACACTGTTTTTTACTTTTCACTATGGAGTCCTTATGTTGTCTCGGACTGCCGAGAACTTAGAAGCATATAAAATGCATAAATTATCTGTTCAGCTGCCCTCTGGAGTGCAGCAGTAGTAGGACCCAAGGTCCTTATGTGTTAGCCAAGAAAGATAACAAAGAAATAAGCCTTGGGTTGTTTCTTTGTTTTGCTTGTGTTCGTTTCTTTTTCCCAAAAAAAAGAAGGTACTATAATCTGCCACAGAGGGAGCTTACTCTGTTCTAATAACATTATGCTTAAACAAACCAAAGATTTATATTTTACAGGGGGAAAAAATTATCACTACTGTTATCACCACTGGCTTATAACAATTGGTAGCAAAACATTATTTCATAAAAGGTCAGCACTTCAAAGCTAGATTTAACTAACGTCACCACTGAAACGTTTCCTTTACAGAAAATTCGGTTTTAAAAAGAAAAAAGAAATCACAAAAAACACACACTCCTTATTCTGTACTTA
Source organism: Lanius collurio (assembly GCA_020086605.1). Taxonomy (NCBI): domain Eukaryota; kingdom Metazoa; phylum Chordata; class Aves; order Passeriformes; family Laniidae; genus Lanius; species Lanius collurio. The sequence goes on from JACBWW010000003.1 coordinate 34,153,533, forward strand.
CCAAAATGAGGTAAACTCAAAACTTATTTACTGGCAAATCAAACTATCATGGTGGGGAGGAAATAACCCATCCTGATTTGTCCATGTGATCAGAATGAAATAGAGTTTAAAGACATACAGCAAGCACTAAAAAAAGACACATTTGCCAGAATTTTCCTGGAATTAATTAAACGGGAATCATTTTAAATCCTTCTCTTCTTCCCAAGCCTCTCCAGGCTGAATTTACTCCATTTAGGTAACAAATGCAAAGTAGGCAGGAAGGCAAGTGCTATTTTCCAATCAGAAAAGAATCTGGTCTAAAGAGAATTTTTTAAGCTTTCAAAATACAAAACCATTCGGAAGACCAAACAAAATACAATCCTCAATTTCTCTGTGCACATGGAGTTCTTCAGACAGACAACAAAATGTGCCCCTCATGAATAACTTCCTGCACAAGATTTATGAGAAACCCTCAAAAGTTTTGATGTTCATGACCAGCTGAAAATATATTTGATGTAATGGAGAGATAAGTAATGATTCTCTGATTCCCTTACTCTTCTGTAAACAGGAGTATCAGCATTGAGAACTGGGATAAACACAAGCCTCCACGCAAAAGGTGAGGGACAATTACCACACACTGCACGTGTTTCATCACAGTTTGCCCCATACCTTCTCCATATTTAAGCTCCTTACCTTTTTTTCACTGCTACTTTCACCACCTGTGCTTAAGCAGAAATTATTATAAGCTTATTAGCTGTAAGTGGTCACGTCTACAAACATGGGAAGGGTTGGTGCTTGGTGCCAATCAGCTTTCACTAATCTGCACCCTACCAGTGATCCCACTGCTCCTCGGGATTGATTGTCAGGAGGTCAAAGTCATTCCCTGAGCCAACAGAGGCACAAATGTCATGTCCTTGTCTCCATCTCTTCTGCTGAAGGCATGTATTGACCTAACTCCCATGTCTTATGGAAAATGAATGTGGCCTAGCTACTTCTTCGATTTTGAAGGTATTTGTTATGTCACAGACATTGTGCAAAGCCAGTGATTCTCACAGCTTAAGTGAGGAAAATCTCTCTCAGGAGATCATACACCTCAGGAATGGAGATCTGCAGAGTTCCTCACTCATTTACAAATGAAGAGAATCAAATTCAACACTTTCTTGTAATAAATATTTCACCTTGATTTTAATACTTTTCATGGGGGAAAAAAAATCAAAATCTGAACCTTGTCTACACTTCCACTAGCAACTTAAATGTATCAATAAAAAATGTTCTTTTAGCTAGATCAGTATGGGCAAATTACTGCTTTTATCCTCCAATTACACAGCCAGCACTTAGCTCGGTGCGCAGCATGAAAATAGCTGTTATACTACATACTAAAACTATATTCTATGCATTACTTTATTTGCAATGATTATACAATGGTTTATTGACAACTTAAAAACTTCTCAATATCCAAAATACTCTTGTGACAACAGCTCACTTGTATAAACCTAAATATTACTGGTACAGCTGCGATGATGCCCTCCTGCCACACTGATTTCAAGCCCAGGTTATACCAGGAAAGTACTGACACAAGTGAGCAATACCTCAGTATAGGACAACAAGGAAAGATTCCACCAGGTTTGGAAAGCTGTCTTCTGGAGGCAGAAAAAGCCCACCACTTTACTCGAATCTGTATGCAAGTTGTGGTCTAAGAAATGACAGCTTTTGTCAGTTACTCCTTCAGAGCACATACAAAGGAAAACTAAATTAGTTCTTTAGATAACACTAAAAGGAAACTAAGCTTACCCTTATTGCACACAGGCATTTCACCTACTTACAAAAGGGTAGATAAGAACTTTTTGTGCCACTCATAATGGAAACCTTCGTACTCAGCTTTGAGCAATACTTGAAGAGCAATTTTAACTATTTTATTTCCAGAAATGATTAGGAAATATGAGCATCTGTCTTACACTGTGGCAAGAAATAATGATCAGAATTAAAAGAAGAATATGCAGGCATTATAAAGCACAGGTCACTGTTACAGGTTTAATACACCTCCCAGTTTGATTGATGTGTTAATATGTTTTACATTTTAAAGCAGCACACAGGGTATTCATCAGGTAACTATAATTGTTGAAGATATTTCAGGTACTGGAATACAAAACTAGTTATTTACATAATAGCTGAGAAAATTGCACATCCTTCAATTAGATTTCTATTTTAATCAGTGAAACTGTGGGAATAATCCCATAATATTTCAGCAATGTTTCAATAATAACATAACATTTCAGTAATAATGTTTCAATACTTTTTTATACTTTAAAAAGAGCAAGGATATAACTAGACAAAATTCAGAATATTCTGGTTCTGAAAATCACTTGCTTTCCCACGTATGAAACCCACCTATTTAATTCATTTCCCTTTCCACTTCATAGATTAAGAATAATATTTTTCTGTAGAGTTGATTTTGATTTTTGCATTTCGCAAGTACAACAAATTCAGAATACCTCTATGAAGTTGGTACTTAGGAGGCAGAGAGCTGACAATAACTGCCCCTATTTTCAGGGGGAACAGCTGTCATGCAAAGAACCCCCAGTTCATTAAAGTCAGGAACACAACAGACAAACACCTCCACTGAAAAATTATGCTACTACCTTTAGATTAAGGTTACTCAATTACATTTTAATGAGGCCTGTGAGGTAACCCTGCCAACCCACTCTCTCTGGCAGAGGCCACTGTAACATCCCCAGCCCAAGCTCCACAGGAAGCACAGGGCAGCACTGTGGCCACGAGCCCCCTCTGAAGACCTGGGACATAACAGTTCCAGGCAAACTTTGAGTGCAACTCAAACTAGGTGATCTGAAAGTTCATCTGTAAAAGAGAGGAATGCACCAGTGGGATTTTTAACTGACTTAAAGTTTGTTTTGGTGGTGGGATTTTTTGTGTGTGAGAGGGGTTATAAAACTGTAGAAGGAATTAATCTATGACAGTGGGTGCTGTTTGACATTTGAGGAGAGTAGTTTTCATTTCACTGTATTTTAACAACCGGAAAAGTTTCGAAATCTTGTGTGACCAGATCAAACTCATGCAGTAGCAGTCACCGAGCCCTTTAAGTGCCTTAAAGCTTGCAGCAGCAGCTCTTTGCTGCAGGTACAGGCATGGCTAAAATGAACACAATTCAGCTCCAAAAAGAAATGGAATTACACCCAGCAGTCTATGTACAGTGCAAGCTTCAGCATGATTTAAAAGAAAAAAAAAAACCAAACCCAACCAACCATGCTTTATCAGTATTTGAAAATTCTCCTTTCCTCCAAAGAGCATTTTCCAGTATCTTATTTAGCTTACTACCATATGCTTGCAATTTCTACTCTCCATAGAAGTCATTCTAAAAAACCAAAGGAAAATTTTTGTGAACCACAAATATAATAAAATAACCCCCTCCATGAAATGGTCTAAAAAGCTTGGATTGCTTCTGCTCCACCTCCCCACATCTGGCACTCGCATCAGATTACAGGCCAGAAGGCAACGCAGAGAGACGGAAAGGGAGATAGTGGCTGGATCATAAGCAGAAGGAAGCATGCCTTCTATAACTCACTCTTTTCCCAAATGCCGATACGGCAAAGCATGATAAAAAAAACCAACCGTGGGAGAAGTCTGCACATGTACATACACAGAACACACAAACATCTGAAAGGCAGTGAATTACACAAAACATGCTCAGATGACTTCAGAACTATCACTCTATGCCAAAACTGCAACGGGGCTTCTGATTTTGTAACTGACAAAATTTACAGGAAATGGGCAATCATTGGTTTCTAATTCACAACACTTTCACTTCTTCTAATTTGCCACGTATTTCATAGGCATAACAAAACCAAAAGCCACTGAATTATCTAAACGCCACAGTATTGTCAAATAATATCGATTAGTCCTTTTGAAGTTTAAATTTTGCAAACTTAAAACTCAGCCAGGAAGATGCACAAATCTACACAAGGATCCAACGAGCTGGTTGTGTTTTTCCCAGACCTCTCTATGGAATCACATTCTCCTCATCCCTTCAAGCCCACATCAACAGCACAACAGCATAAAAACTTTCACTGAGTCTTTCAAGCTTAGCAATAAATCTACTGCAGTCTGAATTATTGAAATTATTCGGACTGTTCAAATGATTTTTTTGTTCCAAATGCACTTGGCACGCTGGTCAGGAACTCGTCGACTCAAACACGAGCAACAAAAGTGGAATTCTTCTTGCTAAGCTAATTGATGGCCCTACAAAAACAAAACGCAACTGCATATTCAAAACTTTCAAAGACACACTGTATTAGAGTTGCAGAGTGCCTTCCCCTCAGTGCCTGCTGTAATATGATCGTAATTGCTGTGAAAGGGCGAGAGACCGACTATACGTTAAATCCTGCCATCTGTAGGTGCTTTACACAGTTCCATTTGCTGCTGCCGGGTCAAAAGTTTACCCTATTTTCGCTTGCTCATAACCAATCACACAAGTCTCTGCTATGCGTAATCTTTGACCTACTCTCAAAGCAATTTTTGTATTATAGAGTCATATGATTACACTGAAAAAACCCACACATTTTATTAAGAATACTCTTCTTGTTGGTTAGCTTTGTAATTATTATTATTTCCATATTCAGTAAGCGTACTGTACCGACCTCGTTCTTCCCAGTTAACTCCCTTGGAGCACAGTCATAGAGCCATGAGTTCTCCAGCATTTCTGGCCAGTTGCAATCCAGAACCACATGCAAAACAGAGCTGGAAAGCATTCACAGTATCTGTCATTTTAAAAGTAAGGGAAAAGAACTGCTTGATTTGCACTAATACAGAGAGAAGGTGCTCTGTAAACATTTAAATTAATGTTCACAGTGAAAATGAAAAATGTTTCTGAAAATCAGGATTGTCAAAAGAATATCCATATATATTTACCTTAAAAATTAAGTATGCAAAAATATACTGCATGGAAACATTTATGCTACTGATATTATTATTATTAAATATCAAGGGAACAGGTAGATCCATGAACAACAGAATTAATTAAGCCTCATCTCCCACAGATTTATACCTCCTGGTTGGTTGACTTTGGTGTCTAGAAAGGTGAAAGCTTTGAAGGAAGCTTTTCCCACAGCTGGGACATTTGTTTAAAGCCTCTCTTTTCCCATCACTAGGATTCCCAGACAACTAATAAGATTATTTCATGCTGTAACCTTTCCCTCTGTCAGGGCACCTTTAGGTGGTTCCACCTATACTCAGCTACTTAGTTTCACAAAACTTGTGGGATCTGAATTTTGAGATCTCCACTTGCCAAAAAACACGATCAAAATCAGCAATAGGTTCAAAAGATAATGAGAGGAGTTGAAGGGATGTGTGTGCATCTACACATGCACACAGTGTGACCTCATAGGCCTGGTTTCTATAGGAAAAGAAGCTAAAAATAAAGAAGAATATTTGATCTTCTTACTATTTCACAGAAAGCTGACTTAGAAGGACCCAACTAAACAGCTGGCTATACTAACAGATAACCTAAAAGTAATACCACAATATTTAAATCCATCTTCTACATTTTGCTAGACACCTTTAAAACAAAAACAGACACTCAGGCCCATTTAACTTGCAATAGGAGATTAAAAGAGATACTTTTTCACAGATATGTATTTTACTGTAATCTATGAATTGTGGTAGATTTGTGATGTTTTAAATTATTTTTAATCTAGCATTTATACAAGTGTGTTCAGTCTTCAAGAATATAAACACAAGTCAGCACTTGCATGAATAGTTACATTGCTCCATTTCACATTTGACTCTTAGCTGCTAAACCCTTTGTAAATGTAACAAGAGAACATAAACCAGCCCTTGCCACTGAGATCAGTGAAGTAATACAAACCAGAGAATAGTCAATCAAATAACAGCAATAAGACACATCCAAGCAGGCAATAAAATACATTCACATACAAAATTCTAATAGTTATGAAGTCAAATCTTTAACTAAGAGACAGAATAAAAAAATCCCCAAATAAATAAATCAAGACATAAATTTTAAAGCAACACCAGTCTGCCATCTCACCTCTTTGGTACAGCAAAGACCATAGGACTTAGAAGCTCTTACAGCAAAGATCAAGACCTTAGATGTGCAAGCACATCTCTTTAGAATGCTATACATGAAGTCTCATATTACTTCCATAAACTGATCAGTTTAAGTCAATGAGATGTTTGGAAAACAGAAAAGGCTACCAATAACATTTCGTTTCTCATAGAGAAATAAATAAAAACCAAAGTAAATCAGGAATCAATATTTTAAAGGAATGAAAGAGGTTTATCTAACTGGGAAATAGGTTGGCATATGCCAGACATTAGCTATTAGATATTAGAAAAAATTCTATACAATAAGATATTTATTATACATATTCAATACCTAAATATAAAAAATAAATAAACTGTGTGCACATATACACACAGCATTCAGACATCTGTTAACAGGACTGATAACACCTATAATCCAGGCCAGGAACAAGTGAATAGTCTTTTGCCCAGGGGAAAGCAAGATGGATGCTTTTACAGGAAACCTACTCCACTCAGTTTATCAGCAGCAAAATGAACAGTGGAAAAAGCCCAGTATAAAAGAAGAAACAAAGAAAAGGCAACAGAACTGAGTCTCTTAAGAACACAAAGGGGAAGGCTGAAGGTACCCAAAGGTATCTACAACATGTCTCAACATAGTGAAATTTTTCACCTTGGCAGAAAAGTCTGATCTAGAGAAGAGTTCAAACAACTGCAGCAAAAACTCATCAGGCAATAAAAAGACTGAAGAAGTGAAGTTGAGAATTTGGGAAACCTGACTCAAACCCCAATTTGATCCAGTACATGGAAATGCTACAAAGCCATTCAATGTTTTTACGTAAGTTTGTACATCTCTTCTAATTTTCCTACAATGAAAAAAGTGATTTTAGAAAGTTTGCAACTGAGCATGAACTTACATTACTCTTTATATTACTGGGGTAATTTGGACAGTTCAGCACCAATCTTGGTAATGAGGTTAGTTGACTCATGTGGGCCCCATTCCTGATAAGGAAAAACAATCTGCTCCCAGCAAAGAGATCTTTCATGCTGGAGCCAGAAACTTTACAGGAACCTGATGAGGATGAGGTGAATTTACAAGTACCAGGATTTGATGTAGGTCCACAGAGCAGTATCATGAGGGATCTGTGATGCAGAATTTTTTCTTTCAGTTTTATTTAAGAACAACAATTCTGCCATACAATCAGAGACCAGGCCATTTGCAGTAACTCCTAACAACAATGCATATATTTCCCTTTGACTGTATGGAATTAAGCAATCCAGATTATTTGTATAAGTACACATACACAAAAATAACAAGTTTCTTCTACCATCAGCTGAGTGAATTATAGCAAATTGAGATCCTAAATATACCACTTAATTTGCACATGGTTTTTCTACTTTTTCATTTTCACCTAAACCATTTTCATTAGTACAAGAGCCTAATGATTTCCTAGGTGTGAAAATTCTTAAAACAATAAATCTGAAAAAATACAAAAGTTTTAAAAATTATAAATCATAGAAAAATCTAAATCTTAATTTAGTATTTAATCTTATGATGATAAAAACACACAACCAAGTGCGGAGAAAATTGTTAGAAGCTCTTGCTTTGGGTGATCTACACAGATTAAAAAGGTATTCCATGCTCTCATGTAATGGATGTGCATATTATCTTAGAATAAAAAAAATTTTATAGACTACCACTGTATGACAATGAAGAGTACACATACAATTTTATACATTTTATTAATATTATTATTGTTTTTTATATGTACAGAGCTTTCCATCTTCCCGTATGCTTTTCAGGTTTAATAGTTACAGTCTCAAATTAATCCTGCAGTTCTCCTAAAAGGCAATATAAAACTATAATATCAAAATCCACTCAAAAATTAGTATTTGACTTCTCAAATGGCAATTAGAAGTTTGAATTTGAATTACTTCATATGGAAATAAGGTGCTTTTTATATGGTATAGGAGTGTGTAATTGATAAGGGCATTTTTAATTAAGTGTTTTAAAGGATGTGGTTTTCTATTATAAGAGGTCGCTTATTACAAGGAGTTGGCAACTCTGTTTCAGCGGTTGGATGCAAAACCTCCCACCAGCTAATTCTCACAGACTTCACTTCCTAGTCCTTGGGGTAGTCACCAACCTGGCCAGCCTGCACATGCCACAAGTAGCCATCCTAGAAATGTTATCATGGAAAGAAAGCCAAATCACAGGAGAAGAGAGCCAGCCCTCTAAACTGGATTGTGGCAAGCCTCCAATGCAGTCCAGTTGCTGGGCAGCATTTGCTGCAGCAAAGCTGCTCTCCATCTCCTTTGGTAAAAAACAGAGCAGATGGAAATTTCCTGTAGGCTGGTCTTGGCCCAGAGACCACTGTTTGGACGATACTCCTCCACGAATAAGAGCAATTCATTCATTGCGACAAACTGACTGGCCCTACTGTCCTCTTTACAGCACAGCTCGGCCCAATCCCTTCAGTCAGTGATAAAACAGCACAAAGTGAGCACATTTCATCGCCTGTGCCTGGGTAGGAGCTAAGCCATGAAGGAAAATATGGCCATGTCACGCTAAGCAAAGAAACACATGAGTAACTCTGGCAAGCACCTAAGATAAGGCTTTTCTGAATGACTGAAGGTAAGGTTATATTGATGTTATGATAAATTATTGCCTACAGACACAGCAGCAGAAGCTGTGCAACCATCCTCTTCAGAGTGGCAGCTGAATGTTCTTCTCTTAACACCATTGGAAGATAAGAATAGAAAAGAAATTCTTTATACAATTAAAAATGTTATAAACCTGTTGTTTCCTGAAAGTTTCCAAATTTTACTTAGAATGAAAACACTTTAATATATGTAACAACCATGGATTTTCTACAAAATTCAAAGAATTTCTCACTTTCTTTGGCCTTCCCTTGTCTGTCCTGCTACATCATAGTTAAAACACTAGGGAGCTCAAAGCAGAGCTCTGTCCTGATTTCTGTTCCCTTTGGAATCACTGGTGTACATATTTTGTTTGTTACACAGAGGCTGTTAAGACTGCTTTTCAAAACTCCATTCAAGCATGAGTCAAGGTTCTGGTCATTGATGTAGCTTTTCTGATTGTTCCAGTGACAACAAAATGGGTTTGCCAGCTATTCCTGACAAAATGAAAACCTTGGGACAGGATGAAACAGTCCTTTAAGGGCAAAAAGACAAAAGGTGGTCACTATCAATTTATGATACTCTACTATTCATCTGATAGTTGAAGAGGAAAGCTAGGAAAGGGAAGGGAAATGTTCTATATTATGTTTAGGACAGAGGAATCTTTGTTGAGCTCTGCCTAAAGTTTTTCACAGGGCTTTGCAAAATGCAGTGCCACCTACCACATGAAGAAAAGGTGCACCCTAAATCACCGTGTGCAGCCGGTGTTACAGCTTCATTTTCTGCAGAGCTTCCCTACAGAAAACCTCCTAGGTGAGCAAACTTTACCTGGAAAGGCTCCTCAATGGCCCTTTCCAGCAAGCTGAGTACATAGGGAATATTCAGTAGGTATTTGCTGTTCAAGTGCATGATATCAGCAGAGACAGAGTGTGACAAGCCTGGTCTGGATGAAAAGTTAGGGCTCTCCTCAAAGGCTCCCCAAGAAGCCTAAAGCATATTTAAACCGACCCAAGAGTGTACAGGAACAGAAGAAGTCCTCTTTCTTATCCTTTTGTACTCATGTTTTTCTGTCACACTAAGTGCATGAGTAGAGTCAAAGGCAGGATGGGTGAATTAACTCAGAAAAAAGCTGTCCCAAAAAGCTGAGCAATCAGTTCTCAAAAAATTAATGATAAAAGACTTTGAATAAAGCCAATTTGTAATGGAATGTAAGAAGGGAAGTCCCTAAAGAGAAAAACTGTCTACCAGCTCTGCAGCAGGTTTTGCTGCCCCATGCAGTTTACCATGGCAGGACGCCAACTTGGCAATACTCGCTCTTCTCCAAGGAGCCTGGCAGGGCGCCAGCCACACTCACAGGTCTCATTGCTGCTGCCAAGCTCAAGGGGCAACTGAAGACCCTCTTCTGTGAATCTGCAGATCTGGTTATGACTGGGGATATTTGTGTTTCAAAATGTTCTTAACTGAGTCAAGCTCCCTCTGTGTTTATACAGTGACTGAACAGGCGAAACAGAATACTTAACCCAGCTAGAGAAATGAGCCACAGATTGTTAATTATATGGCTATTTGCACTTTGACTGGAAGAGGAAGTAAGCTGGTTATAACTACTTTGGGCTTTACTCCTATAACTGCATTGAAACCACATTTATGACAGCTGAAATGATGCAATTTTATATAAATGTAGGTGCTTCTTGTTTTTGAAATAAGTCGTGGTCTGCTTGCCCTTACCTCACAGTAACGTCACTGAAACCAGAATGTATTAAATGTGCTCAGTTTTACTGACTTTATGATCTTATTTTGCTAATTATTTTTAAATGTGTAGATAAAATGCATATTTTGGACTAGTGCTGACAAGCATACTTATTCCTAGAACCTAGCTGTACTCTTTAGGCATCAGGAAACACATGTTTTTCATGTGTGAGACTGAAATGCCCAGCTATCACCACAGTGTGCTCAGTCCCTGGTGACGTGGTCATGATCACTCTCAGATGAGGAGGCAGGTGTGTCACACTCCCCTGGGAGGCAGGCTGCACTCTGACCTACACATGCAGGCAGACCTAACTTTTTCTATTCAATATGAAGTATTTCAAGTCATTTGTAATAGCAGCTTTGTTATTTTACACAGTGTAGTGTGCATTCTTCATTGTGGCAAGTATATGTTTAATTTTATAGACACTGAGTGTGGGGAGTAACCACGGCCTTACTGGCATAAATTGAAAAAAAATCACAATTTGAGTAGAAGATAATTTTGAAAATATTATTTAACGACCCTAATAGGCAGGAGCATGTTTCCTGTCCTTTTCTCTCATTCTTCTTATTTATGTTAATTGGAACTCACAAACCAAACTTCTCCAATGAGTACAATTATGTAAATCAGCACTCTTGCTTTTCCAGTACAGTCATTTTCCTACAAGATTACAGAAGGAAGACTGATCCTTTCAACTGGAAAGCAAATGGATATCCAGTAATTCCTGATGATAAAATGTGATAATTCTTATCAAAAACCCCAACAGCTCCCATTTAATTTACAGTGTTTGCCTCCAGATTTAGTTAGGGACATACTGCTTGAGAGTCAGGTATCCCTATAAATCCAAGATATTTACAGTCAAGATATAGGAAATCTTTAACAGAGAGAAGGTGCAGCATTTCCACCACCTTTGTTTTGCTCTCCAAGACCACAATCTCTTATTTCAGACCATGAGACCCCACTCTTTAGCTTTAAGATCTCACCAGCTTCACAGGGCTAACAGAGTGAACAATTACAGACCTCTCAGGCTCATGCTATAAGAAGATTAAATAAAAATTCAGTTTAAAAGTCCTAGTGCAAAAACCTTCAACTAGAGGAAACACTAAAGCTAAAATTACAAATTCAATTACACCTGATTGATTGATCTCTCTCTACTTAACTTCAAAAGTAAACACAGTACACAGTCAAGCTCAGGCATTTCTTGAAAACATTTCCCTTGGTTGCCTTGTCAATCAAGGCATGGCTTTGAAAGCAATTTACAACTACAAGAAGGTGGTCCAGGCCATCTTCAGCAGAGACATTTGTCCAATGGAAGTTCAAAGAGGTCAAAAGCCAGCCAAGTGACTCAACCAAAAATGCAGTGAGCAGACCTCTGGTTCAGCTCCCTGAGCCAGCTCAGCCCAGAGCTGTGGCTGCAGTGGCACTGGCACAAGGGAGAGGGGGTCACACCTCAGCACAGAGGGTGAAAGCCACACTTCTGGAAGTCGTCAGACCAACACTAGCTGCCATGATGCCGCATTTGTGGCATCTCCACAAACACTGGCCCCATGTTCAGCCCCTAACCTCCAAATAAGAGAGGACACAAAAGTCCAATTCATGGTGTCCATCAGAGCTGCCCAGATTAAAGAGACTCACTGAGCTACAAAGTCTCTACTCATCTTCTGACTTTTTTTTTGACTGAAGCCTACTGTTTCTACATAGAAGTGCCCAAGTCCAGATCTTTTCAAACTTATTCCCAAAGTAATGTGAGCATTTCTAATAAGGAAAAGAAAAAAAGGACTTAATGAAGGCAACCCGGATTAGCTAAATGACACATCATAATGGAACAATTCTGCTGTTAAAGACCATGCAGATGTTACGATGGAGGCAAAGAAAGCCTTTCTTTAGCTACAGCACAGCTGCTGCATACAACTTCAAAAAGACTTGGCACGGGATTTCAGCCACAAAACTTTCCCCTCACTTCATTTCATGAACATCATCTGCAGCTTCAGTGAGCTGCACCAAGGACAAAACAGACACGCGGGGAGTTTGCAACATGTTAGCAGCAGTGGGGCCGATTTTTGCACTGCAGTCCTCACATGCACACTCAGAAAATGTGACTGTACATTTCCAGTCCTCCTCAGCCCAGTAATCCTGCAAAAGCAATGACATCCCACACTGCTGTCCCTCCTATTTATACCACCATTATCTTCTACTTTAAAGAAGACAAACAAATCGCTACATAATTAACAAATATTAAAACTTAGAAACGAGCTCTAATAAACAGCTATTTCCTTTACTTTTTAGGTAACATTAGAAAGTATTATCAACTTCCATTCACATCCCTCATACACTAAGCTACGCTGAATAGACACCCTGACCACGAAGCTGAAAATGTTTTAGCTTACAATCACATTGAATGCATGTGGTTAATGCCAGTCTTGTATTTTCCATGTAATATACATACCACAAAGAAAGCATATATTCACTGTCTAAATTCAAAGTTCAGCTTTCCCCTTCAAATATGCCAAAGTATTACAGACAGTTACAGGTAGTACAGAGAAAGAAATTGCATTGATTTTATAATATTTAACATTAAAGCACACAGAAATTTACAGGATCTGCATTACATTTGTGACTTCCTTTCAGTGATGGTAGTGTTAGGAGATGTACATGAGAATTTAAACTGCTTTAAGATGCATATATGTGTATGAGATTAAATTAAAACATTTCTGACACATGGGAGCAAAATCTTGGAAAAACTGTATTTAATTTCTCCCTTTTTTCTTCTGTTATTATTCATATTACATCAGCTTGTTGACTCTATGACATTCTTAGGCATCTACCATATAGAAGTCATAAACTGCTCCATCACCTACAATACTTTTCCCACAACTGCAAAGCTAGAAAGAATTAGTCCAAATGAGGAAACAGCAATAGGAGCAACTAAAACACTATTAATATTTAAACTTCATAAGTAAAACAGACTAGAAAAAATGCAGAAATAAAGAAATAGAAATGCACTGGAAGAGGATTTTTTCTAAAAACTGCTCAACTACTTCACCAATGAGAACTTGACACAAAGCTGGAAACCCACAAATTTAAAGGTTATTAGTGATATTGATTAAAAACAGTGAAGAAAACTCATTAAACCAAAGGTAAATCTTGAAATACTAGAAACATTAACCACAGTATTACTGTATTCATAAAAACCAAATATTTCAACATGAACTACTTTAACAATAGTAAAAAAAGTAAAGAATATGGGCTCTAACCCCCTGACTCTACTGATCTTATAAAACACCATCTACTTTTCAGAATTAGCAACAGACTCATGAAATTGAACCAATTTGTTCAACAGATGTTTCAGTTGACTCAGGGAAATTTTACTTTACTTTTGTAGAAATAGAGTGAGCTGAGTAAAATTCCACTCTTATTAGCAGCAATCGAAGTATATTAGCTCATAATTAACTGTCATTTCCATTCCCTCTTTCTTTGACATAACAGAAAACATTTTCCACACCGGATTAGCTGTGACACTGCAATAAAGTAGGCGCATTGATAAAAACAAGTTGCCCTCCTCCTCTCCCCTCCCGCCCCCTGTTTTATGGGATACGCAGGAATGGCAGAGTTTTAATTTTCCTTGGCATTCCTCTCTCACATTAGCTGATAATCTCCCCGTGTAGCTGTGCCAGTGCCTGCCCTGCAGGCCCACAACACCCCTGCTGTTCCAGTCCCGTGCTTTCCTCCAGTGGGCTCTGCGAACGGTGTGATCCTTTCGTAATCTGTGCTATTGCATCAGTCTAATTGCAACGTAATTCTCAGTGCTCTAGGTAAAGCAAATTATTTCATTTTTAACTTCTGCTCATAAAATACAGACTGTTTCCCGCCACCCCCACCGCCTTTTTTGGTTCACTTTCAAAGATTTAAAGAAAGACTTGCACACTGCACAGCAGTAGTCAAACAAAAATACCTCATGTTTTCTTAGAAAGCAGCACTTAAAAATATTGCTCAACACCTAAAGTATTAGTGCAGCCTTTCACAGAGCTGTATGTAGTAGATCCCCTGTGAGCAGACTGGAAGGGGAATGTGCATTCTTACTCTGTGTATTTAATATAACATTAAGCCATTATAAAAGCTTCATGGTTTTTTTACTCTCTCCCTCTCTTCCCTGCAATAGGGAGTAACAGCTTATATGGCAAACACACTCACTTATGTTTCTAGGCACTGAAGACTTGGTTAATTCATAAAATCTGATGTAATGTTAGATATTTTGCATTTAGGTTAGCTACATTGAAACAATATTTAGCTTAACCATGCCTTGGCCAAAATTCTCTGTTATCTACTGATTACAGCAACATTGTGGATAGCTATGGACATCATACTGGGAAAATACAAACCCCATGCCTGAGGAAATGCAGATGAAATTCTGACTCCAAGCCATTCTGATAGTGGGCATTACAAACATTGTCTACTTAGTATCTGACACAATAACCAAGCACAAGAGTCATGTGCCTGCAATGAATGTTGAATTTACATGTAATTTTGATTTTATGCACATATATTATCAAAAAATGCTGTGCATCTTGCACCTCAAATAATCTGCATGATACAAATGTCTACACTAAAACTAATCTTTAGATGCAAGCACTCACAGGAGGAAATATCAGAAACTAAGTCTCAGAAAACCTAAACGTTGCCTTTGTTTGCTTTTGTGGCATGCTATATGTCGCAGTTATGTCATACCATTTCCACAGCACCTCTGCATCCTTCAAAAAATTACAAAATTACCACTAATCAAAACAATAATCTGTTTAACTCTTGGCATTTGGAATATGGTCCTATACCTGATTTACTGCACACTACTGAAACTTTTTTTGGAAGATAGAACAAGTGATTTCTTTGTGAATTCAATGGTGCAGCTGAGTGCTCTATCAACATAATGGCTAGTCTTACCCTTACTCTGTTACTCCTAACTTAGAATTACTGTTATTCCTAGCTTCCTAACTAAAGCAGCAAGAGCTTTAAGGTCAAAATGATTCTCCAGTTCTGAAGACAACTTTGTCTCCAGTTTGGCATAACCCAGACTTAATTTTTTCACAGCACTTAGCATTATATTGTGCTTTTTATAGCACTTTCAAACCTCAGACCCTGCTGCCTCACAACCAGTTACCAGTGGTCCATACTTTTCCAAGTAAGATCCAAAGATCTCAAGTCATCCACTGTGGGGGGTTAACAAGAAAACAAGACATAAAGTTAGCAAAGACATGAGAAAAGCTAGGATGGAGCAACTTACCTAGCATCACCTAAGAAGTCTGCAGCACAGCCAGGAAGGGAGTCCCGCTTGCCAGGGCAGCATGCAGCTGCACAGAGCACCAGAATGGCTCCTGCCTTCTGCAATCCCCTGCCTCGTCCGCCACACACGTCCCGACTTCTGCTGGAAGTGAGGCAGGGGTACTCCAGAGAACAGCCTTCTCCAACGCATCAACCAGATTCATTCCCAGAGCAAGTCCATCCTGTGCGTGGAACGGAGCAGGGGTCCTGCGGGGAAAAAACCAGCACATCAGCATGAGATTTAATACAATCAAATTGAAGGGCTCCCTCACAAGGGGCCAAACAAAAGTGGTTTGCAAAATAAGCTCAGTTTTGACAATCCTTGACTTGGACACTGCCACACAGGAAAAATGTTTGCATTCACCACTTTTAGAAATAAGAAATTCAGACATCAGACATTGCCACACTGACACTGACAAAAAACAACAGTTGGGTTGAAATCTTCAGATGTACCGGGCAGCTTTTGTGGGAAAGTAATAATAAATTGGTTGCAAATGTGACATGATTCTCTGCATGGAAATTAGCCATAGGTGATGACTGAAAACATTCTCAAGGAGCATCTACTGAAATCAAAGACTGTTTACTTAATATTCAAGATCTCTGGACCTTCCAGGACAAACTTTTCTGCCTGTTTTCCTCAAGCCATATCCTCTGGCCCATGTTGATTCAAGACCTGGTCCTTCTTCGTTCCTCCCTTCAGCACCCATGTCAAGTGTCTCCTTACCCTTCTTCCCAAGGATTTTCATCTCTCCCAGCTCAGATAGCAGTGCCACACTCTCCCCTTGACTCCCCCTTCTTCCTTCATTCCCCGATATTAACTCTCACTCTCCTGCCAGGTCTGCCTCCCCTGTTCACATTCTAGAGCATTTTGGGGCTAGGACCACACTAGGGTCCCACACAACTCATTGTCCCATGGGTTTGCTTCTGGCTCTCAGGCACTGGCGTACAAACCCAGCCTCCCCCTCCTCTTCCAGGCCACACAGCTCTCACGTGTCCATGACATGATGCAAGATCTGTCATTTCTTTAAAAAGTTACCGTTTGTTTTGATCTGACAATTTTGCAGTGCTGACAAAGGCAAAGCCATGACTCAAAATCTGCTCTTCTTCCCCAGTGCCCATCCCTAGTGCTTCCCACACTCTTAACTCCTAGTCTCTGTTTCAAAGGGAGGGACACAGAGCATTTCCAAAAAAAAAAGATTAGATTTTTTTGTGCGGCTGGTTTGTGGGTTTTTTTTAAAATCTACAATGAGAAACAGCTTTTTCCACACATGCTCAGAGATAGCTAAATTATTTTGGCAGCAAGAAGAAATTAGGCCAGAGGCAACTCTTTAGCCCCAAAGGCTAACATTTTGCAAAGTTATAAAAAACTCCAAGGAGCACCCAATCCTGGGAAGCACCAGGCAGCCCTCCTTACTGCAACTCCTGGCACTTTCAGCCCTTAACAGCTTAACTCATTCAGCTCACTGAAACAAGAACTCTGCAAATTTTAACACCTACGTGGTCAAACTGAGGAGGAGAAGCTGTGGGTGGACAGTGCTGGAGGGAACCCCATGCCATGCAAGCCTGAAAAGCTACACCTGCTCAAAAAATACTTCTAGGCCATGAAGACCTGAATTAAAATGGGTTAGCTTCATTCCTGATGAAGGCCACACACAGATAATAAAGAAAATTTAAGAAAATCCATTTTACTTTACATTTGCAGTAAATTAGGAGCAGCCCTGTATCAGTTACAAAGGGGAAGGATAACTTCACACAATACTATTGCTAAATGTCACTGCCTAGAGTGGGAACAGCCTTCTTAAATGAAATTCCAGGAAACTTCTTTCCTTTTCTCTATTTAGCTACTTTGTTATTTATCTCAGTATGATAAACAAATGCAGTATGCTGTCAAGTAACATACAAAGGAAAGAATATATATATAAAAGAGAAGGGAAAACCTCTCAAAACAGATAACATTCTTTTAGAGCAAAGTCCAATTTACAGATTTCTATACTGAGCTCTTAAGAGGAAACAGGGCAACAACTTCCCGATGGCTCTTGTAAATATTCTGTAATAATAAGGGCCAGAAGAAGAGACCAGGAAAAGATAAAAACATTCACATGCTCACAGACAGATGCTAATTATGACATGGATTAAATGCATTATGACATTTATTTTCAATAAGAAATAATTATTTCTGAGGAAAGACTAGCCATTCCTATGAGATCATATTTAGTCTAGAGACATTTGATACACCTAACTGTTAACAACTATGGCAAAAGAAGTATGGGACCTACATGTACACTCCTAGAAAAATTGTTAATTCTTATGAAAATAAACTGAGAAGCTTCAACATCAGTGTGTAAAACAAAACGAGCATTAAAAGTTCACTTCGATTTTCCAAAAATTACTAATAAATATTTTTATTATATTTTTAATTCAATTTAGCAATGAAACTGGCTATCAAGCATCTATATTAGCTATATGTATTTTTTTAAAGACTGAATAATTATCTGATCAGTAGTTACAATTCAGATGAAAAATATAATGAGGTTGAATGAAACCTCAGTACTTCAATGTACAATCATGGAAACGAAACAAAACTTCTTGCTTAAAAAAAGAGAGCAGAATTTCATGCACTATTTCATTTGGCAGAGTATAACATATTTGCTGTCAGCAAAGGACTTTTTTCAGTGAAGAAAAAGGAAGGTATCTCAATTCATACAGCATTGCCCAAGTGATTAGAAGTATCAGCCACTGGTTGCCTCTCAGCTGTAAGCAACTGCAATGGATTTCGTTCCTACAGATCACTACATCGTGTTCCTAAAAACTCATCTGAAGTCCAGCAGACCTCCAAAAAAGCTATGTGTTTGTTTAACATAAGCTAACCAAATTATTTTGTCATCAAAATCAATATTTATGGGCTAAAACACTACTTCAAGTAGGAGAGCTTTAATGTAAAACAAATCATAAAACACTGATAATGGATATGCTTGAAAAGGCCCTAGGATTGCATGTATTTATATAAGATTTGTGAATATATAAACACTTGGTTATACATGTCAAGAAAAAGGTGAGGCTCAGTGCAGTGAACTAAACATCTAAAGACTAAGCTTCTTTAGAACAGTGTATTCCTACAAGGACTTAAAACAGCTGGCTGAAGTGTATCAAATATCTTCCCTAATAGCAAATACTCATCCAAGACCATAAATCCATTGTTTCTATTTTTTCTATTTCCAGCATTTTTGCAATACAAATTATTCTCTGAAAACCTTCAACAGCTTTTTATTGATAATACCATTATCACAAAAGACACACTTCCATGCATTGTGCTTGCTATGATCAACAACACTGGCATCATTTGGTGAGAGATTCTTCTCTATATGAATAAAACAAATTCTGTTATTAACAAAAATTCTATTAGGGAAGATGCTCTTTGAATCATCGTAACAAACATAATTTCCTGCAATACTAGAACTTTCAATCATCAAAAATCCCCAAATCATGATTCCTTTTTAATTTCAAGAAGTATCTCAAAGAATTCTATACTCCTATGTAACTATAAAATCCTATATTTTAGCACCAACACAGAAACTACTTCATGCATTGATCAACATGTATAGTGTAGTTTACTCTTTCATTTCAATCTGCTCAATGAACATGACACAATGACTTCAGTATAAAACATTATGGTTCTTATGCAAATTAACAGATTCCCAACATTAATGTTACTGCTCCACAATACATTGCACACAGCTGCTCACAGCTTGCCTTCACACTGAAAAGTAGATTAAAACGGAATAATAAACTTCTACCTGTGTTTCATTGATTTTATTGACTTGAGGCATATTTTTTGTTTTTTTTTAAAAAATGAGTTACCAATACTGACATCAGCATCCATAGCTTCCAACTGCTGTGGCACTGCATCCCTTCGTTTTGTGGTTTCACTGTCATATGAAATAAAGCTCTTGCCTTGGTGACATAGTTAGAGAAAAAGGGGCTGGAGTTTCTAGCACTGTTTAATTCCATGCCACCCATGTCATGGCAGGGGCGTGGTTCTAGCAGGTGGAAGCTAAGGCTGGAAGCAGAAGCCATCTTTTGCCAGACTCCAGGGAGGGTGTGTGCAGCTTTCAGGGCCCGTCCCTTTCTGCCACTGGCAGTCCCTTCCCCATTCCTCTGAGCCACAGCATTTCTGGTTTGGTGCTGAAAGACAGTGCCAGCAAGCCCAAGACGCCACTCCAAGAAAAAAGAAAATGGAGCCCACTGGAGCCATGTGGACCCCAAGCCACAGCCATGGCTCCTGCAGCAGCTGCTGGAGCTCCAGCTGGAGCCCCAGACGTGGCCACAACCACCGAGTGCTCCAGTCCCACTCCCACAGTCAGGCCAAGAGGAAGCGTCCCCTAACCCATTTCAAGGCCCTGTCACATCTCACCAGGTTTTATCTTGTTTTTCCACTGTTTTCCAGCTGGGGGGAAAGTTAGGCCAGGAGCATCCCTGACACACTGTCCTTGTTTTCCCATACACCACATGGCTCAGCGTGGGGCCAGCTGCCCTTCTGCCTTTGTCTGGGAAACCACACTGGGCACCGTCTTCAGGAAGTGTTTTGGTTTTTCCAGTAGTAAATACCTGTGGAGGTGCCTTCCCCTGAAATCCCGGGGGAGGGACCCTGCAGGGTACGGGTCTGTCCCTGTCCCTGCTCCTATGTCACGTGTGCCCCATACCTGTTCCTGATTGGGTGGTTTGGGTGCCCGGGGCCGGAGAAGAAAGCAGGGTCCCATGACTGGAGTCTGCCTGGGAACTCCAGCCATACGGCTGGAGGAATAAAATAATCCCTGAACATCTTCAAAAATATCACTTCATCTTTCCTTTCAAGTCCGTCGCTGTCTCGTATATTGTTGTAAGGATTCCCCACACTACAACAAATACCCTTTTGTGGGTAGAACACTCACTTTATTACATTATTTTATTAACACTGCTGTGGTTATTGCAATTTTTCAGTAAATTGTGATTCCATCTTACAATCTCTCCTAGTGTTTCCTCCACTACCAGAAGGGACCAGGGAAAAGGAGGCATCTTGAGTGGCTTTAATTTTCCCACTGGGTTTTAAACTAGCACACTTGGAAACCAAGTCAAGCACAAAAATCACCCACAACACCAATGCTCTGCTGTTAACCCCAGCCCTAGCACTACTGAGAGTTCAAAGTATTTCAGTTTCAGTCAAATATTCTTAAGGTCAAATGACTTTTCCATTCTTTAGCCATTATTGAGGCAAACATCAGATGCAAAGAGAGTCAATGTGTCAGAGCTTTGCGGACATCAGCTCATGCCCCCACAGACTTTTGCTTGGGATCTGCAGCAATTTCCAGCACCTCAAGCACTGTTCTGACTGGCTAAAGCTTGGTTATGTCATAGGCACTTCCTTGAGACCAATACTTAAGTTCATCTCACTTCATGTACTCTACAAGATAACTTGTTTTCCTTAGTCTATGAACAACAGCACCAAAATAGCTACAGAGCAAATAGTAAAGAAGTATATGGTAGTATGTAATCCATATGCTATCTACTAAAATAAATCTACTTATAGTCTGTTGTTTTCAAAACAATACACCTGAGTCTCAGATTTGTGAATATTGGAACTTACATACTAATGTGTGATTTAACTTGTTTTTAAAGTAAATCAGAGTTATAAAAGCAAAAGTGAGTAACAGCAGAGATACAATGATATCAAGTCTACATGATATAATTCATACATTTTCCAGAGACAGAAGGACGTTCTCCACAGAACAGAGAATTAAAAAAAAAAAGAGAACTGAGAAATATTATTGCTCCTGAACATATGAAAATGCATGTTATGCATAGGTTCCTAATAAAATAATGAATGTTAAACTGTGTTAAAATCTGTTATACTGTTTGTGCCTAATTTATGAAATTCCTTGAATAAAATGTCTTTTTTTACAATGCTTTGCTATTCAAAGAGTGTGCATAGCTCCAGAAATTGTAGGTTTTGAGCCTCAAATCCATGATGAGAAAGAGCATAGAATATTTTCTAACAGATACTGTGTGAGGAAATGTGAGTTTGGTGCCTCAGTGCTTGACAGCTCTGATTTAATATGCTGATTTCTCCTCTATTGCCTGGGCTACATTTGTAAAACTTAATAATCTCCTTTTTGAGATCTCTTATTTGAACCCACAAATTATTCCTCTCATGGAAAAGACCCCAAACACCATCACATTATTCTCAAAAGAAATGCTCAAAGTGAGCTGTCACACCAGAGCACAGAGCCAACCTAACAGCTATTACAAAGTTCCTTGCTCCTGTCCCTTTCCTTGCATTCATCCTAAGCTGCTCAGTTTATCCTGCAATCCCAAACCTTCTCAGTCACTTGTTGATGCTTCTCCCCTGTGCATAAATAGATTAACTCTTGCTAGCCCAAAGCCTAGCAATCAGGCATGTTCACTGCCAGGTGAGGGCATTTGATTAAGCTAGACCAGCCATCTGAAACCTGAGGACTATTGCCATCTCCTATCTCTTTCCTACTGAGGTTGAAGAATCTCTGAATACTCCAAAAAGCTCTTTCCAACCTATAATGCATGGCTGATAGCATCAATAACTGTTCTATAGCTGATCTGGCAAAACTATATCATATACCAGCATTATAAATGCCTAAATTTCGCACGGTTACAGCAGTAGCCAGTGGAGAAAATTTAGTAATAGGAAAGCATCCCCAAAACCTTAGGGAAGCACTTTGCTATAAAGCTTGTCTGTCCCGGGTCCTTCACAAGTACTGAAGAAAGCCCTCAGAGCTTTAATCAGCCCCACTCCTAATCTGTGGTTTCAGGGGCACTTCTCTCACCTTCAGCCAGTGTGGCTGGATACCAGGGACACCTCACACCACACTTCAAACCAGACAGTGCAGCAGTTACAGAAGTTTTTGTAAGTTTTTCAGCAAAGAGGGAAGAAAAATTAACACGAACTTAAATATTTTGGTTCAAATTGTGCTGCCTGACTTTATTATTTTTTATTATTTCTTGCCAAGCATGGGGTTTTTTTGCCCCTTTAAGCCAAGTCCCCATCAACTCACTATGAAACCTATGGAAAGGAACAGCTTCTCTATCACAATCTCCCCAAATGTGAAATGGTTTTAATACTTACCTCCAGTGACAGTTACAACATGGAAACAGAAAGTTAATATATATTAGTCCTACAAATTTCTGAGTCATAGAAAAATGTACAGCATTTAAATACAAGTTTCAAATGAGAGAAATCTACTCAATTTACTAAAAATTATACTATGCATATGCATTTATGTAGATATACACACATTATACCTAAAAATATAAAACATACATAACATATACATATAATTTCTAATTTCTAAAAAAACTGCCAAAAAAATGTTACTCAATTCTTCTAAAAATCAAACCAGTTCTACTGTTACGACTTAATTTGGTGACTCATTTCTTTGGTTCCAGGATTTTTTTGCAGATTTTTTTATCCCCAGAAATAAGGAAACTGCTTTTGTTCCTGCTGAATACAAATGCAGTTGCCTCTCTAAAAAGAGAGAGAATATTTTAATTGTTCCGGGTGTTTGTTAAGTGCAAATAGGATCAAGTGGAAAAGCTGCTATACCTACAGCTCAGTGCAACTGCAGTCCCCAGTTAATGTTCTCATGCGAGGTAGGGTGCAAAGAAATTCTGACTACACTTAAAGGAGGTAAAGAGAGCTTCACACTTTGCTACAATGATTGGTCACACTCACTGCACCTATTTAGAGCACCCTGCACACCCCCATGCCACGTTCCTGTCCTCCTCTATTTCACAGAGTATTGACCTACCTCATCCACTCCTTGAATCACATGAGCACTACTCCTCCCTTCAGCCCCTTTTTGGGAATCTAAGGGCCATTAATATGGTTGCTACCTGACTGGTTTGTAACCAGGCAGGCCAGTTTTACTGCTATCTTAATGACTGTAAATGAGACAACTGAATTTTCCAGTTTTCTGAGTAGCCACTTCAGCAGGGAACATGTGGAAACACTAATGCACATGCCTGTCCACGGCCCTGCAGACTCCCAGCTCTTGCATCACATTGCTGGCTGGAACCACTGCACATGCACAGGGCATCTGTGCGTTGAAACCAACCCCCTTTAGATGCAAACTATTTTTTTTCTTTAAAAAGTGCCCAGATGGCATGCCCAACTGTATTTCTCCTCTTGCATGACAGCAGGACAGTCAGATTCCCATTTCTATCGACAGACTGCAAAAGGTTTTGTAAACTATTCTTTGGTAACACCAGGGCTTCCTGCCTCACAGTCCTTCCACTTCCTCTTTCACTCCACTTCCCATACACCCCAAATGCTCATTCCCATCTATATTCCTCCTGTTCATGAGGTAGGTCTTCCAGAGTGCCAACTGTTTGAGCTGCACTAGGATGGGCAGAGAAGGAGCTGGGGATATTATGCTGGAAGGTGTTAACAGCCACCATCAAATGGTTCTTTCATCTCCAGGCAATTACAGAGCTGGGCCTGCTAACCAGATGCAAGGGGCTCCCTCTTTCCTTCATGTCTTCCTTCTGCATCCCAGACAGACAGAAGTATCATCAACTTGAGTCTGAGGCCCTATAAACCAATTAGAGGTTTATTTTGAATTGAAAAAGAAGAAAAGGCCTGTTTTCTTTTGTAGATGTCAAAAAGTTTGCAAACCAACAGTGCAACTCTGAAAGAGACTCTTGTAACAACTCCTGTCTGCTTAAGAGGTGGCTGAAAATAAGCAATTTGATTGCTGAAACATTTGAAATTCTCAGAAGTTCTTATCACAATTGTATGTATAAAAAAGAGAATTTTTAAAAGCTTCCAATACTACGTGAAAAGCATGTAAGATTGGTTTGGTGCTTTCTACTAATTAGTCCTGCTTTTATTATACAGGGCAAGAAAATGACAATTTTTTTTCCTAAACTGGCAGTGAACAGCCAATTCAATAAGCTGCGTTTTTGTTTTCTGTGACAGGGCAGTGGAAAAATCTCTTTCATTTATTAGGTCTGTGGAGACCAAAACTGGCTGGGTGTCAAACCTGCTTTGTAAAAGCCCAGATTCATTCAGCCATGTGGAGATTCCATAATTCTTTATGACCTGTTCTCAGTATCAGCTTCACAAAAGATGAAACTTTGGTGTCTTCCAGCAAGTGTTAGTGCAACCCTTTATAAAAGGAAGCAAAAACCTGAACTGACAGTTCAACACAGAAAGGGGGAAAAAAAAAAACCTAATGGCAGTGCCAAATTAAATTCTTTTTAGATTTTTTTCTCTTTTTTTTTTTTTTCCCAGATGACCTTTGCATAAAGATATAAAATGAGGTCTCCTACAACGGTGGATAAGTAAACTGCATAAATATGTAAATTTTAATAGCTCCTTGCTCCATGCCCCACTGCATGCACCTATGATTAAGTGACAGTTTCATCACCTCACTAAAGATTGCAGAGTATCCAGAATTTGTCGTGGGGACAGACAGGGCAAGGCCTTAAGCTGAACGGTCTGATGGCAAACAGAGATAGTAAAACAAACTTTTTTTTAGGAGGATGGAGTTTTCAAGATAGAAGAAAAAAACTAGGCGGGTGGAATGATTGACTTGCTTTTAACTACAAGAATGGCTAGATAGCTTTGATGAACTGAATAAAAGGTGCTGCCCTGTGAAAAACTACTTCTCACATCAAATCAGGTGCACACTATATCATACCCAGAGAAAAATATTAAACTTCAATTTTCAGTGAACACACCCAACACTACATTCTTACATGTTTTATAGCAGAAGTTTATGAATAACAGCACTCATAAAGCTTTTTAATCTCAGACTGTGAAACTAATTGATTATTTTATTCAACAGAAATATTCTTGGCTATGCTAAGATTCCTCTGTATCCGTCTATACCGACAGCATTTGCTCGAATTGTCCTGTATTTTTGGCAATGCATTTTTACCTATTGCATTCTTCAAGGTAAAAAGAACTGCAAACTAACTCACAAATGTTTCCCATATTATTAAGTACTGTAAATAATCATTTTACCATTAAACCAAGGAACTCTTGTGAAACCTGCAATACGCATCACATATGCTAGAAGTCTAGTGTCCTCATTCCATACTCAGTTTGTAATCTTGCATCTGACACATATGTAAACATTAGTAGTCTTAACAACACCTTTCCATGCAAGCTACGTGTATTTATCATGACAGATAAACATGCACACATGCATGTGGTTTTTTTCCACGTTTAATAAAATCTGCAGGGTCTTTAGGTCACTGGAAAGTACATGTGATTTTTATCACCACCACATAAACAGCCTTCTTTAATACTCCTCTCTTCAGTATGCAGTCTGCAGATCACAGGAGCACAGAGACTCTGAACTTAAGTTTCATTTTCACAAGAGCACAGGGAATGTCACACAGCGCCATTTCTCATACAGAGAAGGGAATCTGTGCTCCTCACACACAGGTTTGCCACAATTCAAACTTCAGCCATAATTTGCTGATGGTTTTAGGGTGAGGAGTAAAAATTTTAGAAGTAAACAAATGCAGTATTCATGAACAAAACATAGAAACAATTTAGAACAATTTAGATGCTCAAATATGGCTCATTTAACATTTTAGAAATCTGCTGCAAAACATTAAAACTCTATCCTAATCTTTGTTCCTCGCTTGAAGCAAAACAGCTTTGTGTTGCCTCTAAAAATAGGGGAGGAGTAGTGGGGGATGGGAAGGGGAGTGAGTAAGAGGATAAATGGGAGCGAGAACAGATACACCATACTGGCATTAATTTTAAAAAGACTGGTGACTAGTATTCTTAATACTATGGCCTTCCTAACAAAGTCAAGCACTTTCTCAATTACCAAATAAAAAAGGCTATCCTGTACTTCTTATTTTGTATATGCACATGCAAAGGAAAAAAGGAAAAGTTTTGTTTCATCTATTACCAAAACCATCATTCTGCAGTCAACACTTTTAATGAAATACAGGCCAAAGGATTAGTCAGAACAGATTCATGGAAAACAAAGGAAATCTGTATGAAAACACAAGTCCACCACATAACTAAACCCAAAGGAGAATCCTGCTTAAGTACCTCCAAATATTGTCCCACAAAGTTCCCTGCAAGGGCTTCCACTCACCTCAGCTTCACAACAATTAGCAGCAACTGTACTAGCCATTGCCCTGAAGATGAGAAAGTACACTGATATAATCACTAAAGCCCTGACTTAAGTATTCTAAGTATCAAATGTGTCAGTAATATAGTCCATGTGTGTTAGAAGTCTTAAGAAAATTCTGTTCTTCAGGAAAGGAGCAGTCAGGGATCTGGCAGCAAAGGCTATGGGTGATGGTACAGGGAAGGCAGCTGCTGCAGATCTATCAACCGGCTGGAAAGACAAGTTATTTCAAAGCTACAGTGTCACAAACAAGATAAGAAAGTCAAGTAATTGTGTCTGTCACAGGAAAACTTGTGATGAGCCAGAGGATGGGCATGAGCATGGAGCACCACCAACACAGCAGCACAGGCCAGGCCCTGGAGAGGCAGAAGCAGCACAACCCACCACTTTCCATGCCTTAACATTAGGCCCTTCTCAGCTGGGGCTTTATGTGAGTAAACAGAACTTAAGGAGTTTTTTTCAGAGAGTTATTTTTAAATACCTGACCATATGAGCTTCCTTGGAACAGGAAAAAGGGGAGGCAAAACTAAACAGTCATTACATATGTATTTAAATATAACATTAAAAAAACCACAAAATATTTAAACTTACTAGAAATGTTCGCTTTCATTTTAATTTTAAAGTTGGCAATGGACCTGGACCAAAAAAAGGTTCTATTCTGACTGAGTTGAAGCAGCATGGATTTTCTAAAACCAGTCTTTAAAACATATCATAAAAAAACCCCAAACTTGCTCAGAATCTCTCACTTAGAAAAGTGGCAGTTTGGGTTTGAGTTCTTACTCAGAGATGTGCTAAAATCACTCAGAGCTAGAAGACCTAAAGTAGGAAAGGCAGTAGAACTGAGTGCACAACAGGAGAATGTGGCTGTACAGAGCTCAGTTAGCAACACCCATATCAACATGTTAGGTCAGGGGGTTTGATACAGAGTTTTTCCAAGAAGCATATGCACTAACGCCAAAAAGACACTTTTGAAAGTCTTTATCAACTTTTGTTTTAAAATATGGACATGAACACATCTAGATCTATAAAAATCATCTGCAAAGATGCAGTGAGATGTTCATGGTCACAAGCAATAAGCATTATCAAGAGAAAAGGCTGAGACCCAGAAAGAAAACAATTAAATCTAATAGCATATTTTGGAAATACTGATACTGTTTGACTGCTGAAAATCTAAGAACAGTATTGTCCAGCAGTACTCAATATATTTAGAATCAAATTCCGTAACAATACCTAAAATTACAAAGCAAACAACTGCTTGAAAGCATGCTTTCAGTACACAGAGAGAAGTATCTACTTATCAATCAACCTCGAATCAACTGTCCCCTTCTGTTTACCTGGGATACTTTTATGTGTCACTAGCAATAATGCATGCAAAAATTTGCATAATTCTGCCACAGTTGCGGTTAATTATCCATTGCTGAAGTCTTCAGCAAAATTATTTGTCAAACAAAATGTTAGGACAATGAAATAGTAGGATTTGACAATGGAATAGTAAAATTTAAATATTAAAATTACATTACCTTGTCTCCATATATGACAGCAATTAATAGCCATTGAAAGAATGGGTCCTTCTCACAGCATGTCTTTCGAGGTTACATAATTGCTTACTCCCTAATATTCCCTTAGTTTTCCAAGCTGGGACTTTTATATCATTAGAAGAAACTGATTTTTTTATTTGAAGGAAAGTACACTCACCCCACATCTCAGAGTAGAAAACACAGACAGCTAAGCCATTTCTCACATAATAAACTCCTCCCAAAAAAACCCTCAAGCCGACTCCCTCTCCCCTAAACAGAAGAAAAACACCAGAAAGACCCAACCCCAAGTGATACTGGTTAATACTTACAGGTTTACTCATTTTAATATTTGTATATTCAATGCATTTTCATTTACTATGTGTACCTCTGCATTTCTGGAACAACAAAGCTTCTCTTCTCATGGCAAAGCACTAAAAAATTCTGCACTATCTGCTCCAGACTGGTTTCCTTTCTGCTACATACACCCCATAAACTTGAGATGATCTGATAACTTACTTCTGGTTTTGCACAATTACTACAGCTAATGAAGTTTGTGGTTGTTTATTAGAGAGGGAAGGAAGAGCTACACTGGCTTTAAACCAAAAGGTCTGTGATGCTGTATGAATCTTTCCTACAGTAGCCATTTTAAAATGTTCATTTCGTTGCAAAGCAGGAATTTCTTTTATGAGCTTCTAGGATTTCTCTCGAAGTACACAACTTTAAAAAAAAAAATTAAAAGAAGAAAAAATAAAATAAACCCCCAGAAAGAGCATGAACACTCATACCACATGTACCACTAATCATCCACAGAGACAGAATAAACATCTCTATTACATATACATTTGAGTATCAGCAAGATGTGCACTTACTTGTATTTGCAATATTCCTACATGTCCTAATCACATCCCAGAACCCTGCATTCTAGACAGTATTTAGGTTAATGGTTGGACTCAATCCTCTTTTGAGGTCTTTCCCAACCCAAATGACTCCTATGGTCTAAGGCAATGCATTTTGGATTCCCTCACCTCAAAGAGTTGATGAAAGGCTGAAGGCAATGAACTGAAAGGGGAATGAAATGAGACATGTAATATTTACAACAGAAGATTTGGAGTTCCAACCATAAATTAGCTTTCTTCAGATTTTATTCCTTGGCATTTATAACCAGTTACAAGATAATAGTTAATTTGGCATGAGTGCAGCTGAGTATCTGCAGGAGACTAAAGCCATTAAAACCATCTGCAGACACCAAGTGGAAGTAAGTGATCCTTGGGCTACTCCTTTCTGCTATTACCTTTGTGTCTTGAAGAGGCACTACTGCTGCCTTTCCATCCATATAAACCTTTTCAGTGTTCAACAGAGTTAACTTATAAAAATGAAAGAGGAAGAAGTACAAAAAACCACTCACAAAATCATTTCTCCCCATCAAAACCAGGTTTCACATGACAGTAAGGACTCTGATCTTTGTTTTCCACATTAGTGTACCCCAAAAACCCACAAACAACTGCAGCACAGGAATAGAAAATCAAGCTCTTGAGTTAGGATCTAACTGAACTTGCCTGAGGAAATCAGTTGCCTCACATGGATGAATTATAATTCATCTAACCACACAAATTCCAACTGTGCTGCCCTCTGCACTTCACCACAGTATTCACTGTATTCAATGTTTTGTCTTACTTCCATTGCCCATTGCCTGACTGCACGCACCACTTGGTGCAGCATTCAGAAATGCTCAGTGTCGAGTATTATTTTCATAAAGAAACTTTCTATGAAGTTCACAAGTAAGCTGACCTGCTTCACTTACAGTATCATTTGCGTTCAGGATCAGCATTATGCTTTCAACATGAGCAACAGGCAGTATCTAAACGGAGGTGATTATTATGGAAACTTAGGCCTTTATTTTCCACAGTACTTAGGAAATACATTCCTTTAAATATTCAAACCACGTAATCTCCTGACTCAAAGTACAGTTTCTCCTTGAGAAGACTGAGCACTCAGCATTTTTGCAAATCAGACCAAAGCTAAGCACATGCAATCAAGATGAATACTTGGTGCCGACCTCCAAAAAAAGCTGAATGACATGCAAACATCACATGGGAAGCTGGTGGCAGAGCCCAGTGTAGAATTCATTTCTTTACAGTTGCCTCGGTCAGGAAACTATTTTTTGACTGCAATCCTTGCCTAATTCAGCTTCAGGCAGACACCTACAACAAAAACTTGGTGAAAATGGAAGCAACAGAAAATCAGATTTCATACTCATCTTGAGATCTGTCAGCATATATTATACTAACAGTTTGGCATTAAATATTGCCTTCTCCAACTTTTTGACCCTTTTATGTGGGTTGTCAGCTTTACAGGCCACAGCTTTTTATGCATTATATTTTATTTTTTTATACATATATGAATGTTTCTACATATTTATGTATCTTATATAAAAATAGGTTTCTATGTTTTATATACCTATAAAAGACTACAGCCAAAATGTTATTGAAATATTAATCAATCAGACTTTGGGTTGGGAGAATAGGGTAGCCAATTCTATAATTTAAGCAAAATAAGTGTGAAAGAATGAATTACTCATTTTGGAGGAAAAAAGGTCATTGATGAAAAATTTCACAACTAAATGTGAAATACATTAAAAACATACTGCTAATGCAACTCTGCTTTTTTGGCATCATATTTGTTGCTGAATAGCTCATTCATAAACTACTAGCATGAGTTTGAATACAAATGCAATGTTTAAATTACACAGCCCCAGTTCAAGACTTCCGTGAACTAAAAAAAATAAACTAATTCAAAAAGCTAAACATTTATCACACAGGAGAACTCAGGGTTTCACATGATAACATTTTACACTTTTCGTTTTGAGTTCCCTTTGAAGGACACTCACACTATTTATGTGTGTAGCGATCAAACACCTAATCCCATTACAGAGAACAATTAGCAAACCACAAGATTTATTGTGATCTATTGCTCTCTCTGTGTATATATTTCACTGAGCAGAATGATTGGAAGAAACATGGGCAAAAAGTGATAGCGAATTTTTTTTTTAAACTAGAGTTAGGGAGCTTGTTCGAGGAGAAGAAAGTCCCGATTCCTATTCATTGGTCCCAGGTCTGTTTCTTTTTCACTTTTCTGGGTTTGTTTTCAGTGGCTCTGGATCAAAATAACAAACAAAGAATATTTTTTAAAATTCGTAAGGGAACGTTGTACTGCCCTTGCACAGCTACTGCTGGGGAGGAGAGACTGGACAGCAACTTCTGCTTCATCACCTAAAGTATATCTGAGCTCTGTTTCTGGAACATATTGTACCTTAGCATACAACATGAAAACTACTAATTGTTCCTCCCCCCCAAAAAATCAGATATGATCTTGTCAAATAAACTATATTGGTTAGTTTTAATTATATTGCTGTGTTTTAATTCCTGGTTAATCAAGACCTCGGTCAGCCTTTACAAGACCTTATCTAAGGCTGGAGTCAGTCTGTTAAGATTAGAATAAACAACATCCTTCCCAAAACAATATTAAACTTCTCAGTATATCTAAATTTTCCACATGTGACAAGTTTAGGTGTGAGTGTGGGGTTGCTCAATAAAAAAGAAAAATCTACATTATCAGTACAGATAACTCTGCAGATAAACCCATGAAGTTACGGACAGAAGTTGACAAACAAACCCAGTATGTTCAACTACTTTGCTGTTTCATATCCTGCTGAGCCAGGACAGGAAAGGCAAGGGTTTCATCATCAGCTCAAGAGCTCAAAACATACTAAGTGTTAATTTTTTTTAAAAAAACAAAAAGACAAGAGAAATACACTTTTCATTTTCTGTGTTCTTAATTGCAAAGCTACAGTTTTCCCCTTGGGTTGTTTTACTTTTTCTTTGGTTACTTTCTACCATCACAAGCTTATGATTTAGATTCAGCTTCTCCCCCCGCCCTGTCTTGCTTTGATTTGTTTCACATCATTCCCAAGTGCCTTAATTGTCTTCATAATATTCTTAAATTTTCAATCTGTTTTAATCTGCAGTGTTGGTTTCTCATTGACAGTTTTTTAAAGCAATTCTTTTTCAAATCATGTGGCTTATCATTTGTGCATTCCACATCTTCTGTAGTGTAAAATACACAAATTACACAAATTTATGTGCACCTAGGTTCAGAGAGGTATTTTTTGTCTGCCCCTAATTACTTCAGGCTTGATCATGCCTTGAAATTTGCAGCATATTTTTTTTTTGGTTGTGTGTTCAATTATCCTTTTGATTTCAAACAATGGGATGCAGTGCCTTTTTTTCAAAGTAGGGTGCACAACATCTTCCATAAAGACATTGCCATCTCCATATTTAGAATGCCCAAAGTAATGGTACTACCAGAGGGAAACTTGGTGTGTATTCCTCAGCTTGTAATGTCCCATAGTATCCTCCTTTTCTCCCCTTCTTCATCTCTTGGGAGGGTCAATCACTCTCATCTACAGTGGCTTTTTTAGCAGATCTTCATCTCATACTCTGTCATAAACATTTAGAATTATTTCCCACAGGATTGTCTGAAAAATTACAGCTAATTAATGACACCATTTCTAACAAAGTCAGATGACCTCAATAGGCTTAAGTCTGTTTCAGTTTTCCTATCATAAATCTGCATGTGAAGTGGGAAATATATATTTTTCACTGTCCTAACAAAGTGAATGCTTTTCTAAAAAACCTTATCAATGTATACATACTTTTTTCCTTTGGTATATATTTATAATCTTGATCAGATGTCAATATACTGGAAACAGCAGTCTAAAAAGTCCACAATGATTTCCCAAGACACTCCTTAACTTGTCTTGGCTCATTTTCATCTAGCTCCCTTTTGGGGAAGTAAGTTTACTTCCTTCACCACCATCTTCATTTCATTGGAATGGAAAGTGAACTGAATGGAAACAGGAAGATTCCAACCACAAAGAAAAAGAAATCTACTTCAAATGAGAAGCAGAAAGAGGCCCAAACTGAGGACTACAAGTGTTTTGCAGGAAAAGTTAATCACAGCGGTACTCAAATTAGCACAGCTACAGAATTACCATCTGCATACCAGCACGCATAACACGACAACCTCATCACTTCACCCAAATTAAAGTCCAACATCACTGAAGTCCTCCTAAATTATTTTGTTTTCAAAGACACATTAAATCCCCAAATTATGTCAACACTCATTGCAGAACACAATCACAATTCCATTTAAATATGGCTGGCTTAGTTTGCTGATGACATCACTTAGGAAGGAAGGTGCTTTGTATTAGAATGGCTGGCACCCTGCATCTCTGCTTACTGACTCCAGTTTATTTTACCCACCCAAGTCTTTTCCATTATTTCTCAGGTGCACAAAGACCTGCCATTCATTAAAAGGGTATTATTAAATTAGTATCATAATCTGTCTCTGACCCACATAACTTCAAAAAAAAAAAAATCAAAAGATCAGCTTTATTTTCCTTATTAATAAAGTGAAAAAACCAGCAAGGCAAGACAATGCAATAATCTCAGTCCTGAATATATAAACATAACTGCCATATGGATCCCTTTCATTAGTTAAGCAGAAATAAGAAATAATGAAAAATGAAGCTATGATCTCAAAGCAGTTAAAGACTCATTTTAAGATACTTTATTACAGTAGTTCTAAGATGTTTTATGTATTTAAAATTCTATTAAAACTTTAACAAAATCATAAAATTACAGAATCATAAAATCATTGCAGTTGGAAAAGACCTTGAAGATCATCCAGTCCAGCTGTTAACACTGCTGTATTCACCACTAAACTATGTCCCCAAGCACCATGGCCACATGTTTTTTTAACATTTCCAGGGATGGTGATTCCACCACTTACTTCCCTGGGCAGCCTGTTGGAATGGCTGATCACCCTTTCAGTGAAGAAAATTTTCTTAATATACAATCTAAACCTCCTCTGGCACAGCTTGAGGCCATTTCATCTTGTCCTGTCCCTTGTTACCTGGGAAAAGACCTACCCCCATCTCACTACACTCTCCTTTCTGGTAGTTATAGAGAGTGTAGGAGGCTCCCTTGAGCCTTCTTTTCTCCAGGCTGAACAACTCCAGCTCCCTCAGCCACTCATCATAACATCTGTGCTCCAGACCTTCACCAGCTCCATTGCCCTTCTCTGGACTCACTCCAGAACCTCAGTGCCCTTCTTGCAGTGAGAGCCCAAAACTGGACACAGGATTTGAGGTGTGGCCTCATCAGTGCTGAGTACAAGGGGATAATCACTGCCCTGTTCCTGTTGGCCACACTCTTCCTGATACAGGCCATTGGCCTTCTTGGCCACCTGGGTGCAGCTGGATCATGTTCAGCTGCTGTCAGTCAGCACCCCCAGGTCCTTTTCCATCAGGCAGCTTTCCAGCCACTCTGCATCAAGACTGTGGTGCTGCATGGGGTTGTTGTTAACCCCCCCAAAAAATGTACCAAAAGCAATAAACATTGGTTTATCCCGTTTGCATTTTTGACTGACATTAAGCAATGTTTTAAATTAAAACCTTTCCAAGGTAGCGACAATGTTAGAAACAGATACCAGATAGTGCCAAAAAGGCTTCATCCCATCACACAATAAATAAGTTTTGGATTTAATAGGAAAAACAACTCAATTGCAGGCAAAGAAAATTCCACTTCTTCTCAATTATCTAAACAAATAGATAACATTACAAATATGAAGCAGGAGTCTTATGGGAAAAAGCAAACAATCTCCTCATTAAAAAATGCCCTTTGCTAAGCACTTTTGCATCCATCAGAAAAGTGACAAGCCTGCTGATGCTATTATGCAACCCTTATGCACATATAAAAGTTGATTTTCATATACTGCAAAGCATGATAAGATATAATCAATTTCCTAATTGGTATAAAGACTCAAAGAAAACTCTTCCATGTGTTCCCAAGAAGAGAAAATAATGACATCAAGTCTCTCTGTAAAACAACAGATATGAAAGATTTAGCTTCATATACCATCTGTAACTGTGATGCAAGACCAATGTTTCCCAGAGACCTGAAGCATCTTTTCTCTGCAATTGCATCTAAGAATTTTTTCCACTACTGCATCCAGAAAGAAAACCTCTCTGATCTTACACCTTGACATAAGTAACTGGAAAACTTTTATTAGCAAAAAATTTAAACTATTTATATGAAGGATTACACCCAAATATGAGATGTTTCAAGCATTCAACAGAATGGCTTTTAGTAATCCACAAAGTAACATTAACAAATAAACAAATCTGCAAGCTTGTTCTGAATTAACTTTGCTTCCTAATCAGCTCAAGTCCATCATCTCAAGACTAAGCTTTGACTTTACTTATGACAATGAAATGTATTTTGAAGGCACCTTTGAAATCTAAACTAAAATTAATAGTTAATTTAACATGCACACAATGAATTGCTGACTTCCATGGCCACCTTGTTTAACAGATCACCTAAGCTAAAGCTATTGGTAAAATAATACACACTTGCTTAAGAGTCATTCAACATGCACTATAACTAACAAAGCTTTCTTTTCTACAGATTTGTCCCATGTGGTTGGTTGACTTTGTAAAGCTCTTCCCACCCCTGAGACATGGATGAAATCACCCTAATCTTTGCTAGCTCCTTTGGGTCTCACAACTTTTCTTCCTCAGTTCAACCACTAATAATGTCTCTCCACTTAAATTTCTGCTTTTATAAATGTCTTAAAGATATTTATTCCTCCTCCCTTTGAGATATTTGTCTATATTTACTGAAAAGGGCTAATAAATCAAAACTAACAAGCAATCAAACTCTGAGACAGGCAGACATCATAATCATAATAATTGCTTTTAATGCAAAAACAAGCTTAAACATTGAACTTCTAAGGTTTTAATAATTACTCAATCCTTTCGATGGGAAGGGTGTCTTGGTGGCTTGGACATGAAGAAGAGTCTCTTCATGGAAAGGGTTCTTAAACATTGGTGGTGGTGTCACCATCCCTGTAGGTGCTCAAGAAACAGCTTAGTGTGGCACTTAAGGACAAGGTGGTGGTCACTCAGGAGTTGAGCTCTGTGATTTCAGAGATCTTTTCCAACCTCTGATATATAGGGAAAGTATAGCACCTTTTCTCTCTTGTGTTGTACTACACACAGAAGAGAAGCTGCACTGAATCACAGAAAGCCCAAAATTCTGGAAGCACGCAGCTGAGGCACTACTTTGCCTGGAAATTAAGAGTGATATTGAATCTCCTACTGGGTTTGACCTAACTAACGCCTTGCTAAAACTTTAAAACAAAGCAATTGTTCTTCAAAAAGTGCTAAACCTCACAAGGTTAATGCTTAAGCTTCCCCTAGGCTTTAACTCCATCAACCAGCAATGTTAATTAGACTGAGCTAGGCAAATCCATCAGGAACACACCATTACAGACTGGACTAGACAAGACTGAACACTAATATAAATTGAGTGGATAAATTTATTAGCATGTTTATTAGCACAACCACCTAGCAAATACCCCACTAGGCTTGTAAGCATTAATGCCTATAAGATGCAATAATATAAACAGAGTAAAGGTTTATTGCAACTAAAAACAGTGGTGACACATTGGGCTAAGTGAATACGCACCAGTCAAACCCAATACAAGCTTTGTCTTTAACTGGGCACAGGCTACCATCTTCCAGAATCAATTAAACGATAAAGGTCTAGCTTTAATATCTCTATGACATTATGGTATTATCTCTACGAGGAAACCTTCAGCATAAGGTAAGGTAACTGGCTTTGGTTCTAAACTGCTGATGACAATTCTGCAGTGGAGCCAGCACAGAGGCAGTGCTGGTCAATGGTACTGCACCCACAGCACACTGCATACGTTGTAAGGCAGCCTAACGTTTTACTGAGGCTGTGCACCTACCACAGATAATGACAAATCATCTGTGCTGTGCACCTACCACAGATAATGGCAAAAGGCAATCCACGTAAAAGGGTAAGATTATGCACAGAAAACTGAGGTATAAGAGACAAGCAACAACCTTCTCACACTGCACTACCATGAGCTCCCTTTCTCCAGAGTAAGCAGGACTTTAAGACTAATTCTGAGAAGAAAGGGCAGCTCATTATTCCTTGGACATTTCAGCGACATGTGGGTGAATGGCTATGGACAGGGGAACAGTGGGTGCAGAAACCTGTGTTCTCCTCTTACTACAGCTTCTGGTGCAAAACTCCCAGAGCCACAGGATATAAGAGCACCCACGGTGTACAAACTACTTTACAGATGAATACAAGGAGGATTTATTCATTTACTATTTCTATTTTTTAAAAAAAGCTATGTAGAATAATTCCAGATTATTTGCTGCACAAGTTCTGCAGTTTTTTGCAGTTGTGCAGTTTTATTTGAGGTTATCACACAACTGGGAAATCTTGCTGCCTGAAACTTCAAATGAATTAAAATGCTGTAGTTTTTCTAGAACTATTTTATTGGAAACAATCCTTACATTCAAAGCCCTCTAAAGATGTTAAGCATGTGCCAAGCCTCCTATTTTAGACTCCTCTTCTATCCATCTCCTTTATAAGGGCAAAGTTTTCCAAGTGTGAAATGATCCAAAGCAATGATTATATATTTAAAATGTCATGCTAAAATCCTAATGAAATTACTGAACAATTTTTCAATTATTTCCCCTTAACTTTTGCAAAATAATATAGATTTCAGTCTCCCTCAAACCACACTACTGCTTTGCAGTTTAAACCCAGAACTAAACACAATGACCACACTACACCAAGTTTAACAAATGCATACTTTTATAGTTCTCTGTTTTTTTTCATTATCCAACAAGCAGTCCAAATAGACTATGGATTAATAGGAGGAGGATTTTCAGTGGACTATAAAAAACAATTTCCTGATAGTTCTTAGCTACATTTTAGAAAAATCATTATATATAAAAATTCTCCTGAAAATTTACTTCAACATGTCACAAAAAATAAACAGAAAAGACACAGCAATACTGTAACAAAAGAAAACAATAAGTATTTCTACAGACTGGCCTTCTCTTATGCAAGTTAAGGCCAGATACCCATTGTATGCATGTGGCTTCCCATGAATGATGTAACCAACAGCAGAATTCCACTCTTATCAGAGACCCGAATGCTTTCCCAAAGACAATGTACTCAGTTTTTCTTACTACTGAATCTTTCTTGCCTTGCCAAATCATGAAACCTTGGCTCCAACCTGATGAATGCCCAGATTTGACAGTATTTGAAAACAGACAGATTTCCTAATATTGGCTGCAACATCATGATTCTTATTCATGAAGCAAAACAATAAAACAAAATTTAAAAATGATGAAAAAAAAGTGGAAAATAAAACCTTTAAAAGGCACAATATTAAGCATTCCTTCACTAATTTAATATCATTCTAGAAAACTTAAGAGATGTTATATATGCAGCTCTTCATCTAGCAGAAGGCACCTATTTCTAACAATAAGTTATAATCTGAAGCCCAGCAGAATTTTGGGGTTGGGACAAAGGGAGCACTGGTATTTTGGTTTGGTTTTTCATATATTGGTCTACAAAGTTAAAAACAAACAAATACACCACCACCAGCCTCCAAAAAACAAAGTCAAGATCCTGAAACAGTAATTCTTTTCCATCCTTGACTGCAGCTGAAATAGTCCATCATCACAGCCTCCTGCTCTTCAACATACAGTTACTGTGGTTGTAGCTAAAAAATGCTTTAAGTCAACTGAAAACAAGAGAAGCATTCTGCTGTACTTTTATTTTTGCTGTATCTTTACGGCCAATCTCTGCTTGCAGCCTTTGCAAGTCAACTGTTTCAAGCAGATGGGAAATCAAAACAGTACTCAAAATAGAGGCAAAAAATTGTTTCTAAGGCAGTGAAATGAAGAAAGCATTACTCTACTGAATCTCAGTTATGTTAGAGAGCACTCTCTAAAGATCCTATGAAACATAACTAGAAGTCTTAAAACCTCAATAAACAAATACAGGCTAGAAGGATAGGTATCTTGCCATTTTAGAGGACAATTACTGGAATATTAATATTAATCTACTTCCAAAAATCCAACTGCTATTCTAACTCACCCATTTTTTCAGTTCTTATCTGTGATGAATTCACTCTTTCAACATTTGTAGCCTTCTTGCCAAATAATAACAGTACATAACTGCATTTAACTCTTTAATATACTACTGTTACATGCAAATTTTTCTATATTTCATAGAAGAAAAAATTTGAGTGAGTGTACTGGGAATTTCACTCCCTCTGCAGAGAATGTAACTGGGAAAATTATAAAACCTAGGGGTTTTTTCATCATTCTGCAGAATTAGGACAGGGGGCGGGGAAGGCAGTGAATATGGGCAATACTAAAGAAATTTCAGATCTTTTTCATATTAAAAGTTTATTTGAAAGGTCATTTTAAAACAACTGCATAATTCCTCAAACCTCACTGTTGCCTAGTAAACCTGCAGAAAACAAAGTTTTGCCACCTATCCCAAAAGTGGACAACAAAATACTCATTTCTGGTCTCTTCTCATTTCTTTTTAGGACAATTCCCTATCTCCATCCAGGAGAGCCAGAAAGAGTAAGTACGTTACAAAGGAATATCACTGTTTAACTCCTTGGTACATTCTCTTTATATGGCAGTCTTCAAGGAAACTAAAATCACCATGTTCTCTCAGTAAGTTCAGCATGCTAAAACTAGATAACTTTTTTGTGAAGTAATGAGGAAGACACATGAGATGCACCATAGAACAGTCAATATACGCACCTTAATGACAACAATCTCTTCATGAAATCTTGAAAACCTATAGGGTTTGATCTTTTTATTTACATTTTTGCACCAAAGGACACGGCTAAGAACACTGAAGTGTACAACAATTACTTAAGAGTGAACATGAAGAGCCAGGAAGTAAACTACAACATTTCTCATGCAAACAACTATCATGTTCTACATCAGATTAAACTTGTTTCCACAGAAATGAACTACCCCCCTTATGATCATATTTGAGGAGCTGGTCCTTAATGTAGCTAGATATAACATGTCAGTATATAATAAAGTTTTGAAGGGTTGCAATACTTAGCAAAGAGACTAGAGGTTAAGAAGGAGACGAAATGATGCTCTCAACCCAAGCAGCAGCTTCATGAGATACTAGGGGCTGTATTTCCACAGCAGATTTTTCTTTCAGACATGAAGCAAGCAACCTTAGGACCTTTCATTAACATCCAGCATACTACAGATGTATTTGATTTAGGAAGTTGTGTCAACATGACTTCAGTAAAGTTATCTTGATTTTCAATAAACACAGTCAAAATGAAATTTCTCACAAGGGTTCTAATATTTCAGTTACATTAATTGCAAATTCGTAAATCTTTTTCGAGTCTCCAATGCCAATTCTGCCCTACCCACACTCCATGGAGAATTTAGATAAACAAGCCAAACAGGCAAGAAAGTCTCACACATTTGAGCTTGGTGTACATTAAATGCACTTTATGCAAACATTCTATTATGTAAACATTTATGAATAATTTCTTTATATTTAAATTAAAAATTCAAATGGAAATACAGGGCTGCATTACACAAGGGTTGTTTTAATTAGTGCAAAGAAATTAATTTTTGTTAAATGTCAGCCCATTTAAACAGCCAGAACCTATGTTTGGGTTTTTTGGGGAAAAAAAGGCAGGATGCCCGTACCAACCACACGAAGAAATATGGAGATGTCTCACTGCAAAAAAACCAGTTTTAGTTTTAGCATTATTTTGGCATGGGTGGAAGTGAATTAACATTACAGCAAGCAAGTGAATTCATTTGAATAGCAAAACCTACAGACACAAAGTCTGTATTAGCAATGATACATACCAAGTTGTTCCAGTAAGACCTTGCCATTTAGAACAGAATATTTTCGTAC
This sequence comes from Lanius collurio, assembly GCA_020086605.1. Lineage (NCBI taxonomy): Eukaryota > Metazoa > Chordata > Aves > Passeriformes > Laniidae > Lanius > Lanius collurio. The sequence continues at coordinate 34,194,817 of JACBWW010000003.1, forward strand.
TCCAGCCACACAGAACCCGGAGACTCAACCCACATTTCCTGACTTCTACAACAAAGAGTGTCATTAGCTACCAGCACTATAAGGAATGCAGTAGTACAGTAACCATACTTAAAGAAACCTTTCATCTAGTTTGGGAAAAACAAAAGTATGGCGAGACTGGTATGACAAGTTAATCAACTTTTAAGCTATTAACCCTAGCTTCAACAAGACAGCTGAACTGGTAAGAACACAGTCCTACACATACAGTACCTGTGCTCAGCTCAAGTTAATACAAGTATTAAATGTTCAGTTTAGTCTGCTTATTTCAATTCATGATTACAGTTTAGTCTACTTATTCTAATTCTCTACTTCCTTTTGTTTTGATTTGATTCATCTATCAAGTAATGCATAATTTCATAAGATTTAGCTGCTAAATAAAAGTCTCAAAGGAGGTTCGCTTTGCTACACAACTCCAGCACTGGATTCTTATTAAGAGCTGAGATTCAAGAGTTATTTTACTAACGTGCTGCTGCTCAAAAAAATCTGTACTATTAGGTTGGAGTTATGACTTTTCTGGGTGTTATCTTTTTCAGCAAGTTGTGTTTAACCTGATTTTAATAAAGCACTAAAATATTCTACTATACTCAGAAACGGTTGAGTCTTCTAATTCCTAGTAATCTTACAACTTTTAATTCCTTACATTCTTGTATGTAATTTTGCTATGTCCCAGCCAGTCTAACTGCAATGGAAGCCAAGACGTCTCTATACTGATCCTGCGCCTATGCCTCTTATTGTTACATCTTTTGCTATCTTAGTATGTTTTATTAAAACAATACTACTGCATATATTTTTACTTTAGCTTATCCCTATAGTTGCCTTTTTCATAAAGTACATAATGAGAAAAATGTGCACAGATGAGGAACATATCAATACAAACAAAAAAAGAAGTCCCTTAGGCTTCTCATGTAAAACACAGAAAAACTACAGTGTTTTTGAAAAAAACTGTGGAGGTGGGTGGAGCAGAGTGAGAACCAACATGCAGCTGCTGAAGAATATCATCTGTGCTTCACCTGACCAGAGTACATAAGCTGGGGTATTCAAGAAATGTCTTCCAGCAACCCCACAAATCATCTTGCCTGGAACAAACCGCTGTTTCCAACTCTGTTCAGACAACAAACACCTCTCCTTATGTACCCAGGCTGGCTGTACCACTGCCATTGATTTCTTGACTACATGTGTGCACTGAGCTTCTAGAGTTCACAGGTTAAGTAGTAGAGATAATCCTGTTGCAGTTATCTGTAATTTGTTCACATAAATGTTGATTATATTGGCCAGGCTAGTGGAATAAAACCACTTGCTGTTCTACAGCGTGACTGGGGAGCCCTGTGTGCAGTTCAACTAAAAAAGAGCAATGAAGGTGGTATTTCTGGCAAAGAACTCTATTTTTCTTTATCTGCAATTCCTTCTGTATTTTGTGTATCAGTGGTATTACATGAACGATTGTATCAGTAAAATCTGCAACCTTCAGGTACCTTTTGTTCTGAAAAGCTTTTTATTTAGTTGCTAAGATTAATTACAATCATTTGTGTATCTGCTTATTTAACATCAGAGAACTATAAAGGAAAAAATATCTGAAGGACAACTTTTGGAATCCTGATTAATTTTATTTTTTTTATATATTTTTAAGTGAAAACTGTAGAGCACCTCAGATTTCTGCAGCACTCCTCTTCAGCTTGCTTTTCAGTAGCTGTTTGATTCTTAGATCTCTAAACAGCGACTCCAGAAGTCAAGCTTCAATTAGTCACTGAAGGGACTTGCTAGATGAGATTAAGAGAGTTCCAGTTGCATCCTTAATAAATCTACACACACCAAACAAATTAACTTTGTAATCAAAGTTATCAAATACATTTGCCTTTTACAATTTGAATAAAACTTTCAATTTTCAGCAGGGATACCTAGGGAAGCAACACATTTCAAATTCCAACATGCCTGCCAGCTGCAGTTTTTGGACTGAGTGGCCAGCACCCATTAATATTGAAAAAGAGAGAAGAAGATTCCAGATAGCTGTGAAGTTTAATGAAAATCAGGAGCAGGTAACTCCGACATTCTTAAACTCCCTCTTTTTCCTTTTTTAAGCAAGGTTTTTCATCTTTCTTTAAGACTCTATTCAGAATTAAAGCCTCTGTCTTAAAAGGTTTACTAGAGAAGTTGATGACACTCTGCAAGGGTTTCCTATTATTCTCAAGACTGCTGTTTGCATGGTAGTGATTTCTGCAGATTTGGAAAAAACTATAATCTTCTAGTACAGATCATAATAATTCTTTGTCCAACAGTTAAGTACATAATACATACATACTAAAATGAAAATATCTATCAACCAAAAAGTTTATTATACCTAAAAGCTTCAGAAACCATGATAGGCAAAAACTGTAATTTCAATATTTGCTTTTAAAAGAATGCAGTTTCTAGTAATTTTAGGACATTTGTTTGTCGAAGTTGAATTTGGCCCAGTGTGAGCCAGGCCACTGAGATGAAAATGCCAGGCATACCCAAAAACATCAAATCACAGTGTCTTTTCAACACAGTCTCAATGTCAAACAGCAACAATGAAAAAAAGAAATAAAACAAAGACCTATTGAGGTCAATGGGACATTTCAAATAACACTGCTGTGTACTTTCTAATGAGACTTGTTAGGAACCCTTACAGTTCAACTGCCTAACTACTTTCATCATAAAAGATCTTGAAAGCTTTTCAAGCAGAAGTGCCTACACCTCAGTGGTTTACAGAACACCTTTGATATTCAGTAGAGGAAATCCCCATGGGCTACATAACTGTTTTCATTTTGTCCCATGAAATTCTGTTCACTTTTGGATGATGTATATGCTGTTAAAGTCCAAATTTTTCTCCTCTCTTGCATTCCTGCAAATTTTTGGCAGCATACCATACTCATAAGCAGCTGTTATAAAGCTGGGCTCATTTCACCACCAAAGCAGCAATGGAAATGTCAGAATAATTTTAAATGGTCAGCAGAAAAATCTTTCCTCTCAATTTACCCTCCAAAAGACACAATGCAGGTCAGAAGATCCCTTACCTCCAACCATGACAGAGTGGTTCTAAAAAAGCCAGAATTAGTACACAGGTATAGCAGCTGATACTCCACAAGGTGGTAACAAAGAGAGTCATTTTCTTAAGTCTTGGACGAGGGAAAAGACTGCATGATCAGTAATGACTAGGATTTTTCTTGCCCATCCAAAAAGTGAACCATCCAGCATACCAAAGACTGACGGCAAACAATTTTGTAGATAAGCTGAAGATAATTTTGTAGTTCAGTTGAAAACTTTAAGGCATCAGTGCTACAATTCAAAATTAAAACCTTATTGCTGCCTACTTATTAAACTTCAGAACACTCCTGCACATATTATTGAGAATGCAAATTAGGTTACACACTCAAGAATTTGAAACATGGGAAATGGTAGCTTGACAGTCATGAGTCATCTGCTTTGGATATTCTACTATGTCATGCAAATGCATTATGATTAGGTTTTTAACCTATGTAGTATCATTCCTTCATTAACTTTATCTTCTTTACTGTTAAGAAAAACAACATGCTGAGAAAGGCAAATGAGTACAGCAACCAAATATAAGTAGAGCAGGACCCTCCCTCCCACTGAATACCAACTTCCAGATGACTAAGTTACGCTCATTCACATATTCTACACTCATTGCCATAGGAAAATTTCTTCTGGTAAAATCCTCAAGATCCCAAGTACTTTTTTTCAGTATGAAAGCTTTGGTCTAGGGAACCTTGAACTCTGAATCTCCTTTTTTTCTCCCCTTCCCTTCTGGCTTCAGAACAGAGAAGAAGCACAGAACAAAGGTTTATGCTGCAAGAGAGTTCACAGATGAGGGTACCATCAGAGCAGGATGCACACTACATGCCTCTGCCTCACATGGAAGCACATACAAAGCTTCACATTTTAAGGACCATTGCTAATTTCACTTAGTGCCCCTAGTTCTGGGACTGGGGGAATAAAAAACAAGTCAGTTGACAACTGTCGTGCTTTTAATTTCCCCATGTCAATCAACTTCTGTCCTATCTTTTGTGGTCATAGGACAGACACAGAGCTGTTCACACTGAATGAAGTAAGAGGGGTATACTGTGGGAATCGGATGCAGCCCTCATCCACAGCTGCAGGTTTCAACTGATCCTGTTTCAGGAAGGTTCAGGGCTGCAGGTGTTACACAATCAGAGAGATAATCTCAAAGAGAGGCCAATACTGTCTGAAATGTTATTCTCGTTGCTTCAACTTGCATGGCGCTATCCCTGCCATCCCACCCCCTCCCCAAACTGGAGAAATTACACCGGACACAGTGACACTGAAACACAGAATGGCTGAGGTTAGAAGGGACCTCGGGAGATCATCTAGTCCAACCCAGTGCTCAAAACAGGGTCAGTTACAGGAGGCTGCACAGGACACGGTCCAAATGGGCCTTGAGTATCTCCAAGCATCAAGACTCCACAATGGAACAACCAAAGTCTAAGTAAGTTTTTCATTTATGATGAACCCATCAAACACTATTTGGCCATTCATGACCTGCTACAGTTTGAACTATGAAAGATTCTTCCAACTTTGGGACTGTACATGCCTCAAAGACACCTGAAAGAAACATGCTTTGCTGAGCACAGTCACCAGACTCTCCAAGAAAAACTTCCCAACTCTATATTCACATAATCTACAAGCTAGAGCTCAGTGGTTCTGTATGGTGTGAATAAAGTGTTCAAAGAAATGGTTACAGTTTTTAAAGAAAGGCTTCCCAGAGTAAATAATCCTTAACAAGGAAATTTCTTGAAGAGATACTAAAGTAAGTGAGAAATGCTCTACAGGGAAAAGGTAGCACTTTTTGTAACACTACAGACTACACAGAAAACTACACTGATGGAAGATTTCAGACCTGCATCAGACACCAAGCACTCTTAGAAGAAGAAAACAACATCTTTACCATGAAGTACCAGCATACCAACATTAACATCACAGAAATAGTCATACTTTGACTCACTCAAAGATGAAGGATGAAGACCTGACTCCAAAGTATGTAATCCTCCAGGTACGTAATCTTTAACAACCTCACAGAACTGATGTAATTTTGACACAGAGGAGTGCCTGCTTAGAGAAACCCTCATGAATTCTCTTATCTCCTTGTCTAGCCAGCTCTGTGACAGCAAGTAATGCTGGGCCACACCTAGGCATCCTCGATCTTTCCTGCTTCAGAGAGAAGAGTATCCCCTAGCCCAGACAGAGAGATGAAGTGGGTCAGAGTAGTTCTCGGCATGACGTTTCTTTTAATCAACAGCCCACCTGTCTGCTGGAGCTGGAGCTTGCAGCCACAACAAGTGACAGAGGCAACTTTAAAGCAGGACTCTGGGACTGAGACAGCATATCAGAGTCACACCAGCACTCCATGAACTTTTCCATTAAGAATCATTTTAGAGAGGTATTTCAGACTTCTCAGAAAGCCTCACAGACTTCCCACAAAGTCTCCACTGAGAGTTTAGAAATGAGGAGGGGTGGAATGCTAGAAAACAGGTCCTCTGAATAACTGTGATATAAGAGGCATTTCAAAGACCAAATACTTTGGTTTTAACTACCCTGCTTCTTTAGGGCTGCCCCTAGGCCACCAACATGACAGGACCTGCCTGCTCTCCTGATAATGAAATAAAAAACTCAGGTGCAGTCACAGATAGGACCCTCCAGCACACACTCAACCTCAAGTACTTCAGCTGCCTAGCACTTGCTTAGCACAGGAAAGACATAAGAGCCAAGGCAGATCACAAGATGGGTACCTAGAAAAGGGGAGTCTGTAGAGCAAAATTTACATATGCACATTCTCAGGCTAAGCACCTAGTGACTGCTATCTTACACAGGCCTTAGCATCAAGAAAAAAAAATCAAAGCAAACAAGTAATGACTTACATCATGGTAAAATACAAAGAGCTTAACTAGAACTTCCCTTTAAAAATGACTCCTAACCAACTCCAGGTAAAGAGGAGAGCACAGCTATGTGTGACAAGGGCACAGCTGATGCTGCTGTACCTTTGCTGGAGGGCAAAGCACACCAGCCCTGAGCAGCTGTGCACATCTGGTATCCTGCATGAACAGCTACCATGGGCAATCTGGGCACACACGAAGCATAGCAGGTTTCAACTCAAACATGAACACAATGAATTACATAACAAAACATTGCCTTTAAAAATCATAGCCAAAAGCCACTAGATTCAAGAGTTTTGCTAATGTCACAGAAATAGCACTACAGTTTGAAAAAATGCTGCTATTTCAAGCATTTCTAATCTTCCTCAGTGAATTACATGTAAGAAACTATGAAACAAAACCTGAAAGCTATCAGTACACAAGCAACTCAGACTTCATTCTACACCTTTTCAGCTTAAGCACAAGAATAAATTTAACCATATTAACCTTTTCAAGTTAGTGTCTGCAGTTCTGCAATTGGACTTTGATAATCTTCAAGTTGATACCTCCATAGTAAACAGTTACAAAAGCTAGGCTTGCTCACATGTCATAAGTGCTGAATCAAGGAAAAAAAATTAGCACACCTAATTTCCAGCTCAGGAGATAACCCTGCTTAATAAGGTACATGTTATTCTTTTGTACGCTATGTAAATGTTTTTGTTTTGTTTTTATTTTAAAAAAGGTATTTAATTGCTGCTTTGAAAATCAGGGCTCATGAAAAGTCCATATGTGGAAATGTACTTATTCTCATTTTTAAGTGATTCCACATGTACAGTTACTCAAGTGTAAAAACTTACACATCTTCCAGTACAGCAGACCAAACACTAAAAAGTTGGGAAAATGTTGTAATAGTGGGAGATTTATCTAAGAAGAAAATTATGAGAGTCAGTGTTATGATTTTTACAGTATTAACACTACTAAAATGCATGTTCATGCAGTGGCCAAAAGAATTATACTATAGGCTTAGAAATAAATATTAAAAGGCATCAGTTTTTAAACAGTGGTCCAGAAGGCCATGGGCGGCACATGGTTCTATTTAGGTCATTTTTCCTGTAAATCTTCATTAGAAATGCATGATGGTCTTGAATATACTGAAGGAGGAGAGCTATTCCATTGCTAAAAAATTCTGGAAAATCCTGGCTCAGTTTGAGTTAAAAAAAAGAAAAAAAAATTATGTTTAAAATGTCAAATAGTTCACCTTTGCTTTCATACATATTCAATAACTATTAGAGGTTCTATAGAAACAGTACCCAAGTAAAAACTAGTTATTATTTAATAATGTTTTTAAATATATCCAAGCTATTTTGGCAAATTGATGTCTTTGGAGCTGTGTTCCTTATTTATAGTCTGAAAGGCATAGCTGCTCACACTAATCAATTATATAACCCCTTTTAAATCTGAAAAGCAAATATAAGCTCTCACGAGTTTTTCAAGACCTGAAGGCCCTCTCATTAATTAGCTTTCTAAGCCAATTAAAAGAGGTTTTTTGAACATCACTCAGACAATGTTTTGTTTAACTAGCTGCTTAGGAAACACCACTCTATTCAATATTTAAATTCGTAGTTTAAACGACTCACTGAAATTCTACAGCAGAATTTATTATCCTTGGCAAACAAATCAGAAGCATTACTTTATTCCTTAAATAGCCCTAAAACTCCACACCAACGAGTTAGAGATTTGTCAGAACTGGACTATCTTTCACTTACCTTCACATAACACACAAGCACAGGAAGGAAGCAGGAAGTTATTCCTCAGCTTGAGACCAAGCACAGGAGCAATTCCTGCCCACCTAAATAGGTATGGTAACACATATCTTTGTGCTAAGCTGGCCCACCAGCCTTTCAGGCAGACACAATGCTCATTTCAGTGTGCATGGATCTATATGTACTCCAGAGCATGTAGTGGACCATAATTTTATGCATGGCTGACAAATAAACCCATGTTAAAGGGTCTGTTTATCTTCAGAAATGCTGCAACAAAAATACCCAAAATACAACACGTTCCACTAGTGTTCAACATTCAAAACCTACCAGTGGTTAAAAACCTGATTGCAAAGATACTCACAGAACCATCAGGGGAGAAAAGGAAGGTGCTCCAGCATTCTCACCCACCTCCAGATGGATGTAAGGCATTTCAAATTGCTAACAATTTCACTATCATTATTGCTATTAAACTTCCTATGGCCTCAGAACTACTACATCCTGGCAATACCATATTGCTCCAGAACTGAGCTTTTCGTCTTCCTGATACCTACTGTGTTTACCTTTTAGTTTGTCCACATGATAAAAAGCTAATGCACTTTGCCAAGACACACACCTTAAACAGGCAGTAAATATGTATGTGCTTCAGACTGTATTTTTTACTGATTAGTCAGATTTATAGTGTACTGTCAAAATCTGATTTTTTTGTCCTAACTCAGCTACATATTAAGCTAACTTTTTTTGCTGTTTAGAATGTATAAAATCATCCTACCAATCCTCCATTACGATGAACTCTTACACTCAACACTCAAGAAGAGGAAAAAACCTTTGCACATGTTCACAGTCCACCCAGAAACAAAACCACAATGTAAGACTAAAACTCTTTTTTCCCTTTAAGTTTCAGAAAGTGTTTATTAAAGGTTAAATTATTATTTTCTTCCTGTAATAGCAACTTTTTCAAAGTTAGTTAAAATGTTTGCTGTTACAACCTCTACAGGTTGCTAAACACTTTCTGGGTACAAAGTCACAAGTTCTGTGGAATGCTGCTCTGTGTACTCTGCCTCTGCCAGCTCAACTTCCCTAGGTAACACACGCACCATACAAACACCAGGTATAAGTGGGGAGTTAAAGGTCTGTGCTTTCAAATTTTGTTATCTACAGAACACACAGCAGGTTCCACTCAACCACTCAAAGCATCATCTTCTGGGTTTCCTACGATCACAGCAAGTGCCACGTCAGTGCAGCCAAAAAGGTTTAAAAGATAATCCACTAAGTCAAGTAATCACAGGATTTGTACAGAATTCAATAAAAAACCAGAACAACATTTCCCTACTCTATGATACAGTGAAAAGGCATGTCAGCACTCCCTCAGTTTTAGAATTCATAACTTTTTGTAAAAAAAAATACAGATTTTCCTTTTCCCCTAAGTGTTATTCCAAGTAGTATTATTCTAAATATACACTGTGCTTCCATTAATTTATGGTATTAGTAAATAAGTATTTATGGTAGCATATTAATTTCTATTCCTTGTCATGCAAATGAAATTAATTTCAGTTCTTGAAATAAGTGTCCTTGAGAACTAGGATTTCAAATAAACAGCTTGAAACATTCAGGTTCCTCTCACATGTTAAACAACTAATATGACATATGTTAAAACTTAAGACTGAGATTACTGCCTGAACATTCCTGCAAAACTTAAATTGTGCTTCATAATATTTGGAAAAGCCCCAAATGGGAGAACATGAAGCCTCCTGTCAAATGAGCCCTCTAGCAGGGCAACATATCCCATGTGTGACAAATCCTGAAATGTACAAAGGGGCAACCAGCAAAGATTGCTAAACACACTAAAGATCAATACCTTTGCACAAGCAGCACAACCTGGAGCACTAAGCATGGGACTGGATGCTGCAACCCTTCAGTTTATGCTGCTGCAGAAATAAATGTGTATCTTCCTGGTTTCTTAAATGAACAAATTGATGCACAGTTATAATTACAGAAGTTTTGTAAAATTTCCTGAGGAGTTCTCTATGTCCCAGTAAAGCATAAAACTACTACTACCTCCATTTTTAGCAACCTTGGCAGTAAAAAAAATAAAAATATATAAATGACTAAGACAAAATAACTAAATGGTCACATAAAGCCAGATAGCACAATAGAGGTATTAGAAACCTCAACAACCTCAGCAACTGCTCTAGCTGTCAAAATTAGCAGTCTTATTAAAAAGATGGCATGATTTTGGTTTGCTTCTGTAAAACAACAATATAAAATATATAAGAGTACTCCAAGCAACTAACTCCACAAAGCAAACTTTAAATACAGACTACTATCAGATTTTTTTTCTTCTGGCTTATCTTAAAACAGCTAATGAGAGATTTTATGAAACACCATGTACAAGTATCATGAGAGAATAGCTATATAAACAAATTTTAAGAACATTTCTCCTTGCAGAACACAAAAATCACAAATTACTATAATTGGACCTAGAAAGGCCTTGCGTGTATATTAGAGGTGCCATCACAATTTATTCTTTCAACTATGCTTCAAAAAAAGCTCAAGCATATCCTCATGACAGCAGATGTGTTCAAAATGCCATCAGAAACAAACACTACCATATCAACAATTTATATTCAAAGAAAACTCTTATTATCACATAAAACTTAAAATCCACAGTTCTACAGCCAAGTTGAACAGTACCCTGACCTCTCAAATCTAGAAGTCTCATTAAGGTTTTTTACAAGTGCATACAAAAATAATAGTAATTTAGAAAAAGGGGGGGGGAACAAGAAAGGAATTTTAAGCAAGAGCAAGACATGAATCCAGTTTTTATGTGAAAACAAGGTAATATAGTTCTGAAGTGCTTCTGACAGTAAGCAGAAAATGTTAGCCACCCCAAGAGCTGGAATATATACTTATTATGGCTGAGGTCTGCCCCTTTCAATATTGTTGATTTCTGACCAACATGTTATTTAAAATAAGCTGGTCATGTCTACCAAATGTACAAAAATATGTAACAACTACAAGTTAAGCTCAAGACAGGTAAATTTGTATTGATCTACAGAAGTAAATCTTCATTTCAACTCTGCAAAGAAATTAGATGTTCTAATCAGCAAGCAAAGGGAGATAATTCTCAAACTTGTGTGCACCCAAACACTGAAATGGAAAGAACAGAGATGCAGTAAAACCTGTTCCAACATGCTGTACATTAGAAATCTGACTCTCATATTTCATAGGAGCCAAAGTAAACGAAAGACGCAATGAAAAGCAAGCTAAGAACAAAGCAGAACAAAAAAAGTACAAAGCACATTACAGTATTGAGGAAACCCACTGAAACACATCTTTGTAATTTAAAAAGGTCAAAGGAAAAAAATCCAGATGATTTATTCTTAATTCTATATTTGAACACACACACACACATATACATGTCCTTCACAAGCATCCTTGGATCTTAAATTAAAGATACTTTCCCCATAGATCATGAAACTGACCCTATCAGACAAAAAATTTGGCTAGATAGGTAACTAAACCAAGCACCCCTAATTCAGCAGAAAACACTAAAATGTTAAAAAATGGACTTAAGAGTACTAGTAGTTTACCATGAAGATTTGAACTTTATGTATGGCAGCCTTCTGAAATTACAGAGCTGAAAAACAACAGCTTGAAGACAAAGCCCAGCAAAAAGTGATTTCAAATACAACAAAATGTACAGAAAAACTACTTGTCCTGTCGTGTATAGGCCATTCAAAGATGGCTTTCCTACCACAACTCTGTTGGGCTGTTTGTGGGATGACAGGCAATTATTTACACATTACTTTTCAGAGCAAAGACAGCCATAACGTGCAGTTACGACAGGCAAATGAAAGGCAGCTGATGCCTGTGCTCATACTCTTCAAAGCACTCCTAATGTGGAAGGCCTCCTTCACAAGAATTCCCACTAATTTACAACAGGAAAGGAATCATCCCTAAGCAGCTAGGCTGAGATTTTACTCTGATGTTGGTTATATTACATTCCTGGTGACAAAAGTTGTTGACATGAAGGTTGAACAGTCAAATTTGCGCTAGAAGAAAAACCACCTCGCATATCGCCTTCAACTTTTTTTTCCACTACTGACAGCACTTGAATACCCCGAGAATTTTGTTTAAAAGTGTAACACCGATTTCATCTAATGCAATCGAGGAAATAAGTCTTACACTCTTTCTTACCAAGGCTGTTTTATTTGCTTTTCAGTGACATAGGCCAGTGGGTATTTTGTCACTGCCTTTGAAATTGTCCGCCATTTCTTCTTTAACTTTACAGTTCCTAGGAAATGCATAAACGCCGTGCCCAAATGTTTCAGGACTCATTTTCCCCGAAGGCCATTCCTTAACAGGACGAGCTCGCACATGTGGCCAACTGCTATATTAAGGAACGGGATTAGTATCTGAAAACCGATCAACATCTACACCACCGCTGGACAGAATAATTGAAATTACTGCGCCATCATTCATCGATAGGCCCGCCATCAGCTCCGAGCATCGCTAGCATGGTGCACAAGAACAAGAACAGGCCTTTAAAAACTCGCTTGTTTTCCTAACAGGGTTGTCACTGTTGTAAGACGTGACTTGGAAAGCTTATGAGGTGCAACTGAGTACTTACTCAGCTGGAAGTAATAGAGTGATACTTTCACAAGGGCCTTTAAAAACCAAGTGTGCAAGTGATGCAACACCAGTAGATAGAAAAAGGACAGGAAAACAGCATGTACAGGAGAGAAATAAAAGGCATTTATGTGAAAAGTAGAATTGTTACTCTAAGGTTTTTTTCTCTTAAATCTTTGGCCTGATAATAACAGTGCATATTTCAGTAACATCCATTTGTGTATTACACTTGGGAGAGCACTAAACACTCATTTAATTTGTAGAACAGCACTAGATGCAATAGCCCAATCTCTCCACTTCTGCCAGAATTTATGACAATTTATTTATTTGCTTGGTTATTGGAATCACAAGAGGCTGGACTTTTAACTTCTTCTATTGACTAAATCCTGAGATATATGGAGAGGATATAAACACTTAATTCACATAATTATGTTGAAACAATGCCATACTAAAACAAACACAGAAATTCATGAGTATTGAAATCACAGCTTCAGCTCTCTGTTTAGGAGATTCGGAAACAGAAACCTTGGAATACACTTGCGCATGAAAAATAAGAGTCAGTCTTAATTTAGAATTTCCTTGTTATTACTGATATAAACAGTGCTACAGAAATTTATGTACTTTGAGATTGTAATATCTTAGAATAAAACATGTCCTTAAAGTATGGTTATAAAAATATCCATCATAATATCTATAGTCAAATATACAAATTAATATATTTACAACGGAACTAACATGCCATAACAGTCTCTTTGCCAAAACATTTGTCACTTGGGTAGAATAAACAAGTATCTTAAGTTTTTAAAGCCCTTCTGCGGTTCAAAATTCTCATTTATCTCCATGACTGTGTTAGATTAAAATGCACAAAAATTCTCCATTTAGGAAAGGGAGATGAGAGGGGGTTTTTATAAAACTAGAACTCTGAATGGTGTTCAAATGTATGCAGATAACATTACCAGCACAAATTAGGTCCTATTCATTTTTATAGTTTCTGTTACCAAAGGGAAACAAAGATGACAGCACTCCATTTTGGTTTCTTAAATGCAGAAAAAAGAAAAGTATCATAAGTGCAATTCAAAGCCGTGTTCATTTGGAAAGCTGAGGAAAAATATTTTTCAAAAAGAGAAGTGTTAACATTTCAAACCATTATTTGAAAGCTCTTAAGGGAGAATTTAAGAGAAGCAAGTACAGGATTACAGCAACATTAGATGCAACCATACAGTCTTGTAAAGTACAGTGGAGTAAAACAAGTATGTGTGTATGTGGGTGGGACATTATGTAAAAAGAAATAAATAAATGAGTCAACAATTACATTTATTGTTTTAAAAATACCCATGAAATTCTGTTCCATCATTTTCAGCACGCTTTAGTGGATAACCTCACCATTTTATTGCTGTAACCACATCTCTTTTCCACCATTTTGTTTTTTCCAGAATCAAATCTCATTTGGAAGAGGATCATAAATGCATTAGGGCAAATGCAATGGCATCCAGTTTCTGTTCCTTTCCACTTATCTGGCTACCACAAGGGAGTAAGGAAAAGGGGGCACTACTGCAACTCCAGACGGCTCAACTTCAGGTTAGCAGCATTCATTTCCTAACAGGGAGAGGTCATCAAAGAACTAACTTACCAAAACCATTTCCTTTGCAAGAACATTCTCAAGAGAACCCTGTTAGAATAAGATTCAGGATGAACCTTTGAGTGAGACTGAGGATCACCCTGAGACAACCCACTGAATAGCCCTGTGCTTACTACAGGTATTTAAAATTCTAATCTGGTTTGGGCAAGTTGGCAATTTTACAACTTGAGTTCCTGTCACCACAGGAAAATGCCACAGTAGTGACTATTCCTTATTTCAGAATCTCCCTTTCATCAACACAGTCTGTAAAAAAATTTCCAACACCATAATCTTATCCTCGTAAGTAACAAGCATTTATCAGATGTCTTGCTATTTTTGAGAAAAGGAAAATAAAAATCGGACTTAACTATACCCTACTTAACTTCTGACACTTGTTAAAGCATTAAATCATGTTTCTTACCCTCCACTGCCGTTTCCTAAGATATTCTTGTGAAAAGGGGCTGAGAGTTGGTGTGAGTGTATAGCATGAGCCATGGGACCATCAGGGGAGTCCATTCCATTTAGTTCCTTCTAAGGAGGCACTTCCCAGACACATTAGGAAATGAGGTGTCAGAAGGTACTTTACCTGTTTGTCAAGGATTCATAAACTGCCATCAAATAACATATATTAACAGAATCTAGCTAAGTCAGTGAAAAAATTTAAATTACACACTCAATTATGGGTAACAGGACTCTGCTCCTTAAAGCAGTATCACATGAGTTTCTCAAGGGCCACTAAAAGACAATAAAAAGAAAAATAGAATGTTAAGCTCTTCAGGTGGTCAACAGCATCTCTACCAGAATTAGGCACTTTCTATTCCTTTTTCTAAAGTCTAAAAAATGGTTGAACCTTTTTAGGTCATGTTTTCAGTTAGCTTTTACTTTCTGCACAGCAATTTAAATTAGAAGTACATTTTGTGGTAAAATTTTAATCTACTAAAATATAAATGTGCACAAAAGAAAAACAATTAAGCTTCATCTGCAAAATATATTCAAGTTGCCAATATAAAGTGCACACATGAAAAATTAATCCTATAAAAATATATAATGAAAGACATCTGGCACAACTGTCAGCCTTCACATGCTTGTTTTGTCAGCTGTCAAATCATGGTAATATACGATGGCAAAAGGCACACCAACAGCAGCATTCCCAGTATTTTAAAGAACAATCATAAAATACTTGCATCTGCATTGCTACCAAAGTATTTGAACAGGGCTGGTGGTCCATAGAAAAATATTCATGCTTAATGGTTGTGAATCTCAAATGAAATTCTTCCCAAATTATTTATTTTCCACACAAGGCTTTTTGAAAGAGTTACCTGGAGTTCTGAACTACTGCATGAGTTATTACTCATGCAAGCCTTTATAGTTATTGTAGGTAAATACTGTTCTTAAGTAGCAAATGACTGATGGGGTCAAGGAATGCTTGCTATTCAATATATACTTATCTTTGTAAATAAGAAAAGTATTTTAAAAACATACGCAAGTGGGAAAAAAAAATTCCTCCCAATAATTCCCTGCTTGATTTCATCCCAAAGAGTTCGCTATTTTGGTATATCTTGCTGATTCAAAAAGCCAGTGCTCTTCCTCTACATCAAACACAAGTTCCAGTTACACTTTGTACTTGACCACATGAAGCACTAAAACCCCAAGATGTGGTCCTATTAACATATTGTTACAGTCCATACTGACTCACAAGAAGTTGGAAGGAAAATGAAAATGCTATATTGATATAAGTTTTGACCCTAATTTGTTTCTTTAAAAAATAATGATTGAGAGCAATACCATGGGACAAAAAAGAAAGGTGTCCAAGGTGATGCTACCTGTCTGAAGATTTTATATAGCATTTTAGTCATCATCTCTGGAAACCAAAGGAGCAGTAGTAATAAGAGTTAGTCATAGAGACTCCAAACCAGCTTCCTGTTAAATATATAATCATGTTGTAACAAAAACACATTACTTTTAAATAACCATTCCTTCAAAAGTATGCCTGAATTTTTTTCTGCTGTAGTCAGGAAGCTAAATCAGGTCTGCATTTATTCACATACCAGGCACACGGTGACATTTTGTTTAAATGCTGAGGAAGGTGAATGAAGAAAGTTTTCACTAGAAACTAAGTTTATTTAGTTTAGTTGTTGGGATTTTTTTAATTTGTAAAGTTAATTTCTACCTTGATGTTATGAAGTAGAAAAGTTTTGGTCTTTCTGAAACTGACTTTCAAGTCAGAAAGGAAGACAGGTGAGACTCAAGGGATAAAACTAGGGCTCTTGGCTTTCAAAGACACTGCAGTAGGCACTGGACTTGGTGAGTCCTGGTGGAAGCTGTCAAGTAATGGGATTTTCTAAGGAAAATGCCAGTAAGAAAATTTTATTAGGTGTCGTTTTACAAGGTAGATTGAAGCAGAGTCTTCCAGCCACTGAAATTCAGAAATAACGAAGCCTAGGCTAAAACTGGCCGAAGTACAGCTGGCCTCACCAGGGGTATCAGACCTGACCAAGGGCATCCTCTGCCATACAGAAATCTGTCTAACATAAAACTGGCCAGTAACAGCTTGAGTTTGTGACACTGGCCTATACAATATTACCACTCAAAGAACTTTTTCTCTCAATCATTTTACTGAGTAACACCTAGTATAGACTAACTGAATAAATCTCACTGCTTTCACTCGTCCAGATAGCAGCTAAGCATGTAAGAAAAGTTCTCATAGTGCTTCATCTACAATCACTTGTGCCAAAAGATACATACATACATACACCTAACTCTTTTCATTAAGTTTTTGTTATCACCAAGACTATTGAAATGAAGCTTTCCACATGAGCAGCAGCTCAGTGAAATATTAATGCCACTTCAAGTGCTTTCTGTATAATATCAAATACCACCAAGATATTTAATCAGATTGATTGTCTGAGGTTGAAACAAACAACTTGCAGCACTGACAGTCAAAATCATTATTTTAGATGTGAGGAAGGACAAATGAAGGCCTGTACTGATCCACTGCCAAAGAACACTGTACATTTTCTTTCTGCCTCTGTCTTGAAAATCAAGAGACTTTAGAAGAAGAAAAAAAAAGTATGTTAAGACATGACATTATGGCTAATTCATAGATGAAAAATAAGACTACAACTATCAGTAGCAGTTTTCATTTTGTACAATGAAAGTATCTATAATTTGCATATTTAACCTGGATTTCCCAGTGTATGAAGTTTTTCACACTTTTCTATAAAGAAAGGGAGTTGTAAATTTTAAATACCCATATACATTTCAGAAGACTATATTAATATTGTACATGTTTTTTCCAACACAGTTTTAAGCACATAAGACAGTGTCTTCACATAACTTATCTTCTGATTTTTAATATAAAAAGTCTTAAACCTCATAATCCCTCTGCTGCGTGAAAAGGTGTTTCAATCCCCAGCTGACAAGAGAGAGTAAGGAGCATGGAAATTCAGTTTGACAAACACGCACTTGACTGACTTTGTGCCCTCAATCATCCATAATTTTACTCTCCCATAATGATTTTCTGATGTCACATGACGGCTGTCAACAGGTAAGGTCCTTCTTTCACTAACAGGATGACAGTCATATACCTGATGACATAATTTCTTATACCCTGTAGAAGCACAGTTCCTCTGGGGAAGTGGAAGAAAAGGGCAAACACACACACATTATCCCACAAACACCCATAAACATGTTTTATCTCAGTCATGATCACATGAGTTTCACTTCCTTCAGAAACCAGACTAAAAATGACAAATGTAGGGAAGATGCATAAACACACAACTATCAGATTCATTTATTCTCACACCTTTCTATCTCTCTCCTACTCACTTCCTTAGTAATTTTTGGTAAGCCTCTCCTGTTACATTGTACCAATCATCAAAGAGAAGCTTGGGAAACATTCTGGCATCCATGTAATTCTTGTAAAAACACCAGGAAGTATAATCCTCTCGAAACAAGGATCCGAGGGAACTAGGGAAGCAGTATTTTGGCTTTTTACCAACCATTTCACAGCAAAGGTAATTAGTAAGTTACATACCATTAGAAGCAACAGCAGCACAAATCCAGCTTCCCTCACTGCTTGCTCTCTCTTCTAATGATGCCAAGATCGTGACAGGCTTACTTAACATGGTTATTGTTTCCAGTTTCAAACCCTTATACTTAATTAAGTATCAGCTCTAGATGATCTATCTTAAACAGCCAAACAAACCAAAAATACTCCAACTCCATTACCTCATCTTTTCCCCCCCTCGCTATAGCAACAATGCATCAGAAACACTTCAGAAGGACTTAGTTTGGGTTGAATGGCTAGGATTTGGTAAGTGCATGCAATAAGCTACTTTTGAAATAAGCTACACAGCATAACATGTTTCAGTAACAGTAAGTATCCAGATTCTGGTCAGTCTTTTCATATCAAGAGAATGCTATGTATCAGGAGCAAAAGCCTGTGACAGAAGTCATCTGAAAAAAACAACAAGATGAGTAATAAGTTGCATTTCATGCATATTAGGTACAGTCTTCTATCACCTGACAAACTAGAAGAGTTGTCCCTCTGTCTCTTGTACAAAAAGCTATAGCCTTTTGGGATCAAAAAGTAAAGATTAAAGTTTTATATAATACATAATCACACATGCCTGTGCACAAATACACCCCCCACCCTAAAGGAATTCTGTGATTTCCATTCAAATGCTGAAAAGATTGGGATGGTGATCAGCATCTCAATACTGCTTTCAAGAACCAACAGGAAATGATAACGAATGAAAAATTCCAAATATTATTAATACAGGAAAATATGTCCAGCTTTGACAATGCAGTCATGGAATAAACACTTCCATCTTCAGTAGCTGCTAAAACAAACACTCTTTTACAGGCTTTGACAGAGAACAGAATTCATTTCCCCTTTACAGCTGCAGTGTTTCAAAGTCAGTTAAACATCAATGTGACAGCCTTACTTGTGAGAGCTCAGACATTTACTATATTATCTTAGCTGGACATGAGCAGAAAGCAGAGACTGTGAAGGCAGAGAAGGCAGGGGGGAGAGAGGGAAATCAAGATTGTGTTTCTTAAACACCTTATGAAGTGTTCATCTTTGTTTTTGCCAGAGAGTTATTTTTCTTGTTCATTTATTCTGTATTTAAAGACCCAGTTAATACAAACACAGCACAGATCTGGAAGGCAAAAAGTTCACTAGGATGGAGCTTGTTTGCACAGATACTCAGCTACCAACTTCTCATTCTGTGATTGCGTGCTTCTACAAATGAAACCCAGTTGACTGAGCTGTTATCAATGCTCACAAATTAAACTATCTTATTTGCTGCTAGTCATCACCCTACTGATTTTTTCATTAATATCTAGAAAACACACAGTTTAGTCTCTTACCCTAATTTCTGCCATTGACTTTCCTGTACAACCCCTACCTCACAAGACCATTGTGAATCTTAATATATATTAATTTCACAGAGCAACAAGCATGCTAAGTAAGTACTTAATAGTAAGCAGTTAGGAATATTGGCCAGATGTCAAATCAACCCTAAGAATGTGCACAGGCCACTAAGTTGAGGATCATGAACAAAGATTAGACACTAAATAACTGTAGTAGCCATTTGCAAATTGAGATTCTGTGGAAACCTGGCTGCTCACATGATTATGGCCCTGTCTACTTCCAGGTGTTCAATTACATTAAACGAAATTAAAAATACATCAATACATGTTCTTACTGCTGGTTTCACATGAAAGCAGTTGTTTCCATTGCAGGAAATGCTGTGATCACAAAGAGAAAATGTCTTATGAATTACCTACACAAATGGTTTGCTGAGTGACTAGTTCTTTCATGACAAATGATACCTACAACACTGAAAAAGTTTTCCATT
Source organism: Lanius collurio (assembly GCA_020086605.1). NCBI lineage: Eukaryota > Metazoa > Chordata > Aves > Passeriformes > Laniidae > Lanius > Lanius collurio. The sequence continues at coordinate 34,214,639 of JACBWW010000003.1, forward strand.
TGAATTTTGAACATATTTATCACTTCTCTGTGCATACTATAAGCAAGCATGAAAAAAAAAATCTGCATTTCTTCTTTTATTCTTAATGGTGTTTTGTACATAAATACTGAAGAAAAGACAGGTCTGAAATACAGCCTAAGCTACAGATCTACTATTTAAAAATAAAATGGAGGGAACACAGTAGCTAGCAAAAACAAAACATTGTCACATGAAAAAGTCTATGTAAATTGTGTTATTATGTGGTATTCTTTTTTTTTCTTCTTTAAGCCAAGCTGGAATTTTAGAGAAAGACTGATGATTTGTGGCCATATCATTTGGCAAAACATGTAACCTTATATTCAGGAAATCTCCAAATCTCAGCTAATTAGAGTTGGAGCTCCCTTTCACCTTCTGAAGGGTCACTTCACAGTTAAGGGAAAGACAAATCAAGATGGACTTCATCTGTCAATAATAAAATCACTCTTCCTCACTCTTCATAGCAGCCCAAATCTACGGATTTCTATTTAACAGTAATATTTTGTGCTTGAAGTTTCTGCCTGGCCATTGACTGACTGCCCATACCCCCCGCTAAGATATTTTGGTTAATATTTCCCCCCTAGGAAAAACAAGAGAAGCAAATCCAACACTCCCTAACAAAAGCTTTTTTGCCTCTGCTTCTCAAAGCCACCCTCTTGCCCAAAAGCTCAAATGAGTGACCTCTGAGGAATGCTGCCCAAGCCAGACTCACGAGATGAGCTGGCCTGCAACTCTGCCTACTTCAGAGAGATGGTGTGCTGTGTTTTAACCATTTACTAGTTAAATCTTAGTGTTTGGAGGGTTGCAGGGATTTTCTGGTGCTGTGCTGCTGCACCCTCCTTACTCCAGCACCACTATTTTTAGTAACCAGCAAATGGGTGGCTGTAGGACCTCTCCTATCACCAGAAAGCTATCCAGCTTGAAGTGGAAAAGCAGCTTTATGCATGCTAGCAATTCTTCAGATAGAGGCTTGCAAGCCCAGCCCTGCTTGCTTCTGCTGTAACTAGCACTTCATTACGTCCATTTTAATGCAGTAGACAGGTCTTTATTTTTTCCTTTTGTAAACAAACCTTTGATCGAAGTACTGTAAAATAAATGTGCACCTTTCTTCATAATCCTTATTGCACTATGTTAGTTACATATGTAACTTTCATATCCTAAAAAATTCTCTTCCCCTACATGTGTACAAAACTGATGACCATGCTCTCTTCTACCTAGTATTTCCTCTCAAAATTGCAAATCCTCAGACTTGGTCAGACTTGAATATCTATACCAATTACCAACCTCAGAAACATGATACAAGACGTTGAAATACAATTTAAAATTTATTTCAAACTGATATATGTCAAACTACACTGTAATAAATATAGCTGAATTAATAAAAAAAGGAACAAAAAATTCTCAGAAGCAACAGTAAGTAAATTCTGTTAAATATGCAATTCAAACTATGTATAGACCAAATTACTCAAATCAGAAATCTTAAGTGAAATACAGGCACGTGGTGTGTGGCAGGTTGGCAATGGAAAGTTCTGTAGGACAGGCTACACTCAGAACAGCGCTGGAGCTGAGCCCACGACTCATGTCAAAACTGATGTCAAAAAGGCTTGTGAATTTCTCAGCACATGCAAAGCACACTGCACAGCTTGTCTTCATTCAAAACTCCTCATCATTAAAAATAATGCATTATGTTAAGCTTTTCATTGTCTTAATTTATATCCCATAACATCACAAACTATAGATGTTTTTTAAAAATTCAGTTTAACTTGTAAGACAGAGAAATAAGTAATATGACCTTATGAGTTTTGTTATATGACTTTTAAAGGTGAAGTGCGGCTGAAAAAAATGTAACAGCAATATGCACCAAATTTCCAATATGAAATTGTGAAAAGTAAAACGTTAGAGTGAATTCATTTTTAACTGAAATACCCCTGCTTTTACTCCCACAAATTCAAGTTACTAAATAACTGCCAAATACTCCCTTCATGTATGACACAGCATAAAACAGTTGAGTACTTGTATTTCAGTAATTTGCAAATTAATTTTAGATGTTTTGGCAGGATAAACTTTACTTGCATAAACTTGCAAAATATACAAGATGTTCCTTTATCTACTTATAAAAACCAGAACTCCCTTCAGTTCCAGTCACATCAATTTAATTTCATAATCAATTTTATTATGAAAAAAATACAGATTCCTCCTATTGGGGCACAAAACATATAAACAAATAGAAGAAACAAAAACATCTCCCTGTGTAAATAACACTGAAAACAGAATAAATAGTAAAATCCTAACTCTAACTCCCCCCCGTTAAAGAAGATATTTCCCCCTTATCCCTCAATTATATTAATCTCCAATTAGAAAGCTGATGGTAAATATAAAAAAACAAAAAAAAACCCAAAAGACAAAAAACCCCACAAAATAACAAAAACAAAACAGCAAAAAAAAACCCCAAATCACTACCCTACAATTTCAGCCTAAGTTAGATCTTAAAAAAAAGCCCCATTCATACAATGCCTTAGTCATCAGGTCACAATCCTAATTTGAAACAACAAATTTTACATTTTGGTTCCATTATAAGGTGATAGCTAGCACCTCTAGTAATTTAAAGACATCCCATTTTCCTTGAGGTTAACCAGACAGCAAATCAAATAATCCCACAGCGGATTCAGAGCAGGCTTGACCCATTACTGAAGTGTTAAATTAGAATTTCAAAGAGTAACTCCATAGTCACCCTTCATAGGGAAAATTTTTAATTCTTCTCCTGTGAAATGTGAAGTTAAGTCAATACTTGATGTTTTATCTCATAACAAAAGCAGACAAAAATACTGCTAACTCAAAACAATCTAGGTTGATTCTTGTTTAATAAAATAGCAAAAGGCCACTGCTTCAATGTTTTAATAGGCAAGTTCTCTCTAGCACTTTTTTATAATTTCAGTATTAATTCACACCAGTAGAGACAAGCAGGTATTTGATTTACATTTTATGAAATTAAATACATAAATACATTAATTTTCTCAACACAATCCACAAATGCCAATGAATCTCAATTTTGCACATGGAGAAAATAACATGGCTTGACCCCATTTTACAGCTAAGAAAATGAGGAACTTAAGCTCAAATGACTTGTTTAATACACTTCTGGCAAACCTGGCACTGAAGAATAAGGCCCTGGCTCTCTAGCACAAGGTCTAGTTCCATCCCTGTTGTTACCCATGTAGGTTCATTCCCATGGGTACAATTACAGGGAAATTTCAATCACATGCAAGGGCAAATATTGCAAGTCCCCAAATTCTACAAAACGTTCCTGCCAGCTTATGTAAATTATTTGTTGATTAAAAAAAACCAAAAAAATAAGTTGTCTAAGGCAACAGTATGTTCAATTTTTGTAGCTGACCATAAGCCAGTCTAAATAAATAATTTTAGCTACCTGTTCAACACAAGAGCAGAAGCTTAGCACAGCAAGAGCCACAGAACCCATCACTGGCATGGCATAAGAGTGGTTTATGTCACCTGGTATCCTAAACAAATCAATGAGACAGAATTAAAAACTGATAATACAGCCAGTATAAATTACAACATAAAAAACCACACACACAAAAAAACCCACACATTTTTAATTTTCAAAATAAGAAATAAAAATTCTCATGTCGTTTCAGATATGCACCCTCACAGAAAACCATGTTATATGAATTTATTCTGCTCCTCAAGACATTGTCTGTGTTAGAAAATACCAGTTCCCTTTTACTGACTTCCTTCCCTGCCACTGGTAAGCAAAATCAGTTAAAAACCAATAAAACACAATGCTGTCTCTACATTCAGCTAATGCAAGTGAAATATTAGCAGAAGCAGGTTTGACCCAATATTGGATTTTACATTTTCATCTTTCCTATACTGCCAGTTAGCTCAAGCAAGAAACCTTATTTCCTTTCTCAGAATCTTGTCTCTTAAAAAGTCCCTACTCCCCCGAGGAAATTCTAAGGGCAGGTTCACAGTTGTTCTTTCTCAGCTTCCGCAACACAACTTGAGTAAAAATTATTTACACAAGTGTAACAGAATGGAGTACAGCTCATTTATGAAGAAGTTCCCACTATGCTTATACAGCAATATTTCTACAAAATCAGAACAGTAACATCAGTCTCCAAATCATGTCGTCAGCAAGAAGTTACAGCATATGGCCCTTCCCACCATAACACCAAGTATTCCCTAGAGGGTTTAAATTTTTAAGAGTTTAATTCTACCATTGCCAGACACTTTATATATAGTTCATATTTTCACTTCTAAATTGTTCTGAGATATCTAAATAGGTCTCATTTTGATCTTTTCAGGTTTTCAAAAATTCATCAGTTTTACATGATAAACTACCTCACGCTGACCTTAGCAATAGACTTGGGAAAAAAAGATGACATATGCAGCAGCAACCATGTGAAACTTTAATTTGTATTACATCTTTGTAGTCAAATGCATCCATTTAATTATGGACAATGATACATCTGATACAAGGAGCAGAGCTGTGCCTATAATGAATTTTTCATTTCAGCTACTGAACAGGAAAAACACATATTTTAAAGCTAATACAAGTTGCACAAATAGTCAATTCACCAGGAAAAAATGCCCTTGTTTCAGATAGCTTACTTCATGTCGAAGTAGGGTAAGCTATTCAAAGCGTTAAGAACATCCACAAGGGGATATAATTGCTAAATATATCTGTGAATGTATACTTTAGCTTCCTTTGCAGTACCTTGTCTGAGAAGATACCCTTATGGGTAGCAGATAAAGAAATTACATCTATAAAAGTAGGCAAGAGAAGTAACTACTGTCCTTTACTGTAGGACACATGAAACAAATAGGATGCTTGCCTCCAATGTAGGAAAATCAGTTCTCTGACAAAGTATTTACACAACAATAAAAAAGCAGAGCTATTCCACAGGCTGCAAAGCTCTGCCCAGAAATATTGAGCAGCTCAGAGACAGCAGCCATCTCCTAAGAGGCAGGAGACCCAAAAGCACACCCCTGCTCTGAATCAGCAGTGCGACTCACTCCTCCATCTTGTGCACCCACATCCCAGTGTTCAGAAGGTGGAGGCACGCTGCTATCCACCCTCCAGCCTCTCCCTGCTTTGCATAGATGGGTGTATCCCTGATGTCCAGGTCTGCTGGTGCATTTGCAGGCACAGCTCCTGCAGTCACCCTGGGTGAAGTAGGTGACACTCTCAGCCACAGCTGTAAAACACTGGCAACCTGCCCGTCCCCAGCTTGGCACAATGGGGAGATGCAGGGCCACCCTGGGCCCAGCAGCAGCCAGGGAGTGAGACTAGAGGCCAGGAAACCATCTGACCCTTCAGCTGTCCCTCTACCCGGGGCACAGGCTGTGTCACCGAGATGATGGCCCCGCAAGAGCCCTCTCCTTGCACCCTGCAGTAGCTCCCACTCAGAGATGTACCCATAGCCATGCAGGTGGCTCCCTGTGGCTTACTGACTGTTCAAGCTTGCTGTGACTCTAGCTTTGAAATCCAAAACTTTTCATTCCAGCATTTCCTAAGAGAGCCATTAAAGCATTTCTGATTAGCAGGGACTTTTCCCCCCTTCCTCAATGAAGCTACTTATGAAATTCAAGCCAACTCATTAACAGCTTTAAGCTAGCCAAAAATAAATTTTCAGTAAGCAATTTCCCCTCAAAAATACACATACACAAGTACGTCTAACTCTCTAGTAAGAGTTTCACAACCACAGATCAAGCTGTCCTGACACAAAACATGGGACTATCCCAAAGCTTTATGAGATTGTATCAGAAGACCACAAAACAATTCTCCTGGAAGCTGGGGGCGGAAGGAAATAGCTCAGAAACTGAGTGATGAAGCAAATAAGAGGACAAGTAAGTGGGAGGCAACATTGATAACTACTGTTACTGGAATTAAGTTCAGCAGCAGGCTGTTAGGGTTTTTTTTTTCCACTTTAAGTGCCCACAGTACCTAAAACAGGACCAGAGCACCATATGCATGGTTCCATGCCTATATTCAAAAATAAACATATACTATTGTGAAACATATGTGCTATATATAAAGCATATTTGGCACTAACCTCCTAAAGTTGAAAATTATTAGAACAAGTATATTTAACCATTTAGGTTGCGGCATATAGCCTATGGTATACAGTAGTGATGGTGGTGTGGTTGGGGCGGGACAGTGGTGGAATAGCAGGTGATATCTCATATAAGATGGCTTAGTTTGGGGTAGTTTAGGGTTTTTTTTGGCTTCAGTAGATTTATACTGAGTATGTTTTAAGTGTGGCAAATAGTCTTACACATTTTGACTCGCCAGTATTGGTTCCTCAAATATTACAGTGTTGATGTAGTGGGTTGACCGTTGTTGGATGCCAGACATGCACCAAAGACCCCTCTCTTACCCTTCTCTGCAGATGGACACGGGAAAGAAAGTATGACAACAGGTTCATGAGCTAAGGACTCGGGAGGTTCACTCACCAAATACCATCACAGGCAAAACAGGTTAGAATCAGAGATATTAATTGAATTTATTGCTAACAAAATCAGAGAAGGATAATGAGAAGTAAAAGAAAACCTCAAAAACACCTTCCCCTCACCCCTCCTTCCTTCCCAGCTCTAACTTCTTCCCCATCAGTGCAGGAAGAGAGGGAATGGGAGTTACGGGGGTTACATCACCTGTTGTCTCTGCCACTACTTAGGGAGAGGACTTCCCCTGCTCCAACATGGGGTCCCTCACATGGGAGACAGTTCTCTACAAACTTGTCCAAAGTGAGTCCATCTCAGGAGCAATAGTTCTCTATAAACTGCTGCAGTCTGAGTCCATCCCATGGGCAACAGTTGTCCCAAAAGTGCTGCAGTGTGGGTCACTCTTCCATGGAGAGCAGTCCTTCAAAGACAGCCTCTTCCCCTGTGGATCCTCCACAGGGTCACAAGTCCTACCAGGACCCTGCTCCAACATGGGCCTCCCACAGGGTCACAGCCTCCTCTCAGGCACTCACCTGCTCCAATGTGGGGCTCCTCCACAGGCTGCAGGTGGATCTCTGCATCCCCATGGCCCTCCGTGGGCTGCAGGGACACAGCTGCTTCACCATGGTCTGCAGCTGCAGCACGGGCTGCAGGGGAATCTCAGCTCTGGTGCCTGGAGCACCTCCTCCCCCTCCTTCTGCACTGACCTTGGTGTCTGCACACTCGTTCCTCTCACATACTCCCACCCCACTCTTCTCTGGCTGCAGTTACAGCTGTGCAGGAATTTTTTTTTCCTTCTTCCTAAATACATTGTCTCAGAGGCATTACCACCGTTTTTAATTGGCCCAGCCTTGACCAGTGGCATGTCTGTCTTTGGAGCTGCCAGGGGTTGGCTCTGCTGGACAAGGAGGAATCTTCTAGCAGCTTCTCAAAGAATCCACCCGCTACCAAAGCTTGGCCATGCAAACCCAATAGAGCTGATCAAGAGCCTAGAACTTGGATATTGACAAAAGAGTAAGGTCATGAGGAAGGAAAGACTAAAATCACAGGGACATATATTCTGAAAGTTACGTAGTGTAGCTCCAAACAGAAAAAGTCTTACATGAGTCTGTTCAGCACGACTAAGCAATAAAAACAGTTAACAAGGATCTGTGAAGAGAAGCCAAGCAAAAAACCACAATTGAAAACTGAAAGGCCATAAAAATTAACCCAAGTGAAATTTCATATGTGTTGGCCACCTACTTTTAGAGAAATGTTGATTGTTTTATCCCATTTTAAAATACTATTAAACTGTGCCACCACACACGAGTTTCAAGCTCATAACCTGAAGAAAGAAATGTAAGGGATAGCTCACTCACTTAAAGCAGTAAAATAGGTACCTAGAGATTGAAGGACAAAGGAATCCAAGGCAAAAAGGGATCTTCAATTCTATGTGTTACTTGCAAGGATAATGTTTTAATCTTTAGGTGAGAACATTCAAATTTAAGTGAAGAAAATCATGTTGAAAAAATGGTGAATGGAAACATTTTAATTCCTCCTGACACTACTACAGCTTCCCTCAAGGAAGAACCAAATTGCAGTATCTACTATAAAACTAATTCTTTTCTCAGTTCTAATTTTAAATATTCCTAGTTTGCCTATTGCTGTCATTTTGAAAGATACAGGGTTTGGTGTATAGAGAAGGCTGTAGTTTATTGATTTGGGATTACTGAAGGAAGGAAAGTACTGATAATGAAAAAAAGGGAAGAATCTGGACCATAAAAACAGATGTTGGAATAGGAGAACAGAGCATATTCTTTATTTATCATGGCCACAGTTGCAAATAAAGTTTTAATAATGCATTTACACACTGGCAAATATTGTGTACATAAGAGTGTCAGCACCCTTTTCTGGTTGTGGTGAGATGACTAGAGGAGGTTTCTGTAGCATATTTGAATAGTTAGAACCCTACACAATGATACTGTAATACTCACCAATATTTCCATATCATTTTCACAATACTGAACTTCTGTAACTTATCTAGGACCTTTCATCTGAGTTTTTCAACATTCAAACTTTGTTTTAAAAAGAAAACCTGTAATTTCTTGCCAGTTCAGTTAATATAAAAGCAAAATAATCAGATAGAAACACATTGTACAACACTTTATATTATAATCATCTACAAATTTGCTTACCATTATAGCACATAAGTCTTCTGAGTCTAACATCCCCACATTGTGGTATTAGAAAAATTCACCCACTTTAATGTACAGAAATATCCATGAACCTCAAAGTATTGTACTATAACGCTGTCAAATAAACAGACTACTGGAATTCAATTTCCAGGAAGCCAAGGCAAAATCTACTGGCCTTCATCTGAAATACCAGTGTCATTTTCAAGCCCTGTATTTAATTAATGCTATTTACTGTCAAGAGCCAAGCCGTGCAAATATTTCACTCTTCCCAATTCAGGGACTAAAGGCAGGCCCAGAGGAAAATCTGCCCAAGTAAATGTATCTCATCTTCTCTGATGATGCAAGTGCTCAGCTGTCCTGTTCTTGACCTCTCTAGAATTCCTAGGCTCCAATACTGGTGATACAATATCATCAATCTATATATAAAATATACATTGATTTTCCACAGATGATAATGACAGCTATTTCTTCTGCTAATGCTAATACAGTATAACTTTGTCCATATAAAAAGCTTCCTATCAAGGTAAGAAATGAAAAATCTTAGCAAAGTCCATTACAAAGTCAAAACCAATATTTAAGAAGTAAATAAAATCAAATTAGCGATCCCATTTCCTAAATATTTTTTATTTGTCTCACTGAAACTGCACTGTTCAAAATAATCTTCCAGGATATAACTACAGACAAAAGGCAAGCTTCAATCAATTGAATGGGCATTTTCAACAGTCCTGGATATATATTAAGTTTGGTTCCATCAATGCAGTATAAAGTTCACTGACAGAGCACTCCATTTAAATCCGTTTACAGTAGTTAATGAGTTTTACATATATAAGAACAATTTAATCCAACTTTACAATGAATTTGAACACTGTGGCCTCAAAACTATGAAAGTACTTTAAAAGTACTTTCATTACTAAGAAATCTAGTACTGCTAGTTGCAAGCATAAGATTTCTCTCTACAGTACTCTAAATTTTCATAAATTTTAAAGGAAAGAAATGCAATATATTACATTTCTGTAAATTTCAACTTTTCCACAAAATAATGTTTTTCATAAGCTCTCAGTTCCAATTTTAGGGGAAAAAAGCCTTTAGGGTGCAATTGTATAAATCTCAATAGATGCTCATTTTCTAATACTTCAGTTCTCATTTTACCACCCACACAGAACTTCAGTCTCAGATTAGGAGTATCATTTTAATGCTGATTACATTAAATTCACTATAATCAAGCATCCACTTTTTCAAGCATCTTCATAGGCAATTCATGTTAACTAATGTCACTGCTGAACAGCAGTGACTGAACACAGAATAATCTTACCACATTTCATGCAAAACACAACTCCCCAGTTTTGGGGTCTAGCAATGGAAACACATTCCCTTTATTTATCACAAACCAATTCAATGCAGATTAAGTATCACTCACAGAGAAGACCAGATTCATTAAGGATTACACATATCTGTATTATATTTCATCTATTTCAGAAACCCAGCTTCTGAGGGAACAAGGGTGCTCTGAACCGACTCCAGCGTTCTAGGTAAGCACCATTCCAGCCCTGCTTCGCAAGCTCATAGAAGTGAGCTCTGCCTTATTCATGTTTGATACTTGGAATCTACTGTAAGTTCCTCATTTGCATCCTTAAATTAATATCCAAGGCTCTTAAAACTTGTTTCGATATAAGGCAGTTTTATTTTCAGTATTGCACTTTATTTTCTGACAGCACTCCCTTTACACACACATTTATTAGGAGAACACAGTCAAAAATGAGACATTTGTCAGAATTTTCTATACCAACTACAGCTGTAAACACAGAGCACTATAACTCAGAATGAAAAGACACAGATATTTTCTATCACACTTGACACTAACTACAACACAAATGCCAATGAAATCACTACAAAGTTAGATGGAAACAGACTCTCCAGATCAAGAGTGACAGAAAACTGAGATTTCTCTAATCTATGTTCTTTTTGCTAAGAAATATTCCTTACAAAGCAAATCTCTTCAAGAAAAAAGGAGAGAGATTTTTTACAAAATGTTTTCTGACTGGTAACTTTTAGGCTAGGAATTAAAGTAGGTATTTCATCTGTTTGAGTTTTTTGTAAGTCTAAACTTATCACCATTCTAACTGCATCCCTTTTTTTGTTAACACATAGCAGCTGCTTCCCACTACCTCAACTAATATGAAAAATAGACCAAATAAGTTTTAAGCAGTAGTTTCACTTTCCCAAAGACTTGATACAGTGGTAGACAAGCTGAATGCACACAATTTCAGTCACAGTGGTGATACTGTCTCACAACATACAGTCAAACCCAACATCTGTAATTCCACAAGCAACACTAGTCAACAGCCAAGGCCAGGATTTCTGAAATGAATCTCCAACTGATACATCCTTCCAACACTAGTATAATTTCAGGTAGGTATACTGGTTAAAAGAAACAGCTACAGCTCTTTGATCTTGCAACAGAGAAGGAGAATATGCAAGTATGTCAGACAATAGGACTGAAACCCTGGACATTCAAAAATCAATAGGAAAATTTCCAAGGATTTAATGGAACCAAAATTTTAAACTATTCTTTGGCTTATGGAACCTACTTTTGCTGAACTGTCTATAACAGGAACACAGAGATAACCACACACCTTAAAGCAAAAGGATATTTTGAGTGAAAACTACTTCTCTACTTCATCCTTGCCCTATAAATCCTTTCATGACACCCATTTTTTACAGTGGTTTACTCCTCGCTCTCATAGACTTCATATACAAATATTCATGTCATATTTGCTCTTAGTAAAGGTTTTTAATTTCCTAAACATAGCAACTGTGTTTTGGTCAGCATCTGTAAAGTTACCAGATTATTTTCTATCACTGTTTCAACCAAATCTATAGTTTTGGAGCAGAATGTAGCAACACTAAGGAAAAGATATGGAGTTTTTTCTCCACATAAATTAATTAGGAAAAAAACACAAGGAATTATATGCAAATTGCTTTGTATTTTAGTATTTCCCTAATGTGTTAGTTTATTTAATCAAAAATTAGAACTGACACAACTGAAAACAAACATATGATCAACTTGACAACAAAATTTCATGTTCTCTATAGAGAATCCCACCAGTGACATTTTTCTCTTTATTACATACACCTAACTCATTCTGAATGCTATTCACTAGGAAAACAATATTTTGGAGTCTTTGCATTTTTTTTTAACAATTTGCTTAAATGATTTCAAAAGCAGATCATTATTGAGAAGACCTGCACAAGCACATTATGATTATGCAGTACAGATAAGTAATGTAAATAAATAATAATTAATATGGTGTAAGTAATAAGGATAAAATAGCAATAACATCTCTGTAGCTAAGCATTTTCAAGTTAATATAAAACAAAACAAATTATTAACCAGTATTATAAACTTCACTGAATAGAATGAACTACAAAGTGTTTTATCTGAACTGAAAAGGGAAAAGACAGAAAAGCACTGGAAAACTGCTTAACCTGCTTTAATTCCCTGATGCTAGAAAATTAGGAAAGTTTAAAGAAAATTGTTAGTTTGCAAAAACTGCTGAACATAATCAACAAAAGAGGAAATGATACTTGATGTGGACATACATAATTTTATCCATATTTGGTTGGCATTTTATAAACAGTCATCCCCCGAACAACTAAAAACCCTTTCAGCAGGCTCATTTCCCACCTCTATATTTAGTGTACAAGCCTCAAAAATACATATTTCTGACCTTAATAAGTCACTCTACATGTTAAAAGACAACATTTATTCATGAGTACACTGAAAAGGTTCTCACATAAAATCTCAAATGCGTATTTGTTGTAAAAGATTTATACCAAGTGAGTATACTGATATATCAAACATACCTAAAAATAAAACCACAGCATTTATATTCCACAGCATTTATTTCTTTCACTGCACTACCAAACTGTTATTAGTCTGCATTTAAACAATCCGCAGGGGTCTCTTTCTCTAATTCTCAGTGGTATTATCCCTTCCTGAGAGCAGAGTTAAACAGGCACAGCACTGCCTGATGGAGTCATCAGACAGTAATTCTTGAGCAACAAGCAGTTTAAGTCATCAGTGTCATTATACCAATTTCAACCCTCAATTTAAGTAATTTATTAGTGCACAGAGTTGGATGGAAAAGCTTGTATTATTTCATATTCAACCTTTGCTATAAGACAGACCATAATCAGCACATCTGAAAAATGTCAATTCCTTAGTTACAGTATAAAATATCAAACAAACCTAATGAGAAAGGCTGAAGGGATCAACATGTGACATTCTCTCTCAGCAGAAAGTCCCATTCTTGACCCTGGCACCAAAGCAAGGACCCTCTGGCTTTCATAATTAGTCTCAGTATTACTTTTTAAAGTTTCTAAATTGTTAGTATTTCCACTCAGTACTTAAAACCAAGGCTTGTTCTCCTGTATCCACACAATCAATTTAAGACATCTCACATCAAACTCCCCAGTGAAGAAGATAAAACTGCAACACAATCCAATTAAACACAATAGGATATAGACAACTCACCAAGACTCAGCGATGCGGACAATGATTTCAGGGGCTGTGTGTGTAGGGGGTCTCACAACTCAGATACATCTCAAGCATGCTAAAAACAAATTTGAGAGAAAAATATTAGTCTTTTTTTTTTGGAGATGGGCATAGAAAAACAAAAATATGATGTTTAGCACATTGCTGTTTTAAGCATAACACAAGGAGGGAAACAGAAACTTTGCAGAGCATTATCTGCTTTTCCAGACATAACTACAACCCCCTTCCAGTTGCACAATCACTCCAGGCACACAACTTCCTTTCTACCTGCTGCCTACTGCAAATTCACAGTGATAGTAACTAAAATGTTTACATTAACTTACACAGTATGCAGCCTCTATTTTCACTAAAGAATCTGTGAGAACTCTGAAAGCAGTCGGTTCCTTTTTAAGTTGACTGCTTGATTTGATAGCACATTAGTTTCAAATCTCTAAAAAGGAGAAACTGGTTTTCTTTCAACCATTATTATAAGCTGCATGTACAGAAGCATGTTTCTTCTCTCAGCCCCCAGTTACAATACTCCTGACCCAAGTAACAAGCATCAGTGAACAGAAAGCCTTTCACTAGTATGAAGTCCCATAAAGCAGTGAAGGGTCCCACAGAACAGAGGCCATACATTGCACAGCAAAATAATTTCTCCAAGGGAGGAGAAGCATGCCACTGCCCACATAAATACTATACCTGCATTTCTGTTTGAAGGTCAAATAGCACTTTATGTCAAATATATCCAAGCAAATTACCAAAGAAGAGTTTTCTGCTTTCTTATTCTGACAAACAGAAAGTCAGAACATAAAGCAAATGAGAACACAAATAAAATGGAAGATACACTACAATAGTCATCAGCGAAAAAAAAGCACACACTAATTATGCCTCAAGAGAAACAGAATTTAAAATCAACTTCATTCTTTGTCATTTCTGCCATCCTACAGAAACCTTCTTCAAACAAACTCTGCATACATTCTTTCAGTCACAGACAGGATACCAATAAAGTAATAGACTATTTAAGGGCACCAGTAACAAAGAAGTATTCTTATATAAAATATATACACAGAAGATAAGACTACATTATTTCCTCAGGAAGGTCCAAAAAGCACACAAGCTCTATGGATCACAGGCTCAGGGCTTTGAGTGGGCCCTTGTTGACAGAAAAAATTATGTTGTCTTGGAATAAAATTTTAAGCAAGCTACTAGATCTTTTGGCAGTTCATGGAGACACGACAAAGAGAAGTCACTGTCTCACCAGCACAGGGGAGCTGCAGCCCCAGCCCACAGTGGGGAGACCTTTTCCACTGAGGAGCAGTAAACATGACATTGCCTGTGCAAACACAAGCACTTCCCATTCAGCTCCTGTCTTTTACCTGCTGTGCACCAGTGAATGAGTACTCTGCCATTTTGTTTCATGACAACTAATGTGGCTGCTCACTTTTATTTTCCTGCTGCTTTTTCCTACTTTTGCATCCCACCTCCTGGACTTGGTGGCCTCCAATATGGCAGCTCAAGGAGTCTCTACATAAGTAATGTGGCTCCTGACCATTACAGTAGTGTCCACGGGGCTCCAACAGAAAGGACAAGCTTTGCTGATTTTCATTAGTTCTATTCATAAAATGTTTAACGATAACACTGTCTGAAAACAAAGACAATGCATTATAGCTTCACAGTAGAAGCACTACCTTCAAAACACAAAAACATGACTAATAACATCTTTCTTCCCAAATAAAACTCTTCAATTATACAGCACCTAGTGACAGGCTCAGGTACCTGAATAGATAAGTACTATCTAGTATGTTTTAGATATATTTCTCTAACTAAACTAGGCTGTCAGTGGAGAAAAAAAGTGATGGAACATGAAGTTATGGACAACAAAATTATCTGTTAGTCCTTTGCCTTCCATTCTCAAGCCCATTCTGAAGGTTGAAGTAAAAGCAAACCAACTACTACCCATGCCTATCCAAATTTACACCCAATCCCACAAGATTTGAGCTTCCTGGGATGACCCTCAGAACTCAAGGGACACTACTGCTGTATGAAACCAGGTCTCACAGAGGCCTAACTCTGTTAAGAGTGGTGCACAAAGACCCACATGAAGAGCAGGTCTCTGCCTCAATCAATACACAGATTATCAACATTAGCTATGATACAAAAATGGAATACACCACAGCTACACCTGCCATTTTCCAACACCACCATCCCATCCTCCATCCCACAAAGAGCAAAAGAAAACTGCTTTAAAGGTCAAAAAAACCCAACTAAAAAACAATTGACATGGAACAGAATAATGCACCATCTGTCCTCTGACTTCAGAGCACTTTACATCTTTATTTTCCATTCATACACAGTCACTTCTTTCTGGTCTCTATTCCAGGTACCTAAGATGTGTCTACCTCCTCGGTCCGTAAAATCTTTGTTGTGAACAAAACACACAACATTAACGCTACAAACTAACAAGCTAACAGGCAGTGAAAACTGCCACTTTCAGACATACTTGGAAGAGATGATCCACAGCATGCAAGCTTAGTGAGCATGAACTTGCTGAGCTTAGTGAGGCTTTTCTCATCTACATTCAGTCTTCAGGTTCCATCATTCTTAAACTAAGAAGAAAAGGAGCCACAAATGATCTCACCAGTGTGCAGTTATCACTAGTTTCACACAGAACTGTAGCAAGAAAATATTTTGAGGCCTCATGAAAAATTCAGTATCTTTGTTTCAAAGTAACGCTTAAAAAAATCCAGCAAAACAAGCAGAAGTATGTTTGCACTGCAAATGCCAACAAAAATTGGCAAGCAATTAAAATAAAAAACCTTTAAACTATGCTGTTAGAGCTACATTTTATAGCCTGTAAAGTATCAACAAGTTGATTTTTTTTGCACCCAAGATAATGGCAACAACTCTTCTGGACACATTTAAAGAAAATAATACATTTCTAGCTGTAAATTTTAAATTTGGAAAAAATACAAAGATTTAAACTGGAAGAAGAGCTTTTCTCCTAGAGAATATAACTGAAAACTATTAAAGTAAATAATTTATTTATTTGTATACACTCGATCTTCCTCCACAAATAATCTGTTTCATAAAATGGATCAAAGAGGACAAGGACATTGCTCATGTATCTGGCGACCAAGGTATAAATCTGAGTGAGGACAGCAAGTGGAATTAGTTGACAGTAATCACATGTATTTTTCAGAATACGTAAGTAGTTTGTCAGCAAGTCCTGACAATAATTTTGGAAGAGTAAAGAGTAAGGACTGAAGAGCTACTTTGTGAACTCGAAGCATGGTGTAAGCAGAATGAAGAAAAGCAATCTCCACTGTAGCCCAGATGATAGATACCGGAACTCTCAGATGCACAAGTAATAAAACTTATGACCTTGCGTTTTCTTGGGGTTTGGGTTGCTTTGGGTTTTGGGGGTTTTTGTTTATTAATTTCTAATTCCAGCACACAGGCATATGATGTATTTGTAAGTTCATAAAAATATGTGTAATAAAAGTGTCAGTATATACTATCAAATTTATTCATAGGCAGACTTTATTCTCAACAAGTTTTCTTTTTAAATGCAGTTTAGTATCTCCTACGTAATCCATGGGGGTACAAATAGGTGACAAACTGCATTGGTTTTAATTGGGAGTGATTTTCTTCAAAATCTATTAGCCAGGCTCATTAGAGATCAATACTGACAGCAATGAAAAACTAAATCTGTTCACACACAGATGAATTACAGCATAGGCAGAGTAAGAGTAAAATTCCATAATATTTCTGACCTAACAAGCAAAATGTTCTTTCACTTTCCATGCCCATTCTTCAATCTCAGGCTTCTCCACTGAGGCAGCCAATAAAGCAGCCAATTGTGATATGCCCACTATAAATCCCAGCCAGGAGCAACAATATGTCTTACACAGCTCACTAAAAAAGCATCAAAATAGCAACTCACAGTCAACACTGCAGCAGATGTATGTTCTCACTATGTCCCCTCATAGAAGCTCACGTGATCCATACTATCTAAGATTTATGGATAAATCAACACATTTCAGTAGATATTTTAATTAATTTGTTGCCTATACTCTCTGCCCTTTCATTAATCCATTAAAGGTTTCCATGTAATGTGGATTATTCTAGCAAAGTTTTCCTTTTCAAAGAGCAAATAACTTCTTGAAGTTTAAAAACAAAGAGAAAAATGTAAATAGGATTTACAGAGGGTATTGCATCTTAGCTGCAAAAATGCACATTCCAAAGAGCTTCTGAATATCTAAGTAATGGGAACACACACTCACAGAAAAAGTGAGATTTACTATCAGTTGTAACTGCTAAAATGAAGGCAAATGAAAAATAATATCTGTCAGTAACTGTATTAATGGGAGATTGCTATGGAAGCCATTTAAGGAAATGCAAGACTTGGAATAGCATAATGATGCAGCTGCAGAAGAAAAAAATGTGCATATTGTTAATATGTTGCGGTATAGCTTCAGACATTTAAATTAATGAACCAATTTCAAACTTCAAGATGTCAAGCACTCCAATGACGATACATTTTCCATAGGAATTGTTTCCATTATATATCCATAAAACTCTTAAATAAAATTTCCATTAGTCTTTAATTTGAATAACGTGCTATTTCCAGAGAAAAAGATTGAAAAATCATAAACAGTTACAAAATGCAGTGCAGCAAATCTACCACATTCAAGATCTATTTTCCAAACTATTCATCAACCGAAATTAATTGTATAAAATCAGCAAAAGTATTCCAGATGCTCAGGAGAGGAAAGGCTGTTCTAGGTAATAGGTAAATGCAGGACTGAACAAAAGAAAATTAATTTCTTCACTCATTTTTTCATCATATAAATGCTGTTTCTGAAGACTCACAACATTGACAAAAAGGCTTTGTCTTAAAACTGTTTTAAAAATTCCCTGCGTTTTTTGTCTTTTTTTTTTTTTCTAATTCTGTATCCTAAATTGATTAAACCATACAACCTGTCATTTTTCATGTCAGATTTCTACTTGGTATGTTTTGAAAAGGCTAAGCTACTGAATCATTAAAATAGGGAGTGTTTGCATATTGTAAATACTGCTGACAAACTACTAACTGTAGAACTGGTAAGATGCCTTCGTAATAAAAAATCGCTGATGTAATATTACAAATTATTCTGACTACTTAAAGTTACCATTTCACCAATACGTATCACTATTTAAAATGCTATTCCAACACAGAGCAGGAGTCCTGGCAACAGTATTTCATTCCTTGAAATCATAAAATATTATCTATAATAAATACATGAAATATATGTTATCTAAGCTCCATTACCCTGGTGGGTAAAAGCCAAAGAATACTTCTGTAAGGTTTAAATTCCCAAGAGAAGAAGAGCTCAGATCCTGTCTGCAAGCACACAATGGAATCACAGCTGACGATGCACATCTTTTTCTGGATGTCTCCATATGCTCAGGAGGGTTTTTTCCCCTCCTCTCCCTCCCTGTTTTCTCCCTCTCCACCTCCCTTGCTCCCAGCACTACACTGAAGAATTTGTCATTATCTGCTGCCAGAAGTGTAAGAATGTTTTAACAACTAACAAAAATAAAGTAGTGCAGTGAACTTCACCTCATTTAAAAATAAAAATAGGGGATCCTGCCAGAGTAGCCGTCTGTAACTAAGTTAACTAACAGCAGAAAATGGGTGGATGAATGGATGTTGTTACACGCCTTCTACAAAGTAATTATCAATGTTACTCTGTTCTTAGTTTAAAATGCTGTGTCACACAGCAGAGTATATACTGTAACAACACATTTAACCTCTGACCTCTAAAGCCCAACATGGACATAAATGAATATTGAGCATTTTAATGCCCATAAGAATACCTAAGAAATGTGTGGAATTTGTTAAATATACCTACTTGCATGCAAACTGCATTATTTAGGGAGGCCAGCCACAGCAAATGTACAAAGAACTGAACATGGCAAGAACAGTTTTAATTCAGCCTTCCCTTTCTCCAATGCACAATCTATTAGTGCTCGGCAGACAAAGACAGTTACGTTTCTATTTAAATTTGGTAGCAGTCTTTGGTTTGTCTTTTTCTTTCAAATGAACTGACAGCATCCTCAAGGCTTAGACCTCTTAAGCCTCTGCAATTCTGGTGTCAGGTGCTAGAGAAACTCCAGCTGAGCGCAGAAGCCCAGATTTTGCCAATGAGACAGTGACATCAGCAACAAAGGCAAGGAGCAGAAGACAGTGGGCATTGTAGCAGCAGCTGGCTCACTCACTGACTTTGTTCTTCCTGCTGCAAATCTGGGCTCCCTGCAGATGGGCTAGCTCTTACTGGTTTTTTGGAGGACAGAGGAAAAAGTTGAGAATGCCAACACAGACGGTTTACATGCCTCTTTCAACAGAGCCTTTCAGCCTTTTAATGAGCAAGCTACACCCTAAGTGATTATAAAAACATAAACATCATTCTTAAGTAATTAATTTTTACTTCAGAGTCTCAGTTTCATGCGATACACTACATTATAGGTGAATAAATCCCTTGAATTTTCCAATATTTCCACCAGAATTAACCTTTATTTTCTCTCTCAAATAACACAATTCCAGTTTTAAGAATGTAAACTGATTCCAAAAGTACCATTCTTGATAGCAATAAAGTAATTCTTCCTCAAACATCTTGAGTTTCAAATTTAGCACTGACACCACCAGGACACGCAATGAGGAATTTACACACTTAGTAAAGAAGTGCCTTCAGACATTGTAGAGACACTGAAGAACCACATCATACACAGATTCTCCCCCTAGTAAAGACCACAAGACCAAGAAAATACAAAGTTGAGAAATCTTCAGGTTTTATGTGAAATAAAAGAGTACAGTGGCTAAAAAGATGAGGTGATTGCAGCACGTTTGACATGCATTTATTGCATAATGCCCACTAAGATAAAAGCATACTAAAAATAGTGCGATTCTTCAAAATATTGCATGATGTGAAAAAGATTAACCTTTCTTCCTAAAGTTGTTCTCAATATTTTTGAAGGTTGAGTCCATGACAAAGTATTTTCTTCACGTCTATAGATAACGAAGACTTCCTATGCACATTTTGCTTCTCACAGCACTTCTCAAACTTAGGGATTAACCATTTGCGGGCAATTTACAAATTTCTTTATCTTGCACGACACAACAGAGCCAACCTCTATGTCTGGTCCCCAAAGAGTTGTTACCACAAATGCCAAAATAAGGGATAAAAATGCTTGAGCATCCATAAGTGCTTGCATACATGTCTGTACATGCAAATATGTGCAATCCTGGTATATCCTATTTGTGATACCACTGCTGATGTAAACAAACAAATGTTCTGGAAAAAAGTCAGAGGCACAGTACCTACACCAAGTGCAAAAAAACAGCCAGTTTCCATTCAGACTAAGTGGTGTGTAAGCAAACAAGATGCCTGCTTTGGGGAGTAATAGTTTCAGGATGACATTAAAAATTATGTACAATGTGGTAATTTCTCAGAGAGCATCCAACACAGGGGACCAGCAGCTCCCTCCGTCTGGGCACTGCCAGAGGATTCCCCCATGAGATGAGCCCACTAGGTGGCCCAGCACTGCCATTGGGTTACAAGGAGCCAGGAAATTAACTGGCTAGGGTGGTTTTTATAGTTCAGTACATAAAAAACCCGACGGGATAAAATCCAAATGACTGCCTTCAGCCACAATGGCAGAACAACAACGGAAAAAATACTTTAAGTACAAAGACTAGCAGTCTTAAATGCTTACTTATTTACAGTGGCAATAGAGCTCTACTGTAACCGCCATAGCCAGGCACTATATATGCTCAGCTCAAATTATACTTAAACATCATGGGCTGAGTTCTAAAGCCTATTCACCTGCTTCTTATTACTCTGAGAAAAAGAAAGAGAGAAAGAAGGAAGACAGAAATATAAAAACAATTGATTATTATCGAACAAACAGGCTGTTCTCCTTTCACAAGGAGACTCTCCCTCCTAAATTACAAGTATATTTATATAGTGTCCCACATACACACACTTCAGACTGAAGTATACAGGTTTACTAAAACTAATTCTAATTCACGATATACAGATATCACGACTTCCCAGTGACTACCGGCAACCTCCTTGCCTTTTTTTTTCATTTCCCTCCCCCCCACCTTTTTCTGCCAGGCTCTCGGGCTGGTCTCCCGCAAACTATACGGCCTGAATGCCCCTCTCCGGCAAGAGCAGCGCGCGGTCCCCGAGCTGGGGAAAACGCTCAGGCCCGAGCGGCGGCAAAGGAGCGAGGGGCAGAGAGGGAGGCGAGGGACGCGGCTCCGGTTACACCTCGCCCCGCAGCCTCCGAGCCGCGCGGTGCCCACGGCGGCGCACACACCGCCCCCCGCGCAGGCGGGGAGGGGCCGCGCACCCGCCCTCCGCGGAGGCGGCGGGCACCTCCGCACCCCTCCCCCGCGCCTCGCACGCGGGGCTCCGCTCGCCGCGGAGCGCCCCGCCTGCAGCCG
>JACBWW010000003.1:34236700-34399212 GCA_020086605.1 Lanius collurio
ATGCGGGCGGCAGCGCGGCGCGGTCCGGGAGCCGCCACCGCCCCTCGCCGCTGCCGCTCGGCGGAGCGCGGGGCTGCTCCGCGCCCCGCCCGCAGGGACAATGGCAGCCCTGCGCAGCGCTCCCGGGAGCCTCCTCCTCGGCGCCCGAACCGGGGAGAAAGGGGAAGGGAAAAACAAAGTCCTTCGCCCTCGGAGGGACAGACTTCGGCTGTGGCCCTTTGCTGTCCGTCCTCGTCGGAACCCCGCTCCCAGCCAGGACCGGAGCAGTCAGCCCTGTTACGGCTTTCCGTGGCCCATATTCACGAAAACAGGGAAGCGAGGCGGGGGGGGATACAGTCTTATTTCCTTTCTTTGCCTCCGAAAAAAAAAAAAAAAAAAAAAAAAAAAAAGATAAAAGAAAAGACACACATGCTGAAAATCGTGTCAGCTGTATCTCACTCTTGGGAGCAAGGGGATTGAGATGCAGGCTTTCTCTAGATTGGAGGAGTGAATACATGAGTTAAAATTTGTTAAGGGCTAGAGGGCGATTGTTAAACATTGCCCTTTAGTTCAAGAAGCAATCCATGATGCAGAAATCCTATCTTACAAGAAAAGCTTTACATTTTCACACGTAGGGATAATGGCGAGTTATACTTTCCATACTGCAACAGTCGTTATTTTTTACATTTTCTAACCTGGATGTGCAGCCTCAAGTTTTCCTGTAGCTCTCTGCAGATTATATGTTGTTCCTGGTGGTATAGTTAACTCTGCTTGCAATTAGGCTTGCCCAATATTTTTTTTTTTAATCATAATCCTTTTTTTTTCAGATGTTTACATTTTGCCCTATTGTGCTGCATACAATTTCCCATACTTGTCCGACTTAATTTTTTTAAGCTGTTTTCTTGCATTGGGCAAAAATAGTTCAAAATTAGGCAAAAACTGTTTTTCCAAACAAATCAAAGGAAAACTCCCACTCTCCTCCCCCATGTTAAAGAAAACAGTCTTTGCAATCAAGTAGCTGGAAACTTGCAACATTGTCTTCTGCTAGTGAGAGAACTCAGAAATGGGAGGGATGGCCATCAGAAATTTATTTGAATTTAGTCCCATTAGAGATGGGGATAGAGGGTTTGTCATTTTTATATGCTCAATTAGAGCTTTGATGTGAAAGTAACCAGGGAGCCAATCCACATTAAATGCCACAGTTTTAGCTGAAGTACTTTTGATATCATCTTCAAAAGACAAAGCTCCAGCACTGGGTTTCAGCAGCTGGAGAGGACAACCTTTCTCAATGTCCCTCCCAATCAGTTGTATTTGGCAGAGGAATTACTTAGTCTTCAGGAAGCTCTTCCACCCTGCCCATACACAGGCAGGAAAAAAAAGTGATTGAGGGTTAATTCTGTCTGTAGAACAGAGAGAACGGAATATTACCTTGAAATAACATAACAAGTAAGAGTAGCTTGTATTTGGGGGAGGAAAAAAATTAAAAAGAAACCACCCAGCAAAAAAAAATACCAAATGGGGTAAAGCGTCCGGGAGAGACAGAGCTTTTCCTCTGACCTCATTTGTCATATCTGTGCAAATCTCTGTTGCAAATAAGCTAACAGTTAGATAGGCAATAATCTCATTTACCTCACAGTTGTGATTCATTTGTTCTCCTATGTAAAGTGAAACGGTGGTTCACTGGGGGGAAAAAAAGAAAAAGAAAAAAGTATGTCTTTGATTTAGTGACCATGGACAGTCTAATTTAGAAATGCACAGATAATTTATTTATGAAAGCTTGATTTTTTGTTTTCTAAAGTCACTTTCTTTAACATAACCAAAGATCTTTGTTAAACTAATACATAAATCCACTGGGAAAAGCAAGGAGGATCTTTTAACTTGTTGCAGTAGGAGTATGAGACACATAACACAGAGTTTATGGTCTCAACATTAACAAAAAGCCCTGGCTCCTACGTGGCCAAGTTTCCTAGTCAAACTGTGTGGGCGAGGAGATTTACCTACACACATATGCTCAGATCCATTGAAATTTGCTACGAGCTTCCAACTCATAAGCAAATACATTTTGTCATCTAAGGCCAAAACCCAAAGCCCTGGCTACAAGTATCATTGTATGCAAAGACCAGTAATTATGTTATTCCCAACTGCTATTCTTTAAAGGAAAGGGACCATCTTCCAGATTGGAAATTGATTTGATAAACACACTTCAGTGCAGATTTTATTCAGCATTACAGCTCATCTCTGAACCTTCTCCAGTGTCACCATTGCTGCATCGTGCTGACTAGAGCTGGGCTTAGTTTTTCAGCAAAAGCTTCATCTATTCTAAACAAGAGTAACACAAGCTTCCTGTCATCCTCTTGTAATAACCCTCCTCCCCTTCATTCTTCTGCTTGCTATTTTCTTCATAACATAACTTTATGCATTCATCTGATTATTCACTGTGATCTGCAAACCTTTCCTCATGAGTTTAGCATCAAGAGAAGTATTTAATTATTTTGAGTTTTCAGTGAAGTTTGGTTGAATTTCTTTTCATAACTTTTTTTTTCCCCTCCTAAATTAACAAGAAAAAATTCAAAATCTGAATGCAGCCATGTTTTCCTTGTCAGTATAGTCATATATTTTTAATATTATTTTTTCTTACTTACTTTTTCTATGTAACATATTTCTTTAAAAATTGGTACACAGGGTGAGTAAAACTAGCATTTGCAGGTGTTTCTAACTGTTTTTCAAATAAACAAAGTTATTTTTCCATAAGGTGAAAGGTTATGAACAAATTGTTGGTAGCTTATGAACTTGGTAGGCCATTCAGGAATGGCTGTTGGCTCATAAAGCTTTACCTGCAGCTTATATGCAAAAGGAAGAATGGTTTATGTGCACTTGCTGACATCAGGGCTACATGTAATGCAGCTGTTGGTCCATAAAGCCTTTTTCATGAGCAGCTGCATTTACTCTGTAGAATCACTTTGCCCGCCTTTATGGGGAATTGAATCCCTACCTATTCATTAACCTTTCCAACTGGATTTAAATTTTGTCTTTATGAAACCAGTAAGATTTTTGTTGACACAGTATATACCTAACTCAAACCCACAAAAAAACCAAAATGAAATTTAAAACCATGTAAAACTACTGCACTATCTTAACCTTCTCCAGGATTCGGGAGACCTGCTGACGTCTTCTGGTTGAAGTCTCAGCTCCAATTAGGGCCAATTTTGAAGCTATGCCACATTTTCCAGGGTCATTATCAGATGATTTTTACTGTCTCCACAGCTTCTTTGAACAACCCATTCCACAGTTTGAACACATTTGTGACTTTTTCTTTTCCCATGATGTCTAATTGGTCTGTTCCAGCTTATGCCTGTTGCCTCTCACAATGAAAAGGTTACCGTGGACTTGCTAGAAGGCTCCATTTCTCTGTATCTGCCCATTAAGAAGCTGAAGAGGACATTAAAATTTACACCAGCCTTCTCTTCTTCAGATTAATGGTCTCACCTTCTTGGTCTCTTCTCATACATTATGTGCTCCAGCACTCTCACCATTGTGGTGGCCCTCCTCTGGATTTTCTTTTTTATATCTGTCTTTCACACGCTGGGTCACTCAAAACTGCACTCAGTTTTCCAGATGTGATCGCACAAGTACTCCATGGATGGGGGTAACCACTTTTCTCAATCTGCTGGCTATTCTTTTGCTACTTTAGCCCAGGATGCTGTTAGCTTTCTTTGTTGCAAGGTCACTGCTGACTTACTTGTTGCTCCCAAATCTCTTTTTGAAAATCCTTTCCTATCCTTTTAGCCTCCAGCTCATAAAGCAACAGTTATTCTGTACCAGATGCAGGATGCTGTGCCACCACACATGAGGTTCCTGCCAGCCCACTTCTCCAGTGTGCTGAGGTCATCCAGGGCACTGACTGCTATTTCCCACGTAGCTGTGGTCTGTGCTTCATCTCATCACTGAAGTCACTGACTGACCGTGTTACATGTGGCAGTGTCCACCCTTGAAGTTCACTGGCCACCAGCAGGACCTGCTCCTGCTGATCACAGTCCTTGAGCTCAATGGTCCAGTCAGTGTTCCACCTTATCTTCTCCTTAACCTAGTTCATACCTCTCCAGTGTGGTTAAAGGAGGCCTATGGTTGATTGTGTCTAAAGCCTTGTTAAAGTCAAGGTAAACAACATCAGCTGCTCTGCACTTCTCCACTGACTCGTTTATCTCATTACAAAAGCCAGTCACATTGGTCAAGCAGAATTTGCCCTTTGTAAACCCTTGCTGCTTGCCCCCAGGCACCTTCTTGTCTTTCAAACACCTGGAGACAGTGTTCAGGAGGATTTACTACTTAATCTGCCCACAGACTGAGGTCAGGCTGGCTGGCCTGTAGCTCCCTGTATCTCTCTCCTAGAAGATGGACAGGACATTTGCCTTTTCCCACCTTCCCCCAGTCACCACCACCTTTGCTTACTGCACTTACCACAACCACCTTGGCATGACACACACACACCACAATTCCTACAACTACGGTGACCCTCTGGCCTCGCTTCTCATCTCCAAACTCTTGCTGATTATCCCTCTTCCATTAGCCTTTTACCATAATCTGCCCTTTCAACATAACACATTGACTTACATGGCTTCCTTTAAAGCATCTAGGACCTGGCTCAGGTTCTTCGAGGATGCTTTGGCTTTATCACGATTTGATACAGTGCTACAACAGCCTCATTAAGAGTTTGCAGTGAAGAGCATATCCCCAGGCATATAGTGCTTATGTGGTTAGAAAATAAGATTTTTTTTCCTAGAAAAGCTTCAGACATTAATACGGTTTTTTTTGCACCTCAAGTAACAAAATCCTAAATAAAAAAAGTGGTTAATCAAACATCTTGTTGTATGCTTATGGGTTATTAATTCAATAATCTGATATATTTTTTTAATTGAATAATCTTAAAAAGGTCAATCCATTTTTAATACAAAAAAAATCAATCAAGATAAATGCTACCAAATAAAATGCTTTGAAGAAAGTTCTAAATGTATAAGAATTAGAATTTCAATAAGTATTTGTTAAAATATTTTTATATGGGAATAAAAGACTCATTTTACTTATGCTACTTCGATGAACAGGTCATGCTAAGACAAAATAAAGTTCAGCTGAGGAAAATACACCTGTAGAGCTAAAGCACAACAGCTGTGATAGTACCAGAAGTGTATTTATTTGTCTCATACTGTAATGTCATACCAAAACCCCTTCCATTTTATACCTTGCTGTACGTGCATCTCCGTTTACCCAGACCACTCACTTCTGTCACTTTTCCTTCTGCTATGCATAACAACTGTGACCACATGAAGTGCTGGATCAGACAAGCAAAACCTGCCTCTAAAGCTCTTCTTTACACTGTGAGGGGACTGCTGAGCAGGGGACACCAAATTCTAACCCTGAGAAAAGGGGTAGTGCCTGCTGGGTACTCCTGGACAGCCTGCTGGAAATGGCCTTGCTTGAGCAGGACCAGGTGATCTCCAGAGGACCTTTCCAGCATCAGGAATTCTGTAGCTCTGTGATATGTTTGTGGAAAAAAATTCTTTGTGCTATTCTGCTTTATTTCTCACTGCCCTCCCAACGTCTCCAATTGTTCTTTCCTTTAACCACCATTTTTTCCCCTTTATCCCCTTATTTTCTCTTTTTTCTTTGTTTTTGCTAGTCTTTTATTCTCAGTCTCTCCCATATTGTCATCCTGCAGCATGTGTTCAACAATAGTTATGCTGTGACATATTCAGTGTATTCATGCAGTCTAATAAAAAAGACATTGCCATCCCTCCTACCGAGGATTAAAAAAGTCCAGCTCATGCCTGTACTCTGCCTTTAACCAAAAAGGTAAACAACCCTCAAGCATACACATTAAGGGGCAGAACTGAGCTACTTATAAGAAATAGAGCTAGAAGTGCTTCATTATGGTTTTGCTGTTTAAAGAGCAGTGTTGTCTTCCCCTTGTAATTACACTGTTGAATATATAAAATTACCTTTTGTTTAGAATTGTGCAACACTGTCTTCTTCTCTTGATTTCCTGCACTTGAATACACAAATTCTTGTACCTTCACAAGATTTTCATATCGAAGAGCATTGCTGAAGAAGGGCATAATTAAAAGCCACCCCACCATTACCAAGTGGAGATGTACACATTATCAAGCCACTTTGTGCTGCTCTCTTCAGAATGTGCTCTGAAAATTGATTCTACGGCAGACTTATTAATTCATATTTAACAATTACTTCTCATTGTTGACCATATACATTGGAAAATTTTCCTCATAAATCATGAGTGTGCAACCCTAAGTGACTCTACATCTTCTATGTTGAAAAGTACTTTCTAAATTTACTATTAAGCTGATTACACCCTGAGTCTGACCAACCTCTGCTGACCACTGGCCACTTACTATGTAAATCTAGAGTTATATACATGTGTAAATTTACCAGCTCATGTAATTAGAATCCAGAAGATAGGAAAAATTAAAACAGAATGGCAGTGAAGCATGCTTTTAACTGGCAAAAACTAAGCATGTCTGTACAAGCAACACATTTCATGCAGCAGACTTAAAATCTGCCTCCCTCTGTTGCAGTTCCTATGAAAGAAATGAAATTAAGATGGAAGGATGACAGTGATTTAGTCACAGAACCAGTTAAATGACTTTCCAAACTGGAGGCCACAGATAGCTTTTTGATTTACAGATAGCACAGAAGCTTGATCTTAGAAACTTTTAACTGAAGTAAATAAAGTCCAGAAAGTATGAAGTAAATTTAAGGAGTCTGGCTTCATCTCAAGATACAGTTAAGAGTTTTAAATTATACTTCTGTAAATTCCGACAATCAGCTTTTTGCTCAATTTTAAAATTATTTTTAAAATTTATTTTTATCATTAAAACAATTACATTTTTATTAGAGCTTCCCAAGCTCATATTTTTTGTTTAACTTCCAACCCTAAACCCTAGACTAACAATTTTTTTGTATGGAATAATTTTAATCTAACAAACATTAGAAAAAAAATAATTGTCCCTGAGCTTTTTATACTATGTAGTAGAGCAGAGGTTTTCCATTCCCTGAGACTACCTCCATTTCACCCTAATCACATGGCCTCTGAAAGCACCTCCACATCAGTTTCATCTGACTCACCAGAGGCATCTTCAAGTCATTCTTGAAGACTGAGCCAGAGAGTGCAGAATGACCAGAGCAGTTGAAGATTTCCTTAATCAGGTTTGGACATCTGTCCTCTTTCCCCAGACAGTTACTTGCATCTGCAGACTCTGGTGGTCTCCTTAAACTGCCTTCCCTGCTTTAGGAGTAGATACTACTGCCATGTGAACCTCCATATGTAGGCCGAGATGACACATTGCTCACAATGCAGCACGAAATTCTGTGGGTTTCTTTCTCCTTTCTTGTATCAGGAAGAAAGGGTGAGAACAGCGCTGAACTTTAAATAATCACTGGTCATCAAAACTGTCACCTCACTGAAATGAGTCTCTGCTCCAGCCTCCTTGCATACTAAAAGAGACAGCTCTGTATCAGCAAAAGGTAGTTCACATTTCTGAAGTTGTAGTCATACCTTAGAACATTCTCACATCTCCATTTTTTGTAGACAGAAGTTTTGGTTTTATTACACATGCCTGTTATCCATTAAATATGGATCATCAGGAAGTAGTAAAGTTAGCAAAAGCCAAGGCTGTAGAAGAGAGAGGCTACAATTGTATTAAATTTTGATATTTTTTCTTGTGCTGTCCCACTGCAGCCATTCCACTTTTAAGTTCTCAAATACATTTGTACTAATTATAGCAATGTTTAAAAATATTAGACGGTAAAGCTTTTTCATAAAAAATAAATTGGAGAGGAAAGGGACTCAGAAATGGATACACTAACTCAAGGCTCATATTTGCAGTAAGACAAAACACGCTTGACTAGGTGCTTGAAAGATGATGCAAATGTACCGAATGGTTTGGAAAAGTACAATTTGTAATCATGTGTGTACTTACAGACAACTTAACCAACTCAGCCTTACCATTGTCTGGTGAGTCCAACCTGACAGAGAAGGTAATGGGCTCTGTCAATAGCTCTGCTTGCACTCTTTAAATCAACAAGTGTTTTGCAAGAGCCACTGTAGCCCTAAGGTTTCGAAGGGAAGTGATGTAAAGCTATTCCTCCTCCCCCACCCCTGCAGTCCTTTCTGTGCTGTCCCTCTCAGAAGGCAAGTTAGAGCCTCAGCTTTCCCCTTCTCGTTTTGATGCTTACACTGAAGAAAGATCCTGCGTTGGACAATTCAAGTACACTCGATGAGAATCTTATAAATACTGTGTTTGCTGAGATACAGGCTTCCAAAACATATTGTCCTTTGTGTACTCCTCTGCTGAGTCCCAGCCATATGCTTACCAAATGGAAAAAAAGTCCCGTGAGGGACAGATCGAGCTTAAAGAAAGCTGTCCATCAGAGAGTACCAAAGTACTAAGAAGAATTTAATTTCTTTATAGAAAACTATCACATTCCCTCTTAGTTTAAGTACAGCTGGATTGGTTAAATATATACCCCGAATCCAGGAAAAAAATGTAACAACGAGATCATGAGGCTGAAAGAGGTCAAGAGGCCATCTGTGTCCATCCCCCTCCTTTAAGACAGGATGATCAACACCTGTCTCACTCCTAATGGATCGGTCTAACCTGTTCTTAATGACCTGTAATGAAGACATCTCAGCCTCCCAGGCAACTGCATTGCTTTAAACTTCTTACCATAAGTCTTTCTAGTGCTTAAACATGGTTTCTTTTGCTTCAGTTTAGCCCTTTATCTTCTCCTCAAATCTACCATAGATATGGAGATTTTTTCCTTCCTCTCTTTTTGCTATTATCACCCTTAAGCAGAGCTGTAGCAGTGTTTCTCTTCAATCTGTTGCTATCCTGAGCAAATCCAGTTCCTTCCAGCTCTCCTTCCAGGGCTCATTTTGCCTGTCCCTGCTCACTCAAGCCACTGTGTACTTTCTCCTGTTGGTACAGAAAAAAGAATGCATTTTTGATACTGAGCATGCAGCTTAGTTTGAGGCCTTACTGATGCTAGAAGCATGACTTTGTCATTGCCATAATTTGCCATGAAGGATGTATGTCACTTCCAACATCCCAATAATTATTTTACACCTCCCCCACCCCTCCAACAATATGGCATTGCTCACTATTGCTCAGAGACTGGATCTACTATCCTAACTTTAGGATTCCCCAAATTTTAAAATACAGTTTAATACATTGTTATATACATTGCATTGATGTAAAGGCACACACCATTTCAGATGAAGACCTTGCCCAGCCATTACTTAAACAAAAATCAAAGAAAGAAATCTAACCGAGCTATTTAGAGAACAAATATTTGTACGCTTTGGCAAAATCAAGACTCTAAATCAAAGCATAATAAACAAACAGCTCTGCTAGTGCTTGTGAGCAGATCTGCCTGAATTTTTCAAACACAATGGCATATGCATTATTTTCAGTGCTGTCTGTATTTCTACAAATCAGGATTTGGAATTTAAGAGATCCATCAGAGAACTACAGAAAAGGCTCAGTAACACCTCGTTATAGTCTTAAGACAAACATTCTGATACGTAGGAAAAAAAACCCTTTCAGAATGGAGAAAGATACTGCTTATGTCTATGAAACTGAGATGGTCACATTTGCTTAGGTATTCTGTTCATAGCCATGTACTTTTCTAAACGGGGGGTCACATAACTAACTATAGGTTTAAACACAGGGCACTACACTTCTGCTGAAGCAGCGATTACCTCTTGAACACGATCCTATTTAGCTAAGGACTGTACAGGTTTATTGCAAAAAGATTTTCCCTGGCCAAACATTGCAAGCTAAATACCAGATAAGGAATGGTGGGTGGACTGGGAAAAAAAAAAAAAAAAAAACTACAAAAAAAGAAAAACCCAATCCAACCTACAAGTCCCATCCTCACTCTCCACCTAGAGACTGGAGTTAAAGAGAACAATGAAAAACTGGCCAAGTGCAGGGTTTGGTATGACAGAGAGGTGTCCTACTCCAGCAGCTGCTAAACTGTTGTTGAGTCACTTGGTAGAAACTAGAGCAGGGTAAACAATGCAACGATTCAAAAAATTCAGGAGACACCCTTAGGTAAGTGATTTGGCAAATATATTTAGCTTTGCTGGGGATACTCACTGAGACTACTTACGTGCCTAAGCACCTTGCTAATCAGGAGGCTATTTAAGCTATTTGGAGTCAGAAACTGAAATGTGTTTGTTTGAAGCTAGTGAGCCTAGTTTTAGCTGGGTCTTGCAAGACAAAATCATGCATAATACAATATGCCTTCCAAACATGCATTCAGTTGAATTTATTCACTACTGACATATTTTTTAACATTGTTTTTCACACTCGTTATTGTAGATCCATGTATTTATTTTTTTTCTGTTAAAATGGTACAATTTAAAAAAAAATCCAACAACTCACTATTTATTAAATACTTATCATTTTGAGGCAAAACATATCTGCAAGCTAAAAAGAGCCTTTTTTTTGAAATTACTTAAATCTCATCCCCTACTACTTTGATAGAATTTTTCATTTTCTTTGAATAACAATCATAGAGGAGGAACCCAGGACTGTGACAGGTAGAACAAGTTCTATTCAAGGAAAACAATGTATAATTGTGTATAACTTGTGTATAATTTTGAATGTGTTGATATTAATAAATATAAAAACTTTTCATACACATGGTATGGTTTTCCATGCCGGCTATCTTACATGCAATTTTTAGTTTGTAATGTACCCATAAAAACTGAGTAAAATATTATACATTCCTATTAAATTGTTTATGTGACTTTTCTGTGGAAGAATTGCTGGTGATACTATTCAAGAATTCTATCTGACTGATTACTTTAAAATGTGTTCAGTTCCACAGTGTCTTACTTAGCATCCCCTCCACTGACACTTGCAAATTTAAGAGGAGTAAGAAAATAGAGAAGTCAGGTATTATATTTCTGTTTAAACATCAGAAGGCCTCTCCAGCTACGTAGTAATAAATTGCAATTTACTCATTGTGTGAGCTGATTTTCCTAATATTTTCTCACTATTCTATCAAAAACTAGAAAACATAAATTATAGTCATGGAGATCAGGGAGAGCTAAGCAGGGAGTAGCAGGCTTGCCTATGTCTAGTAAGCCTTCCTAATTCACGTAACTCAAACAAGAAAATCGAGTGAGCTGGCAAACTCCAAACAATGGAATGAAGAAGAATAATTTCTAATTAATGCTGTTTATTTTGTAGAAGCATAGTATTTAAATATCTAGAATTTCATCTGAACACTACCATTCAAATATGTTGCTTTTAAAATCTATGTGTATAATTTCTAATATAATGCATTACATTTAGAAATGTGCCTATATACACATTATATACATAAAATGACATCTATAAAATCACCAGCTGTAATTATTCATAGCTATTGTAAGTGAACATGCTGAAGTCAAAGCAAAAAGATTAAGTAATAGAAGTTAAAAGATAAAAACATGAATTTCTGAGTGGATAAAATTCTAATAAACAAGACCATTTTCAAGGGATTTCTCTTCTTTACGTGCACCATACCAGTTTGGTGGCTGGAGTAAGAAATTCTGGAAATGAAATGCAAATTAAGGTGAAACAGAAAATCAAGTTGTTTCTTAAACAAGGAAATGTTTCTTCATTCTTTTCTCTTAAACAAGGAAATGTGCATACATTTAAGATATCCCATAATCTATAACCAAATCATGAATGAATTGCTACTTCAGAGCAAGTGGAAAAGTTTATTAAAAAAAAAAAAATTAAGTTCCTAAATAGTCAAGGTATGGAAATATCTCTTTATACCTGCAGCAATCTCAAACTTCATATGTTTCTCTAAGACCTACCTAACAAACCTATAATCCAGATAGAAACACATGAGAAAATCCTGGACAGATAAAGATAGAATCTACACTGAAATACAGCTTGATTTTCTTGAAAAAAAGCTGCCAAAAGGCACAATGGGAAGGTTCAACCCTACACTCTGATTTGTGAATGCAAGTATTATTCTAAATACAAGCAGAAAGGAACCTCACCCTAACTCAAATCACAGTGTCTGCAACTGCCACTTACTGTAAAAAAAATAAAAAGAGGACAAGAACACTTTGTAGTTCTTGTGTAACTGGTTCACACACAGGTAGGTAGAAATCTGCATCAAACCCCTGCGTCAGCTCTTTTTCCTACGAGTGCCGATTGCCGTGAGTTACCCTTTCCTTGCCCCATGAAATGGGGTGGAGCTGCAGCCCTGACGTCACTCACACCGAGCGAACCGAGTCGCGCAGCACAGAAGGCGACCGCAGCCAGCCTTTCTTTGCCCATACCCTCTGCTTTTCCCCAGCCAGCAGCAGTCATCTCACTCTATTGCAAGCTCTTCCTATTCAGACTGCTCCTTACTGCCTGTTTTAAGGAGGAAATGCTCCAACGAGCAAGCCAGTGGAAGCCAAACAGCTTGCAGTGTATCAGCTCCAAACCGAAGGCTTAAAATTCCCTAAATACACTAGGTTTTTCACACTATTTAAAAGCATGGATCAGCTGTATTATTTAACAGTCAATTGCTCTGTTTTATGCACCAGCAATCAAGCCCTGCTGTCACATCCAAACCCCTGTGTGTTTGGGGGTTCCAGAGGCAGTAGGTGTTCAGGTATGTTAAGTCAGGCAAGACTTTAGGCACTGAAGGTACTTGTAATTACTTCAGGTCCATGTGAAACTTCTGAACAAAACTATTATGGAAGCTAAACTCTCAAAGCTGACAAAATCTAGCAGTCAGCATGGTTTTATTTGTGAAAAAAAGCAATACAAACATTCAACTTTATGAAACAAAACAACTACTTTGCACTTCATAGCCAAAATAATGAGATATTATTTAACATTTGGGCCAAGGGGCCCTTTTTAGTCCAAGCCAGGACTGAGGCATGAATATACACCTCTTGGATTGTCACCTGGACGGTTTCTAATGGGGTACTCTTGTCCCAGCTGCACTCCTTTGAATCAATCCTTACCTCTATCATATCTTCTCTTGGTCTTTACTTTCTCTTTCACTAAGACTGTTAAAAAAATCTTCACATCCCTTTTCAACAGAGAAGCTGCTTTCTTTTCCATCCTGACCAAGCATAGCCAGAGGGGAGGCCATGAGGGGAGAAGGACAGGATCCCAGGGGTGGCTGGCTCTTGGGGCACCCACCTCAGTAGGTGCTGGCAAGCGTAATGTGATTCCCCAGATCTCCAAAGCCAGGGCTCTACCTCACCAGCTCCTCACAGGCACCAGGAAGAAAAAAATTGCACTATTGTCAATTCAAAGCAATAGTTATGTGAAGAAACAACACAAAAATAATAAACATTCTGAGGCTTACTTGTTTCTTGCTTTTTAAAAAGGAAGCAAATGTTGCTCTTAGTTTTGGTTTTTTGTTTTTTTTTTTTTTTTTTTTTTGGTTAAACTTCTTTTCTTGAAACCTGGACACCAGTTTGATGGGGGGGGATGTTGGAAAAAATCAAAGGTTGTTACCTATCCAGTGGTAACAAAGAGCAACCCCCCTTGCCTGCTGTAGGCAATGCATTTCATCAGAAGCCACAGGACATTGGGTACAAGACAGCAGCAGGCCAGAGATGAGCAGCCTCAGGAGTCGGTACCAACAGGCACCCACTTTGACTTCTCATTCATGAACAGGCCTGAAATGAGCATAAGGAAAACATGTCTGGTGCCAATGGGCCTGATGCACAGAGATGGAGCTCACAGCAACAAAGCTTACTTTGCAATTTCCTTGTATCTCCATAGAACACCTTCCGTAAGCAATTAATTCTGTTACGATCTAATTAGATTTTCAACACCTTTAAAACTTAGGCCCTCATTGTTGTAAAAAATTGAACAAAGTATACTAATTCTGTTTGTAGAAGTGAATTGCTCACAAGGTAATAATTGTTTTCTTTGGACTTAATTCCTTACTTAATTTGATTTCATGAATTAAGATGTAGAAGCTTCATCAATATAGTCAGTTGAAGTGTCTTCAGGGTTTTTTTATAAGGGACACAAAAATTTCTGTTTATGTAGCTTTGTTTGGGAATCTAACATTTACTGAGATAAATGGCAAGGTAATTATATTCAATGTTACTGAAAGAAAATGACAGAGAAGGTTATGTAAATGTTCTATTTTTGCAAATTCATGTTTTTTGTTGCTAGTCTGCAATCTGTATTTTACCTAGTAATATCCCAATTTCCTCCCTAAGACAAGCTGCAAATTGAGTTTATAGTTTATTATAATATTTCCTGCCATCAAATTATATGGATAAGAAAACCTGTATATTCGTGCCATAATCCCATTTCTGTAGAAGAAAAGAATATACAACCTGTAGTATAATTTTGTCATGCAAATGGATTTGAGTCTCCCTATCTTAGCTTGTCCAGACTTTGAAATCCTTCAAAGTAAACAACATATTTTTCTTAGGTTAGCTGGAGAGTGAACTTAGAAACTTCACATGGAAAAACTGAGATATCATCTTTCAAAATGAACAAAATAATGGAGAGTAAAAAAAAAAAAATCCTCTTTTAACATGGTTTTGCTTAGAGTTCCATTAAGAAATGAAGAACAGCTCTCCAAGCCCTTCACTGAAATACTATAACTTGAGACACAAAACAGATCTTTGTTTTTTACTAAGCACAAGTTTTGTTACATGAATGTTTAATTTCATTAGAAGAGGAGGATGAAAGTCAAAGGAAGAATTATAGCTGCATTAAATTTCAAAAGGAAAAAATCCTCTCTCACTCTGCAGAAAGGAGAATATAGGATAGGAGAGAAAGGTATCTTTATGAAATTGGTGAAAGTACTTTGATATCCTGAGAAAAAAATATTGAAAATTGGAATGAATAATAAAAGTAAGGGGAAACATAGTGGGACTATCATAACTCCAGCTCCAAGCAACCTATAAAAATAAAGTGAAAAATACTAAATTATATCATAAATAGACAAGATAAAATCAGTTGAGAGAGAGAGGGATTTAACTCTGGTATTTACATAGTTTTAACACAGTCAAAATAATTATTATAAATCCAGCATAGCACATAAATTATACATTCATTGAAATTTCTTCAATGAGATACATTTTACAGCAAATATACAGAAAGAGAAAACACTTGTTAGTTCTAATACTAGACTATATGCAAAATATAGGGTACAGTCTGCGGAAATGAATGCAATGATGGTCAAGATTTAACAGTTGGTAATTTCAGAGTCATTGAAACTTTAATGTGGTCTGTTCTCCTGTCCTCAATGCTTTCTGAAAATCAGGTCCCTTAAGATGTTTTCTCAGAAACTGGGGCACACAGAATAACTAGCAATTTATTAAAACTGTGGCCTGAAAATACCTCCAGCAAATAGATAAATGCACAAAGTTCGATGAATATTTTGACTGACTCCTCTGAAAATTTCGGACAGAGGCAGAATACAGTGGAATGTCCAACAATTAATATTAACATGTAAGTCACACATCCTCAGAAGAAAAACTAAAATGCAACATCCTGTCTGATAAAACTATGAAGAAAAAAGTTCCAGCTTATTCAACAACCTCCCAGTGCATCACTAACAAGCAAACCCATATCAGATGTATTGAATGTTTTGGGAAAGTACCAAACTAAAAGCCAGGAATGAGCAATATGTTTCAGTGTGACAACCTCACCACAGTGCTGTCTGAGGCTGACAAATTCCTCTCTGACCATATTATCATGATAAGTTGGTGCAATTAATACTAATAACAAAGGATGCAGTGGTGCTTTAATTTCTGTAGAGCATTATAAATTTATAAAGTGCTACATATTGATTTTTATTACTACTCTTACCATGCTCCTTATTTTTCAGCCAGAAAGCTGCAGGTAAAACTTTTTAACATACCTGTGTATAGGATATCCATGACAGTCAAGACTGTTGTCCAGAAAGAGCTCCATCTCTGTCATCAGGCCTGTTGGTATCAGACATGTTTTCCTTATGCTCATTTCAGGCCTGTTTAACATACCTGTGTATAGGATATCCATGACAATCAAGACTGCTGTCCAGAAGAAGTAAGATACAACTCTTCAGAGGTATTTGAGTATGTTCTAGAGAAAGTTAAGACCAGAAAGAAAGTATAAAAGGGTCTATATTTGGGTCTACTCAAAATCCTCATTTTCCTTTCTCCTTGCATCAAGTGTCTTTTACAGCCCATAGTCTGGCGATTATGGGTGCCTACTCTGTAAATTAAAAGTCAGAAATTACTAGAGAGTATTCTGGAGAACATTTATCTCTCTACATACCTTTTCCAGACTTGTAATGAGTAACCTCTTAAAGGAAATGCTCAAATACTTTTATTTTTATTGCAAGAGAGCAGGTCAGAAGAGAAAATGGTTGTTCCAAGCAAGGTACAGCAAGGATTTGAATACACATGAAAGAAATATCAATTGCTTTAAAAAACTGATGATATGATTCTATTTAAAAAGCTTTGAAAATGGAAGTAACACCTGTAATCCCCAACCTGGTTGTCCTCATGAAATAATAGCAGGGCCTGTTTCACAGGTTTGTGTGACGGTTGGTGATGTGTCTTGTTAATCTTCCATAAAGAGTGACTTCAAGCTGACTTATATGGCTTGAAAGCCATTTAAAGACATCTTTAAAAACCAGAAAGGTAAGCAGAGAGAATGTGAGTTTATTTAGCTTTCTACGAGCTTAAGGAGGTTTATAAATTGGTTTCATCTCATTTAGCAGCTTCATTAATACAATGGCAGAGCATGCTGTAAACAACATGCAAATCACATCACATAATGCTGAAATGAGAGGGTCTGATGGCATTAATGAGAATGGAGATAGTATAAAAAAACAAAACAAAACAAAAACCAGAGCAATGAAAACAGTGTAAGAAAATACAATGACAAGCTTTGAAAATTATCATAGGGAGAGTGCAGGCAAAGCCAGTGAAGGGAAGGGAAGGCGGAGCGGCGGAATCGGGCGTACCCAGGCAGCCCTGCAGGTGACACTAGACAGCGATTTGGAGGCAGTTTCACAACGTGATGCAGTAGCACAAAGAGGATGCAAAATTCAGGCTGCTGCTGTGGCATTTCTCATGGAATAGAGGAGAGACACTCCTGCTAGCTAAATCTGGCTCAGTTTCCACTCCCAGAAGACACACAGCACGCTGGCATAGATTGAAACGAACTGAAGGGTAGAAAGAGAGAAAAGGTCTTAAAGGTTGCAAGGAGAACATTAAACTCTTAAGAGCTTTTGAAATTTCCCCTTCACGAATATTACAAGAGGCAAAGTTTGGAAACATTGGATAAAACATGATGGAGGGAAATGAAGGAGGGGGTTGGCAATGGGTATATTTTTTGATTGAGTCAATTCATTCCAGCCAGAAACCATTCAAAGTCTCTTGCAGAAGAATAGTGGCAAATTAGAAATGGGTTGTCATTCTCTCTGCTAGTCCCACGGAGAAAGGCTTCATTTTGCAAAGGCCTTGTGCCAAATTACATCTCCATCAGTCACAACAAAAGAGTCAAGATCTGAAAGGAGAAGACAAGCAGCTTCTTTTCAGATGTATGTGCTCTCAATAATTCTTAAATTATTTCATGAACAATATTCATCATGAAGACCAGGGGATCATTATCTGCATTTTCCACAAGAATTCTGACCAACACTTTAATACTGTGTCATTCTGAAAACTAACACTCAAATCATTAAATAATTTGAAGTGTAAAGCCACAAACTTCGCTGTTTAGCAAAGAGCACCACCACCATTAGACTTTGGTACTCCCTCGCCCTGCCAAAGCTTCCTTTAAACTGTGTTGTCCCTGACTCTGTTTTGAGACTTTTCAGCTGTTCTCTCTCTGTCAGTGATTCAGGTAATGGCTGCTACTGACAAATGTCTTGAGGATGGGCAATTTCTGGCCTAGTTTCTAGCAAATACAAGAGCAGCTACCCCAGTAGGGTTTGTGTGCACTTCTTCCTTAGTGCTGCTTTTATTCTCTGAAACTTTGGAGTGGTTTTGTTTTAATAACAACCACTCTTCCTCATGCAGAGGGAGAACCGTAAAACTTCATTAATATTTTTTTTCCTTTCTGAAGGGCTAAAACCAGAACAACATGCTTCTCATCATTAATTTTATGCACTTAGATTTGAAAATGGTGACTCACCAGAATTAAAAGGCCATGTAACTCTGTCTTTTGAGCCAAGACAGAAAGCCTCCTCTGCTGCATAAATCTTGGGATCCTACTAGAAATCTACATAAAAAGGGAACTGCTCAGTCCAGCCAGCATACAAAACAGTATCAGAGAACGCTCACACCACATATCTAGGATCCCTCACTCCTCAAAGCCTCTTCATCTGGTGGTCTTCCATGATGTTTGAAATAAGCACATGAACTTGTCTCATCCCTGATTTGCAACCATACTGCCTCCTGCATGGCACTTCCAGCTGCTGCCTGGCCCCAGACGGCATCTTCAGGGCTCCACCCTGCAGATGGTGTGACCCACAGGATTTCTTCTGCGCTCTGGTTTTGGGCTGTATGCAATGAGTTCTGCCCAAGCACAGGAGTAGAAAAAACAGAGCTCTGGCACTGTGGGCACCGGCGTGGTCCTCTGAGACTGAAAGAGTGCAAAGGCAACGAGCCATCCCAGCTCCTGTCAGCTTCCTGATACCTGAGCTGGCACCCACGTGTTCACACACCTGCCTGCATGCACATGCTGTGTGACAGCCATTCAAAGCTGGAAAAAAAGGTGACAAATCAGTTCTGATTTCTTTCCTCTGAAAAAGAGGGTCATTTCATGCACTGTTACACACCCTGCGTTGGCAGAATCCATGGTAAGCATCATCTTGTTTATAAATCAAACCAAGATTGTTTTCCTAATTACATTTACATCACTTTGGTTTTTAAATTTTCATCATAAACGGTGCACATATTCTGGAATGACATCAAGGACTTTCTAATTACACAGAAACAGGCAGATAACTTTGTAGCAATATTGACTTGTGATGCTTGTGTCCAATAAAAAAAGGCTTTTTTCATCAGGGCTCTGCATATGGGAGGTTCCAAAATAAGACATGAAGCAACAAGAAATTGTTTATGAAGTATAATTTTATATTAAAAATTGGGAAGGGCAAAGGCAAAAAGTAAACAAAACCAAATTTTAGTTAATGATCTTTACTTCTGTTCTAAGCTTTTCTGACACTGTCTCAGCCTCCCCCCACTCTGCCTCTCCTCGCACTGAATTCTGCCTGATCACATGGCCACAAGTCAAAATGAGATCAAATGACGCAGAAAACTAAAATTGAACTTTAACCCCCACTTCTCACCAGTTATTCCTCCCATGCACTGGCAGGAAAAAAAAAATTCAAATATGAAGCAGAAGTCATTCCCCCACAAACAAAAACCAATCCAAACAAAAAAAAAAAAAGCCCAGACAAACAGCAAAAATGTTTAATTTGACACAAAGACTTTCTTTTCTGTAGAATTCTGCCAGGCAGATTATCTGCAATGAGAAGTAGAGCATTTAGAATGAAGAGCAGAAATAGAAATGTAGGCGTGGAGACTGCTAGCTCAGAAGAGTCTTTTGTCTGGCAATACTGTGACTAAAGATAATCTTTGTTTATCTTGTATGTTTAACTTGTGCTTTGTATACCCAAAGTGTTGGAAAAAAATGTGGAATTACAAGTGAGTAACTGAACAAACCCATAACACAGGGTATAATTTCTAGGCATGGTGAAGGCAGGAAAAACAAACTCAGCAGTTATTATACTGTATTTATCCTTTTTTTTCTTTATAAGCACTCCCAGACTTGTGACACAATAATGTTACAATTAAAGCACACTTTGACTAACAATTTCACAGCAGAATGGAACGAATTATGTTACATTACTAATACAGCAAAGCAGGGCTGCAATGCACCCTGGCTATGCAAGTACAGCTTACAGCTAAAACTTTACAGAGATGAAGGAGTGAGCTCAAGGCTGCTGAAAACTGAATAGGATTTAAGTATTTAGTGTCACCCAATCAGTGAAATATGATTAATGAGTCTGGAGGAGTACACTGCTTTTTAGTCTCCAAAGCAAGGCGGACAGGGGGGGAAATGTATTGGAGCTCTTCAGCGATAAAAGCCGCTACAAAATTCTGCACAGTTAAACTACACGTTCAATTGCAGCTGCTTATTTCTCCTCTGTGTGATTAGGGCCTCCCATTTCCCTCATTACAGGCTTGATATTATTGAAGCAAAGCCAACAGCAAGTTAGCAAGCCAGCAGGGGATCAAATTGATTATACAGTTAGCTGTGGAAAAACTGAAATTCTTTATTAAGGGGAAATGAAATACAGTTAATTTATGCTTCAGCAGAACCCCTCCCACACTACACTTACTCTGCTGAAACTCTGACTTTTCTCTGAAGCTACAAGACAGCTGAGAAATTGCAGAAGCTTTATTGATATAAAAATAAGTCAGGCCTTCAGTATTTTTTAAAGGATTTTTCTATTACTAATTATCATAACTCAGTATATAGGACAACATGGCATTAAAGCTGAAAAAAAAGAAAGGTGGAAAGTATTTGGGTTTAGGTAGACTGAAAGATTTGCTATCTGTCTTTAGCTGGTGTTACAGAGGCAGTCCACAAGTAAATGTAAACATCACCTTATCAGTAAAGCAACAACTCAATTTTTGTGATATTTCAGTTGTAAGTCTCTTTTCCAAAATGAAGAAAATAATCATATGGTACCAGAAATAATTTTTTGAGAATAAGAACAGGCCTGTTAGTTTATTTCTGACAAAGACAGACTGTGAGATAAAGCTTGTTTCTAAAATGAGACCTTGCAGAGGACAGCACCACACTTGCTGCATCCCAAGCAGTTATACCCAAGCAGTTCAGATCTTCCCTACAGAGCTGGAAAGTGCTGAGAGCTCACGAGCAGGAAGTTCCTCCTGCCCCACAGCCCTTTGCTCTCCAGCCCCAAAGAATTGTCCTTGGTAAAGCCCTGATTAATAGAGCTGTGGATGGGACTCTGCTGAGGAACGTCCCCTCTCCAAACGGCTGTCACCTCCCATGCCTCTCAGCAATGTGGTCCCAGACCACCAGCCACCCTTCTCAAAGACAGTCACTGCTTCTTTTAATCTATTTTTCATTGTCCCTTTCCATCCCTTGGCAAGAAAAGGGATACATCCTCTTCAGAAGGCACCTTGGCTTCTGTCCCCTGAGGCATGAAGGATGTTGTAACTTGTGGAAGTTTAGCAACAGAGCCCACACTAGGGTCCCATGGAGGGAAATGCTTAATGAGACTGCTCTGCAGGAAGCGAAAATACCATACAATGCATTTTTAATAAATTTGTCAGGATTCACAGCCTTAATCATTGTCGTTGACAAGATTTGCTAATCAAATTGCAAGGAGGAGCAGCCCTCTAATTGCTGGTCCCCTTAGATAGGCCTTCCTGTGTTTCTTTTCCTTTCTTCTGCCGTCTTCGCATTTCTGATGCTTTCTTCACGTTGCAACATCCCTGTAATACGTTTTTTTCTCCCAATCACTGATGAATGCTTTGAGAATTCTCCCTGGTTTTCAGATAATATTTTCTATACCTGTCAGTGTCTTTTTGGCTGAAAAGATTGTGCTGGTTTTCACTGGGATACAATCCATTTTCTTCATAGTAGCTGGTATAGGGCTGTATTTTGGATTTGTGCTGGAAACTGTTGATAACACAGAGATGTTTTAGCTGTTGCTTATCAGGGCTGCGCAGAGTCAAGGCCTTTTCTGCTCCTTACCCCACCCCACCAGTGAGCAGCTGGGAGTGCCAAGGAGTTGGGAGGGGACACAGCTGGCACAACTGACCACAACTGACCAGAGGGATATTCCAGACCATATGGCATCATGCTCAGTATACAGAGTGGGAGGAAGAAGGAGTAAGGTGGGGACATTCAGAGTAATGGTGTTTGTCTTCCCAAGTCACCATTATGTGTGATGGAGCCCTGCTTTCCAAGGGATGGCTGCACACTTGCCTGCCTGTGGGAAAGGGTGAATCAGTTCTTTGTTTTACTTTGCTTGTGTGTGTTGCTTTTGCTTTACCCAGTAAATTTCTTTGTCCCAACCCTTGAGTTTTCTCACTTTTACCCTTCTGATCCTTTCCCTGATCCCACCAAGGGGAGTGAGTGAATGGCTGGGTGGGACTTAGTTGCCAGCTGGGGTTAAACCATGACAAATATTCAAGGGTCTTATTAGAATAAAAGCAGTCAAGCTTGAGTTGCACTACCCACTTTAGCAATATTAATACCAAAAGAGAAGTAAAAATAAACATTATGCTTTTATTTCCTCTTACTCTTCTTACCCAAGAATTGAATAAAAGTCTTCTTTTTTACTTTCTGCTATAATATCCACTGGCTGATCTAAAGAAGTGCTAATAAATACAAGTGAAAGTTTGCATGCAACTTAAAATGCAGAAGAGCTTATTTCACTGAAGGCTGCATGTTTACCAGGAAATGAGATGGTCTCAAATTGCCCTTGTGCCTGCTTGAGACATATACTCATTAAAGACACCATTGAAATAATATGGAGGAGGAAATAAATTGTTCGAAAGGACAGTGCCAAGACTGGCAAATCTAAAATTTACTACACAGTCATACAGAAGCTATTTTGGGAGCCACAATCACCTCTTGGAAAAATAAACACATTTCCACAGAACAG
Organism: Lanius collurio; assembly: GCA_020086605.1. Lineage (NCBI taxonomy): Eukaryota > Metazoa > Chordata > Aves > Passeriformes > Laniidae > Lanius > Lanius collurio. The sequence continues at coordinate 34,259,387 of JACBWW010000003.1, forward strand.
CAATTCCGTATGTTGCACTTGGCCATCTTGACTGAAGCCAGTAGGGTAATGACTTTTACAAGTGGCAAAAACCAGTCTCTTGGCAAAAACAATCCCTAATCTCATGAAATACAGAATATTTTGTTAAAAGGAAAACCAAATTGAAATGCATTTTATTTAAATATAAATATATATAATTGTTGTTTTTGAGAAAACTTCTACTAGAAGACAGTAAGTCTATGGTACACAAACACTGACATAAAATAATCACAGACTTAAAAAATGTTGCTCTTATGCTGACAGGTGGTTTTCAAAAAGAAACAAAAAAACCCTGCTTCACAAACAATTAAGTGAGGCAGATTTCCAATAAATTCTCTGTGCCATTCTAAACAAGTTCTCTCCTGGTATCTATTTCAAACAGTATTATTTATATATGATGTAAAAAACACCATAGGGAAACCAATCACCTAAACACCCTGGATACATTGTAGCTGTGACTGGGATGTAACCAGAAAGGATCCAGAAAGTTGTGTGTGCATGTGTATACACATATACACATATATGTATATGTGTATACACCTATACATATATAGGCACATATTCGTGCTGCATGCAGATCCTTTCATAGCTTTTTGTCCTATATTTTGATGTTTCATTTTGCTTTTTCTTTGCTATGTGACTGGATTTTACATTTATATATATAAAAATATATAACATTTGAAATTGTACATAAAAAATATATATAAAAGATTTAACTCAAAAATTTCCATTTTGCAAAGGGAGCAACAAAGACTGTAAAGAACTAGGGCTCTTCTCAGTAACCTAAGGTAAGGATTCCTGTTGTGAAAATCAGTCCTCACACGGCCATGGGGCCTCTTCAGCTAAGTGGTGTCATCTTAAGGCAAGGGCTTGAATTACAGAGTCAGAGTACTGATTTGGAGAGCCCCCATTATTTGCAATACAACTGCCAGACACAGTAACTACTATGTGACTTCACAGTATATGACTAAAACAACCCCACCACAGCATAGAAAAAGCACAAGGGACAGAGCTTTTCTGTTTATAGAAGCACGCTGATTTTCTGGGGGTAGAACTGCATACAGGTAAGAGAATCATATCATTAAATGGATCTATCTGTGTGCAACAAATCTGACACCTTCTTAGTCAGCACAATAAAGACAACCTGATCCACTCATAGTGCACGTGCCATTTAACCATCCCTGCACTGTGGACAATAATTTGCAAGCCCAAGGTCTCTAAATTCTGTTATTCGTCTCAAATAAAATTCATATACTTTGAAGGTGGAAAAAAATTCTTCCGTACAGTAGGCAACAAAGAGAAGTCATTGAGAGCATATACCAAGTGAATGGCACATCCAGACCCTGTCCTAGCCAAATGCTCTGTGTTACACAGTATTGTTTCCTAATACTTTCACAGTTGCTTGTAATGCTTTTCAGCTAATAAGCTCCAAATGCATTTCAAAGATTCAGACATTTCAAAAAGTCATTAATGTTTTTGAGTGTATTTTTGTGTGAAGCCAAGCTGAAATCCTAAAAAGAACATTTAAGAAGACGGCCTGGTGGTGAGTGCAACAGACAGGCATCTCAAAAGCAGCTGGCATCAAGAAGAATGACAAAAATTGAGGCATTCAAAAGTCCTCTGTGAGTTTCAGAAATCTGTGGCCTGTGAGTCCTGTTTCCTGTATCTTTAAGACATAACGTGTCATTGTTCTGCATCAGAGAGCATTGGTCTGCAGCTGGGAGCAATACGCATCACTGATGCCAACCACTGCTTTGCCAGGTGTGAAAACCTGGAGTTAAAGAATTTTATCCCTGGGTCATTCTTTGAGTCAGTTACAGTGTAGAGGAGAGCTGCTGTTCCATCACCTTGCTGACAATGAGATACTCAACAGATGCAAAGAACTCATCTTTCTCACTACCAAAATTGAAACCCCCCCTTAACATGGATTTTCCTTGCTGTAATAAAAGTGAATGGGGTTTCTTTTTCAGTTTACTAGAGTTTGAAAGGTCATATAAGTCTACTTTTATGAATGTTCTTAACATAATCTGGAACATAAGCACAATAGAAACACAAACTAAAAGGATTCTGAAAAGAGAGAGAGATGGAGAATAATGCTTTACCATTGTAACACTGTTATATTAACATCACCTCTTCAGTGAGGCTGATGCACTGCACAGGAAACTGGGCTGTTTTGCTATAAGTGGAAAGTTACTTAAGTAGGGTGTCTCTTCAGAGATGAAGGATGCAGCAAAGAGATGGAGATTTAAAAAGCCAGATTTGGTTCTCAGAAAGAATTCAGCAACATGAGGACAGGTATAGGAATTTGAAGACCTTTTTCTTAGCTGCTACATTTTTGTAGCTTTTCTACCCTGTACGGAATAAACTCTTCAACATTTAAAGCTCTAAAGACCTGGGAAACCTTAGAAAATTGGGAAACAGAAAAAAACCAAAAAAAACAACCAACAAAACAAACCCAAATCATCTGAAGCAGTAGAACTATGTTGATTCACTCGAAATCCTGGGTAATACAACCCATCAAATCTAAGATCTTTTATTGGGACCCAAACTGGGACCCAGTAGGGAAATGAAGAAAAGTGAAAGGAAAACCAAGGGAAAGAACTAAGTTTGATGCAGTGATAAAACAGAGGTCTTTGTTAAATTCTCAGATCTGCTCTGGGCTAGCTGTATTTTGAGGTACTACAGGTTCCTCAAGGATGGAAGAGGTGTAATCACCAAACCAGTGGAGGCATTATGAAGTTTAATGATGGCTCTTCCATTGGTGTAAATGTACAAAGGGGGAACGTGGAAGATTGGAACAAGAAGAAAACAAAAAAACCTTGTCTAACATTTATACAATTTCTATGAGCTTTTGCTTGCTTAGGACTAGAGAGCAACAGAGAGCAACTCTGTTCATCCTGTTTTTGAACAGCAACTGGAGATGAGATAGGATAGTCACAGCATTAAAGCATCCAGCTGACACTTGAACAACATGTCTAAAATGAGCCTATCCAGAAGTACCTAGTGGCTGAGGAAAAAAATTCTCCACTTTTGCAAGTCCTATTTTTAGACTGCTGGTATTTTAAAATAAGGTTTTCTAGAAGAGTGTTTTTTAAAAAACAGAATTTACAGAACAAGACCAAAATGTGGAGTGCTGGATGACTGTGGGTGAAGGGAAAGACTTTGGCACAGCCTTCTCAGCAAGACAGCCTAGCCCAGACTCCTGGCCAGGCTCCAGCTTTGGAAGCTGTCCTCAGACTCCTCTGAGATGACTATCGGCTCCTCTTCCTGCTCAAAGCTGTTGAGCAATAAAGCTCTGAGTTGTCAAACTGATACTGCTCTTTCAAGCAGAAGTGCTGTGATTCAGTCATCGGTGAAATAACCCTCCTGATACTAAAACTGCCAGAGCAGCTCTGGAATTAAAAGCATAGTTATAAATGCAAAGACTTTGTTTTGCTAAGCTTTTGGTGATTACTGGTTTGTTCTCTTTACTTTTGTGATCTTTCATTAGTAATGACTGACCATGTGATACCGGAAATCTTGCACTACAAACAGGAATAAAGTTGTGTGCTTCACAGCTACCTTTTAGGAGCATAAGAAATATTTTGAAAAATGGCTTTATCCCTTCATCGTGTCATCTCAGTAAAGCAAGAGGAAACAGGATGTCCAAGCACAACAGAAGCACTTAAATTCATGAGAGTGGCAAAGCCAAACTTGAAAGATGTCTCTTTTGCCCATGGAAGCATTGCTCTTATCATGCTAACATATCTTCAGCATCCCCATAAGTGAACCAGGATGTCCTTTGAGCACTCAAACTAACTCTCTTGTGCCTATCAGCCACTTTTACTTTGTTTTGGGGTGTGGTTTTTGTTTTATTTTTTTTTAATTGGTTGGTTTAGTTTTGTTGGTGTATTTTTGTTTGGTTGTGTTTTCATTTTTGTGATTTTTTTTCTTTCGTGTTTGCTTTCCAGGAAGATCAAAACTGAACCTAAAATGTTTTGTTTTCCACACCAAATTCAAACTTCTGATCACCAGCACTTGTATCTCTGCACTGATTTCTTCTGGCTGTCTTTCTGATTATTCCACTAGAAAGTATTTCCCCTACATAAAATTCCTTGATTTGCTAAAACATTTTTAAGCATTACTCCTTTCCATGTTTTCCAAGTGATGCTGTCAGGAACATTCTAGCAGTGTGTTTGTGAATCAAAACTGGTATTTTATAGAGAAAAAAAAACCAGGAAAGATCTAGATTGCATCTAACTTTCTTAAAACTAGTATATTCATACAGCCAAGATGACTGTAACAGGAGATGTGCCCCTATTCTCTTTTTCTCCTCACCACTGCCTTTGCTACAAGAATGAAAGCCACACTACTGCACCTGCAACAATGTCAAAGTGCCCGAGGACACAGTTCCCCTGGTCCAGTGGTGCTGGAGGCAATCTGTGTTTTCAGAAAGATCTTTGAGGCACACAATCTGCCATGATAATTTAGTTTGTTACAAATAAATTGTTGAAGGGAAAATGGCAACTGAACTAAGCATGCCTCAAAGTTGTGCCAAGGGAGGTTTGGATTGGATATTACGAAAAATTTCTTCACATGGAGGGTTGTCAAGCAGTGGAACAGGCTGCCCAAGGAAGTGGCTGAGGCACCATCGCTGGGGGTATAGATGAGGCACTTAGAGACATGGTTTAGTGATGGCCTCGGCAGTGGCAGGTTAATGTTGGACTCAAAAGTTTTTCCCAACCTAAATGTTTCTATGTATCTGTTATTGAATTAAACATCTATCTCTTAAGTATCCAAGCATCCTTGAGAAATGAGAAAGAGAAAAATAATTAATCATCCAAACAGCTAGAAATAGATAAAAAACTAACTTTTATACAAAGGGTTTTCTGACTAATGCCAAGATTTTCTATGTAAAGAAAAGCAGATCAAAACTATCCAGTCTTTCTGATCTAAAGCACATTTCTGGTTGTATTACAAAAATTTCTTCTTTGGGATACACCCATAGGGAAGTTCCAGCATTTTTGGTCATGTTGGCTGTCAAAAATGCATGGAGCCTTGTTGGTGGGAAGGATGATTTTCTGTTTCCAGGCTCAGACTCTTATTATAGCTTAGATCAAACCCTGTAAGAAAACCCTTTAACAACCGCCAATTCCATCATATGCAAATATTTAAACTTCAACTGAATCCCCCAGCCTAATCGACCATCTACAGCCTTACTTACCCCAAGAACATTGCCAGAGGTACATTTGTTCTCATCATTTCATGTTCTAGGCATGGATATAATGTAAAGTTCAGTTATGTTCATCTCATTGCAGGAAAACAACTGCCTTAACATAACAAGCTCAGAAAAACCAATTTTGGATATGTTGATATTGTCTGAAAAATGGGGTTTAAACTAACATACTCTCATGGTTTTGTTTGATAACCCCTGTGAAAGCTTGGAAAGAGTGTGGAGCACTACTAAACACACTTTTAAGAACCCAGAAAATAACCCCCCCAAGACCAAGCTGACTGTGGCCCTTCCCTTTGCCCCCTCCAAAAAAAGCCATAAAATCCTGCAGAAGAAAAAGGCACTGCTGGGTGTTCAGAGGCAGCACCAGGCTAGCAGGGGCTGCTGCAGCTATGCTACCGCAAAATGCATGTCATTTCTCATTTTTGCTGGAGAAGAGAACCCACGAACAGTGACGAGGCTGCATTAAGAGTGTGATGTCTATGCATTACAGACCAGCTCTCTAGTCTACCATGAAAAGGAAGATACATAAAAAACCCCACCAAGCGAGATCTATTGCATGGAAACAAAATGCAATATAACGAAAAATGCATATAAAGAAAAATAAAACAGAAAAATGACAGTGCCTTTCATTTACAACACCACCTTTAAGCTTTATTTTAGCCTTATACTTGTTGGTAAATCAAGAAAGCTCACATGGACTCCAGGTGGAGCTGGGATGAGTGTATATTGATGGTAAGAGTCTTCTGTTAAGCCATGCCACTAACTAATGACACATCACTGAGATTTTTTTAAACTCAGTGGCAAGGTAAGAAGGCAGCATTCTAACCCAGATCTGTATCCACAGTGTGGATACACACAGCAGCCTACAAATACCTCCAAATCTGAGAATTCATAGTAGTGACTTGAGGCTGCTTCCCAGTCTCAGGCTTAGCCCTTTAGAACTCTTCTCCTCCAGAGAGCTGCTCCTTTGCCTGCAGGAGACCAGGACACCAGCCCTCCCTACCAGGCTCTCACCCTGGCACCTCAAGCAGAAGACATATCATCTATAGCACTTCCCTGACCAGCCATCAATCCTCCTTGCTCCTCACCTCTCCTTTCCACACTGCTCACACTTTTTCACTTTCAAGCTGTTTGTCTCCAACAGTCTCCCAGAACAACCAGCCACTTCCAATCTGCTGCTCCCATTTTGCCTTGTTTTATGACTGCTCTCGCACAATCAGAGGAAACATTTTTTAGCCTGTAGCTGGTGGAGGTAGCCAGACCTCCTTCCTAGCCCTATTGGCTTCCCCTCTGCAAATGCTTGTATCCCAGCTCAGGAATCACCTAATAAAGTGGCCGGTGTCCAGGACAAACCCTTAAATAGATTACCTGGAATATTTCGGTGAGGGCAGGGAAGGGGGAACCTTCCCCCCCCCCCCCCCAACCTTCCCAAAATGAAGGAAAAAATGCACCAGCAGCCTGTAGGAGCAAAAGACAGTAATTTGCTTTCTGAACTCATTTGCTGTTGGGTAAATTTTGAAAGAAAATGAAATAAAATTATATTTCCAATTGCTGCCTCCAAGGGAGTAGAATGGAATCAGAGAGGAAAGCATAGCTCTGGAGAATCAGGAGATGTGGCTGCAGTTTTCAGTTCTGCTAGAGAAATCCTCTGGCAGAAGCGCAGTCTCAGGCAGGCTGTAGGCTCGGCATTACGTACCCAGGGTTCGGGGGATTCACTCTGCTCAAAACCACTCTGCCATTTTCAGGTGAAAGTTGATGTAGCTGGAGGTTTATAATCAAATGTGTTCTGTTTTATCCTTTCCACTTACATTCTTTTTATCATGCACTTCACCAAGAGACGTAGAAAAAACCAAAAGAACAGGGCTAAGAACGGAAAATATAGACTTTTAATCTTGTAAATAGGTGCTAAGTCTTGCTAGGGACTGCAGCGTTCCCAGTGCAGATAAGCATCACTCCCTCGTGTGGTTAAAACTTATTATTGCTAATTTAGCGCCACTGCAGATATTTGCATGAAAATTCAGGGAAGAAAGGATTATTTGCCTGGATTTGCATCTCAATGCACAGTCACATACGCGTTCACACATGCAAAAGTATGAGTACAATAACACACCTTGCCCAGAGTTCACTCTGAACAGACAATTTCACCTTGTATCTGTGTTAAAAGACTAAAAATAAAATAATCTCCCCCAAAAAGCTGATAAAAACAGCAAACTGGGATCTGATACGGAGAAATCCACAGCTCCCTTCAAAAGAGGCTGTAAGGGATCGAGTTTTTCATATGCAAACACTGACTGAATTATTGCCCTTTAGATAACCAATAGTTAAATCCACAGAGTAGCTTGAAAATTGAAGATGTGAAATTACTGGATCCCCTCACAGGACTAACACACACCCTTAAATATGTTCTAAGGGTGTGCAGAATCTTATAAGAATTTCTGTGAGCATTCAGAGAGTCCACAGACCTCATAAATTTACTTGTTAATTCACACCTGAATAGCATTTGAGTCCAACTTACAGTGTAATGACAGAGTCCCTTACTGCATGTAAGTAGACAAGAGATGTGTTGTTAATGCTGCTCAACAGAGCTGTACCAAGGCACCCTAATGCCTCACAGCCCCCTCCCTTGCCCTGGTTTCCAGCTTGGTAGCACAACAGAGGGTGCCTCTCATTTAGTCTCAATGCAGCGGACCCTTCTTATGCAGCTTAGCACAATAACCTTGCACAAACAGGTACCTACAGAAAAAAAAAAACAAACCAAAACAAAAAACCCCAGGACTATTTCCAGTCAAGCTGCAATTTAATCAAGAGAACAATGAATTATTTTCCATGCTTTTGTTGCTAGCAAATCACAATTAATTTAAAAAGCCAAGTATAATATAAGATATGTATGAAATATCATTGTGCAATAAATTCCTACCCAAAACCACTGTCGAGTGAGGATGGGAATAGAAGACTGAAACTGTTGAAATTTGTGTTCTCTTAACTCAATAGCAAGATATTTGAATAAGAAAGCATTATTCCATTATATGGTATGAGCAAATATGCTTATTCAAAGGAGTAACAGCTAACTCAGGTATTTCCAGCTCATATCAGAAAAAGATCAAATTTATCTAAAATACATAGCTACTGTTATGTGTTGCAAAGAATGGCTGGAGATCAAGAATTAAAATACCTTGAACACAGGACATGCAATGTCATTTAATCCCAGGCAAAAAAAAGAAATGTGCACTCTGGGACTTTTCCACTCCACTTCTCTTTCAAAATGTTTGCTGCATTCAAGGTGTGAATGTCCTTGAAGGCAAAAAATAAAGAGAGCATAAAGGTGATATTTTGGGAATAAACTGCATCTATGTATGTCTGTGCTTTCCAGGAACTTGCAGCTGCTATTTTCCCCTCCATAGTGACTGTGGCCAGGCTCTTTCTTATAAGAAAACTAGAACCAGCCCTACAGGAGTTTCCCCTCAAGCAGCCTCCCCACCCTCCCCCATCCTAAAGGAACCATAATTCAAGCTTAAATACTTTGGAAAGAAATTCATTTTCCTGCAGCATAGGAAGACTGATGCACAAACATTAGAGCAATCTAATTTTAGATCATTCAGACAATACGCTGGATCCTTACGCGCATTTATTTAAGGCTATTTATAGTCCTCCAGACACTGCTGGAAGTATAGTCATCCATTGTGGAGCTACTCTGCTGTGCTCTGGTTTGGGAGGGAGGAAGAGAGGAAGGGAGAGAGGGAGGGAGGGAGGGAGGAGGCAATCAAGAGTCTGATTGTTCTGGGGAACACAGGTATTGAGGTGTTGGATGAAATGTTCATTTGCAGGCTGAATGGAGATCAAAAGTTCTGGCCGCTTAGCAACTCTGCTGCTGCCAAGAACTGTAGGGGCACTGGAGAACTTGGAAGTCCCAAACTGCACCAAATTACAGGCCCAGATACAAGTGCTGCTCATAGCTGCAGGCATGGAAAAGGGACCATGTGCCAGAGCGGGGGAAAAAAGCCTTGAAAAAATTTTTAGTCCTCTGGGGGCTTTTTTGGAGTAGAATAAATGGCTATACTGTACCTCAGAGCCTGAGTGTTGGAGTTAGCAGCTCCCTCGAAGGCATGTGACTTCCAGAACAAAGTTCTTCTTTTTGTTGTAGGCACTTGCAAGTTCATCTGAACACTGGCACCACACAGTCTCTAGGTCTTGGTTATTAGAATGTCTCTGAAATTCCAGCCTTCTTCAGTTCTTCTTTTTAGTTCATCTTTTAAAAAAACACAACCAAAAAACCCCAACATAACTTCTAGGCTCAGACGAATTTTAACAACACATTAAGGCAATATTTCCAATGCACACATCTAGCGGTTGGACTGTAATTCATACTCCATGGAGTCACAAAAGCCTTTGGACCTTCAGCTCTGGTTCTCCTGCTGTAAGATTAGAACATACTTACTCTCTGTTTTGCCCTGTCTGATATGCAGATCATCTTTTATCCCATTTAGATGCAAGTCCTGAGGCCACTATCTATACTAGAGCAGATGTGCTATTTTAACTCACAGTGTCATGCAGATATCCAGGTCAAAGGACTCCCACTTGAAAATATGGAAAATCCAAAGCACTACAGCACAACATCTTGTTTTCATCACAGTATGTCTTGAGTAGGAAAATCTGCTTTTGAAATTATTGGTGGGTTTTGACAACCTTCCCTATGAATCTGGCCATACAGAACCCAAGACCATTTTCCTATTGAGCAGCCATTGCAAGGCACAGCAGATAAAGTACATTTGTAGGTCACAGTTCCTTAAGTCAGTGTCCTAGTATCTATGTGAGCTAAATATGATCCACTATTTAAAGAGAAGCAGGCAGTAAGTTTAAAATCACTATTCCAAGGCTCATAAAAAGACTGAGATCTTTGCTCTCAGATCTAAATCTGCTCTTGGAAGTATTAGCCAGATGATGTTGGTGTTATCAAACCATACTGCTTGGGACTCCAAAAATAGTTCCTCACTAGCAGAAAACAACTTTGCATTTTATGAATTTGCCATGGACAAAGATGAGTGACTAGTAAAATGGGAAAAGGAAAAAACAACCCAGCATAATAAGGTAGCTCTGCCTTGAAGATTTTTGTTTCTAAAAATTATGTATTGTAGATTAGTTACGATCCTTTAAGAAATAGCTGATATCCAAAGAAGTCCAAGCTACTCCCAGCAATGAAGGTGTGCCAGCAGTGCTCCTGCCAAAAGGGGTTAATTGGTTATGCTGCCTTCTTTCAAGACCTCTCGTTCCCAGACCATTGAAACATCTAGCACTTGCTATTGAAGTATTGCAGAACTAAGGTTTTAAAGCCAGTTTTGCTTGCATATAAATGGTACTGTCAAAGAGTATTTTCCCAAATCATCTGAAAAATGTTTTGATAGCAACAACAAGAGCAATAACACAGAACAACCACTGCACAAGAACTACACTACAAACAAAACCAACAGACCACTAGAGAGTAAGCATGGCTGAGGAAGACCAGGCTGCATTCCAAATAAAGTCTTTCACTTCTGTGTTGGCGAGTTACTGTTTATTTTCCTTGTGAGGAACTATTGTATCACTAATCAATTAATACCCCAGCATTCTAGGAATAGAGTTGTGCAACTCAACTGACATGTAAATACCTGCAGCTAAGATTGGAAGCCATCCAGAGGGACCTGGACAAGCTTGAGAAGTGAGCCCATGGGAGTCTCATTAGGTTTAACAAGACCAAGTGCCAAGTGCTGCACCTGGGCCAGGGCAACAGATGGTCTCAATGCAGATCAAGAGCAGTCATGCTAAGAAGGACTTGGAAGGGCTGGTGGATGAGAGGCTGGATGTGACCCAGCAACGTGCACTTGCAGCCCAGAAAAACAAAAATATACTGGGCTGCATCCAAAGCAGTGTGGCCAGCAGAGAAAGGGAGGAGATTCTGCCGCTCTGCTCTGCTGAGTCCCCACCTGCAGTGCCACATCCAGCTCTGAGATCCTCAGCACAGACAGGATATCAACCTGTTGCAGTTAGTCCAGGGGAGGTCACCAAGATGTTTAGAGGGAATCTCTAATGAGGAAAGGCTGAGATAACTGGGATTGTTCAGCCTGGAAAACAGATACCTCAGGGGTGACATAACTTTAGCCTTCCAGTACCTGAAAGGAGCCTGTAAGAAAGCTGAAGAGGGACAAGAGCATATAGTGACAAGACAAGGGGGGATGGATTCAAACTGAAAGACAGTAGGTTTAGATTAGAAAAAAGGTCTTTACTGTGAGGGGGGTGGGTCGCTGGAACAGGCTGCCCAGAGAAGCTGTAGATGTCCCATCTCTGGAGGTGTTCAAGAGCAGGCCAGATGGATCTCTGAGCAGTCTGGTCTAGCAGAACATGTCCCCCATGGCATGAGGGCTGGATTTTTAAGGTCTTTTCCAGCCCAAACCATTCTATGATTCTGTGATGTGAAATGTGTATCAGAAAAGAGTGGTTCAAGATAGAAAAAAATCAAATCTAGAAGTGAATGAACTGTTAGGATCTACTTCCCAATAAACTTAACATACAAGGTAAAAAAAAATTAAACATTTAGGTGAACTAGAAAAGGTACATAAAAGATAGCACAGATAATCAAATATACAGAACAATTTCTGCACAAGAAAATACTAAATAGACAGGGAACCCTCAGGCTTGAAAAAGAGAGGTCTATAAACTCAAGCATAATACGAGAGAGATGATGAGGGAATGATTATTCACTACTTGAGACTCACACAAGGAAATCATCAGGTTTAAAGCACAAGCCACAGGAAATATTTTTTCCAAACAAGGCACAGTTAAATTGTGTAACTTATTGAGTGTTGTGGATGCCAAGTATTTAAACGGCTTCAAGAGGGATTATACAAATGCATGTATAATACTTCTATTGCTGGCTATAAAAAATTAAAAGAAAAAAACCCCATACAGTTTTGATGCACCAGATGCTTCAGAAGCCTGTAAAGTAATAACTGCCAGAACTGGGGAGATGAAACAGGAGGACATTTCTCACAGTTTTGCATCCCTTCCCTAAAGGGCCATGAGTGCCAGACAATGCAGCACGTGGTCTTCCAGGTTTGTCCAGGGTAGCAGCTCTTTGCAGAGAAGCCTTACAGCTGTGGAGACGAGAAGTCTGCTAGGCTTCCCTGTAAGAGGAACCTCCAAGGTTAATCATAATTTCTCTGGCCTGCACTGCAGCTCATTCTCATGACTTCACTGACTTGTGGGGCAGAGAAGGGGAAGAGGGGAGAGTGAGAGAGCAGAAGCAGAGTGTCAAGAGAACTATGGCACTGTTCATGTTGCCTCTAGAAAATACACCATTTCCTCCACCTTCTAAATAATTTTCCTCCAGAAAGCTTCTGAGAGTTTTCTTGACAATACAGACAGTTTACAACATCGGAACATTTTTTTATGGCATGCTATGAACAAAATTTAAATACCAGTGCCAAGAATTAGAATGATTTACATCATTCTCTCCAGGGTGGGGCATACTCTATTCTCTACTCAAAGGCTCCTAATGTCCCCCATGCTGCTGAGCTGTGTTTATCACTATAAATTAAAAGGTTTCCATTTCAAATCCCTGAAGCTCTTGAAGCAGGGCAGGCTTGGTGGTGGGGAACTGGGGGTATATATTCAGGTCCTGAGGGAATCAACTGCTTCCAGTGCAATCTCAGCTCCTGGCTCCTGCTGCATTCCTGCAGGTCTCAGTGCAGCCATACATCTCCAAAGCAATAGCCAGAGCAGGAGGAGAGTGCTTGATGTTGTACCTTCTTAGTATAAGCATTGCAGATCTCTGGACCTGTTTTCAACTGCATTTCCACAGATATAGGGCCACATGAATTGATGCTTCACACACCATCCATCTCAGAGGGCAGTGTGGCAATGCCAAGCCAAAGATTAGGCCAGTCAGGCACTCAACCCATCACCATCAGTTTAATGAACTACAAAACAAAGCACATTCACAGTTCATGACATGATTCAGATAGTTTGCCATCTCTTACCAAGACTACTGAAATCCACATGTTCAGGAAAATTTTGCCCAGACTCCACCGAAGTCCTGGGACATTCCTGAAGGACAGCCATTTTCCTTATTATTTTTCCAGAGACAGATTTCCCTGCACTGCTTTCCGGCAGCAAAAGCAATCCTACCAGGACCCTGAGCAGCTAGAGACAATGGAGGATATTTTGGTTTTTTTTTCTGGGCAGACTAGGGCAAAATTACCCCAAAGACAACTACAAAAATTAGTGGACTACACTGTTTTTCAATGTTACACCAAAACACCTTTTTTCTATATAAAAGGGGCAATGTGCTAAAAGAAGAAAACAATTCCTTATTATTGTAAAAAAAAAATCTGTAGGCTGCAACTTGTGTTTTCTGGGAAGTTATTTTAACTACTGCAGGCTAAGTTTTCATACAACTCCTGTAGCATCTAAAGGCAGATATCCTAAAGTAATGCTCCCATCAAACAAAGGTCTCCTACTGGAAGATAAAAGCTGAAATTTCAGTGCAGGAAACAATTCCATAGGCGTTTCTAACAAATAACTTCATTCTGAAAGCACTAAAATTTGGTGGAAATAGAAGGAGCAGGTTTTCTGTATTTTCTCCCACCCCAAGGATTAAGCAAAGCAAGCACTGTGTACTTGCCTACAAAACTCAGCTCAGACAGCAGATGCGATCTGAGGCTTACTTTGAGCTCTCAATGCTGCTTTTGATCGAAGGTGTTGCACTTTTGGGCTAAGATAAAAGCTTTAATACTGGACATCTACATTCTGTTCTCTCAACCAGAAGTGAGGAAGTAGATTCTCACGAAATAGGGATACCTTCCAAGCCCTGCAGAATAAAACATGGGCTTTATTACTATGTCAAAACTACAAGGAGATTGGTCTAATTTAATTCAGTGCTCTGTTTTCTGAGTTACAGCAGAAATGCTTCTTAAAAGACAAAAAGCAATTGTGGCTAAAAGTGTAGCAAATTGGACCTTCGGAGATATTCTTGCTGGCTACCAGTCACACAGAGTCAAACGCAGCTGTCACAGACTTTGGTGGCCTCTAGTGGCTGTTTTGTCCACATCCCAAACTCATCACATGATTTGACTCCTAAGACTGCATCTGCTCCACTTCCCAACCGTATTTGCTGGGTCACTCCAAAACCGGCATCAGAGTGAGATGATATTGAGAGGTGCAGTGAGGGAACAAGAAGGTAGGAGTTGTTACAATCATCTTAGATGCCATGTACCCATCAAGATCTACCTGTCCTCACCACTTAGAGCAGATTTCCTGTCACCTGACAGCTATAGACAGTGGCAAGGTAGCTCTGATTATGTGTTTTCCATAGATTTTCTAGCACAATTTCTTTTTAAGCCCCAGTTTAAGCTATGATGTCTAACAATGAAGTCAAGAACAAGATGTGTCTTCATGAAAAACTAATCAGCACTTAACATTGTCTTTCGATTGGTTTGAGGATTTAAAAGTTACAAAAGCAGGTTTTTAAGAATGATTTAAGTAGTTCAACAGTTCTTCAAAAGCAACAATCTGATGCATCTTGAACTGACCACAAAGCTCATGGTATCTGTAGAAATCCCCTCTACAATCTATCAAATGAAACCTAATGGAAAGTAACATTCATGGTAAAAGTTTCCTAAAAGCAGTCTAGCTTTCTCTTCGTTGGGTACAGTTCTCGATCCCACCACATTTCCTAGATCATCAACAGAGCAGTGTGGAGGCTTTAGACTGGATGAAATTTTGCTCTTCTGTATCAGCAAAGCTGAAGTCTACAAAGGCTTTAAAAGTTGCTCAGCTGAATAGAGTGGAGACACTGGAATAGCAAGGTCCCAGGCCCTGTCAGACACTGCCCAGCACAGCTCCTGGCATTGTCCAAGTTCATGGTTACTCTCAAGCTGGAAAGTGCTACTCAAAGGAAACAAAATGCTGCACAAAGACTACAGTAAACAAGCCCCACCTTCCCAAGAGGGAGGGCCAGTGCAGTTTCTCAAGTTGACAGGTGAGAAACTCAGTCCTCAGCTCCTGATAATTTTGTGCAAGTTCCAGCTCCAGCCTGAGTTACAAGCCATTCCAATTTAGCCTAAGCAGATTTTTTGTCTCTGTGTTCACTGGTTCACGTGAATATCCCCAAGCAAAACACCGTATTTGCCTCTGAGCACTACTTCCCTGATGCTGTTGGACTGTGAGCAAGGCCAGAAGCAATTTAAATGCCTCAATTTTTGTAACAGACTATTCAAGCACAGTTTTAATTCGATACTCTTTATTATGATATCCAGGAAAACAATAACAAGGTGATTGCTTATTACAGCTTCCACAGACTGGGGCTCCAGACCTTATTGTCCTGGGTACACACACGCGCACACACACACGCACGAAAGACAACCCTTGCCACAAGAACTTACAATCTACATAAACAAAACAATGATTAATCAAGAAACAAAGAGGAGGAATCACCTGCATGAGAACATGAGTTAAGTTTTGGCTTGGTATCTAGTCTGGAGTTCAAGAGTTGAAATTCCTACCCTGTTACAGTATTCTCATGGGCTGAATTTTTATCTGTTGATTACAATGCAAGATATAGTCTTCAACATAAAAAACCAATATAAGGAGACACAAAGCTCTAGACCATAATTTTTCAAGTGGTATACAGCAAAACTACAGTCTAGAGATTCAGAGATCTTGGGCACCTAGTTTCCTAAATGAGAAAGGCAGTGAGAGTGAACTGCAATATGCAAAGCAAAACCATCCAGGAATATAAATTTCTGCTGAACCAGACTAACATTTTTTTGTTTCAATTCAGTGTATCAAATTGCCTAACACTCTTGTGTGTGGCATGAAGAAGTAACAACTCTGTTGTGCTGAATGACAATGCCTGACCTTTAATGTTACCATGATAAATACAGATAAAGAATGAATACTGAAACATTATTGAATTATAAAGCTACACTTTAGCTGCTCCGATTCTGCAAAGTTTCAAATACAAAAAGAAGGAAAAGGAGTCGTCATTTCTGGCACTCTCATCACAGACTTGCCATCCTTGAGCTGGATAAAACTAAAGTATTTGCAGAAACCTAAAATAAAAGTGACAGGACACATAGAGATCAAGAGCAAGTGTATTGAATTCAAAACTAGGCCGTATTTTTTTTTTTTAAACCAGAAATAAGAGTTGTTGCCTTTTAAATTGGCAACATCAAAAGAACTTCTCCAAAAGGCAGAAAGCAGCCAGCCTAGTGCTTCTGCAGCCCAGCACTCCTCACCCATCGCTCACCAAAGGGAATGGACAGTGGCAGATGCCAACAGCGGTCCCATTTCACCCACAATGTGGGTGTGAGCTATATCCAAGTTGTATTGCAATTTATTCATCCTTAAAAGTTTCAGTTCCCATTAAGGTGGTTTGGATGACACTCAACATATTGATGTGCTTATTTCATGCATGTCTGATTCAGAAACACTCCAGCACTGATCCTAATTTAGTTCTGAAGAGCACACAAAATTCCTTAATGTGTACAGATTTAGGGTTATCAGATCCAAAACTGAGTAGCTCAGGGAGCAGTGTGAAGAGAGGATACTCACCAGACATTCACAACATCCCACAGTACATAAAACAACCCCATCAACAAACCAATAAGCATGGGCTAATGCAGTGCTCTAAAGATAATCCACCGCTCACAATGTAAGAGATTCAAATATGAACAGATGATAACTGACATCAGTTCTTTGAAGTATTTTTCTTTTTAAAGGATCTTTGAAATATTCCCCAAGCCTTCATTTTGTAGGACATTCTTATACCCTGTACCAGAAATAACCTAAACATTTGCATAACAAGATGCAGGCCTTAAACCACAGCCCCCTCTCTGGATGCCATCTCTGTATGTAGGCTCTCACCGGCCTGTAAATGTTACAAATATCACCACTGTTTCTACTTTGTGTTCCAGTCCCTTCAATACTGACATTTTCCAGAGAGAACAATTAGGACAGCAATGATCATCACTGCATAGGGAGCCTATTGAAAGTGCTGGTCTCCAACATTTACAACACAGGCCCAAAGGGCTGAGTCACAAATGGAACCAAACCCAAGTATGACCTAGGAATCAGCTGGTGAACTTCCTGAAAACAGGAAAACAAAGTAAGAGAAAGCAAACAATCCTCCCCTCCGTGTACCAAGACACGCATACAGTGCAATTCTTGCAAAGCTCTCTGGAAGACCTACTTCAATACATAAAGGGTTCAGGTGGAGAAAAAAATCTCACACCAAAAAAGCAAAAAATCCCATAGTTTCCTGGCTGTGAAGGGAAGTAATATTGTTTGTTTGGTCTAGGACAATCTATATTTTCAAAATCCCTGCTTCTACACTTGCACTTCTTGGAAACCCTGATGACAGATAAAAGGTATCTCAATACAGTAAACCACAATGAGTATTTCCCCTTCCCCCACAAGATCTGAAAAAAATCCATTAATACTTAATGGATTTGGCATGTAGGAGCTACCAGAGAGACCTGGTCCCTTCTAGTACCGATGACTGGACCCCTTTAAAGATCTCCCACACTGTAATCTAGTGTAATTTTTAAGCAACATGCTGTTGAAAGGGGCAGCTGCCTTAGAACCTGATCCATCAGTTCACCATGTGACTTTTCTTCTTGCTTATACATAACTACCTGTGAAACTCTGGGGTTCCTATCAGGCAACTAACCCAATGGCAAAAACCCAAACATGCTTGTTTTTAGGTGCACCAGCTCTCTGGTCTAGCTCACCATGCAACCAGAAAGGCTTGTGTTAGTTAAGGCAAGGGACAGAACCTCAATTTTGGCAGCAACCTACATTACTTTCAGGCTAGCATGGCTATGGAAATCCTCCCTTCCCTTTCCTATCAAGTTTTGTCCCCAAAAAAATCATCTCAAGCGCAGTCAGTCAGAAATCTTCAAAGAACAAAGGACTACAGAGGTGTATTGACTCTTTTATACCAGAGGACCACACTGCTTATTACAATTCTGGGTAATACAACTCCATAAACACAACTAAAATTTTCAAAGAAAAAGACTATTTAGAAAAAATACCAGTAAAACCTGAAGTTAGCAGAAATAGCCTACTTAGCAAATTCCTTCACCATTCCTAAATTTGGGCATGGGATCACCAGAAAAGCAGTATTTCCACATTCATGAATGATTCACACAAGAGAAATCAGTTTTTACAACCAGTCAAGGAGAAAGTGTCTAGATAAAAACTAAAACTCTGAAAATTATTTTCAGCTGCTCTGCATTCCTTGTTTGTAATTTGAAATTAAATATAATCACTTTAAAGATAAAATACTGGTTTTGAGAGAATATTCTGGCATATAAACACACATTTGGTGGTCAAAAAAAGGCTTGAAAACATCTATTGTTAAGTCTTGAAAAGTTTTGACAAGATAGGGCAAAGACAAGGAGGTTTAAGAAAAAACTGAACCCAACAAACCCCATCCACTGTCTGTGTAATTATTCAATTCAAAACCATCTGAATGGACAAAGCTTTCTCTTTGTGGGACCTGGTAATTGATGAGGATAAATTAACTACTGCCTATTTTACTTGGCGTAGGATATAATAATGAACTCCTCAGTTATCTCCATTTCTAATTTTCTTGATTCCATAATTAAGAAAACATGATTAGACAACTAATCTTCTTCATTTTACTGAATCCCAGATTACAAGCAAAGAGCCAAAAATGCAATAACACTTGGAAATCAATTTTAAGCAGTTCAAAAGAAGTTACCCAGCCAAACAATACTCTTATGCTAAAACAAATAATACCAAACTAAAAATAGAAGTCTCAATATCTTCTAAGTTTATAAATGTTTTCATCCCAAGGTATTTAAAATTACTGCTTTTGCCTCATCAAACATGATAAAGATGTATTTTTAGTTGTGACACATGAGACAAAAAATACTGGCTTCCAATACTCTATCCAAATTCTAGAACAACTGTTGTTACTTTCTATTACTTGGCAGATCCCAACAACTCCTATAAGGCAATGATGAATATTAAGCCATCATGGAAACAAAAGTGCTTTTGTAAATGTCCGAAGGCCAAGAATGTCCGTCCATAAGGCCAAAAGGAGACAAAATGCAAGGTCAGTATTAACAGTCAAGAAAATATTCTTTTGAAGTTTTTGAAAATTAACCTGAAGTTTACATTTCAAGACTACTGTGCCAAAGAATGAGGTTTACAAGAAATAGTTTGCCTTAGGGAAAAAAACTATTACAGCCCTCAGACTCCTATAAGTCTTGAAAATCTCAAGAAGTACCTTAAATGCTTCCTTCATAATTTGCTCCTTCAGTCGTTATGATTCTGACAGCCTCAGTACAACCAGATATCACAAGCAAACTGATTTAGAGTTGAAGTACCAGACTAGACACTTAAAATTTACCTGCTTTGGCTTAAGGTACAAGTTGAGAGCAAGGCACACAGAATCTGTGAAGGTTTTTCTAGAAACATCAGACACAAACCATGATTTTGGACAACGAGTACATAATGTACACAATTCTCTCAAAATTTCTGAGTTCCATTTTTCCAGTTTCATGGTCAGATCAGACAGATTCACATTTCTACCTGTTCCAATCGAGACATGGGATAGCCACTTCTACTGAAGCAGACTGGGCATATTACAGGCCACTCTGCCCCAGAGTTCTTAAGCTAAGCAAGTACAAGTCTGCCAAGCCCACCTCAGGAGCTGTGAACCAAATATTTGAGAATTGTGACTGTAATCAGCTGAAACATATAATAAATTATACTGCAATAACTCTAAATAGCACTAAACAACTGAAGAATAGATAGTTACTTGTAGTAAGGATTTTGTACTAGAAATGTTTATTCTGAAAAGTAAGCAATTGAACTGTAGAAAATACAGAATGCACATTTATTACTTTGCTGGGTATAAACTCAATTATAATAACAGTTTTTAATTAAAATTATTTTATTTATCAGCTTGATTGCTCATAATTATTCCTCGATCAATAAGCAGTTCAGTACTTGGGTTAACTTGATAGACTAATTTAGCAACTTCTTCTTAAGACTGAAATAAATGTCTCACTCATTCTCAAGTGAAACAGGTTGAATTATACCCATTACAAAAGCGTACAGAGGAAGCATTATCTGCATATTAAACTGGAAAACTAATGGGACAAAGTTTCACATTGAATACAATTATGAAAGATAATGGAAAAATTCTTAAATTTAGATTTTTCCAGTTGTAGCAGAGGCCACAATAAATCAGTTTCAAGAAGCTGTAGCTTTTAAATATTTTTTCATAAAAATATATATAGGAGAAATCAACCTATTTCCTAACAGAGGTGAAATAAAGCAAAGCAGTTAGAATAAAGGAATGTTTCTCATAACTTGATCCATTACTCTAATTCCCTCTCTATGGAGCATTAATTGCCTTCCAAAACAAACACAACATATTGTAAGAACCTCCACTCCTAAAATCAGACAGACAAGTTTTCAAAGAAGGTCCAATGCACACTAATTCTCCAAGATACATACACTTCAAAAGCACAGACAGAAGTGGACAGTGCTACTCAAATTAACTTTCTATGACCATACACACTCCCTTCTAAGTTTCAAGTGCTAAAAGCTATATCTCAAAAAGATGTTTTGTTCCTTGTAAGAGATTTCTAACCAAAAAAACAATAAGACTCTGCAACATTTTCAATTAGTTCAGTTTTGTTTTAATGATATGGGGCAATTCTTAGAGCAGACATTGTGCAGCTAGTAACTACCAAATAAAGAGGTCTATTGGTGTAGTCTTGGAATCCCAAATTGAAGTGTAAATTTGAGTCAAGGTAATTAACTGAAAACCCAGAGTATCTGAAAATGCATACTATATTTTTACTTCAATTTTGCAATACTTCTTGAGGAACTTGGAAAAAGTGAAGTTGGTAGAACAGTATCACCAAGATTACAAAAACTGGAAGGAAATAATACACTGCAATAGTGATCCTCATTAAGTTATTCATCACAGTAAATATTTAAAAAAGCGTCAATATTTTTTAAAAAGTGTTGAATCCTCCCCCCAAGTATCTGAAGAGAGATATACCTTTTTCTTTAGTCAAAATGGCTTTTTAAAAAAAGTTTCCCAAAATAACAGCAATAATCAAAAAACATGAATTGTATTTTCTTTAATCCATAGTATCTCTAGTGCTGAAGGGCCATCCATGTAAAAAGCAGATTCTTTGGGGACATTAGTCAATTAACTTAATAAAACCCAGTTTTACGAGGATTTATCCTTCCTGTTGCGAGGCGAGTCTGCTCCATTTGAGGTCACTGTTCCATTTATTCCATTTTCTAGAAAAAAGGAAGAAAACATTTTTAAAACACAGTGAGATGCTTTAGATTTTATTACATTTTTGTGGGTCCTACACAAACAGCCTTTTAACTTCTTTTCTGATGTACCTTCTTTGTTAAACCTCTTAATTGTCATTCAGAGTACAACAGTATAATCAAGTTTTTACAAAGTGCAATATTTAAAGTTTACTACAATAAATTCCAGCTTCCTGATGTGGCCAGGCACTGACGTGTGCATTATATACATCTAGACCAAAAATCAAGACCAGTCACCGTATTTTGGAAGATATTCTGTGAAAAAGTAAAGCACAACCTGTAGATGAGACGGTTCTGTGAAATTCTGGAGACACAGTATATACACAATTCTCTGCTAAAGGTCTTAATTATTTATCCCACCTACTTCATATTATAAGTCTTGCTAAAATTACACTCCTTTGCTTACCTTTACAAGCATTTGATACATAGAGGAAATCCTTTATGCACACATATACTCAAAATTTTTAAAGCATATACTTCAAAATACAGAATTCATTTATGTTATGATGAAGATATTTACAGAGATAAAAGAGAAGTAAAACATTAGCTCAGATTTGCAATGAGTATGTGTAGGTGGAAAGAGTTCAAGATCAGGCATCTATCTAAGAGGACAAAGCAAGAATTTGTTACCAGCTGCAACTCTCTACTTCTATCCCACTTCAAGGCCAGCTTGAAGATCTTAAGAAGGTTAATCTGTTCAAGCCCCACAGTGATGATTTGTTACCAAAAGCTTCTCCTAAACCAACGATGCACAATCTGTGGCTTTATGGTGCATAGAACTAGTAAAGAATTAAAAGTAACCCCTTTATTCAGTTTCACCACAACCGAGGAAACAGATGTTGCCTGACAGTAACAATATTTATAACACAGATCTAAAGAGCATAGTGCATAGGCAGCTACAATGCTTGCAGCCTAACATTTCTGCTCTGACTCGTATCATTCTGACTTCAAGCAACAGTTGCTGGTTTATTGGGTGCCTTTTAAAAATTATATATATATTTACATTTTTTTTTACAAAGGACTGGCTAAACTTATTTTTTCCATCTGCAGATGTGTTGAAGGTCACCAGTGTATGCTCAGTCTACAAAAACAACTGTTGGCCTCCCTCTCTCTCCCACAACACCCAAATGCTCCCACTTATGCAAATAAGCAACAAAAAAAGTAACAAAGAGAACCACATATGAGCACAAGACCAGACACAGTCCCAAAGAGTCAAAGTCTGTTTGACCACAGACCTGGCTGTAAATGACACCACCATTTTAAGCCTACATAAGGTGGTCTTTGGATATTTCTGAAAATGTTTGAATTATTTTTAAATAAAGAAGCTTAAAAACAATGGACTAGACCCAAGCCAGCTAACTAAAATCGTATTTTCTTACACAGTTTAGGTAGAACAAAGAATATGAATCAGCATGTGGCTGGGTACCCCACCTACATCACCAGCACGATTTTTCTACCGTCATTTCTTGCTTTTGGCATAGACTGAAAGTAACGCATTTTATCGTGTCCTGGCTCCCAACAAAACATTCAACCACAAAAAAAAAAAAAAAAGGTGTTTTAAACAGTTCGATTGCATATATTACTCCTTCAAAAACACTGTTTTGCAGCACCCTATCCAAGTGTTCCGAACCAACAATGTAATAGGAGTATTCAAAACAGAAGAATTTGAACGGGCTGAGGTCTTTTATTTCTATTTAAAATACGGAATAAAATACTTCAGTCTTCAAGACAGGCATAATTCAACTATTTTTTTAATTAAACCACGACTCCAATTAACTGACTTTTTTTCTATTTGTTTACCACTTGCAAGTCTCCATTGAAGTTGGGTGAAACAGTTGGGTGAAACACAGCAGATTCACTAAACTAAATGAATGATATAGATTAAGAGATTTTTAAAAAGCTATTACATTTCTGACTCTCTGATTAAATTGCCATCAAGGCACATATTTTAAAATTATTTGACATAAAAGACTTAAATTAAATTTAAAAAACCCATAGTGAGAAAGCCATGAACATGAAGCTCTGATTAAATAGGACACTTACATACGAAACTACCTTCACTCAATTATAAAAAAAAAAATCCACCTGAATATTCAGATGCAAAAAAACCCCCCAACACTACATAAAAGCCAAGTTGAGATAATTACAAATCATCTAAAGGGAGTGCAGCAATATCCTAAAACATATAATTTTAATAAAAATAGAAACTTGGGAGAAATAAAAAAAAATTTTTGATCTTCCACCACAAATCTCAGCTCTCAGTGCAAACAGTCCTGACACATTAACATTCAACGTGTCAAAAAGTGGAAAAGGTTGGTAATACATCATTGGGAGCAAAGAATCCTGCTGAAAAAAGATTTTGAAACAATTTCTGCCATTTCAAAAGAGTGCAGAAGTTATTCAAGCTAGCAATTAAATACACAAAAGTTGAACTGTTGGTGCAACACAGTCCAGGAATTAATTTTTTTTTTTAAAAAGAGCACATAACTTTTTCTTGGAGGAAAGAGCATTCAGTTCATCTTTCATGACCTTTCCATAAAAAGGGTGTGACATAACCAAAAAGTCAAACCTGGACTCATCAGCTCACTTCCAAATGCTTCAACACAGGTTTGAAGTAGTAAGTAGTTATTACCTTTCCTTAAAGAACTATCACTTTTTATTTTTTGTAAAAACAGTTCAACACAAAACTTTTCACTGGGTGAATCATCAAACTACCTCTTTGCCCTAAGGCCTCAGAATTTTGTGGTAATAAAAAACAAGCTTGAAATCCACTGCAAGAAAATTTTACAAATAAGTGTCTAAGGGAACAGATCTAAAATTGCATCTGTTTCCTTTTTATAAAGGAACAAAACGTAAGGATGACACATTTTGTTCAAGTAATGAAATTAAAGATAATAAAAATATCATGCTGCATAAACTAAAAAAACACAGTATTTCCCTAATTTGGGCACCTAGAAAACCAAACAATATATAGGTTTTTTTAAAATCTATTCTTCCCACAGTAATATTCACCACTACTGCTTCTGTAAGCTGAGTCATCTCACAACTTAAACACAAAATGCTTCTTCAGCAAACTAAAGTTGGTTTTGAGAAGTCAAGGTGACAGAAACACTGAAACTACAAACCTCTTTCTTTTCTGGAAGTCTTTCCTTTAGCTGATACAAACTTCTTTTTCACTGACTGAGGCTGAGAAGAAGAATGCTCTCTCCACCTCCGAAGCTGGAAATTAATGAACTTCCACATCATAAATGCTTGAGTCATGCAGATGGAGGCCAACACACTGATTCTAGAAACAAACAGCAGGTAAACTTTTATCAATATGTTTGTCTCATTATTTAAACAGAAAAGGAAAGTAGAACACCTCAGGTTTTTTGACAACTTCCACCCCCTTCTCCAGGTAACATCCATTTTTTAAGCCAAGAGTTTGCTCGCATAGGGCGAGACGGGGCTTAAGCACAGATGATCAAAACTAGATATAGAGTCATAGTGAAATCTTTGCCCATGAGAAGTGATAAGTACTAGGTTTCTTTCCTGCTGTCTTTCTCAGAATTACTCACAGGGTACCAGGTAGTAACACCTGAAAATGGTTCAGGAGTGTCTTGCAGTACAGAGTATCAATTTTGCAAGATAATGCTGACATTGTCAATATTTCAGTAAGTTCCTTTTCTGCATTCATATGAAGGCTAGGTAGTTGGATCATGCAGCAGCAATATGAGCCATAATAAAGGCAGAGAAAGAGGCAGAAATCTTCAGTCAGGACCAAAGACGCTCTTGACATAATGCCTTGACCTCTAAGATAAACTCACAGCAATTATATCTAGAATTCAATTTACTAACTCTAAAACATTTGACAGTAGTGTCTCTATTCCTTTCAATTCTGTTGGCTCGGTTTGGGGTTTTTTTTGTAGTGTTTTTTGTTTGTTTGGTTGGTTTTTTTTCAGCCAAAAGAGAAATCAGTTACAGACTTCTCAGCTGTAGACTGTAAATCAGTCAATTCATTTCACTGTGCCTTAGAACTTTCTTCCATAAGCTATTCCCATTGGTTGCATGAAAACACTCAGCAATTCAGAATTACTGGCATAAGTACCATATCATTTACATTGTGTATTCAACATGGATTTGCAGCACATGCTTAAGAACTAGTTCAAGTGTACCATACCTAACAGCCAGGATATTGAAGTTCCCAGTACTGAAATTCAGCTGCTGATCTTCTGCTCTTGCCAGTCCAAAGCCAAAAGTGAGGACTGAGAGAATCAAGGTGAGAAGCCTTCCCAAAACAAAAAGAACTGCCCACAGTGAAAATCTAGAAATAAAAACATCACAAACACTAAATGAACTTTCCATTCAAAACACATGCACTAACAATGCAAATGTTTACCCTTCATCATGCAAATTTGTTTGAAATGTAAGATCTTAATTAGATTCATGATTTTGCACCTATCTTAAATGCATCTTTTATTATGGTATGAAAACTAATTTCAACTCAATGCAAAGTGCTTTCCAGTAATATTAGAACAAAAGAACATTATTAATTCCTACAGAACTGGCTGTACTAGCAACCTGTCCTGTTCCTTTCTCTACAAAACTTTTTAAAATAAACACATGAGTCCACATTGAGAGATTTTATTTCATTTTATACTGCTAACATTATTTAGTTAAATAGGCTAAAACAAAGTAAAAAAGTATACTGATGGTTTAGAAATATAAGTAATAACATTAGTCTGGAGAACTGTGGTGGCTTAAGAAATACTGTTTTAACTTCCTTGTAATTTTGGTTTCTGGTTAGTTAAATGCTAAGGGCTTTAAGACAGAAATTACATGCATTTTAAAGATAAAGTCTATTTACCCTTTCTGGTATTTTTCATCACTGAAGTAGAAAAGACGGGATATGTGGAAAAGAAATTCAACGAAGTAATGCAATACCAGCAGAACAAGTCCAAGATGGGTCAGACTACCAAAACAAATAAAACAAACATTCAGACATTTTGTTAGATGTTTAAGGCAGAGAATGGAGCCAGCCTAAGTTTACAATCAACTTACTTCAGGAGATAGGCTCCAGCAATATGAAAGAGGTAAAGTCCAATGTAGACAATCTGGCGAAAGATATCTTCCTATCAGGCAGAAAGAAGTGACCATGTGTTATACACAATGTTATACAGTATTGTACCATGCTATCTGTTATTACAAACTGTTCCCTAGTCTTGGAAATCCTTCTTGGTTTTTCAGCTACCTTAACATGGACTCTGGTCTGGCACTGAATTACTCAGCCTGGATCATCTAATTCCACACATAACTTATTGCTTACTTAACAGTAATATTCTGTATCTTACATATGCTACTGTGAGAAAAGGCATCAAACACGGAAAAGATACTTTTTAAAAGGATCCACTTCTATTTATTATGACCACTGTAAATTTGTACAAGCTATTAAAATACTTATTTCGTATGTATTACTGTATCATCAGATCCTACAGTTCCTCATGTTTGCTGCCCATCAAATTGTCAGATTGCAACAGAATAAAATAAAGTCTACAAATCAAAATAAAAAGTTTTTCAAGTGTTGACATCACTTTTAAAAATTCAAGGCCATCCAAAATTCTGGAATACTGTTGCTGGCAAATACAGAGAATATTGTTATTAACCAGTCACGCTAAACCACATGGTCTCAGTTTAAGTCAAGTTTTAGCCAGCCCTATTAAACTGAACACTTCATGAAGATGAAATAATAAAGAGGAAAACACATAGCACATGGAAAGCAGATTGTGCTGTCTATGAACACAAGAACCACTGAAGTATGCCAGATCATGATAAAAATCTATTTCAGACTGGTAGCAGAGTACATTCAGTTGTGCTAAAGATATTCCTTTTTGAAAAGATTCTCTAATCTTCAAGCAAGGATCTTTAGCTTTATCTTGTATACATGTAATTAAAAAAGGCCTAAAAGTTTAATCTTACAGGAGCTATACTATGTTATTCAATACTCAGTATCAAATCCAACAAACTCACAGAAATAACAATCGTGACAACAGCAAACACCACACTCATAATAGACAAAGAGCAAGAAAACAGGTGGAGAAAGACCTACACTAAATTATCTGAAAGAAAATGAAAGATTAGTTATTTCAGACAAAAACAATCATCAGTACCAATGGTCAGTTTCTCTAAGCACAGCCAGGACCAGCCTCCTACACTTCAACTTTACAACTGAGGTAACATTTAAACAGCCTATGCTACCTGCTTAGACAAACTGTCAAAGACTGCAGGCCTTGTGGAATAATGCACATGGAGGTATACATGACTATATAGGAACCAGAGTTATTTTCTTGTTTATGTCAGCAGGACAGATAACTAAACCTGAGTAAAAGCTGTAAAATTCCTTCACGAGAAGGAACACGACAAGGAACCTAAGATAGCAGAGGTTAAGCTGTGGTTAAAGAAATATCAACTATGTACTTGCTAAAACAAATGAACTATCTCCCTTTAAACTTAATGCAAAAGTCAAGCAGCAACCAAGTAAAACACTACTATTCAACATACAGCACTTAAGCCACTTGTGACAGCTTTCTTGAAGTTATTTTAAGAAAAATCTCCACACTTGGCTGTGAAGTCAAATTTGAGAGGTATCACTAGCACAATATGGGAACATCAGCTGCAGTGTATCTGCAAAACAGTATTCATACTGCATCTGAGCAGCATAAAAACAGTGCATCTCATTACTATTTTACCAAGCCTCTTCTGGGCTCCTGTACAAAGATCTATTGGTTATGCAACACCTATGTTTCATTTTCTTGAATAAAGCAGAACTGGTAAGAGAGATGCAGCCTAGTCACAGAGCAGCAACAGTCGCAGAATGGTTTGGGCTTGAAAATATCTTTGTGGATCACCTTGTCCAACCCCTGTATCATGGGCAGGGACATCAATCACTTGATCAGGTTGCTCAAAGCCCCATCCAACCTGACCTTGAACACTTCAAATGAAAGCGAATTCACAACTTCTCTGGGCATTCTGTTTCAGTGCCTCAGCATCCTCATCATAAAGAATTTCTTCAGACCTTCACTAAACCTACCCTCTTCCAAAATCATTGTTCCTTGTTAGTACAGATCCCAATAAAAAGTCTCTCTTCATCTTTCTTATATGCCCCTTTTAAACAGTGAGAGGCTACTGTAAGTTCTCCCTGGAGCCTTCTCTTCTCCAGGTTGAGCAACCCCAACTCTCTCAGCCTGCCTTCCTAAAAGGGGCGCTCCAGCCCTCTGTTCATCTCTGTGGCCCTCGTCTGGACTTGCTCACAGATCTGTACCTTTCTTGTGCAGGGAACCCCAGAGCTGGATGCAGCACTCCAGGAGCAGTTTCACCAGAGCAGAGTAGAATCCCTTCCCTCTACCAGCTGGTAACAACTTGTTATGCAGCCCAGGTGACAACTGGCTTTCTGGGGTGCAAGGGTACATTGCCAGCTCATGTCCCACTTTCATCCCCCCAGTGCATAAAAGTCCTTCTCTGCAGGGCCATTCTGAACCCATTCATCCCCAGCCAGTACTGATGCTGAGAATTGCCATAACCCAAGTGCAGGACCTTGCACTTGGCCTAACTTCACGAGATTCACAAGGACACAGTCCTCAAGCCTGTCAAGATCCTTCTGGATGGCATTCCTTTCCTCAAGCAAACCAACTGCAACACTCAGCTTGGTGTCATCTGCAAACTCGCCAAGGACGCACTCGATCCCTTTGCCCGTGTCATGATGAAGATGTTAAACAGCACCGGTTCCAGTACAGACCCTTGAAGAACATTACTGCTTTTCACTTGGACATTGATTCACTGACTCCAAGTCTCTGGAAGCAGCCACCCAGCCAGTTCCTCATCCATCTAACAGTCCATCCACCAAATCCATCTCTTTCTAATTTAGAGGTAAGAATGCTGGGAGAATCCTGCCAAGAGCTTTAACAGAAGTTCAGGTAGATGACATCAGCAGCTCTTTCCTAATCTGCTGATGCAGTCACTCCACCATGGAAGGCCACTAAATTAGTCAAATATCATTTGCTCTTGGTGAAGCCATGTTGAGGAGTTTACAACAGGAAAGTTCAAGCAAGAAACTCTCTATGCAAAATGATCCTGAGCAAAAAACATTCAAAGAGATTTTATTTTGTTCCAGGAAGGCAAAAAAAGGTGCTACAAAAAATCTGCGTCAAACTCAGTGTTCTCAGAACCCGAACAGAGAAAACCCTTAATGGAAAAATGATGCTGTTAAAAATAGAGCACTGAAAAAAAATTCAATACATAACTAACCAGAATTTCTGATGAGGAAAATGCTATTTAAGTCAAATCCCAGACTTCCATACCCCTTTGATGTATAGAATTATTCACCGTTTATATTCTACACCTGTATAATGATTCATGAAGCAACTGTGATTTCAATGACCCTATTCAGTCTATCAATTCTGAGAAATAAAACAAAACAAAACAAAAAAAGTGCTGGAAAGAAAATCTTACATTCATTTGCTCTAGGGAAAATTCTTTCAGTGAATGAAAAAGACCAGTATTTTTTATTCACAAGAGATATTTAGAGATTTTACTGTAATTAGGATTTAACTGAAAAGAAAAAAGCCACTTTGCTCTGGAGTTCTTCTCATTTACTTTTTGAACTTACTTTTTTAGTTTTCTGGAAGTACAGTTCTGGAAAAGCATGAAACCAGTATGCCAACTGTAAGATGTAGAAAAACTTCATTTGAAACCTGTACAATACAGCAAGAATTGAAGAATATTACTTATTATGAATTAACTTAAAACATTACAGAAGCTTCTAGTGAACTCCTACCAGCCAACTCTAAACTAATATTTTTAAAAACAAAATCATTAAGACAAAGCTCACAAAAACTTAATTCTTTAAGTAATAGCCTACAGAAAAAGAACTTTGTATGCTACAAGTTGTCAAAAGAATCAAGAAGCTGCATAAATATGACCAAAAACACATCAGTGACTAATTCAGTTTTACAAACTACTTATTTTACACAGATTGTACGTGACACACTCTAGGCTTAAAACACTCCCTCCTCCTCCCCAGCAATCCTCTAAGGAAGAGGCCTTACGGAATCAGAGTGTGCGGATAGTCCCTCCACAGGGAGGTCGGATCTGATATATAGTTCTCCTAAAAAATGAAAAAAAAAAAACAAAACAACCCAATAAACGCTCTGAGATGTTACTTTCTAGTCAGAAATAATGACTAGACACACATGTATGCATTTATGTACATGCACACGTGTACATACAAAAATGCACACATCTACATACACAAGTAAAAGCTACAGGATCTATAAATTTTCTTTTTTAGAAAACTCTTAAGAAATCACAAATAAACAAAACCAAACCAACCCAGAAAACAAATCTCCCAAACAAAAGACAGTTGCACTGGCTTAGGAAAACAAAAAGCAAACAAACAAATCAAGTGATCATTCAAGATATAATGTCTTTATGAGACGGAAATTATTGCAGCATTACTACAGCCACAAGTCTTTTCTTGTAAACTGCTGAAAACTTTGAACTTAACTAATAGAAAGAAAGTTTTTCCAGGAGTTATTATGTTAAAATAAAAAAACCCAAAAAAACGGAGGAACACTCTTCCCCTTCTATGAAGCTAAGCTCATACACATCCAGCCACTAGCAAAGAGCGTGTCACCTAAAAGCACACACAGACCTGAGGCTACAGCAATCTGTCATATACCCTTTCCCTGGGCTCCAGAATGCTATGTATGGTGTTTTCTAAACATTTTATGTTAATGAACCAATACAAAAAACCTCCACAGAGAATTAAGTACCATAATAGAGTTTAACAGTTTTACCTTATTCACTTCAACAGTAAATCAACTCAAGACTGAGCAACAGTAACATTACACTCAGTTACAACTACAACCTGCACAGAATACTTAAACTTATCCCCACTTTAAAACCAGTTAAAAATACAAAAACAAGCCACAACCATATTCATCATCAACATAAGTGAATTTTTTAAAATCTTGAAATACAAACAGAAGAAGAAGCATACTTACAGAGACAAGAATACTCGTTCCCCAAACACAGGAGAAAAGGTAGAATGCACTAAGTTGCCCAGACTCATTGAACTTGCTATGTTTTGTTTTTGAAAAGTGCATTTTCCTGTTAATTTTCTGAAATGAAAGTTCACTGTTATTTATATGCTGCAGTACTTAACATCTATTTGGTATCTGCATTAGAATATCTAAAAGTTTTAATGCATGTTTTTACAGTTAAAAACTCTAATGCAGAAGTTTACTTTCAAGTTAATAGTCTTACAGTCTAATTAAAACCTGTCAATTATCTTGATGAAAGGAATTAATATTTTGTACTTACATCCAGTACATACTCCTGAATTATAGCATGTATGATTATTGCTACAAGCATGTAGAAGAAAATTGTAGCCAAGTCTTTGATGCCATAGTAATAGAGAGAGACTGTTTCTGAAGATTGTTCTTCTAAAAGACAAACAGTATTAATTGTTAGGCACTAATACAGTTTAATGGTTAATAAGTTTATTTCTCAGAGTGAAACCTTTCAGACAGAAGTAGCCTGTAGTTATCTGAAAAATAAAAGTCAAATTAAACTGCCACTATGAACTAGATCACTAGACTGTTTACAGTTATCTTCTCCATCACATCACAACCACATTTTGAGAGGTGCTATAAAAATAAAAACTTAAGTGCACTTAGGAAGCTTATCCAAATACACTGAAAGCAGACAATGAAAATATGTTAAACTATCACCCCACTTTGACAATTAAGGATGGCCACCTGCAAAGCCAGAGTAAGAATTCAAGTGAATTTATCTACCAGTCTGATGGTGTTTCAGCACTAATGACAAAACAGCAGAACTGAAACATTGTCTCTAACCTAATTAGTAAAAACAGTGTTTGAATAAAGTGGAATCCTTGAAAGCTGTTCATTATCTATTCAGATTGACAAATTCCCTTTCTGTCAAGTCTAGGAATCATGGCATACTAATAATGTCTGATACATTGTCTCATATTCTGCAAGATACATACCTGTGGCAGGAATGGTAACATTATACTGAAGTGTAACAAAAATGACAGCTGCTTTTGCTGTAATCTGAAAGAGGAAAAACCAAAAGTGCTATAAATTCTCATGGAAATAAACTACATTGAACTGAAAACATTTGCCCATAGTTTTGGCACCCTTGCCCAGCATGTTTGTCTCCTCCCCAAAAAAATGATCAACTCCCATTATCTCACCGTTGCACCTGACTTTCCAAGGGCAGCACACATTGCGTGGTCTTTATAGTTTTGTTTACAGAATACTCAGCCTGCCAAATGAAAGATCCTTGCAAATGCTACTTACAAACAGCCTTTCCAACAATAAAATGAAGACATGCTACAATTCTGTCTTTAGTCCATACTGTATTATTACATTAACAGAATGTAAACTATCACGGAGTCCCTAGACCATGATGCATTCAGCAGTGCCTGGGAATAAACTTAATTTAAAAGTACCTTTTTTATTTGACAAAATTTGTAAGTCAGTTATCATACTCATAAATCTGTGGGTGATCTGAAAAATGTGGACAGGGAAGGGAAAAAAGTCATGAAGAACAGAAAACAATTTCAGGCCAGTGGGATACCAACTCAGTATAATCAGCATTCTTTCGACCCTGGGGATCCTTTGGCAAGAATCATAAAACAAATGAAATTGAATTTAGCAGTAGTGGCACTACCCCATTATGATGTGCTGTAAGAAAAAACAGAATGAAAAAAAGCAATTTGAAGAGGTTTATCCTAATGGCTTTCTTTGGGGAGTGGGGCAGAGATATTCTAAAACCCCCAACAAATAAGATGGAGTACAAGTTCTTATTTGACAATAAGCATAAACCTATTTTTAACTATAACACATCTTCATTGAATCCCAACATGAATCAACATGCCCTAAATGAGAGGGAAAAATAACTGTGCTTTACCATATTCATGATCAGATAGTTTCTCATTGCTGCAACAACTCAGTGTCTACGTGGTAATTAATAGGGCTGACAAAAAACCCAAGCCCCTTCAGGAATCTTGGAAGGATATGCTGAGTGTCTGAAGATAATGATTAGATTACTACCAGTACTAATTATTCACAGGAAGTGAGATTTTAAAAACTAGTGCTTTGTCAACAAGCCCTAGATTTCCTATGAAACCCTGAATACGTGGCAGACTGTTCAGTTCATGTAACTTCAGGGAATCCAACTAGTTTGCTTAAATTCGTGAAGTTGCCTTGGGCTCCCTATTCATCAAGGGAGCCCTCAGAGGACAATTCAAAATAGTATTCAATCCTGAACTGCCCTTTGAAGGCTCTGTCAGCTACTCTCAATACTGGAACTGTACAAGTCAAGCATCGTAAACACCTTACCATACCACCATTAACCGCAACAAGTGATTTCCAAGACCTATATCAAAGCATTTAAAAAATTTCAACATACCACATCTGAACCAATAATGACACATAGCCTTTTTATGCTGGGTTAGAAGACACTGTGGGTTAAAAAAAATGGAAACAAAAGAATTCCGCACATTCAATCCCTCAAAACTTCTAACCCTACTAGTAATACTGTTAATACAGTAAGCCTGATGTAGGCACAAAATGTAATGGTTTAGGTTCACATCTTTAATTTCATTCCCCAGAAAACCACCATATAATGGCTGTCTTGGTGATTTTTGATAGCAAACCCAAATACAACAGTGTAGCTGATCTGCCCTGTTGTCACTTTTCATAGATTGATCTATCTTCTTCCTAACTCCACTGGCCTTTAGTGCTGAGCTGTACCAACAGCTGGATAAAACTATCTTGAAAACCATCCCTATAAAAAAAAGGTCCACAACCCTTAACAAATGTCTAAAATAAATATCTAAACAAATATCTAAAATACCAGAAACATTTGGTCTACAGTGTCTTCATTTGATCGTCAGTGATCTTAGATCACTGATAACATTTTGGCAGTCACACAAGTGATTTACCTTTCCAGTGCCAAAAAGGCACGTTCTAAAACATCTGCATTCAACATGGGGGCCCAGAGAGCGGAGGGCCTGCAGCAGGGCCGCCCTCAGGCCGGAGGGAGAGCTCCCCTCGGCCGCTGCTAAACCTCGGCGCATCTCCGAGGCGGGAGGAGGCGGCGCGGGTGCCCAGCCCGGCCGAACGGCGCCCGGAGCCGCCGGGATGCTCCGCGGGCGGGGGGCGGTGCGGGGGCGCGGGCAGGGGGACCCGAGCGGCGGCCGTAAGGACACGTCACCGCTACCTTCCCGCCGCGCCGCCCGCCGGGAGCCGTAGTGCCGCGGGGCCCGGCGGGGCCGCGCACACAAAGAGCGGGGGATCGGCTGTCGCGGCCGGGCCTCGCCCCCCCGCCCCCGCCCCGCCGTGCCGCGCACTCCTCCCCCCCTCCCCGGCTGCCACGTAACCTCGCCGCCCGCAGGAACTCCCGCTGCCGCGGCAGGCAGCGCGCCGCCCCGCTCCCGGCCCCGCACGGCCCCCCGCCCGAGGCGGCGGGGAAGCGGGACCCGGGTCCTGGTGGCAGCCACGGCTGCGTCTCTCCAACATGAGCCGGGGAATAGGGCGTTCCCTCCGGAGAAGCGGGGATGCGCCGCGGGGAGGGTGCCCGCGCTGGTTCTGGGGCGGTGTGGCGGGGGGGTTCGGCTCCACTCCCCGTGTACAGCGGGGCGGGCGGGCAGGTGCGCCGGGAGGCGGCGGCGCTGGCTGGGGGAAGCCGCAGGGCTCTGCCGCCCGCCCGCGCAGCCTCCCCCGCTGCCACGGCACTCCCGCGCCCTCCCTCCCCTCCAGCACCGAGAGCCTCCGGTGATGTGGGAGGACGCGGGAAGAGGACCCCCGGCGGGGGCGTCGGTTGCCGCCTCACCTCGAACATGAGCCCCAGCAGGAAGATCATGGCCATGCAGGACACGATGTCCGCATGGTTCTGCACGATGAACTCGTGGCTCAACACCGGCGGGTTCTTGTTGCTCTTCTTGCGGATCGCCATGGCGGGCCGGGAGCTGGGCGCCGCCGCCGCCGCCTCCCCGCTGCCAGCACAGCTCCTCTAGCCGCGGCCAGGAAGAGGCGGAGGGGGAGGAGGCGGCCGCGCAGCCGGGGAATGGAGCGCCGCTGCTCCGCTTCCCCCGCCCCGCCGCCAGCAGCGCCCCTGCCGGCCGGCGGCAGCTCCGCCCGCCCGCGCTGGCGAGGGCAGCGCCCTCCAATTCAAACCCACCAACCCGGGGCGCGGCGTAGCCGGAGCTTGTCGGCACAACCGAGCGGAGCCGTGTCGTGGCACCTGGGCAATGGTGCAGCGTCCCTGGCAGCGCTGGCCGGATACTCGCTGGCGGTAGGCCGAATCCCGCGCTAGGCACCGGCCCCGCTTCTCTCTCCTATCGAGGCAGCGGCGACAGAAAATGACGGTGGGTCTCCTCCGGGATCGCGGAGGAGGTGCGACTTAACAGAGCGGGTTGTCCCCGCTTCGGGTCGTGCTGCAAAGCCAGCCCGGACTCTACTCCCCACCGGCACCCCCACCCAGATTCACCACTGATGTCTCTCCTCCACCGCGGGTTCTGGCTAAGTTCAGCTGCCACCAGACCCCGGCCATTTGGCTTCCCGGAAAGCGTGAGGAGGCAGCGCTCGCTGGGCTCGTTCTGGCCCACGACTGAGTGGCAGCCGCACGGTGTAGGCGCTCCCGGGCCGGCAGCGAGCTCCCGCCGCCTCTCCGCTCACGCGGTACTGTGTAGCCAGAAAGAACAGTAACAAGACACCCAATTCCAAGAAAGCAGACAGGAAGAAAGCCAACCGGGAAGTACAGAAGGAAGAGATATTACGAGAGTAGCTAGACGTGGATTAAAAAAACCAACTCAGTAACAGAAGGCTCCTGCCAGGTTAAAGCGATGAACGAAGAGGTTTAAGAAACCAACGCTGATGCAGCGCTGATTAAGGTCGAGTTCAGCGATCCTCCACCCCTAGCAAAATTCATGCTATTTTTATTCATTAGGGTTTCTCTCAGGTAGATACTCCCAGTGGATATGTGGAAAAGAAATATAAAGAAACTGACTAATCTATAGCTGAAATTTAATGTTGTCAGAATGGCTTTTGCTGCCAGCAGCTAATGAATACAGGGCAAGAAACGAAGGTGTTGATATTTGGTATGCTTTGCTTTGCTAGAACTGAGAGTGTGCACCAAATATATTGTATGAGCTGTTTTAAATAAGGTTGATTTCTTCCAACAGTATGGAACAGTGACTCATGGAACAGACCAGGTTTTTCAACTGTGAAACACCTCCATCAGCTGTGCAGATGCTCAGAGATTTTCTATGAATTTATCATAAGACAGCTATATTTGGTGTCTGGAGATGATCTAGGACACTTAAAAATACAGAGAAAGCCATCGAAAAATTTCCTTTCACAGCTGTATTTTTAAAAATGATTGAACAGAAGAAGCATTCATATTTTAGTCCCAAGATTTTTTTATATTCTAGAAATGCCTTAATCCCCTGGCTGCACCAGTATTCTGTAAATGTAACATTACTTCATCAGTAACAATGCGAAAGTATATCCCTTATTGCACATGTTATAGTTATGGATGTAATATACTCCACCTGTGAAATACACTGGATTGGAATAAAAATCCTTTTTGCAATAGAAGTCTGCATCTATTTCCCACCTCACTTAAAAGAAATCAGGTCATTTCATGTCCACAGAACATAACAAACAGGACTTAACTGGGACAAGACATGCTTTCCTCAAGCTTTAATCAGCAAGTGCCTGGCTAGATATCCTGTCATACAGGCCCTCGGTTTCAGCTTGGCTGTGTGTTTGTCCTGATGCTGTACTGTAAACTGCTACACTGAAATGGAAAACAAGACAACTTGTCACCTCACCTGGAGTTTCCACACCTTCCTTTTATCAGGAGTTTCCTCTTCTGCCACATGAAGTTTCGTATGGCACTTTAGGAAAAGTGGGATCGTCAGCCCTCAGTCTGCTGCTTGCCATGGGGGGCTGGTCTATGTTCGCCAGGTTTATTTCCAGACATCCACATTTTCCAGTGCTAGGCTTCAAAATGATCACATTATTTCAGAAGGAAGTTCCCTACAATCTGAGTCAGGGGGAGTTCCTCTGTCATCTCCTCACAGAAGCCATCATCACACGTGGCTTGCCAAGACCTTGCCAAACAAAGCAAATACAGCATTTCAGGTGGCAGGATCACGGAGACTTTGGCAGGAAGCCTATTATGGCACCTGCAGTAACAAGACACAAACAGAGCAATACCCTATTTGGGAACCTTGCCTGAATTTACTTATCATCAAACATGCTTAGATAGAACCAAGAACAGTATTTTAAAACAAATACAAGTAAACAAATTAGCAAGGAACAGAATGGAAAACTTTGATGGTAGGTTATACCTACCATCAAACTCCTAGGTCTTAGACATAATAAATTATGTTGCCTCTCAGCACAGGATCTTGAAATTAGCTGCCAGAAAGGCTGGAAACACAATTTCTGCTTCCTCCAGCTTCTGTCCCCAGCTGTTTAGAAAGCTATCCCAGCAACTGGTATTACCCAGTCTAACCTAATAAGACAGAAATAGCCCCCTCTCCTCTTTTTATTTGAAACTTTTAATGCATTCTGCACAGATGAACATGTTCATACAAGGGATGTGAACAGGTTAATCCCCATTTTTATACATACATGGCATATAGCTTGCATTGCCACCTTATTTAAAATAAACATTCCATTTGACATAATCAACAAGGAACCTTGAGACTTTTTCAACATGCCCCAGCAAAGTATCCTTTATTATATATACAACTTAGTAACAGTGCAATTTCTGCTCTTAATATTCCAAAGACACCATACATGAGCAGTAATGATTTGTCTGGTTAAACAGTCTTTTTCCTTGGTTTTTTTTTGAAGATATCAGGCATTTGCAGCACAGAACATGAAGTTTTCTCTTTGTATCCTCTTGCTTTCTCTGCTATCTTCAAGTTCCAGTAATTCTTTAATTGGATTCTAAAGCCATTTGCATGTATTTAAAAATGTATAGTAAAACAGAAGAAAATTGTTAAGTGAAATTGGATTTCTTCTTTAACTCAGAAAGGTAGTAAGACATCACCTCCACATAGCAGTTTCCTGCAGTCTTAGGTTCTCAGACCTCATGACAGAAAACTGTGTCATTTCACTGAGATTTCTATTTTCCTGAAGCAAAATGACACCACTCGGACCATGTGAATTATCTTTCTCTCTTTTTCAAAAAGCAGTGATAATTATGCTTTTATTCCTAACAATGGAAAAGGTAACTATAAATTCATGGAATAGCTATAGGAAACTAATTATTAACGGAAAGAAGCCCATAAGTCCATGTGAAGACTAAGTAACTATTCCAAAAGGAATTGAAGAAAAACAATGTTTGAGGGAGGAAGGGATAAAAAGTAACGGGAAAAATGCAAGTAAATAGAAAATACAATAGGAAGGAAACCTAGAAGACCTGAGAAAGACCTCAATATGGCACACAAAAAGTTAAAAGTGAGCATGTGTCATGATGTGGCCAAATTTCAGATCAATGAAGTTTGCAAGAAGCATCATTTTAGGCAGAAAGTAATTATTTCCCTTCTTCAGAGGTCTGACTACTACTTCACAATATGATTTCAGTTTTGGGTTGCTATTCTGGGGACTATTTTTGTTTTGGATTTGTCTCAGCTGATCAGAACAAATGCCATCAGCTTTATAAAATAATGTCAATTATTAGGACATGCCTTAAGTACCCAAATATATGCATGTTCCACGAATGAGGGTACAGGATTGAATGGTGAAAGGTTTTCAAGAATGCGTATTTGTCCTTGATACTTTCAAAAATCTCCTATCTGTTTTTGTTTTTTAAGGCTAAGCCAACATTATAAGAAATGAATGGATCATCAAATGTCACACACTTTGAATACACAAAGTAGTGCAAATATTTATGCACTCTTCTGAAAGTGTAAAGTACACAGAGAACTGAACTTTCAGTATAAAT
The DNA here is from genome assembly GCA_020086605.1 of Lanius collurio. Taxonomy (NCBI): domain Eukaryota; kingdom Metazoa; phylum Chordata; class Aves; order Passeriformes; family Laniidae; genus Lanius; species Lanius collurio. Next base: position 34,299,009 of record JACBWW010000003.1, read on the forward strand.
TCATCTCCAAACATATTTTAATACACTATACAGTATCTTACAACCAAATACAATCTTTTAGTTAAAATATTTGTAGTTTGAGTGGATTAAAAGCAAAACTTGAAGATTGTTAGTTTATGATGTCACTCACAAGGTTAATTTCATATGGCCTGTAATACATATCTCAATTTACACAGCTTTTTAATCACATTCTTGCAGAACCTTATAAAGAATTTGAGTCTGCTCCAACTCAGTGCATTTTTTGACACTCGTTAATTAAAACTGATGAATCCTTTGAATGAATTCCATAGAAATGGTGTTTCCACCAAACAACACAGAAGCCTGAAATTATTTTCCTATTGCACCTATTGCACTGAGCAACCAGTGAAGATGAGCACAGTCAGCTGAATTAGCAAAGGAACATAAACCCCAGTATTTACATCTGTTAGCAAAAATAACTTGGTTTTTTGAATGTACACATAACTTATTAGAAAATCAATTTTTGAGTAGCACGAGAAGGTGAAACCAGGTTTAGAATAACGTATTTTCTGGGGTTTTTTTACTAGAGATTTCTTTTATATATGTGATTTATTAGGTTTATAATATTGCTTTATGATATAATATTGAGTTTATAAGGCCTTGCTATTTGTCTTCTGCCACTGATGATAAAACTCAGCATTTTATAACAAATGTAAGATTCACTTCTTCACACTCAATTTTATTAATTCAGCACTCACCAGGATATTTTTAAAATTCCAATAAAGTAGAATATGAAAAACAGTTAACTTACTGTAACATTGGTTTAAAATTGTTACCACTTTTTAAAAAAATAAGTAAAAATTAGGGTTTTTTTAACATATAGTCTGAGCTCATCATTGTGTTTTTTCATACACCAACTATGCAGATTAAATACATTCCTGAGCAAAGTTGCCTAACTTATAAATTGTTTTTCCATCTGAAGCTGGGAGTTTCATCACGTACTGTTAAGAAAAAGAGACCAAATGAGACACAAATCAACACTTAGATTTTACTTATAAACATTAGATTATCTCAAATTTAACCTGTAGATGCATACATGTCTACACATAACATTTTTTATTAAAACTAATGAAGTATTTTCCTTCAGGCCAGTGTTCAGTTCTAATGGAAGGTGACAAACATTACCTGTTTCACAGTGTAACCTAGCAGTATACAGTGATCAATAAAAAGGTTTTAATAATCCTCTAGTTATTTAAAGTTTGGTATATTAAACTTTCTAGATATTAAGAAATCTGAGCTAGCAGAGCACTTATTGCATTTTCTGAAATTTATAACCTTTAAACAGAAAAACATCTGTGCTGATAAATTAAGAATAGCCGAATTATTTTTATCTCTTCATCAGCTATGATATGAAACAATGACCAAATTATTTATACCCAAACATGGGAGAAAGCTTACATGTGCACATTGTGCCATGCTCCTGCTTACAAGACACTACTCTTCTGTTTTGAGTAAGAAAAGCAGATCTGTAAGAGGCAGTGTCACTCCCAATTACAGTTATAAAAGTTATGTACTGACAAAACCCACAATCCCTAGTATGAAGTGGTTAATTAATTACTGCAGCAGGCAGCATATGGCCATAATTTGCAGTGAGTAACTCACTTGTAAGGTTGTAATATGCTTGTCACATTCATTATCGATACTGACAAGATGTTTCTTTGGAAAAACGTTATGTGAAAATTAAGCAGGCAGTGTTATGTCTACAGCTCGAGTCTTCCATAATGAGAACAAAACCTGAGATGCTGCAAGGTCGTGGAGTATGTGGGAAGGGCATCAAAGGATATTAAAATCAAATGAGCAAGTACCATGAGTACACAAGCATTTGTATGCTACATGCTCAGAATCAGTTTTCCTTAACCAATGCCCATAATCTGAACTGAAAAATGGGTAAAGGTCACATGATGTTAAGCATTTACCATAGGTCTGGGCCTAAGCTTCCACTTAAAATTCAGCAACTGGACACTGCAGAGATCAGCACATAACAACAGTAAGTGTACTGATGAGACTGCTTGCCACCCTCTCTGTGAGCACAAATTCAAGTTTAAAAACAAAACAAGCTTCAAAGGGCACATCTCATGCTTCCTGGAAAGCAAGACACACATCTGAATCAAGGGCCCCCAGCTGGAGTAGGAGAGTCCCAACAATTATTCTGACTAGCATCTCCTCTAGTTATTTAACCATTCTAATAATTTAAAGTAGTTGATACTCTGTGAACAGATACAGGACAGTATCTGCTCTCTCTTCAAAACTGAAAAGTGATCTCTAAGAAAAAATTGATTATTTTTGTTTGGAAAATATGAAAAGGGTGGTTTTGAGAAAACAAACCCTTAAGTCAGTAGCTCACTCAACCAAATTATTTCCTGGGCATTCAAGCTGCAGAGTCTCTTGTAGGGAAGATAATTTATCCACTACTGGATCTCAACAGAAAATGCTGTTGCTTGAACTACTTTAAGAGTGAAAAGAAAGGATAAACAGCACCTGATGCCCTTGATGAATCTGGTGCCACAAAACTGAAGAAATGTATATGTCAATGATGTATGCTAGTTAATAACCAAGAATTGAGACAGTATTTAAAAGCTGGTGCAGTAAGGACCATGCTGGTACAGATTCCATAGCATTCTGCACAAAATAAGACTAAAGAGAACATGTCCTGAACTTCAGTAATGACTGTATTCATGTGATTCTAGTCTATTTTCTTTGAATAAAAAGCAGGTTTTTATTATTATTACAAAAATTAAGTCTCAGTCGTTCAGTTAGCACCTAGTAGCCATTCTAAAATTAAGACAAACAAGGTCTAAGTTGAAAAAAATACACTGATTTCATGTTGTCATTCAGGTTGGTAAATGCTGAAAATCTGCAACAGCTGTAAATTCATGTAATTATTTACTTATAAATATGCAGTTCTGGGCACAGTTATGTATTGTTCAGGAAGAAGTATTTTCCTTAGCTTTGGCTGAGTAACATTTCCATAGGCATATGCCATTATAGAAATAGAATGCTCCACCTTGCTCACTAAGAGTAAAGGCACAATGTAAAAACAGTAAACTAAATACAGCAGCTCTACTTAGGTACTGTACGATCAGAAATTGTAAAAATTTACACTGTGTGATTTTAACCATCATTATAACACATACACACAAAAACACGCATTTTGCAAGGGCAAAAACTTAAATGTAAACCCTTAAAATGGGTTTAACCTGTACATGCATATTTATGTATGAATTTCAGAAAATACAGGAAGGCATAAAAGCTAGAATTAGGAATGTATTCTATGGTATGTTTTAAAAAATTTAAAGGTATATTCATTGCAGTAATTTGAGCTCTAAGCACTCAAATATTTAAAAATACTTTCTAAAAGTTTGGAAATATTGTACAACCATTTTAGATATTACTCTACTTCAATTTATCTGATGGAGAGCTACTGCAAAAATTGCAATTTTTTCCCTAGAAAATAACACACTAAAATAACATGAGAAATAGTGCATAGAACATCAAAACGAAAATGACCCTCCTTCTACCCTCCATCCACAACTTACACACTTTTCCTTCTTTTTCCAGCTTCTTCAAGTGGACTAGGAGGTTACTTTCTGCTGCTGGAAGTAAATTTTCAGGGATTTCCTAATGGGAACAAAAAATATGTATTCTGTATCTGTTCAAATACCCATCAATTACTTTTTCAATATAGAGAACACATGATTTATTACCACAGATTTTCCTCTACTGAATTGGTATGTGGAATATTCAGTTAGTTATGTAACAGCAGGAAACTAAGATGGGTAAATCAATTTTACACCAGTTAAGTAAGTAGTCTAACAACACTTTTTTGTTTACTTTGCTCAGTTTTTTGCATTATCCATTTGTATGATGAAAACTTTGGCCAGCACTACGAAGACTCCTCTTCAGAGCTTGCTCTGCCCAGAGTTGTCAGTGTAGCTGAGTATTTTTAAAGACAAATTTATGATGCATTTCTCCACAGATACCTATCACTTCTATTCCATGACAACATTTGCATATGTTTAAATATCCTGTAGTAATTAGTATCTGTAAATGAATAAACAATTAAAAAAATGTAACAGCTTCAGGAGGACAAAATATTCCTTAAAATATTTCAATGCTCATTTCATAAAAAGCAGTAACACCTGTTGCCCAGAAAAGCTGTGGATGCCCCATCTCTAGAAGGGTTCAAGGACAAGGTGGATGGGACTTTGAACAACTGGGTCTTGTGGAAGTTGTCTCTGCCTATGGCAGCAGGGATGGAAACTGATGACCTTTAAAGTCCCTTCCAAACCAAACTATTCTAATATTGTAGGACAATTGCTCAAAATCCCCCTCCCCGGCTCTATAATACTAAAGGTAAGCTCTTTTTTCCTTATTGAAAAGTAAAAAGTTCTTTAAATAATATGCGTGGCAGGAAAGTTCACTAGAAAACTAGTTAAATAAATTGTGAACCTTTAGAATATTTTGAAAGCATATACCTTTTTTTTGTACTATAAAGCTTTAATAGTACTGAAAAATATTCTTACATAGACAGGACAAGCAGTTTGTGGTTTACAAAAATACGAGAATGGGTCTATACTTAGAACCTAGTTGATCAGGCAGGAGAACTGCAGAAGCTGAACTGCCATAGATAATGGTACATCGGCACTGCAAAATGCTCAATGTGATGTAGTCACTCTTTTGGGAACTGGGGATCAGCTGAACCATGAAAATTGAGCTGTGAAGCTGTTACAGATCTGTTCCCAAGCCACAGCCACTGGCAACTTCGACATCTTCCTCCAAAGCAGAAATGCTGCTATCTCTTAGCTCTGTTTGTTATGAGGGCAACTCCACACCACAGGGACAAATTGCAGAGGTTACATGAAGAATGATGAAGCAGCAAAAAGTACTCTTACACCAGTCTAATGACACATACAAACTATCCAACTTCTGAGCTGCAATATCCTCTGTGGAACTGCAGTTCACCTGCAATCTCCTGCAGGTAAACCAAGGACTAGAAGTTTTTGGCCAATCTTCAGGATCCTCCAAACACACTTTGGGAAATCCACAACTAACAGTCGTGTCATACTTTTCACTTTGAACCAAACACTACAATTTTATTTTTGCTCAGTCTTATAAAACTGTGCCTAAGACCATCTGGATAGTTAAATAAGTTCCTAAGAATTGTCTGGGCCCCACTCCAATTAAGTGCGTAAACAAGACAATTTACATGCACAGTCATAAGTGAACCCTGAACAGGTAGAAGTATTATTTTATCCCTTTTAAAAGGCCACCATGTTTTTCACTCAAAGCCACCATGGTTTTCACTTACATACAAATTTTATGAACAAAACCTCAATTTTCTTTAGTTTGATCTAAAAAACTTTTAATCAACAATTACCTTGTATACTATCTTTACAAGCTCTGAGGATGTGTATGATTTCCCAGCATTCTTCTGGAAAACATTTAGAATTTGCTGTTCACGTGCAAGTCGGTGAGAAATGTAGTTTTGGATTCTAGTATTTGCATCACGTACTACTGGGCCGTGACCTAAAAATCAAAACACATGTACCAGAGCACTATTACTTACATTTGTAATTAAGTACGCTATTGAATAATTGAAACATTCTTATATAAACTCCAGTAGATTTAAAAGTCATGAGAGAAAGGTTTGAATGTCTGTATCACAGTCTGCATCTGAAAAGCATTAAGATGGAAAGGAAGAATATGAGAAGTCTGAAGAGGGAAAGGGCTTCAGAAGGAATAAGGAAAGCAAGGGAAGACTACTTTAGGCTACTAGACAAAAGGAAAGGAGTTCCTTTCCCACTGAACATATTTAAAAAATGATTACTGTATTATCTCTGTTTGCCCATCTTCCTATCCCCAAAGGATATTGATACTAATGACTTAAACTGATACTGGCCTTGGAACAATAATGGCTGATGCAAAGGACTTGGGCACTACTGTCCTGTTGGGGCAAACACCAAGGTGACATCTTTAATTGTGACATGTAATTTTCCCAAACAAATCTTCAAAACTGATTCATGCACTGTATTTTATGCCTTTAAAAATATTGTCCTAAGTATTACTTATTTAAAAAGAAAAATTTAGAGAAGACTAATAAGTGAGCCAATCATAATGAGTTAGGGCAGGAAAAAAGGAAGGCATAGGGAAAGTTATGGGTGGATCATTTTATGTCTGACTAGTTAATAACCAAAACACATGTTTTTTCCTGGACTGACTGTGGCAGATCAGATTTGTTCAACTTACTGACAGGTCTTTGAATCACATTATGGAAAGGCTTAATTGGTAAAGCACTAACCTTTATGAAAAATCAAATACTACCTCATGGTACATTAAAATTACAGAGAAAATACTGTTCAGCCATGAGAGCTACATGCACAGGAATTAAACTTAGTATGTTACCTGTAGAGGAACTGACTTGCACAAATATTCATCACATGCTTTTTATAGCAAGGTTTCCTATTTCTTTGCCTGTACAACTGACCTGAAATAGCAGCAGCAACTTCCAGCTCTGCCAGTGTAAACTCTAAGTAATTTATAAAATTAGTATAAAAGAAACTACTGTAAAAAGACATAGCTTTCTTTTAGGAGTTGTTTGGTATCATCAAAATCAGTTTCTTTTGAGGTTCTACAACTATTTAAAAAAAACCCCACCGTATTCTTTGCTTGTAGTTTTGGTTTTACTGATTAAATGACTTTTTAAGCTTTTTAAATTAAAGCTTATTTTGCCTGAGGACAGGCAGCTTACAGAAAAAAAGCAACTGATTTTTCATGTTTTTAACTAAAGCGTCAAAGGAATCTATCCTTCTATAAGTCAAAATATTTATATATAGCTCAACTTTTACACTCACTTCAGCACATTTGAAATTACTAAGTATACACTGAAGCTTACCTTGGTTTAAGTATTATAAGATATTTAATGTCTAAATATAAAACTATTCTGTCATATGTGTTTATATTTAATGATTTCAAGCATATTTAATCTGAAGCTATTTTCCCTTACAAAATATAAGTATAATTATCTCTACTGTTAGCATTTATAAACCCAGAAGTTTAAATTAATAATAAGATATACAAAGCAGAGACTGTAATGCTAACTGTCCATTCTCTTGCATTCTCTAATGACAGAAGTTTCACTAAAGCAATCAAAATTAAGGGTTGCACATGGAATCATAAGGCATTCTTAAAACCTGGCCCTACTCTTCCATGTGATTTAACTGACTTAGACTACAAGACCAATGTCAGAACGTGAAATGGAACGCCCATTTTGCAAAGTTAAAGGGATTTCATATCCATTACATCATCTGATCCATAGCTGTTGTGTATGCTTATATGTACATTAAAATGATCTCAGAAAGCTTGGAACTAAATCCAGATGTGCAACTTACCCATCCATCATTTTTCAGGGACAGCAATACAGGTATTTGTTAATGAATAAATGGATCAATATCTGAATAAATGTAAAATGTTTCTGAGCATACAAAAAGCACCCTCAAAATATGAATGTCTTTCCATGAATTCAGCCTTAATATCAGACAGATTCATATTATTTCCTCATAACACATTGTGAGGTGTGAGATTCTCTTAACTTTAAATTACAGCACAAAGAACAGAAGTGACAAAAACAATTGGCTCATGAAATCTTCCACAGACTCCTATTTCCAGTACTGTTTTTTTTTTTCTGTGTTACCAAGGAACATTGTTTATTATTACAGGATGGGGAGCCCTCTGCTGACTAAAATGCCCTTTTCTCATCCCAAGGATTCTTATCAAGTATCATCTGTAATTAGATATTATGAATGGACTGCCTTAGTCCTTTCCACATTAAATTCAAAAAGAAACATGAAAGGGGAAGGATTGAGAAAATTCACCTCTCACCTAGCCAGCAATCAGTTTGTTACAAAAATTCATCTAATTCTGAGGCTACCACATGAGTTCTAAAGCATGGATGGGGAACAGAGAAACAGTTCCAAGAATTATGAAGACCTAATATTGCAGGACAGACAAAGTACTTTTCTTATGTAGAAAGTATTATTAAAGCAAACTACCTCTGCTGCAGTTACCCAACAGCATAAACAATTGTTCTGACTGGGCAATAGCCACCTCCTACACAACTGCACATACATTCTGTGGTGCATGGATGAAAAATGAAAGTTAATTTCAAACCATCTTAATACTTAGCTATCATCACTGAAAATGCACGATGTCAGACTGGCTTCCTAATTGCAAGTACAGTATGAACACAGTTAAAACAGTAGGAAATAGTTATAAATAAAGAGCACCAATGTTCAGCCCTGGTGAATGTGTAATCTAGATACATAACCATTAAAAGAGAGTGAAATACAATAGATAAAATTGATAAACCAAAACGGGGTTTTGGAAGGCAGAAGTTCAGTTTGAGGAACAGGCTGTGTTTTGCAGGTATTAAGAAAGAAAAACATTTGAATGAGATTCTGGAGGCTAAAAATTGTTAGTTTTAAAAGTAGTTAAGTCAATAAATATGACCAAGTCACTATTCTGTCTATATCAACCTCCACATCCATGGAGTATCTATGATGTTTTTCTTAAACAGCATTTTTATGCTTAGATCTTAAAGGACACCTACTTCAAAAGAAGGCTATTTTAAGAGTGAACACAAGAGAGTAGGCTAAACATAGATGGTTAATGGAACAAGGCAGAACTGAGAACATAGACAAAGTAGCTTAGAATGACAAGTTGAAGACGAAACAGAAAAAGTCAGAAAAAATCCTGAGATGTAGCTCTGAAAAAGCAAATGAGGAGTTAAACCTTAGTTACATAATGAATTCTTAAAATGCAGTCTTGTCAAACAGACAGGGTATACATTAAAAGTAAATGCATTCCCAAGGTTTGGAGGCGAGAGAGGAAAAGAATTAAAGGAAAGCCATAGATGGAATGAATCGGCAACTTATTTTTAGAACAATTTTGGCCTCTTGGCTCTTGTTCAAATTTAACCTAAGTCATTAACTAAGAAACCACTCTACCGTTCTGCAGCTTTCCAAGAAGAATTTGTGATTAATTGGTTCTGCAAAGGAGACATCTCTCTCCAAAACATTACTAGGTTACTCACATTGACAGTGCAAGTGGGGATGAAAAGGACCAAAAGAACAACTATTATTTTTTCTTCAAGGATAACATTAAAGCACAGGCATAGAGCAAAAGAAGAAAATTAAATTTGCTGTATGATTCCAGCAGTGAAAGATTTTGGCCACTGGAGTCTTTGGGCACAGAAAGACAAGAACCACCCTCAAATGGAGAAATTTCACAAATGAAAGATACAGATCACAAAAAATGTTCAAGTTTTGCAAATCCCCATGACAAAGTCATCTTAGCTTATTAAGTAAGCACTTATTAAGTAAAGAACTTGAATTGCTAGATCGGGAATGATGTTTAATTGTAACAATAGTTCTCAAATTCTTGGAGGAGATATTTAAAAATTACACTGTAAAAGAGAGCAGTTAAAAATAAAAACACTTACCTGGATATATCAAATCCGGTTTCATTTCTAACAACTTTTTCAAAGTTTTCATGTAATCATACAGGTCTTCTATTACTGTTGTTCCTTCCCCTAAAATACAGTCACCAGAAAATACAGCATTTTCTTCTTCTAGATGTAGAATCATATGATCATCAGTGTGTCCTGGTGTATATAAGACTCTGTTTAAAGAGCAAACAAAGCATATGTTTTCCATATAGCATATATACTTCATTTTTGAAGCCAGAACAAACAATGATAAAATCATACACTTGCAAAGCAGCCCCGAACAAGAACCAAAAAAAATTTACCAAAAAAGCCTGAAAAGTTGATGTACTTTGCCTAATCCCAGTCCATTTTCTTACACCATGTAGAGAACACCGATTATCATCTCTAACATGTGTTTACTTACATGACACACCATAACACAAGTGCATTAAAGGAGCTGACTAGCCATGTAGAATTTCAGTTTTGGAGGGCTTTACTCTGAAGCTTCAAAACAGAAAATTGACATGTCATTTCCAGATTGAAACATGTGAAGTTCTTGACATACATGCTGCACTTAGGAAGGAGGGTAAGGATGATGTCTATCCTTTTAGAAATTAACTACAAGCTTCCGAACCCGACCCAGAAAAAGTTCAGTCTTCCAAAGTTTATTTTTCCAAAGTTTATTTTTGAAAGTCCAAAACCACAGTGGAGCACAGCTGTCAAACACAAAGAACCATGGTCTATTCAGCTGTTCCATGTGCAAGCCATTAAACACCTGCATGGTAAGGATTAAGCCCATCCACAGCTTGGCTGAGCACTGTATGCAGCAAAGGGACCGTGGGTATGAGTACTGTATGTGGTAACCTGAGGTGCCAAGGAGCTGTACTGGGGTGTCCTTCACTATGATTTCTGGAAAGCAGAAGGGCCCTATGCCAAGGCCAATGCAGACTGAAAGTTACACAAATCTGACCAGCATCACTGCAGAAATTCATTACAATCTTTTTGCCAATAGCAGATGCATCAAAGCAGTGATCAGGAACTGACAGAGCTGGCACCAACCGTGGTGTACAGGGGAAGGCTAAACAGCTCCCAGCCACGTCGATGCAGGGCTGGGAGACCAGAAGTGCAGCATCATCTCATGCAATGACTTCCAGCTCCTACTGAATACTGAGCTCAGCAGAAAGCAGATGAGCCAATGCCCTGGGGAGGCAACATCAAAATCAAGTTGGTGGGTTGTAGCTCACCTTTGGGAAATGGTATCCTTCAGTTCTTGATGAAACTTTACCAGGAAGCCAAAACACTAACAGGAAAAATAGAAGAAAGAGAACTCAAGACTGCCTGGCACACCTTGAAAACCTGGAGGTTGCTAACTAAAATATAACATGCAGATACTGCTATTTTGGAACCAGCTGTGGGTCTAAGACTACCATTTTAAGGTAAAGTGGTTATCAAATAAGAGGTGAGAATACCTGCTTTTAATCGTAGAATTTGGCTGCATTACTCCTGTCACAACTCCCCTGTAGAGGCTGTGATAATTGTTATAAATTCTCTTTGGGATCAACAAGGACACTGGACTACATGTCAGGGAACTCCCATGCTTTCTGGTACAACACCTTAACTCCTGCAATTAGCCCACTATTTCGTCTCAGAGGCACTGGCTAACAAGCCCTTCACCTTGATGACAACACTTCAACAAGCTCCCAATCCTCACACAAACTTCTCACAGGTGTTAGCTAACAATTTTTACAACACCCTTCAACAAGCTCCCAACTCCCACAACAGCACAGCCAGTGTTTGAGCCCTTCAGGAACTGAGCTGGGGTGGGGGATGGACGGAAGTGTGAGTCTGAAGGCAGAAAAGGAAGTTGGCTCAATGCTGTGCCACCTCCAGGGGATCCTCCCTGCACATCACAACTTCCCTGTCGCAAGTCAGAATGTCTGAGACAAAACATGCCTATGCCTGGACCTCCACAACCCTGAACTTCAAAATGTGCTAATCCTTGACTGACTTGGATTGAAATTAAAAAAAAATATTTTCCATCTCCAAATTTGTGTCCAAACATGTTCCACTTAGGGTAGTGAATGGCCTTCAGCATGCAGTATATTACTCTTTTACTTATATTTTTACACTAATAAAATAAAATGCTTTTGGAAAAAATACATCCATTTTCTTTTTTAATGTTTCTTTTTCTTCCAATCAACCAAGTGACATATTCTACGAGTGGGATGTAGTTCCCACCTAAACTGAGGAAAACAAGCAAACTTTCTCCTTATAAGAGTAATGCCTTGTTAATGAAAGAAGTCTGAAAACTGAATGGTCAGACCTTTTTATTGTGTGAGTGCTTCCCTGGGGCAGACTGACTTCCTGTTTCACACTCATTCAGAATAACATTATAGGCAGTACACTCCATGGAAAGAAGTCCTCCAAAACTGGTACCCTACGAGAACCTCATACGTTCAAGGTTTAAAATTTAACATTTTAAGTATTAAATGTTTTAGAGCCTTTTAAGGAAATATTTTTGAAGTAAAAAGAAAGCCATGCTAAATAATACAGCCAGACTAGCACAGACTTCCACAATTATAATAGTAACTAATTATGTAAGAGTGATGAGAATGCATGTAAAATCCTGTTTGATTTTCCTGGCAAAAGTATTCTTCTAGGGAAATATTCTTAATTTCTCTGCTGAGTCCAAAGACTAAATCCAAAGGCTAATTTCTGATAATTCTCATTCACAAAATCAATTTCTTTATATTAACATATCCTGCTGGATCATGGTAGGAAGTCAACATGCATAAGTGCTGAAAAGATTATATGTATGGATTTGCAATCATAGAATTAAGCTACATGTACAGGTCAAAATTCTGAAGAAAGAAGAACTTGCAGAAATTCATGGTTACCTGAGTGTGGCTCCCTCTGTCTCTATCACATCTCCATCTTTAAGATAAAAATATTTATGTCCTCCTTCTATTGTTTCTTCACAGTGAGGGACACGAGGGAGCTTACATATGCGATATTCTGAGTCTAATATTTAAGGAAAGCAAAGAAAATGATGTTTTGAATTTGTCATTAACAAAGTTATTCCACAGACAGGTTACTTTTGGAATAAGTCCTATTAATTACCACACAACCAGAAGACAAGACTAGAAAGAGCAAATTCCATATAGTAATTTTGTATTTGTAGAGAGACCTTATTCCAGAGCCAAAACCACTAAACAGTGAAAGCCACTGATTCTGAATACTGTACTCTGTACCAGCAACTAACTTGAAGGTGGCAAAAACCCACAAATGGAATTAATAAAGATCAGTAATTATTATATTTTACAAATGTTCTTTCTTGACTCAAGAGCAAAGCCCCCCAAGTTTTTATACCACCATTAAGATTTCTGTGCTCACATTTTGCTTTATGATTCACAGAAGCATCACTCAACATTTGCCTAAAATTGGATGAAGAGTTTTTCACCTGCAACTTCTCTCAGCTCTTACCATTCTGAACAGTGCATAAATGCAAACACTTTGGCTGGAACAGCTATAGAAAGCAACCCAGAAAGGCATTTATATCCCTTGCTAGTCTTTACAACCCCATTCATAGGGTGGCAAGCCCAAAATCCACACCAAGACACCCATACACACGTCTCCAAGACACCAATTGTTTTCAGTAGTGCCCAGGCTTTGTTGCAGATAAGCACCTGGCAACTTTACAAAATTAGGCCTGTGACAAAGTCCAACAATGTTAGGAATTACCACATTAGCCATACTGCTTATTCTCTTCCCAGATACCAATGCAGAAATGTCTCTTACTGTTTATAAACATGGTATACACATTTTTAGATCAGACTTGCAGACTGCCCTACTGCTTTCCCTTTATGATCTGAGGCCTATGAATTTGTCAGCAATTACTAATGGGCTCCTGTAAGGAATCTCAAAGTTATGCACATTTCTTTTTCAAAATTCAAGCTATTTGTGTTTACAAAAGGGAAAATAACAATCCATTTATCATTGCTATCCAAGTAAAACAAAACAAGTATAATGTTTCTCTCACATCTCTTAATTCCATGCTGATGGTAACCTAGGTTCTCATGATTCACACATAAGAAAAATTCACTGTGAAGTTATGTACAGGTATTGAAGGAAACCTGTAGTACTACAACTACTTACATTCAGATTATTCATTGCTCTCAATCTACACACTGCAGCAGAATCATGAAATTGCATGTAGTTCGTACAGCAATTTCAGAAGAATAATTCAGTTGATTTGCACAGAAGCATTCAGCTAATGTTTTTTCTTGCTGTGTATCTAACACTGTCAGCAATACCTGCAATCTCTGGCCTACCATTTGGGATGTTTTTGCAGATATCAGGTATTCCACCAGTATGATCACGATGCCAGTGTGTCACTAAAATTTCTTGAATCGCGACGTTGAACTCTGACAGGGCCTGCTTTAAACAGCTGATATATTCAGGAATAGCTGGCTCTCCGGTGTCAATAAGGACTCTTCTACACACGGACCAGAAAAAAGGAGGGACAGACACAGACCAGAGAATAGAGTGTTCATATGACAGCCAAATAATATGAATAAAATAAGGCAACACACGGAAATTTAGCAATAATTGATGTCTCCATATCCAGACGCCACTTCTTGCCTCCTGATATTCCACCCCCGTGGCACAACAATTTAAAAAGTGGGATAAATAATAAACTTAGGCCACACATTTACAACTCCGGGACAAGTGGCAGAAGCCACCGTTTAATACCGGGGGCGAGCTGCGCGGCCTGGGGCACCCGCCCGCTTCCCTCACGGAATTCCCCGCCTCAGCCCAAGGGCCGCCTGGAGGAGACACCACAGCGCCCTGCCCAAGCCGCCTCCGGACACTAGCCCCTAAAATTTAACGCCGTACGGTGTCTTTCCTCTTTTTAACCCTGACTAAGGGATTTGGGAACAGGCCGGTAGCGGCCTCTAGAGCTGGAGGCAGTGCACGGTCCCCAAGAGGGGCCGGGACAGAGAAGCCTCGTCCGCCGTGCCCTGGCCCTTCTCCGTGCAGGGTCGGTACCTGTGCCCGGTGCCCACCAGGTAGGTGTTGGTGCCCTGCAGGGTCATGGGACCCGGGTTGCAGCCCAGCACCCGCACCACCCGCGACGAGAGCCGCTCGATGCGCGGCAGCAGCGACACCATCTCTGCAAAGAATCGCCCCGAATTCCCGGCTCTGCTTCCCGCACGCCGCCAGAACACGGGAAGGCGGAAGGCTCTGCTGCCCGTGCCCCGCCTCCCGGTGCCCTGCCGCGGCTCCTTCCGCCCGGCTGCCAGGCGGCTCCGCCCGTTCCACGGCCGGGGCGGGGTGGGCTGGCCGCTGGTGTGCGGCTGAAGCCCGGCTCCGAGCGATAAACACTGTGGTGACCCAGCGGGATAAAGTTCTCTTTCGTGGAGGACAGTTCTCGGTGGAATTCAGTTCTCTGTGCCGGGTCGGTGCGTCGCTGCTGCCCAGTGAGAGGCATGTCCTGCTTCTGCCGGCTTTTTCCAGAGAAATTTGTTGCAAGAGACAGATACGCCTTCTCTATATCCCAGGAAGACGCCCACTTAGAGCGGGTGTAGGAGCTGTGTGGGCTCCTGCACAACACATAGGAGCTATCTAGGATTCATCATTTTTAATAAAATTTGAGAGCTATTAGAGAACGTCCAGCAAAGGGTCACTAAAGTGATGGAGGGACTGGAGCACCTTTTTTGTGAGGAAAAGCTGAGAGAGCTGGCACTGTCCAGCCTGGAGAAGAACAGGCTCAGGAAAATCTCATCAGTGTATGTGAAAAACTGAAGAGAGTGTGTGTGGTGGACAGAGCCAGGTTCTGTCCCAGGGCCATTGCCTCAGGTCCTGTCGTGGTGCCCTGTGCCAGGACCAGAGGCAATGGGCACGAACTGGAACACAGGATGTTCACTCTGAACATCAGGAAACACTTTTTCACTGTGTGAATGACCGAGAGTTGGCACAGGGGGCCCAGGGAGGTTGTGGTGTTTCCATCCTTGGTGATGCTCAAAACTCATATGGACACGGTCCTGGGCAACTGGTGACAGGTGGCCCTGCCTGAGCTGGGGCTTCAAACATGGACTCCAGTGGTCCCTTCCCAGCTCAGCCATTCTGTGATTTTGTGAAATTATGTCACTGTCATCCAAGTAGAAATACTGCGTTTGCAAGCAGCAAACCTGCAAGGTGCTGAAATTACATGTTCAGCTTTTCAGCATCTCCTCTGAACCCCCAAATTAATTACCTTTCAAGTGACATTGTTAAAGAAAATAGGGCAGACTTGTTCTCTCCTTAAACTACCTGTAAATGAAGAATAAACATAATTTAAGCTGAAATAAAAGCAAGTAATATTACTGTAGGTAACTGTACTAATAATAGAAATCCCAATATTATCAGATTGTTTTATACTTATAGAATATCTTACACAGTACCTGTTATAAGGTGATCATAGCAATACAAAGCCACAGCCAGAAACTTTACCCCTGATGCTGATAATCCTTATATTTAGGCCTTCAAGCCAATTTCCTCGATTTATCTGATAAATCTTTCCTTATTTAAGATACTTATTTACTTATTTGCAATATAAACCCATTACTTTTATTTTATATTTTTATGCTCATTAAAGCATGAACTACAGACAACAGAAGGGATGTTTCAGGTTAAAGGAAAGAAGCCTTTTTGTGTGCAGGCGTGTATGCCGAAATAATAAAGAAAACCTCATACACAGTATTTCACTCTCTCCCTATATCATTTGCCTGTATGCTCTTTTGTAAGAAACTCTGACTAGGCCTGAATTTACCTAGTCCTGAGGTACTCTCCTATGCCTATTTTGTAACATATTTGTGTAGCTATTGTTACATTCAACCCATTTTCAGTCTTCAGGTAACGTTTAGTTTAGTCATTAGAAGCTCCTACCTAAGCCAATGCAAGTTGTGTATTTAAGTGGTTTTCTATTTTTAAAAAAATTCTGAATGTTTAGAAAGTGTTTAAAAATTATTTATCTGATTTTTACATGTCATTGATAAGTCAGTTAGGTGCCATTATTTTTAACATCACAATACTTTTCTCTTTTTTTTTTTTTTTTTTTTTTTTCAAATTAAGAGTTGTTTGGGGGGCTGTAGACTTGTTCACCGGGCAATACTTGTTACTGCTGTTGCTGTTCTGAACTAAAGTGCTTTCTGATGTTGTGCAGGAACTGTGAATTTGTTTCATCTGTAGGTGGCAGCAATGGTGCCCTTGGAGAACTAAGAACAGATTCTTTGATCATCTTCATTTCCTGCACAAGCCCATCTGTTTAAAAAATCTGTTGTTTCTCTTGTAATACACAGGTTAATAGGCATTTCACAGAGTGAAAGTCCTGCTATTATGCTCTGATGTGATACAAGTAAAGATGAGTGTACACTTTCAAGTTCTTTTGGTTCTTTGACTGTTTTGCATTGTTAAATTTTTGAGGGGAAAAATGTTCTGAAGCAGGTAGACTACCAGTAAAAAAACCAAAACCAGCTGAGTTTCAGTAAACCTAAAATTAAATTGTAGGTGATATACAATGATTAATTTTGTAACAACTATGAGATACACAAGACACAGACTGGTATTTCTGAAAATCCCACAAGGTCACTGTTTGAATTGTTATCACTCAGGAAATCTTTGAGTACTGGCACTTGGCTTTTTTAACATTGTAAGAGTAAATGTTGAGGATAAATATGTCTCCACTATGGCTGTGTAATAGCAGAATAGAACTAAGCACAAGCATGTAATTCTTCAATAATTAGTCTGAATCAATTGAATAGCAGATAGAAAATGTCTTGAGAGATTTGTCTTCATAGCCATTGGCATGTGAATGTCTCATTGAGCGGATTTTTTACTTGCAGAATTTCTCTTTCTGTTTCATTATATTTTTATTCTTTTTGTCTGGTACACAGATAAGTGAAATGACCTTAAACCAAAAAGAAGTGAAGCAGATTTTGCAGAGAGAAAGGACATGAGCTGAAAGATTCCTGCATGGAGAGGCAACAATGTGTAAAAAATGTAAAAAGTCAGATCAGCAGGTTTGTGGGAGATGATTGATGAAGGGCCTGGGACATCTCTCTATAAAAGAAAAGGCTGAAAGAGCTGGTTCTGTCCAGTCTGGAGAAGAGAAGGCTCATCAATGCCTATAAATATTTGAAGGGTCCTTCCTGCCACATTTGGAAGCAAATAAAGGGATATGTACTGAATACCATAGGAGAGTTGTCACAATTTAGAATTGTGCTTGCTTTCATGCCAAGTCTAACCAGAAAACAAATAAATCATCCAGCCAGTAACTTCTCTTGTGGGCTGCTTGAGTTACACTCCAAGAATCAGGTACACAAACCTTGCCTCTCCCTAATTGCCACAGAGTTTCTGTCATTCTTGTTATTATAACAAAGGTCACAGCAGCGAGTTTGTGACTTGGCTGACTTAATGGTATTTCAAGCCCTGCAAGGACTGCTTAGGACTAGGACTTTAGAAAGTATAAGGGAGAAGCAGGAAGGCACACAAAAAAAGACGAGGGTTGATATCATGTTTTTTATGAAGACACTGAGAATTGTACCCTCCTGTCCTAAGAGCTGGAAAAGCTGCAAGCTGAGGGTGTGCATCCTGTTGTGCAGCACAGTCATAGAGGCAGAATCACACCTGTGCCTTGTACCCTGCAGCTGTTTTAAACATGAATAAAAATTTCATGTTGAGTACCAACAGCTCAGCTGGAGCAGACTCTTGCAAACACCTGTAGTTTTACCAGAGGAAAAGAAATTTAATGGCCTTTCCTTGGCCATTTGCAGTCTCTTCATGCATCGTTGCACAGAAAGGGTTTTTTGAAAGAGCACTGTGCTTCAGTTTTCAACTCTAACCAAAAGAATCGTTCTTTTTGCATAAATCTTTGGGATATATACATGGGTGTATGACTAAATGATGAATATATGTAAGCAAACATATACATGTAAACACACAAAGATATACTTGTCTTTCCAGAAATTATCTACTGGCTTTTGCTCAACAAGTCTAATGAAATAAAGTCTAATGAAATAAATTTGAAAATGAATACAGAAACATACAGAAGGGAAGCGGTTATTTTTTTTTTAACTTTTACAAAAAAATTGTTATATGATTTTATTGAAGAGAAATTTATAATCTATTAAACTTAGTGTTAATTATAAACAGGAACTTCTATACCAAATATTTAGAATCAAATTTTTATAATACAATCATAAGAAGGACAGTTCTTTACAGAGAGCAAATCATTAACTGTGTCACATGGTTTCCATATGATTTGAGTTTCACTTTGTGTAATATCAGTAAGCCCTTTAATTTCCTTGGCTTGCAAGTCTTGTAAAGGTATGGATGGAAAACCCATGAATATGGAAATCTACAGTTTTTGAAGTGAAAAAAACATGTATCCAAGGCCAGTGTTAAGGTAACTGCATTTTTAAATAGAATTTTAAATGTATAGTGAGAACTGAAGGCCTTGCTAATTGCATTTTATTGTTTCTGCTTTATCACAAAATGATTGTGTAGAACTAAGTTAGTTTTTAGAGTGGGCTTATATTTATGTTGACTGACAGTTTACTCTTCCTACTCTTGCCAGATCTCATATATTTAATAAGACTGAGGACAATGTAATTCTGAGTGATACAAGACACTCTCTCCTGTGCCACTTAATTGAACCCCACCTGGTACATGAGACCGTGGTGCTCTTTGGAATGCTATCTTGCATAAACTATAGGGCTATTACAGGCTGGGATCTTCAACAGTGATTTCATGTGCACCTGTGAACAGGCATTGGTGCTTGGATTTGGAGTTAAGACAATGGACAGTTGTGAATACAGATTTGTGAGGCTCAGGTAGAGTATTTTTTAGGTTGCTATGAGCAAAATATAAACCTTGTATCCTCTCAGCCATTCCAAGGCTCTTTCAGGACTAGATTTCTTATTCAAAATAATTGTGAGACTGTGAGCAAGCTGACATGCTTGATAATTTGTGGCTCTTCATTTATCTCTGCTTACCTGATGGCTTCAAATAGCACCAAGATGTCCTGTCCAGACAGACCTGCAGACTGCTGACATGACATTAGTTTGGACAGTAGACTTGTCAGAAGTAGAAATCACCCGGCTCACAGCTACTCTTCATGCTATTATTTCAGAGGAGTCTGCCTGTAAAATTCCTTTCTCATATTCCTCTTTGTGAAGTGCTTGCATACAAAAAGGATAGTGAGGTTGTAAAGAGGGAGGAATCCTGTTACTTTTTTATTAATTTCAGATGCAAAATTAGAGGCTACTCCTTGCCACTTAAATGTCTAGTACAGTATTAGTCATTACATGAGAACCTTGGTATCTTGCCTAATTTGGCTCTAAATTGTCTTTAAAAGAACTTTCTGTTTCAATCCATGTAACATGTAACTTATTTTTCCTGTAACAGTCAAATAGTGAACTTGTTTGTTTTGGTTTTTTTAATGTTTGTTTTTGTTTTTAATCTGTTCTAAAAACCATGGGTATATCTTGACAAAGGTGGTACTCAAGTTGCAGAATGACATGTTCTTATATAGAGTAAATACAGTTTCCTTTGGAATTTTCTTGAATGAACCCTAGTAATAAACTCTTATAGTTGGTTCATACACAAATTTTCAAATATAAAAATTTCAGAGTCACAAAGCAATTGGGGTTGGAAGGGAGTTCTGAAGATGGCCTAATCCAACCCCCCCTGCAACAGCAGGTACCCCTGTAACAGATTGCACAGGATTGCATCCAGGCAGGTTTTGAATATCTCCAGAGAAGGAGATTTCACCACCACTGGGCAGCCTGTTCTAGTGCTCTATCACCGTCAAAGTAAAGTTTTTCCTCATATTCAGATGGAACTCCTCGTGTTTCATTTTGTGCCCCCTTACCATTGTCCTGTTGCTGGGCATCACTGAAAAGAGTCTAGTCCCATCTTCCTGACACCTGGCCATAAGATATTTGTGTTCATTGGTAAGATCCCCTTTCAACTGCCTCTTCTCCAGCCTGAACAGAAACAGCTCTCTCAGCCTGTCCTCATGAGAGAGATGCTCCAATCCCCTGAACATCTTTGTAACCCTCTGCTGGACCCTCTTCAGTTATTCCATGCCTTTATTGAACCAGGAAGCTCAAAACAGAACACAGTACTCCAGATGCAGCCCCACCAGGTCGGAGTAGAAGGGGAGAATAACCACTCTTAACCTGCTGGCCACACTATTCATAGTGCACCCCACAATTCCATTTGCCTTCTTGGCCATTGAGACATTGCTGGCTCATGGTTAACTTGTCTTTTTGTGTCTGTAAACAGAGAGTTCATTTTATGCTGGACTTTGTGCTGAAGTCCACTTCCCAGAATCTAACTGTGAATTGGATATAAATTGTGTTAGTGATTTGCAGGAGATTTGTGGTATATTACTGGAGAGAATAGGAAAGAACAGACAAAGGATTCCAACTATCCCAGCTTTCCTTTCCAGCCTGGTCTTTCTGACCTCTTCTGGGCCAGGACATGAAAACTAGGTAAGAGATAGAACAAGAGGCTAGAAATAGCTAAGGGTTAGATCCAAAAAAATAATCCCTACACTCAGTACCTTTTCAGGCTGTTATATTCCCACTTGTCTTCATTAGGAAATTAAGACTTTAAGTTCTCTTTTTTTGGGGTTTTTACCTAGATCACAGTGAAGATGAGCCCAGTCAACCCAAGCAAAGAACAGTAATTACCTTTGTTTATAGGTTATTAACCAATTCTCTCATTTCATTCCTCTCTGGCAGTGTGCCTAAATTCACAAAATCCAAAGGGACCTGCCTCCACATGCCCTTCCCCTGCTCTAAGTTCCCTGGTGCAGCTGTTCCCCATGTATTGCCTGCAGCTGTTTGGCACTGGTACTGGCACCAGCCCAGGTTTGACATGTCCTGTATCCCATCCTTTGGGTTTGCTGCCAGCAGCTTTTTCCTAAGATATGTAAATGAAATAAAGAGACTTTGTAATTTTAACTTTATAGCTTAGCAGAGGTGGACATGAATGAGAAAAAAAATGTACTGCCTTATAGCTTTTCTATTTCACCTGGCACAAACCACAGATATACAGAGGAAAGGTTTTTAAGGACTACCCAAAGAGGTCACAAGAATCCTTGCAGTGTTGGGCAATGTAAAATATAGTTCTGACTACAAAGTGATTATATTTGCAGTGAATTGTAGGGTTAAATCATCTATGTGTAGCTATGCACAAATTGGAAGTCATTTCTCAAAGAAGTAAAGACTGGTCTAGGTCTGGCTCTTTGCAAGCCTCTTTAACAAGAGAGCTGCCATCCTATTCAGCAGTTTCTTACTGCATGTGGAACACCAAGTAGGAATGATAAAAACGCTGTACGTATGCACACAAATGCAGTAACACAGTCAGAAACTGCCAAATTATACATATTCTAATACTATGGTGTGCACTCAAGACAAAAGTTTTCTCAATGTTTTGTGCTGTGTACAGTGAAGGAGAAGAAATCAGAAATTTAGAAAGTTCTGGGAAGGAATCAGTCCTTTTTCCATCAGCTTGTTTTAAAAACTTGCTTGCTTTTTAGTGTTTTGCAACACTCAGAAATTATCTCAATAGCTTCTTGAGTGGAGAGTCACTGTTTGGGAGCGTGGGTGACCTCAGCAGGTTCAGAAATGCAGCTCTCTTTGTCTGATTGTTCATAGGTATCTCAGCACATTCTGTGTTTTGTGCTTGCCTGTTCAAATGGTCATGAGAATTGCTGTATGATATTTTAAATGATGAAGATATTGTTACTGCTAATCTTCTTTTTTTCTTCTTTTTAGGAACCAGTAACGAAGAATGATTCCATCAATTAAAAAGACAATTTATGTTTATCTTTTTCAGAATAGATGTGTATTTTAGAAGTTAATATTTAAATCCAGAGCCTGGAAAAATGCAAGTCTCTTTGCCATAATAAAAATAGATAAACCAACTTTCCTTTGTATAAAACAATATGAGCAGGGAGTATCATCAGGAACAAGACTCCATTGTAGGAGAGCATTCAGATTCCTGTACATGAAGCAAGGGGAGAATGACAACAGTGACTGTTCCACACATGATGAAATTTACTAAGCAGAATCTTTTTTTTTTGGTTGGTGGAATGTTAGTTTATGTAGTTGATATTGGAGTGGACTTTTGGGTAGCTAGTAGATATTTCTGTGAAGGACAATATTCTTGGAGTATATTAATACTGTGTTTTAGAGGTCTTTCATCATTAATAACTCAGATATTTAGTTATGAGTGGTTTAAAAATGACTGGGAAGGTACTGATACTGGAAAGCTGAGATTGGTTTTTCTAGTTTATCTCTTTCAGTGTGGAATTTTCATAAGGTAAGCACATTTTAAGATTTATTTTCAAATGAGAAATTATGTTGCTTTAGAAATCATGCTCTTATTAAGAAGTGCTTAGTATGGCTTCAGGGACAAGGCCTTAATAATTACTGCTCTGTGAAAGCAAAAGGATTTTTGTCTGGTTATGCCTAGTGGTAAATTTTGTCAGGTTTTGATGGACATGTAATTCTTCTTTCATATACCTGTAAGTAATCATTTTTATCATTCACAACCCAGCTCTATTTGATTAATCAGCCATTTGATGGGACATACTTAATAAAAATGATTGTTTTTAAGTGTACTACTGTTGTAACTGATAAATACAAGTTTTCAAAGTGATGGTAGGCACACTAAGCAGCTGAGAGAGCTGAAGAGATTATGTTTGAACCTGAGTGTCTAACCATATTACCCACCAAGATTCAGGAGAGAAAGAAATAGCTGAATAGTTAGGAAAAATACTTGCAGCACTTAATGATGATAGGAAACTTTGTTTGCTTAGTGGATTACCTTAACTCTGAAGCAATCCACAAAACTCTTGGACTTACCTGAACTCATACCCTTTCCAATGAATATCTCTTACCATGAATTTCTATAATTTTGAATCTTTCCCAGAATTAGCTCCATACTCTCTGAGTGGTTTATTATCTAGTAAATATTATTTTGTTCTTTACTCTGATGGTGTTGTCAACTTGGTCGCTTGTTCTTTATTGCGCAAATGATATTTTCTCCTATGCTGCTACTTATGCTTGGAAAATTTCCAAGATGTTATGTATAAGTTACAAAGTTCTTCCAGCCACTCCTCACAATTCAGCAGTGTTATAAAGCATAATTTAACCTATAAGCTGGTAACAGCAAACTGGCGTCTGTGCTCGTGCCTTTGTGATTAACTATTACATGCTTCTTATTGCATGTGTTCTTCTTAGATGTATCAAGGTATAACTTCCTCCTGTCCTCCCTCTTAGTCATCTGATTTATGCAGTTAGTTTAGACAACAAGTCACTCAGGTTTATCTCTGCAGTAAATGGATAAAAATAGATTCTGTCAAGTCAGGTCGCACTTGTTAAGGTGAGGTTCTCCAGAAAGTCATTTGGGGCAGGAACCCATATTGTTTATTCAAAGAGGAAAATGAGAGACTTACCAGTAAATAAGATTTGATCAGTGAACTCTAGATGCTTGAAATTATAAGATGTGAACACATCTTACCAAATTATCTTTTTTTAATTTTTTCCTTTTTTCTTTCCTTCCTTCTTCCCTCTTTCATATCCTTTTACACATCCTGCTCCATCTTTGAACTCAGACTCCTAAAACAGTTTGGTTTGGAAAGGACCTTAAAAATCATCTCATTCCAATCCCCCTGCCATGGGCAGAGATACCTTCCACTTGACCAGGCTGCTCAAAGCCCCATCCAACATGGCCTTGAGCATTTGCAGGGATGGGGCATTCACAGCTTCTCTGGGCAACCTGTGCATCACCACCCTAACAGGAAAGAGTTTACTCCTAATATCTTGTTCTTAACCTACCACCTTTATTTTGAAGCCATTCTCCATTGTCCTATCATTCCATGCTCTTGAACAAAGCCCCTCTTCAATTTTCTTCTAGGCTCTCTTTAGGTACTGGAACTGGTGACTTACAAACTGGTACCTTTTGGGTACTGGGGGTTTGTACAGTGCACAGAACAATGGGAATCAGTTTGGTTTTGCTGTCACACTGACAATGCTAAGTAATAAATATGAAAATCATATTTATACATATATGTATATAAATATATGCAATATATATAAAATCAGAGGCAAATGAAATTAAAAGTATTTCTTATCTAAGAAAGCTTTAGTTTCTTTTATTGGAAAGAGTGCATATCCACAATTATATTTCATATGAAATAGTATGTTCTGCAAGGAGACAAAATTAAGTTAAAAACGTACACAATAACTGTGCTGACTAAATTATACTCAGTCTGACCCATCTAAATGGCTCACATAGATGTTTGTTGAATGGAGAACAGTCTTGACATAACAGACAACATTAAGTCAGGGAATGTGGGAGAATGGGGCATTTCCTTAGGGCACCATATGAATTCTGGAGCTGTCTGATGTGTAGCAGCGAGCTTCATCAACCAAGGACACACCTGTGGGAGACTAAACATTAACAAGTCATAACCTTTGCTGTCAGAATAGAAGGTCGTGTAGGCAGCAGCCACTGTGATACTGGCAGCTGCTGTTGATGCTTAAAGGTAGCTCAGAATGCCCTGCAACTTTGAATAGAAGCAGATGAAAAAGATTATTTTGCATATTTGTAAAGATTAATTCTAAATCCATGAGGCATCAGCATAAATGTGAGTGCTTTGCTGAAACTGGGGTTATTTCACTATGTATTTCTAAAAGACAGTGAGAAAATTCAGAGCCAATACAGGTGATGGGCTGCAGGGTGAGCACTGCTCTGAAGCAGTACCAGCTGGCAGCAGTGAGCACACCTGTGAGAGATGCACTCTGGTAAAGGAACTCCACTGCTTAACCACACAGCTCTGGGAGGCAGTGAGGAGGTTGAGAAGTATCAGGGATAGACAGAAAGAGAGACACAGACTGCTAGAATCACACCCTGCCTTTCCTGAGACAGCCCCACAGGCAGGCAGGATGTACGATGTTGGTGATTCTCTATCCACTTTTCACCTGGCTGAGCACAGTGACTTAAGGCTAGGGGGCTATGGCAACAAGTTCCTGCCCAATGCAGCAGGTGTGTCTCCCCTGTGACTACCCCACATTCCCAAGTACCCTGGCATAACAGGTATGAGGCTCTGCAAGTGGAACTGAATAATAATGAGGATGATGGGTCATCTGACTTGGAGATGTCATTGAGGTTAAGTTATATCCTGTGTCAGACTTTTACTGCTCTCTACAGCTGAAAGCAGGTCGCAGTCAGGTAGGGGTCAATCTCTTCTCTCAAGTAACAAGTGACAGGATGAGAGGAAGTGGCCCCAAGTTACACCAGGAAAGTTTGGATTAGGAAGATTTTCTTCACTGAAAGAATAGGTGCCCAAGGAAGCGGTTGAGTCTCCATCTCTGGAGATATTGAAAAATATGTAAATGTGACATATAGGGACATGGTTTAGTGGCTGAGTGGTAGTGCTAGAGCAATGGTTGTGCTCGATGATCTTGAAGATCTTTTCCAAACTAAATGATTCTGCAATTCTATGTGTTTCATCACATTTTCTTAATATAAATTTACTGACCTAAGTATTGACTTAGTTGCATCAGTTTCATGGATTTAATCCAAGTATTTTTGATACTTAGAAGGTGAAGTTTGACATGCAGCACAGAGTAATTTTCCTTTGATAAAGATTTAAACAATGCTGAAAGCTGTGACTGTATGACCAGAATTTAGACAGGACAATCATTATTGCCAGGCCACTCGCAACCTGCTTGTATGAATTACTAAATGGCACCCAAACATTTATTGTGAGTAGTTTGATGAGATGGGATATGTAGTATAATACTGGGATTGTGTTACAAAGTCAGTGGATATCTGAGGGGAAGCATGTGATACGGAAACATTGGCAAGGCAGGTGGCTTGTCACATGTGAAGGCCGTGAAGCAACAAAACCAAATAGCTGTCACCCCTGTGAATTCCCAGCCAGGGACAAAGCCTTCCTAATTTTACAGGATCAAGCTTGATCACTTGTGAAACGATGATGAATATGTAGGAATATCTCCAGAACAGAGAGACAGTGGAGCTGTGTTTCCCTGAATGTTTATTATAAGTAGGAGCCCTGTCATCTGTGTTCTTCACAAAGCAACACTAAAAAGTCAGAAAGCATTGTTTTGTTCTCTTATCAAAGGGAATGATACTTAGACACACTGATAATTCTTTGCCATTCACATGTGACAGTTCCAGTCATAAAGAAATTGTAGGTTTTTTACTCTGTTGGCCTCCAAGTATCTCATATACCTTGAAATGATGAAAAACATATTCTCTTTAATGAATTTATAGGGAGAAAAAGTAAATGGTAAATCTGCATTTGTCTATATTACTGACATAACCATTTCATATTCCATTTAGGATGTACCTCTACTTAAAATACATAACTAATCCAATATTTTTAATTAATGTATTTTTATTACCTTTTTAAAAGACTTTTTAGAGTTTATGAATATTGAAGCACAGAACTTCTATGGAAATAGATATATTATAGGAAAATAGATTTGAGGGATATAACCAAAATAGTTTCAGAGCAGGCACAGCGTTTAAGTGGTCATGATAAAGGAGAAAATTTGAACCTAACCTACCCTTTACTGTGGACTGAACTTTGCCCTAGGCTGGGAACATAGTTCAACATTAGGTCTAAAAGGTGGCTCTGAGCCCTTCCTAAAATGTCATTATATTGCATACCAAATGGGCAGATGAGAATGAGGGTGTAAACTCAAAATACTCTTAAAATATTATAATTTGTCACAGTGAACTACAGTAAGTGACATAAGCTTTTGGAGCTCAGAGAACGCCACCTTGCTTAATATATAGTTAGAGAGCAGTAGAAGTATTTGGACTTTACTAGAAAAGAACATGTGTTCCATACAGTATTCAAAGTCAGAGGTGGACCTCCCAAAACCGCTACAACTGGGGACAAATACACAACGTACCACCTTAAAACAGTACAAACCTAGTATACCGTGCTCAGAAGGAATCTGCTTTGAAAACTGACAAGTGATTTCAGGTATGCATCCAGCTGAAATATTCTATTTAGGACATTTCTTGCCTTGCATATCATCTGCCATCTCAGCTGTGAGTTCTGCAGCTCAAAATTTTTGCAGCTGGTTTCCACTTCTTGCTGCTTGGACAAACACAGGCTCTGGTGAGTGAATCCATGGACAACTAGCAGATCAGTCTACCCAATTGTTTTTTCTTGAAAACATTGCAAACTTTCCGTATTTTTACATCTTGAAGGCAAGAACCAGATGTTTTGGAATACTAATTGTTTTATAAACAGAAAAAGCGATAGATGCCTTGCCAAACAGTTCAGTTCTTTCCTTATAAGTGATTATTCAAGGAACAATAAGATGAATACACAAAAAAATAAAAATAAAAATTAGTTTCTTTTGGGAGTAAATAATAGACCTAGAGCCAGCTCATGGAACCAACATATGGCCAGAATGGCAGGGATGCAGTCCATGAATCTTTGCAAGGAGAAGAGCAAAGGCTCTTCCCCTGAGGCTCTCGAGTACTAACAAAGCTGCTCCACACCTACTCCTACTACTGCTTCCATGTTGCAATTCTCACATACTCTTGTGTAAGTGAGATGCCTTAACATAGCAGGGACGAAGTCATGAATCCTCTAGCATGCACTTAACCCAGGACCTGCCAATCCCGGCTGTCTCGCCTGTAGCTGTGGAAGAGAGGCCACATCCCTGTGGTTTTTAGAGGTGGTGAAGGTGTTGAACTTTTAACCAATGAAGGAGTCACGATTCTTCCTAGCTCCCTTAGTAAGGAGAATACTGTGCTCCGGTGTTATACTGGGATGAGAGGAGCCTGTGAAATCTGGGTGTCTAAGGATCTGCTGCCCTCTGTTATCTACATAGGGTAAATGCAACGGCCTGAGTTCAGGTCCGTGGTGTGTGTGATCCCGTGCACGGTCAGCGAATTAGGAAGCTGCACTTTAGCATGAATCTTGAAGTTATCTCAGATGCAGCAATAGGGAATGTAAGCAGGAGGCATTTAGGGCCTTGCCTTTCTCAGCCTTTGTAAAAGCAGTCTTATAAAACTAAGATAATCAAGTGTTGGCCAGTGATGTTCTGCTTAATTTCACAGGAAAATAGATCCAAATGAATGATGCAACTGCCATAATTTATTTACTAAATTAGGTTTCCTTTTGAGGGGAAAAGGCTCTAGTAGTCTTTGTAAGGCTAGAAAGATTGTCTGGATAACAGCGTGTTTTCTTAAAAAAGGACTACTTATGCTGTCCTTGCCTGCTGCTTATAGTCAAAATGGGTTCATTGGAGAAGGATGTTAGAAGCTCAAAATATCTGGGAACTAAATAGACAGAAACAGGCTTGGAAGTGATGTCTGAAGGCTGCTGTGATTAAAATCCTGTTTATGGACAAACATGTGGATTTGTATATCTATAAAGCCAAGAATTTAGTATAAGTGAAATTCTAACAGTTGATTCCAAGAATCATTATTAGTCTAGATCTGTTTATTACAGGCAGAGAAAGAATACTTCTATGCATAAAAATCTTCAGTTGTAGTAGTAGTAGTAATAATAATAATAATAATAGTAGTAGTAGTAGTAGTACTAAATTCTACAGTTAAAATTATTACACACATACTTTTTCATTGCTATCCCTTTTTTCAAGCCATCCCTTATTATCCTATGTTTCTGCTTTTCTACACTGAATCCCATCTCTCCACATCTCAGGATTTCTGCTATCATAGGAAGACTAGATTTCTCTATCCTACATCATCATGTATGTAATCAATGTCTCATTTGATGCATATTTAACTGTTATTGCTACCTATATAAAACTATGACAGTATGACACAAAAATGAAAAGAAAGAAAAGTAAAACAAATCAGCCACCTGGTCAGTTGGAAGAAATCACCAGTTTTTCTGCAGAAAACCCAAGCTAAACCAAGCAATACAAAGTCACAGACAGGTCAAGAAAATTTCAAAGAGAGCAAGCCTGGCAAGCCTCAGTTCTGAGGTCTTGCAAAGCTCATGCCAAGTTACCAACAATAACAGTGCTTATTGCAGTGCTGCAGAGTTACAAAGCTTAGGCTACAATCTGCCCAGCCAGTGTTAATGACCACTTGAAGTCAAGTTACCAGCAGAAGAGAGCAAGCATTGATTTGCTTCAAGGCAGGATTTACATGCATACTAATGGAGATATTTCTCCCTGCTTTCATTTGTTTACTAGTTCCAAAAGAGTCTTTGTTTGCTGCTGAACAGTTCACTGGAAAGAGGTCTTTTGCTGTGAAACCCACTTCTGCAATTACACCCTTTAGTTTATAACAGAAAAGAGCATTTCCTGCCTTTCTTGGCTTCCAAAATAGTAATGCAATGAGTCAGATCACTCACCAAGGCTGTGTGGCTCTGTATGCAAGTCCATTAGGGGCAGCAGAAATACTATAATTCCCAGCATCTGGGGCTCTGGTCCTACATCAAGTTAGAGCCACCATTCTGTTTTCCCAAATGCAGACTTAATGATTAGCATGTACAACAGCTAGTTCCTCTGTTAATTACCAAAAGAGTTTGTGACTAAAACTTGTGTTCTTTCCCCTATAAAGTGCTAATCACACTTCCAAGCCTGAAGCAAAGGTCCTGAAGATGGGAATAAGATCTAGTTTTATCTCCAAGCAAAGCATTAGGGATATCCTGAACAGAATATGCTCTTTACAACAAGGAACGAACACCACTCATAACTGACTAATTCCATGTATCCTTGCATTTACTGCTCATTAAAAGAAAGTGTTCATTTAGGCTTAATAAAAAATAAACCAGAACTGTTCTAAAAGTCATTCAGGTGCACTCATTTGCCAGGGCAAATGGCTTCTCCATGTAAAACCACTCAGAATGTTAACAGAATCTTTTGACCCAGGAATCCATGTGTCTTGAAAACTATTTTCTGAAATATAAGTATATTCCTGTGTATTTAGAAAGTAGTAGTAGTATATTTTTTTTAAAGTCTCTTTCATGTTTTCAATTCATCAAGTATAATAGTTGGGGTTTATGGATCTATATTCTACTTACATAGATGTGGTTGTTCACACCTGGATAGTCACTCACACCCTGGAAAGGATACAAACAAAGTGTATGAGTATTTCAAAGAGAGACTGAGGAGAAATGCTAAGGGCATTTTCAGAAATGCAGTACTTTTAAAGCAATAAGAACCTAACAAAATATAGCTCGTAATCTTTATTCAGATAAGCCTCATTCTGTTCTTATTAGTTTTCTTATTGCATGGTATTGCTGTGCTTAAATGATTCTCTGGTATCTCTGATACCAGACGGATATCAGAGAAGTTTTACCTGAGTAGAAGATGGAAAAAGTTGTTGTAAGGCTATATCATTTTATTGAGTTGGTCTTCTAAAAAGTGCTTCCTAATCAAGTGTCCTTTTTTCAATAGGTACTGGTTTGCTATGAAATATGGCTGCCAAGCTGCATTTAAACGAACAAGCAGCAGAGATACATCAGAAACAGACCCTTCCAACTTCATTCAAAAACAAGCAATTGATGCAGTGACTGATATTAACATGCTCAGGGTGTTCAAGACTTTTCTTAAGATTACACCACAACT
The DNA here is from genome assembly GCA_020086605.1 of Lanius collurio. Taxonomy (NCBI): domain Eukaryota; kingdom Metazoa; phylum Chordata; class Aves; order Passeriformes; family Laniidae; genus Lanius; species Lanius collurio. The sequence continues at coordinate 34,330,164 of JACBWW010000003.1, forward strand.
TTTTATTCAGATTTACATCCTCATGGAACACGACCAAACTCATTTCTATCAATGTAAGTTTGTCTTTTTCCTTATGTTGCAAGTTGAGTATCTTACCCAGAAACATAACTTGTGACTGGAATACATTTTACACATACCTTGGAAAACATACAGTCCACTGTGTTATTACACTGCATTTAATTAGAATTTCTCTCTAGTACATGATCCATTCTGCTAAATTGGTGAGAAGGAATATTTCACTATAAAAATGAGAAGTCATATATAAATAGTATATATCATAAATATAAAATGTCATAATATCTAATAGAAAGGTAATGATGCTTCACTTGAAAATAAAGTGTTAAATGCAATTAGCATGTAATTTGCAGAGCAGTATGGTTTGTGTGGTCTTGCTTATAGATTCTTTTAAGAATGAACTACTAGCTAGGCACTTGGAAATCAGTAAGATAATTAAAGCAGCCCCGTGAGCTTTCACATCACCCATGTTAAAGATGAGGGACAGAGTCAGAAATAAATCTAAGGATATGTCAGCATTGTAGAACACAATATGGTGAAGAGATACTGGTTCAACTCTCAGAAGCAAGACAGCAGCTATACCATTTTCAGCTCTAAAACTAGCAGAATTATTAGCAGGACATTGACTTATTCACAGTTGGAATTTGTCTAACGAAATGAAGCTACCTGCACTGATGTCTCGCATTCCTTCAAAGTCCATGGAGTCAAAATTTAGTCACAGAAAAGGATCCTTCAAATCTGATCTTAGATGTGACCATGTGAAGGACCAAGTCTTAGTTATAGATTTCTACATTTTAGATACCACAGACTCACAAATATCAGTCGCTGAAACTTACATTTTTATGGTCTATTTGCAATATTTTGGGAATTTCTAAGTCACCTGTGTAAGAGATGGCAAATATGACATGCAACTTAGGCAAGGCCATTAAGATTCAAGGGCTGGGCAGGATAATATAAGCATACCAAACAGCATCAGATGCCTAGATGTAAGTAACTAAAGTGAGCCTTAAAATTAAGGTGACGTGCTTTGGAGCAGAGAATAAATATAAAACTGGGATAAAGAAAATGTTAGGAAAGCATGAAATTTTCTGAAACTTCCTTCAGAAATCGTAGTGTAAAATACATATATTTCTCTCTGGTTTAACATTTTTATTTGTGTTTTGTTTAGATGCTGCCATTATTATGTCTTTTTGTGGTATCTCCTTATCAATGGTTGATTATCAGATATCACTACGAAAATCTCTGCCTGAAAAAGATGAATTTCACGTGCTTTCCAAGTTCATATATGTCTTCTATAAATTGTTTACCATCACTTCTTGGATACTCAGTATTTCATTGATCACACTACTAAGTGTCAGAATTTCTGTAATTCTGCTGATATTTCTTTGGATCTTTGGCTTCACTTGGACTTTGAAACAGCATACAACATTTTGCAAATCTGCGAAGATGGAATATTTGTACAGAACTGTAGTTGGGATCATTCTAATTTTTTCATTTTTTAACATAAAGGGGAGAAGAACAAAAGTTTTCATTTCTATTTATTATGCTACTCACACTGTAGTAACTCTAAGTATTTTGTTTGCATATATGTTCTGGAAACCTTCCATTATCAAAGAAATATGTTTTATAATTGTGGGCATCTTAACTATTTTGAGTCTGATGTTGGGTATTATTTTTCTTGTTGTTTATTACAGCCATTTTCATCCCACTACTTATTGTAGACCTCAGGCATGTTCAGATGAAGTTGATGGAGTGGCAGGGCAAAAAGATAGAGTGAAAACCGGTAGATTTCAAAATTTCTTAATGCAATGAACACTGTAGTTTTTTTTTGTTTTGTTTTGTTTATTTGGGCTTTTTTTGTGGACTTCAAAGTAAATTCTGTCTGTTTCTCTGTCATTGTTTCTTGTGTATCATCACTGAGGAGCATATAATAGACAAGAGTTGTTGGCTTTGAATAATTATTTGTTTCCCATGATACAAAGACTCTGCAACATGAACATTTATGTGCTGGTGAAAATTACTTTTGACAAAGAAACAGTTTAAACTATTCATCCAGGACAATCCACAGTTTTAGTTTTTTAGCAATGCAAACATAACAAAAAACCCTAAGAATTAAATGAAATCTAGTATTAAAACCACATTCTATTAGTTTATGTTTATTCTGTTAAAAACAAGGGTTTGTTTGTTTGTTTGTTTGTTTATTTGGTTTTTTCTCTTGATGGAAGGAGGGAAGAGTGCATTTGAAATAGCTGAGGGCAGCGATCAGTTTTCTGCTTTTCCCCATCACTGTAAAAGTTGCAGTCCTTCATGTTAACAAATTGTACTGCATTCTCCCTGAACATCCCTTGAAGAAGAATAGCTTTGATTTATGGCTTAGTCACTGTCTTGCCATAAGGAAATTGGGCAGATATTTTCCAAGTATTTTATCATCTAAGTGTTTTAATTACTTCTTTATTGTTTTTGTCCTGTTAATCTTTCGCACAGTCTTCTGTACTTAGGGGTGATGCCAGCTTGTTCTGGGTTATAACAGCAGCCTGAGTGATTTATGGATGGCAAACGGAATCTCGCATACAAATGAAGAACTTCTTCCATGAAGCTTTCTTCTCCTTTGGGCTCTAAGATGTAACACTTTAACTGCTGATTTCCACCAAAATATGAGACTATACAAGGCAGACAGTGGTTGATGTCTTCTGTCTTTATCACTGGAGAAAGAAGGAGCAACTGTTGTGATAACTTACACTCACAGGGGCTGGCAAAAGATATAACTAGCTTGTCCATCAAGAATTTTTTGCAGAAGGCAGAGTGAAACTAGATAACACTTCAGTCCTGTGTTTGAATGCTAAATCAACAACAGTGAAATAAGGTTGATAGCCACAGCTCCTTCAGAAATAAAATCTGAGGAAGAGTATTTCAGAGCTGCTGTGTTTTAAATCTCTTTTATGAAGACTTGGGGTTCTTCCCTCCTTTCTCCTTCCATTAAGTCACATTTGCAGTTAGTTTGGCCACAGGCAAAAGTTGGGAGCAGGGTTTGAGAAAAGAGACTAGAGATAAGAAAACCGGATAAACTTTGCCAGGAATCAAATCTGTTAATATTATTTACTGACAATAAACTTCTGTGAAACTCTGGGGAAGGGCTGATGCTTTGGTTGATAATTAGGGTACCCAAGAGCTGTGTCTTGTGCCTTTTGTGTCAAGTTCATGGACTACAGACTGCTTTTTTTGTTACTCTTCCAGCCTTACTAGAGCTCAGGGGAAGTTTCAAAATGGGTTTCTTTCCTATTCCATGTCCACACTTCCCTTTACCAGGCCAACCATGCACATCTTCTCGATCCTATTCAAAGAAATTAATTTCTATGTGCATAGCTTGGACTGAATGCTCTGCCTTTCTGAGGCTACACATGAGAAAGTAGTGTAGTGAGAAGAGTTTACTTCTAAAATCCCTCATTCCTGCTTTGGGGTAACAAAATGTGGTCCAGGAGTTAAGACAGAAAAGCACAATCCATGAGACAAAGCAATAGTTTTAAGATTAGTATGAATAGCAAAACATAAAATTGGTATAAAAACCAGTACCTTTACTTCTTTTACTCTGAAAGAGGGATTTCCAGATTTGTTTGCCCTACAACATCTTCTTAGTAAAAAGAAAAAGCCCAAGGCTTTCATGCACCATGATTGTCCTTAGTTCTGTCTTCTTTATTACAGAACATTTATTACTGGTGATGGTGTCCTTGGCAGCAAAGCGCATGCCTGCTTTTAGGCTGAATGTACTCTTATTTTGCTATGGAAAAAACAGAATCCTAAATAGTGAAGAAAATCCCTATATTGCTTCCCACTCTTTTACCATTTGTCAATCTAAAATCCTGAGAAGGGACTAGGGTAAGGGATGGTGGAAAATGGAGAATCTCCATCTTGCAGAATATGACAAAATGTTGTCTAGCTATTATTTAGAAGATGACCTCAATCTTTATACAAGATCTGAGGAGCAGATCTCTGGGGAAATATGAGATCCTGAGAAGTCCTAATGTGGGCAGTTCTGCCCTGGGGCCTTCCAGGTTCTCTGCCTACTGCCAGAAATCTGGAGCCTGAGTTGCTCCTGAGGAGGGTTAGTTTCTAGTGTAACAAAATAATTTATCTTGGTGAATTTTTTCTCCTTTCAATGAACTGACAAATTCCAAATAGAAGTCTTTCATTGCCATCTCTCTGGCTAACTCCTAACACTCATTTTCTCTCAGGAGAGAAAAGCTGAGCATTGTGCTGCCTTCTGTTGTTCTCCTTATGTCTCCTCACTCCCTCTTCTGTGCCCCTAAGAAGAATATTACACTGAAGCTGAATTGGTAAGAAAGACATCTAGGTGGCTATTTATATCACTCTAATTCAAATATACTCCAAACACAATTACTTCTGTTTCAATTCTTACTTTATGCTTGTAAGTCTTAGTGTATAAAAATGTAGCCATATCCTAAACCTGGAAATGATCATGTACATTCTTTTCATAAATTTTAAAGATCTTCAGTGTCCTTCCACCAATACATCTCCATTTTGCCGTCATCAGTCAGGGGGCCTCAAGAGATGGGAATTCCTGGTAGCTTGTTCCCTGTAGATTTTTAGCTGCAGGGAGATATTATGAGAATAATTTTAAACTTTAAACTCCTCCCTTTTTTCCTTGACCATGAGTTCAAGATTTTCACTTCATTCCCTTAATTTTCACAGTTATGAAAATGGCTTCTCATTCATCTAGTTGTTCTAACTCAGCATTACTGTAGCAGGGAGGATAAGGAAGCACATGAATTGACTCCAGACATTTCATATCACCAGTGACCGCTTCAGACAAAACAAACAAAGCCCCACTTCACCTGGGTGTAAAGTTCAAATAATAGACCTCATAGATATGCTTTCCACTCCCCAACTACCCTTAAAATTCAGCTGCCACTCAGTTCATGCATTGTGCTTGACCTTGTCATTTTAATCCAACAGCAAATTGAAAGCAAATGGGTTTTTTTCTTTTTTTTCTTTTTTTTTTTGTTTTAAGTATGCCCATTACATCTTACAAAAAGTATTTTAATAAGTTAAATAAAATTAATAAACAATTTCTTCCTGTTTTGACTACTGTCAGACCTGGGTAAGAAGAACAACATCCAACAGAATTGTTTTAATTATCCTACTAATATTCAATGTGCCATTTGATGGCATGGGTGAGCTCACCTGATGTACCACAGATAGCACTGATTTATGAAGCCATAATTGGGTTTCCAATAAACATTTGTCAAAATAATGTATTCATTCAACCCAAAACCTTCTTTATTTATTCATATAAAAGAGCACTTAACTTTCAACAAAGAATTGCCTGCCATCAAAAACACTCCATAAACGGGGGAAATTTATGAAGATACAGTACCAGAGGGTGATCAGTGGAAGACTAAAGTTCACTTTAACCCTTCAAAGAGCTGTGTTCCACCTCTTGCTTGGTACTGGTACTGTACATATTTCTCACTAAAAGCCTCAAGCCCAAATATTAAGCTTTGTATATTTACACATGAAAGTACCATCGCTTTTTTCTACCATTGATTCTTACATCTCAAAGACTGTTTCAAAACTGACATCTCTCATTTTTATTATACAATCTAGTAGCATGCACACAGCTCAAAGTTCTTTAGGCTTACTTACATTCTGCCCACAGGTTTCACCATGTGTACATTCTTCCAAAAATGATAAGCTTTGAGAGGTTAAACAACATATCTTGTCTGAACCTGAGGTAAAACATATTCTTGTCATTCATTCCAGCTGAAGAATTTTCCTGTTCTACCGCTTTGCACTCTTCTCTATTTCCTTAGCACTTTAATTTTACAGAATTTTGGTAGAAGAATAGCAAAGTACATGGGTTGTACAATTGATATTAGAATGGAGTGTAGCTAACCCCTTGGAGTCCATCTTCAACAAAAAATATTCTTCTTTTATCTCCAGTTGGCTGACACATAACAAATACAAGTCACTGAAGGTTGTCACTATGCAAGTCTTAGATTTATTAGCTTAGTAAAATGTAGACCTTGGTGGAATAGGGAGTGATGCTTCAAAATTAATGTAGCCTGCTAGCACCAGGTGAAAATAGAAACTGCACTAGCCTTCCTATGACTGTATTCTGGACTCCACATTTTAGCATACTTTTTATTTCTGACCATGAAAACAGATGTAAATAGCAGAGTAGAATGTGAAAGAATAGTAAGATTTCCAAGTGCACGTTCATGTCTCAGAAACTCTAGTGGGATTTTGCTAATCTCCATACAAATATATCAATATCATTACCATTATCATTACTACTTGTGGCACTTTGTCAAAATGAAGAGGATGACAATACTTAGAAGAATATCTCCATTGCAACTGGAATGCAACAAAAAGTTAGTGGTGAAGTTCTGTAATGCTTTGTCTGCTCAGCACTTACAAGTGATTGTACATGTCACTGATTCAGCACACATATTTTTTAATGGGAGCCTAGAAAAGACATAGTTAACTATTTTGGTCTGTGGACAGTAGGTAAACTGCTGAAAATAAAGGGGTAAATGTTACTGGCTAGTTCTTGGCTGCTATGAGAAAGAAAATGATAAAGCTGCATATTTGCAGGTCAGCTGCAGAAAGGTACAGAGAGGAAGGTATAGTGGATAGAGAAAGCGTGGGAGCTGGTGTTTTTTCCACATACTACACACATTCAATCTAACTTGAAGTGTGTTATGCTGTAGTAGAGCAGAAAGAGAAGTCAAACATAATTTTGTAGTTTGTCCTATAGCAGGATCACTGTGCTTGTGCCATTCCTGGAAGAAAGTTTCTGACTGGTTCTGAAAAATACAGTGTTCCAGCCAATCTCTCCCACATTGACACAGTCTTGTCAGTCAGAAGCCTCTTAGGTTCAGTCTCTTTACTGCAGTCTCTGCCCCTTGTTGTTCTCCCTGCCTTGCAGAGCAGATTTGTTTACTCTTCTGTGAAGCAGAATTTTACGTATTTGAAGAACATGATCATGTTCTCAGACTTCTGTAAGTGCCAAGCACATGAAACCACTTAATCATGTTTGCCTTTTCTTCTGACAGTCCTTCCTGATGCTTTCTCTTCCATTTTACCATGTCCTCCTTGAAGTTCAGGGCCAAAATAATTTTGCTGTACTCTAGCTACTACTGAGTGTAACCAATGGATTTTGTGTGTGTGTGTGTGTACACAGGCTATAATCCTATTTTTGTATCATAAATAAAGTTTTCATCTTTTTTTATGACATCATGACTTTTAACGACTCATGTTCAATGCACTGCAGTCCAAATAGTGCAGAAGCACTGTCTTATCTGATCTTCCTTCTTTGGGTGTTTGGTTTCCATTATAAGATCCAAGTTCAGCTGCTGCCTTCTTTAAGGTCTGGCTTCCTTCAGAGATTTGTTTTCAAGAATTAAAAATGTCTTCTCCTCTTCAACAGCAAGTATTTATTCAACTGAATCTGTCTGGGTGTTCACATAAACTTTGAGCTACTTCAGAAGAATACCATTTGCTTTTTATGATTCTTCTGTGCTTATATTTGGGATTTTCCAAAAACTACATCTTACATGAAGGTGTGAGTCATTAGTGAACACTGAATAATTTAACTGAGAGAAGAAATGTATTTGTCTGATTGAAGTTATGCTGTGTGGAGAAACACACTTGCTGCCATGATGGGGACTTTGTACTATTGACAGCTTTGTAAGCCACCAGATCTTCATCATACTGTTTTAATTGGATGAAAAAGTAGAGTGAGAAGAGTATTTCTGTAATCTGGACTCTGAAAAATGGAAAATGTACAATGACACAGAAAGATTACATACTACAGGTCTCTGCCATGCTGCTTTGGGCTGTATTTTGCTGGGCTGCAGACATTCCTCAACTGAGATTTAAAAGAGTCATGTGTCAGTTGCTTCTGTTACCAGTCCAAAGCAGAGAACAGTACCTCATATAATTCTGTGCTGCTTTGCCACATTCACAAGTGTTTGGCAGTGTTATCTGAATGGTATTGATACCCATACTTGTAGGTTGGTATTTATCTCCATCTTATGACAATTAATTCAAATTGTATGTTAGCTTTATAGGGATCTCTACAACCAATGGGGAAAAAAGTCACACCCAAGCTACTGCCATCCTGTCTACCCTGCCTCCTATTTAGGATGAGGTAAAAGTTCCTTTAGAGGTGCCCTTTCCCATTGCCTACAGCAAGAATGTCAACAGGACGGAGTTTAGGTAAAACTTGGTTATGTAACCGATCCTTTGCATAGGATTATGTCTTAGATATTGTTCTGATGCAAATTGCTGATATGAGCCTATTTTCTCACTTGAGAAGAAAAGTGGAAGGAATTTACTCCTGGTGAGTTCTCCCTGGGTTCTCCTTGATTTCTCATGACTTTGACTACATGGTCTTAGAATGGAGTGTGACCTTATAGTCTGTAGAGCTGAATGGCATAGTTACATAAACACAAGAAAAACAGGCTAGGCCACACAATATGGCCTAATCCCTTACAAACAACTTCTTAAATGACACTACCAGAACTTGCATAAGCTAATGAGTGTGTGCTTTGGCAATCGGTTACCATGATCAACAGCATTTAAAAAAAGCATAATATAAGCAAAGTTATAGTTCAAGTTGAATGTCCATTTCTACTGTGATGTGTTAAAGAGAGGATTTTTATAAAAGAAATAAGCATGAGGGTTTCAAACAAGAATGACTATTGTGTAGAAAAAAAGAATATAAAATTATAATTACTGATTTGACATCTATAATTATAATCAGACTTGGACAACAATTGTAGCTATCAGTAACTAATTTATGTCTTTCTTTGAAGACAGAAATAGAACCCTAAAAAGCCTTTTCTCACTTATGTTCTCCCAGGCAAAGGAATAATGTTTACATATATGTATTTAGCAGTATAATTAAAGCAGCTGGGTGTGGCTTTCCTCAATCCGAAAGAAAAACAAAACACAAACCCATAAAGTTTATTTTTTGTTTGTTTTTTTCTTTAAAATGAGGGATTGTGCCTGAGAGAATAGAAACTAATAACTTGCAGGCCTTGTCGTGGGCAATAATTGTTTTTCCCTCACCAAAGTGGGCTGGACCTCTGAGATTCAGCAGTCACCAAGCTATACATGCAAGGCGGGTGGCCCCTTGTTTGCTGGTTAATGGCTGCTTACCCTTATGTGCTTTGAGAAAGGTACTCAGCTCAACCACTTGGGAAGGAAACAACAGAATCCCCCTAAAATACTGGGTCTTCCAGCTTCTGTCTATCAATAAAATTTTCAAATGGGTCTCTGTCAAAGCAATGATTAATCTGCTGCTTAGAAAAGTCCCAAGAATATTGTGTTGGTGGTATCTTGCCTATGTGTCAGACAGCCATACACCAAGCCAAGAGTTCTATGTGATTTAAGACTTCCATCTGAATTTTTGTTTTAAAAAAGGGCTTTCTCAGTAGTTGACTGGAAAGAATCTGTGGTTCCTGATAAAGTTTGCTATAGTTAATCTCAGAAAATTGATGAGTGTTGCTCAGGGGAATAAATTGATTGATTCAATATAGCACACTAAAAAAAAGAAGTCTGTTTCATAAATTTTAGAAGACTGATTCTCCTACTGCCTACTGAGCTTCAGAGGCAAGTTTTCAGCAAGTGCAATTCACCATCATTTAATCCTCTGGCAGTCAGAGCACGGCCTAGGAAGTCGAAACCTACAACATTCCAAGCCATTAAAAAATAATTTCAGAGCAGACTTGCACATACCTTGTCCCTCTCAGTCCTTCATTTTCTGTGAAGGCCACCTGGTGCTTTTTCAGGAGTTAGCTCTGCTGCTACTGCTGTTCATTAAGAAACATCTCCGTGTGACACCCAGGCAGTCGGTGCATAGGTAGGGCAATATGGCAATAGGATTTTGTGTTCCACCTGAGTGAGACTGAGGTGTAGGAGAGAGGAAGACAGAGCAGGTTAGTTCCTGCTCTCTTCCAGCATAAAGCTCCCGTTTCAGGTCTCCCCTAGTCCCCCACTTGTGCCTGTGGAGAGGGCAGGAATCCACCTCCTGCACAGGAGGAGAGGGGCACAGCCTGGCTTGTGAAACCACAGAAATGTCCCAAAAGTACAGCTTTTCTACTGCACCTCACTCCTGCTGCTTATCAAAAGATAATTTGAGTGTTGCTTCTGCATGCCTGATTATCATACATACGTGGCCTGCATTCCCACATTGTTTTTTGTTTCTGTCAGTGTCCCATCCGTATGTTGTGATGCCATGCAGCCTACCCTCTTTCTTCAGCTGAGGAATGCTGGATTGCCCACCTCTCTACACCAGAGGTTCTGTAATACTTTTCTCATGAACTTTTTTCCAGTGTCTTTTCCACTCATCCTGCCTAACTCTGTTAGTCTGTTATCTCCCGTTTCATCCACTTTACTGTTTCTGTGATCTCATCTTCATATTCCCAGGTCTTGTACTTCTCCTTCATGTGATTTCTCCATCCTCCAATGCCTACGCCAAAGCCACTATTGTACTTCTAGCCCTGACATAATTTTTTTACTCACTTATTTTTTCTTCTCTTTTTTTCCAGCTGTGTCACAATCATGGAAGAGCTGAGGTTGGAAGGGACCTCTGAAAATCATATGGTCCAACCTTCCTACTGTAGCAGGGATACCTGGAGGCATCAGGGTAGTTGTGAAAATTCCCTAAATGCAGCCACGATACAACATTCAACAATATTGCTGGCTTGGAAATTTTGGGCTGTGAGAACTGGAAATAAACAAGCACACCAAGAAAAGCTCTCAGATTCTGAAGTAACATTGTGACACATGAGCAGGCCACAGTACTTAGCATTTCCAGGTACAGTTGGGAAACATAACAGGAACCCAATTGCCAGAAAGAGCTGTAGCTTTTACGAGGCTTTCACATCTAAATATTAGAAGAGTCTGATGTAGTCTTCCTCATTTATATGGTTTGTGAGAAATCTCCGCCTACATGCTGTTCCTCTTTCACATAACACTTCCTGATACTGCTCTTTTCCTAACTTCCCCCAGAGGGAGGTTGAATACATACACTGTCCATGTTTGCAGGCGTCCACATGAGCTGCACACTGACCATGATGCAAAAGCAGGGACCTGGGGACCACCTCTAAGTCCTCCTCTGAAGGGAGGCATTAGCATATTCTAATGAGCTGCTTAGTGAGCACCTTGGGTCCAGAGAGCTTTTTACTGTGGATGCAATGCTGTCTAAGAGTGAATAAAAGCCTCTGGGCTTCAACCAAAGTATTCCCACAAGGTTCCACTGATCCATGTGCATGGTCTGGTTTTGGTCAGTAAGTCCAGGACTCCAGAGTGACTGACCTCACTTCTTTTTAACTTTGTGTTGCTATTGCCTGGTTTATATATGTCTGTACAATCTGCATTTATTTCATCTTATGTGTTTTACCTTTCGTACTCTACACAATACAGTTGACTGCAAAAGGAGCGTCTCTGCCAAAGATGTCTTCTGGTGTAAAAAACAGGGCAAACATGATACCAACAAAAATAGCAAAAGGCAACACAAATACTAATATATATATATGCACATATATATACACACACAAATGTATATATATATGTGTGTGTAAGGAAAACATATGGTTGTTGCTCTGCTGGGAGGGGCAGTATTTTTTACTGCATAAGCAACTGTAAGTGTGGGGGCTGCTTTTCATTCTCCTAATCCTTCCTTGACATCCTTGGTCTGTTGCCTGCCAACTAATCTCTCTCATGCATAAACTATCACCCAGCAGTTCTAGCATTAATCAAGCAGTTGATTGTCTTTATTTTAGGCACTATTTTAATCTGAAAACAGTTTACATTAGAAACACATTCTTAGCAGAATTACTAAAAAGACTTTGTAGTTTTTCAAATAGTCATCAGGGCATTGGCATGGTGATTTCCTTGCATAGTAATAATGTCAGAATTTTGGTTTGCGAAGAAAGCATTCTCCATTTCCGAGATTTAATTCTCTGAGTGTTTAATAAAGAAAGGAATGTAACAGAGGGACAAAAATAATTTCAGATACTAAATTTTTTAGCAACATTTTGTATGTCTCCATTCTCTCTCTACTCTCCCTCTAAGTAACAGGGTTTTCTTTTTCTCTTGGCTTACAAAGATGGGAGGTTGTCAGTGCCAGTGGTAGAATGTCTCCTTTTATCCACAAAAATTTACAACACAGGTAATGGCATATTTTCAATCCACTCTGTCCTACGAAGTCAGGCAGCTCATTTAAGTGGTGTCTGCCCAGAAAAGCTCAGGTGGCAGAAACTTGGACATTACATCTTTTTTAGAAAATTGCCATGTGGAAAAAGCAGCATCAGTGTCAGTTATGTCAGTTAGAGCTGGAATAAGGAATTTTTAGCTTTCTTGTTTTGATTCTGCAGTTAAATGGCTTCAGATCCCCTAGACAAGGACTTCAGTGGACTTTGCTATTAGAGAAGTTCTAATGAGGTATTTAACTCATGGGCTTAAACATATCTGCAGCTAAGCAGTGAAGGTTAGCTACATAAACACAGGACGAGGGTTTGGATTTACCTGAAGAATTATAATTATCCTAGGATTATTCAGCAATCTCTGGATTATTAGAGAAATCTTTCAATTCCCTATCAGCCAAGACTTTGTCTAACAGATCAAGGGTTGAACAGATGTTTGATTGAATGGGATAATAATTTAAGTAGCCCTGACCTCTCCTTGAGCTAGAAAATCTGCAGCTGAACTCCAGAGATAAAATTTTGTTTCTCCACACTTTCATGAAGGGCTTGTTTTTGCAGTAGTACTGCACCATTCTACGATTTCACAATGTGCTGACCTCAAATACTGAGTGCAGTTCTTATTTCCCCATCTCAGAAAAAGAATGACTACAAAAGATTCTTTAGAGAGACAAGCACGATCAAAGCTATTTCACAACTTTCACAGAAAAGAACAAGTTGTATCAAAATTCTTCAGACTAGAGGGAACTGAAAGGTAATATATTACAGGTCTACAAAATTAGAAAAGGAAATAATCACTCCCTATTTACTTTCCTGTAGTGATATAACAGGGGAACATCAAATAAAAGAGATGTGCCACTTTTAAGACAAAAGGAAAGAGACCTATGTACTGAAAGCTTTTGCAATAGAAATATCAGATGTTAAGAGATTATGTGAGTTTACTCAGCCACAGTGGGGATGGGGATGAGAGTGGGGAAAAAAACAAACAAAAACATAAATTATATGAGGGCTATTAAATATAGACATATTTTTATCACAAGCTTGTCCCAATTCTTCACCACAAGTCTAAAAGATGCTTACCTCCAGTCTGTTACAAATATTGGGAATGGAAGAACAGGACCTGGAGGTGAAACTCTAGCACTTGTAGTGAGTTTTCCATATAATGAGGCTACTGAAATTTGTCATCACAGAATCACAGAATGCATAAGTTTGGAAGGGTCTACAGTGGGTTGTCTGGTCCAACCTCCTTTCTCAAGCAGGGTCATCCTGGGACACAAGGTACAGGATCACATCCAGAGGTTTCTTGAATATGGCCAGTGAAGGAGACTCCACAACCCTGGGCAACTTGTTCTAGTGAACTTCCTGTGCATCAGTTTCTGCCTGTTACCTCTTGTGCTATTGCTTGGCACCACCAAGAAGAGCCTGGATCCAGCCTCTTGACATTCTTCCTTCAGACACTTGTGTACATTGATGAAATTCTCTCTCAGTCTTCTCTTCTAGAGGCTGAACAGGCCCATCCCTTGCAGCCTTTACTCATAAGAGAGATGTTCCTGTCCCTTAATAGTCTTTGTAGCCCTCTGCTGGACCAGCTCCAGGACCTCCATGTCCCTCTAGTCTGAGAAGCTCAGAACTGGACACAGCACTCCGGATGCAGCCTCACCAGGGCTGAGTAGAGGAGCAGGATCACCTCCCTCGATCTGCTGGGAATGTTCTTCCTAACATACCGCAGGATCCTCTTGGCCTTTTTGACCACAAAAACACACTCACTGCTGGCTCTTGGACAGCTTGTTGTCCACCAGAACACCAGCTTGTTTTTCACCAGGACTCCTAGGTCCTTCTCTGCAGAGCTTCTTCCCAGCAGATCAGCCTGTGCTGGTGTAGTGGGTTGTTATTCCCTGGGTCCAGGGCCCTGCATTTGCCTTTGTTGAATTTCAGATGGTTTTTCTCTGCCCATCTGTGCTCCCTATCAACATCCTTTGGAAGAGCTGCACAGCACTCCGGGGTATTGGCCACTGCTCCCAGCTTTGTGTGGTCAGGTAACTTGCTGGGGAGACATCTGCCCCTTCATCCAAGTCACTGATGAATAAGTGAAACAATACTGGGCCCAATATTGAACTTTGGAGCACACCATTAGCAACAGGACTCCAACTAGATGCCATGACACTGATTATGAACTCCTGGAATCTGCCATTTGGGCAGTTCTTCAGAATCTTTGAAATGTTGTCACTATTGCAGTGTTACAGTAAACTGCATATTCGGAGATCCACATTTTAATAAGTATCCATTAAGGATACATGCACTAGCTACATTAAAGACAGATGAGTAACCACTTACCAGTGTAAAAATGACAAAACATAAACCAAATGGGGAGCACAGTGATTTGAATACTTCAGTTCTAGTCACTGAATCTAACTTTCTTGGTATCTTATTAGGGACACCAAAATTAAAGAGAACAGCAGAGGAACAAAGGTGAATACTCTTGCTCTCCTTAGAAAACAGGGCATGAACAGGGTCCTGCTTCTGGGTTTCAACCAATAGTCTCTGACAAGCCAAAATGATGATTTTGGGCCACAGTCCAGCCAGCAACACCAGTCAGGAGCAAAACCTAGGCTATTGCACAGGTCTGATATCTATGCAGGAGCTTACACTTAGAAATACAGTTGGAGAGAAAGATTCCTACCACACAGACCTGGTATCTATTCAGAAAAACACACAGCCAAACTTAAATGTGCTCCTGAGGCCATGGGCAGAAGGTGTGTATGTGTCCCAGGTAAGGCTGCTCAGGGCAATGGAAACCAGTTTGTGCTGCCGGGGCCCCAAGAGAGTCTAGGAAAACATACCCAGCAGGAGCCAGCTAAGCCAATGTGTTTGGTTTGACAACTTCTGCTTTGTACAGGAAGTCAGAGGGAGCTTTCTTGGTCTCATTGACTAATCCTTGCCCATCCATTAAACTTAAAAAAAGGTCAAGTTTTGTCCTGCTGAGGTCAGTAATAAAATTCCAGTTGATTTCAGTTGGGTCAAGACTTTACTTCACTGTTTCTTTTCCTGAGCTGCTGTTTTGAAGTCCAACATGGTAATAAAAATAATTAGAGGAAATGCCACAGACTCTCTTTTTCCAAGCCTTTTCTGGAAATCACGGACATCCCTCTTATATCAGTGCATTTTATACTCCCTACTTTGACCCTTGTGTCAGGCTAATGCCTTTCAGATTAAGAGTCAGATAAACCTGCTCCAGAGTGCATCAATATCATTCCCTTTTAGTCAGAGGTCTGGGTCAGTGATGTGTGCGTGAAATATGCCTTTCCTCCTGACCTGCTGATGGAAGGCTATTGTGCTACTGTAGGGCTTGCTGCTCTGAGTTAAAGACAACCTAACAGATGAATCACAAGTGAAGTCCTTCCCAGGGTAATTCTTTATGCCCAAATTGTTTGACCATTTTCATAGCAAATTTTTACTGCCAGTACTTTTACCCCACGTGTTTCTGGAAATGGATCAATACTGTTAGTGTCTTCTTGTCACGGACCCAGGGATTTCTGTTTGTTTATTTTTGCTTCAGAAGAATAAATAAACCGGGTCAGTGTGACTAGTAATGTGCCAAGAGTTTAAACACAAGAAATGCTTTAGTTAATGCTTCCAGCATTTTTCTTCTCTGAGGATCCTCATTGTTCAGTGTTTGGCAAATAACTTTTCTTAAATTATATTCTTCTCTGCTCTCAATGAGTTTACTAAGGCAGTCAGAATTATGTGGACATCCATCTTTTAGCTAAGAACGATGGAACTGACACAAGGCATGGGGTTTAGGTGTCTACCTAAATTTAGCAGTGAATGCATATGTACACTAGCTGTCTAGTCCACAAACTTAGAAATCCGTAGGGAGCTCCTCAACTCACTGTCCAGTGCAGATGGGATTCCCTTGACCAATCATGTATGTCTACTGTCATTTTTGATGCTCCAGTAGATTTCACCTGACTATCATTTGCTGCTCTTCAAGGGCAAAGATTTTCAGTAGATCTTGGGCCCAGCCTCCCTTGGTTCTGTCCCAAGTATCCTAGAGCAACTCAAACAGTTCTCAACATCTCTCTTTAGGAGGGTGAATGCCTCTTTTGTTTATTTATCTTAGGATAAAATGAAATTCTCTCCAAGCTTCGCTGACTGTATTGACTAGGTCTTCATTGATTATGCAGAAAGTTAAAGATGACCTTGGCTCACAGCAGACAGTTAAATTCTGGTGACTTTCTGTCTGAAATCTATTCCTTGTGTCACTAAACAAGAGCTCCCCAGTCTTCAGGACTGCAATCAGTATTTCTCAACTTGCCCTGGTTTAAGGAATTATTATTTATTTGGGTCAGATTGCCCCTCTAATCACAGTGTGTAGTGGTGCTGGTGTTCTCACATGGGGCCTTAAAAGGGACTTAAGATGTGGAAGAATTTGTACCAACAAAACACAACAGAGATCAATTTAGTATTTTGTGAGCTTTCCTTTAAAACAAAGGTATTGATTTAGAAGGTCTTGTTCACATGTTTGTCAACTTGCTCAATAGTAGCCTTTGGAAGACCTGCTGTGCCAGTGCCAGAAGTCAGTATTTTTTTCTAAATGGGATCATCTGTTAATTCAATTATTACCTTTGCTTATAAATGACAAAACGTTATTGAGCCTTAATTTTGCTGAAAAGCTTTATGATTTGACCTTATGGCCCATAATATTCAAAATTTATACAGTATTTTACAGTGTCTTCATAGTAGCAGCCTCATGTTAATAGATATCACTCATTTGAAGGTATAAGTGTATAAGTATGTATAAGGTATAAATATGAAGTGTGTTGCTCTGTATAATTTGTTTGCACTAATTTAGAAGTGCTGAGGAATTAATAATAGTTGCACAATCTCTGTAGGTATCAGATGGTGTTCAGCTCTGAGCTCTTGAGGAATTAATGATTTGGGGTAAAACAAATGCAAAATTTCTCTCCTGCTTTCCACTGAGAAGACATGAGCCATGACCATAAGAGGGACACATAACTACATTAACAATCTCTTCCATGGACTAGCTAATAGCAAACTAAATTTATGTTTATATAAATGCTATTGTTACTCTACAGATCAACAGAGCTCTGCAATCTTGCAAAGGAGATCTCAGCTTTTAGGTTTTATCTTTATTTTCTTTTTCCCTTACAAAGAAGAGTTGACACACAGGCAGAAAGTCTCTGTATATGTATAATTGCATAAGTGTTTGATATGAGAATTATATATATTTTTAAAAAAATGTATGCTACTGCACTTCATGGTTTGGAAAATGGCATAAGATCTTGCAGCAATGTGTGTACCCAGGGGACAAAGTCTAAGCTATGGTGTGTAAACTTAATTTGATCATTTCCTGACTTAGCTTGGCTGATGCTAAGCCATTGACTTTCTCATGATGTTAATATTTATAGAGTATGTGTAAACATAGACAGTATTTCATTCAATTTTTGTTTTAGTTATTTTCTATTCTAGTGCATCTGTTTCTACTGGAATCATTTTGTCATACTTGATTAATGTTAAAAAAATTAAATACCTTATTTTTCTTTAAGAAAAATATTCCATTAAGAAATCTAATATTTGCTTATACCTTGCAGACTTACTAGACTATTCCAATGACTGTATGAAAGGTGCTTGTTTGCATGCGTTTGGGGGAGGCAGCAGTGGAAGCATCTGCAGATATCAGCTCCTGTGGTAGCCTTTTGGTAGTCTTTTAAAACTGAAATCAATTTGACTTCCAAGCAAAGACAGGCACTGTTCATTGCTGTTGGTGCTGTATGACACCTGGAATAGTTGGTATGTTTTTTACCAATTTTGCATTCCATTTCTGCCTGTACAGCAATGAGCCAGTCAGAACTACTACCATTTTAATGTTGTATGAAGTATTGGAACGGATATTGCATGCTCTCTGCTCCCATCTCCAGCTCTGGGGAGGAATTTCCAGATGAAATGAACTTTCAGGCTTCATTTTCTACCTGCTTTTGTCTGCTTTCTCTGCTTCCTTTCTGACTCAGGTCTAATTCTGCTTGAGCTTTACGTGAACTGTTTGATAAAGGATACTAGTCTTTCTTACACTTTTATGAATAAAGGTTTTGTAGTTGTTTTCCTATGCAGGGCCAGCTGGAGTGAGTGGGAGATGCACACCTAGCATCCAAACAAGGCCTTTATTATTATTCTGCAAGAACTGGAATAGCCCTCTGACATTACTGGAGTTCAGCCTCTTGAGCAAACCCTAGTCTTTGGGTGGCCAAATTCTCCCCTTGGTGACACATGTAGTCTTTTCTTCTTAGAGAATTCACTTTGAAGATCATGACTGCTAATTCTAACCTAATATTTTTTATTAGAGTTTTCAGCAGGAGCTGTGAAGGAGTAATATCAAAAGTTGCAGTTCAGACGGTAAGGGTTGGTTCTTGTGTATGGTTGAGTTGGAAGAGCAAAGCACAAGGAAATGTTTTTCTTTTTGGTAGTAGCATGCATGAATCTCTCCCTAGCACTCAGCCTCTTCTACCTTTCAAAGTGATGTTCTTTCTTAACTCCATATGTAAGCACGTGCTCTGCAATGGATTTACATGCTCAGTAGCATTGCAGCCCAAAAGAGCAACTTAGATGCTTTCTATGTGCATTAAAAGAAAAAAAAATGTTTGATTTGTTTCGAAGCAGAAATGGTTAACTGGAAAAACACAGCTCAGCACCACAGGCTCTCTATATGTTCAAGGGCTTTAATGACCCCCAACTTTTAAAAATTTGTCAGACATAAAAGCAGTACTAATCCGATTAGTAACTGTGATTGAGTAAATCTACTGTAAAAATGGACCGTGCCCTGTTTTGAACATGATACCATGCTGGTCATTTGAGAACTGCCACTGTGAAACATAAAAGTCTCTTTGATGGAATATTTATTTCATGAGTTGGAAAAAAAGGGATAATACAGTATTGCTTGTTTTCAAAAATCACTTGTAAAATTTTATTAGCCAAGGAGCCAATATTCAAAACAGTGGAGAAAAGATATGCTGTGCAGTAAGAGAGAGATGAAAGCTCATCAGAATTCTAGGAAATCAAGTGGTTAAGTCCAAGAATTGCTCACTCTAATTCTTTTTACTGCAGCACCCCATAGGAATAAAAAGAAGACAAGCATTTTGGAAAACAGCATTTGCTAAGTTGAAAAAGTCAGCACTCTCTTGTGTGGCCTTGGAAACTCTCATTGAGTTTTCTATTTGCCCTCCAGAATATTTCTGCATGTCACTTTGGCAGACACAGCTACTAATTTTAAAGCAGAGAAGTGTCTTCATTCCTTGGGGCTCACATACACTGCAATTAGTCTTATTACAAAATGCCAAAAAATCTCTGGCAGCTAAAATAAAGTCCAGGGAAATGTCCACACTGCTGATGAATGAGTTCCTTGAAAAGAAGTAGGGGTGGGCATGAGCCACAACATTTGGATCTTGATCCAGGTCTGGAAAACCTGAGGACTGTGCTTTGGCATTATATATAAATATATAGAAGGAGATCATCATCAGCATTTGTATCCTGATTTCATTAACTGTTTATTTTAAGTACATGCATATGTACACAGACATGTTTTACAATTGTTATCCAAATTTCAAACAGAACAATAAATGATATGGCATGTACAACATCTCATTTTGCATTTACCCATATTTAGATGTATTTCCTTTCTGGTCAGAGTGTCTAAGAGGTTGTCTTGAGTAAAGAATGCTTGACCAGCCTCTCTTGCTCCAACACTAATATTCTATTTACCTAATTAAATATTAGCTCAAGCTGTTTGTGTGTCAGAACATGCCAGCTATTGAAAGGAAAAAAACCAGTTTCCTAAGCCAGAATGTGCATTTTTCAGACATGAGATGTAATTTACCAACCCAGCTGAAAGGCTTTTAATTTTTAAAAAGAAAAATGAGTTCAGCTTGTAATGAAGGGCTTTCATTTTTTTTGCCAAAGTGAAAAAATTATCATTTTTAGGATATATAGAAATCTGAATTTGTCCTGCAACAAATCTCTTGCTTCATGTTCAGTTTATCTGAGGAAATATTTTAGATCGTATGCACAAGAAACTATCAGAATATTTCTCCTGCCTGAAAGTTCTTGCCATAAAATGATTTGCTTCTGGATCCAGACAGCTATTGAGCACTTGTGGGAGAAATCCCAGGTGAAAAGTCCTGACACTTTGTTTGGGGCAGCAGGGGAAGTTCTGAGTACTGGCAGTGTTCACGATTGAGGTTTTAAACTCTGGCTGTGGGACAGCCCTCTACAATGAGTTTTGCTGAACACTCACTGTTAAATCTGCATTTTTTGAAGAAAGTTCCTGAATTTAAAACTGGCTGAAAAAACACTTTTGGATGATTCACTTGCAGTAAATATAGATAAATTAATATTTCCCTTTCACAAGCTGTGCTCTGTTCATTGAGGAAAAAGAAAAAGAGATGTTTTCCACCACTGTAACCTATGATTCAAGCTCTTCATTTGGTATGTATTTACATGTGTTTTAATATGCACAAATACTTATATTTTAAAGATCTTTCCATAGACCATGCCTCCTTAAAAAACAGATCTGTGAAAATTAAATAGGAGACTAAAGAATACTTCATTTAGGCTGGGGGAAACTTTCTGAAGTGTTCTTTGTTCTTCAGTATTCTTTGTTCCAACCCCAACAACCTACATCTGTGACATAAATTTTTTTCTATTTTGAATCTTAAAGGAATTTTTTGCTAACAGTTCAACAGGAGCAAACTCTAAAAACAAATCACCAGAATGGCTTATTTGAATAATCTTCATCAACAGACCCTGCCTCTAAGGCACTGTAGAGAGGCTCAGCTTATGAATATGAAGTAATCTAAAAAGCAATTTCCTAGGCTTGAAAGAATGGGTCACATAAAGGAAGATGAGTGCCTGGAAGGGTCTGCACTCTGTTTCTCAAGACCATAAATAAAAGTCCGGTACAATGACTTTATTTTGAGTATTGTATGATTCACTCTGTATAAAAAACCCAAAAGTAACTGTGACCATAGCACACACATATTGTGATTCTAAAATGAATCTTTGGTCTTCAGATAATTAATTTATGACATAAATTCTCTTTAAAACAATTACATACATGCACAAGGACAAGGAGTAATAAATATATAATATTGTAGTGCAAGGTAAGTAACAGTTCCAGTAATTTCTAATATCCATGAAACATTATGTCCAAAAAAAAAAGTGGGCACAAATCAGGACTGTTAAAACACAATATGCATTTTTTCACCAGTATTTTACTTCCTGACACAAACTGAACTTGATCCACTATTTTTTACACTTTCAGCTTATTCTATTCCAGTATATGTCAAAATCAGACTATTTGGTAGAAAAGGGTCTGTTTGTATTGAAACACAGGAATTGTATATTTCATCCTTCTGAACTAAAAATATCCCAAATGTATGGTGTCCCAGGATGCTTGTTAAGGATGATGGTTTGTGTAGAACAAGCGATAAACAACCCTTTGTTTCATTTCCAAACAGTTTTATAAATAGAGCTCATTTACAATCTCATAAACTTCATTCTGTCCTGAGGCCTTTCTGCAGAGCTTCATTTACACACGCACAAATTGAGCATTTAAGAGGTTTACTTAAGATTGATAATGATCTATTAGGACTGATTATACACATATAAAAAATTGGTCTCTAGTACAAATATTCTTTCACATAAACAAAGCATCACCTCATTTCACCGCGGTCTAATTTCTGGATGGGCTATCAAGTTCATGACATTATTCCAGGGCAAAGTTACTTGCCCTTGTAACACAGTGCTTTGGAGCTTGTACTCTTTCAAAAATACAGAGCACCAGGTCTTAAGCATTTTTGTGGAAGATCCTTCTTAACAGGGCCCATAGTTGAAATCAGGTGATATTAGGCATATGTGTGTGGTTCTATATGAGGTATCTATATGTGCATATGTGGAGTGGAACAGAGTGGGAAGGACAGTGTTAGTAGTGGGGACTTACACTATTCTGGTCATTTAGAAAGGGCATTCAGCTTGGCACTGGTTATTATCTAAGCTTCTTTGTTTTCAAGCTGTAAAATATCTCAAATAGCAATTCCTGATCCCTTGCCCACATTCTTTTCTTTCAAATTCCTTCCTAGGCTTCTGCCTTACAAAATGTTATACATCTTCCTAACCTTCCACATGCAACAAATGGCATTCCCTCAGGCATGACCCCAGCTTTATGACAGTGGCTTGGACAGTGCACTGCACAGAGCTGTGCAGGGAATGATTGTGGCCACTGCCACAGCATTGCTGTTCCCCAGCAGGATGAGTTGGGCTGGGGAGAGAAACTGGGAATGAATAGATTGAGGACAATTCGGGTTGCTGTCTCACACGACCATGTGGGGTTGTCCAGCAGAGACAGCAAGGAGGAGGTAAGAGGAACATGCCAAATAGGAGTAAGTATATCCCAGACACTCTGTCTGCTGTCATGGCTTGTGCTGCCACACAGAAAAAGGCTGTCATGATGGTGGTGGCTTAAATTGCCTAGAAGGATTCCAAGGCAGCAGGGAAATTTACTGGGGAAGAGATGAAGTGCTGCAATGAAGAAAGGAGAAGGACTTCTGGAAAATCTTTCTCACCTGGCAAATATGACAAATATCACTTTATCACTGAAATTCTCTGTGATCAGTGTCCCAAAGCTATTCTTCAGCAAAGGAACATAAGGCAAGTCTGGTCACCTGCCAGTGCCCTGGTACACTTGACAATTCTTACTCACACAATGAAAATATTGATCTCTGTTTAAACTGTGCCTGACTCATTTAATATAGACTGACAGTGCAATAGCAGCAACGTATGAAGCACCAAAAAAGATTAATGCCATATTCCATCCTCTCAAGTGAAAACACAAATGAGCCTGTAACCATTTTTCTCATCCCTCCGTGACTGTTAGCAGAGCAGATCCCAGTAACTGGTTTTCTTCTGGAGAGTCCATGTGGAATGACTGGAGAAAACACAAAACAATTTTAGATTTCACAACAAATCCAGAGAATTTTTAAACTAACTAGCTTTTTTATAAAGCTTTTTGCACAGAATTTATTTCAGGTATGATATTGTAGTTTTCTGGTGCTGCAAGGGAATCCATAAAAGTATTTTCTGATTGGGTTAGTCCATGGATAGGTGATCATATGTATTTATAACCAGCACAAATAATTATGGCTAAGAATATGCAGCCAAAAAAAACCCCAAAACAACAACAACAACAACAACAAAAAAAACAGTAAAGATAAAAATAATTTTAAAATCCTATCAAGATTCACTTATCCAGATAGACATTCCCAGAGAAGGCTGCAATGGTTAACTGTCAAAAAAAAAAAATCTGATTCTTTGTTAACTGTTTAACTGAGATCTATAATATCCTCACAGGTAACATCAAGGACTCAGTCAGTTTGTTCCCACACTTGAAATGAACACCTTCTGAAGAAAGATGTAGTTCACCACTGCCAAAGGAGTGACATGGATACAGACAGCAACAGGGCTCCACTGTGGATAAATATGTGGTTGAGGTCCAACATTGTTTTCTGATGAATATACAGTGATCATTAGCTGTAAATATCACTGAGTAATGTCTGTACTAAGTGTCTTTTTATTTCTGAGAGAGATTATTTACAAGAGCGTGTAGTGACAGGAGAAATTGGGAACGACTTCAAACTGGAAGAGGGCAGTTTTAGATTAGATGTTAGAAAAAAATTCTTTGCTGTGTTGGTGGTGAAGCATTGGAACAGGTTGCCCAGAGAAGCTGTGGATGCCCCAGCCCTGGAAGTGTTCAAGACCACATTGGATGGGGCTCTGGGCAACTTGGTTTAGTGGAAGGAGTCCCTGCCCATGGCATGGGGTTTGTACCTAGATGATCTCTGTGGTCCCTTTTAACCCAAGATGTTTATGATTCTTATTTGCTGAAATCCAAGTTAATATCAGTTCAATCACGGGAAAGCCTTTCTCACAGCATTTTTTTCCTGGAGAATAGTGTCAGAAGAAATACGGGAACTTTTCAGATTTTCTTCTTTCATTGGGTAATAATCACTTGTTTTTTGGTTATTGTGTATTTCTGTGTATCTGGCCTCCTGGAGTACTGATAAGACAAGGACAGTCTAACTGCTTGCAGCACTGAAACAGAGGGAGCATAAAATAACAAAAATGAAAACTGTAAATCGATCAACACTGAAGTTAAAGACGTCTCCTCAGTACTTTATGCAGACCATATAATGGACAAAAGCATGTAAACCCAGGTATTGACCTCATTTTGTGGTTACACTCTGTAAATTCAACCCTGTTGGTCAGTGGGACCCTCAGTTCATAAACCAGCACTATCTTAGCCTCTCTCCCGACCCAGCCGGTTTGTTATCACCCATCTCCCCTGGGAGGCCGCAGGCTGCCCTGGGTTTTCCCCCGGTTCTTTACACCGATCCAGTGCCAAGGCGGTTGCTGGCCCCGCAGCAGCGCAGGGAGTGCGGGAAGCGCCGCCGTGCCCTTCGTGCGGGTCCGGGGGAAGGAAGGGGACGCTGCGGGCTGGGAGCGCTCCCCCTCAGCCCCGCAGATGGCGCTGCCTGCCCGCGGAACCGCCGGCACCCCGCGCCCGTCCAGGGCATCCGGGCGCGATGAAGCGGGAGAGCGGGAAGGAATTCCTCACTCCGAGCGTGGGGACGCACGGGAACAAGTTGTCCAGAGAAGCTGTGGATGCGTCATCCCCGGCAGTGTTTAAGGCCAGCTTGGATGGACTCTGAGCAACCTGGTGTGCTGGAAGGTATCCCTGGCCGTGGCAAAGGGTTTGAACTAGGTGATCTTTAAGGTCCCTTCCGATCCAAACAAGTCTGTGATCCTATGAAGCTGATTATTTTTTATTAATCTATTTTATACTTTAGCAGCTGATGCAGCTGCTCACTCATCAGACTGAATCTAAAAATATTGATGCAAAAAAGGGTTTTTCAAGTAATCTGTAGACATCTCTTATGAAAATGCTCACTACACAGAAGTGAGAAAGCATCAGACTGTCAGATTTTTTTAAAAAAAAAATCATGTCTACTGCAGCAACATTTTCATATTTCTGGAAATTGTTACTTGACACTTTAAAGCAAAAAAAAAAAAAAAAAAAAAAAAAGACTAGCAATTTCAAGACATTCCAATTTTCAGAATTAAAATATTCTGCATTTTCTGAAAAATCAAGCATATGGTGTTTCAAACTAAGAACCCCAAATTACTGGTTACTTCTCAAAAACTAAGCCTATAAGTGCCGAACCTCTTACTGCCACTCTATTCACTGATAAAAAAGAAAGTATTCATATTGCCATCTGAAATATTTTGGCCTTTGGGGCAGACACAGATATGTTGTCTCATGAGATCATAGCTAAATCAACAGTACTATTTCAAACCTTTGGTTTTTTGCTGGCTGGCCAAGCCTCAAAAGATCTGTGTTTACCTTCAACTGTTAACAGCTACCCAACTGGAGAGCAACATAAGAAATGATGCTCAATTCTTGGTTTCAGAGTAAAACATCTTGGCAGCTTGAGGAGGAAGAGAAGAAAGGTGATTAGGGCATGGGTTTGGTTCACCCCTTTGCACATAACGGGACCCACTGAGATTTTTTGGATCTGGACCCAAGCATCAATGAAATGCAGGAACTTTAATATCCAGGCTCTCGGTTTGGTTTGGATCTACCTCTGTGCTTTGAACTGTTTGTGTGTTTACTTGAAGACTGTCCAACTTGTCCACATCTTTTGAGTCTGGAAAACTGAGCTGAAAATGTGACTGTGTCTTTTTGTGGTATTTGACAATTTCATTTTTTGACGGAAACAAGAAATGAAATCTGCATGTTTCAAAACTTTGGGTGCTTCAGCTGAAAATGAGAGTTGGCTGGTAACAAGGACAAAGAGGTGCAAATGTGAACCTGCCTGAATGATCATGGCTGTCACCTCCTTTCTTCTTTTCTAGACTCAGAATACCTATAGTATAAAATGGTCTTATGAAAAAATTATTTTAGAAGGTACATTGTTAAGACAGCACATCCCCACAGATGCTTCAGTAAGAAACAGATGTCCCTACTGCTTGATTATCACATCATTTCCATTTTGAACAAGAAAGTTAAATGAAACAGAAAACTGTTACATGTACTCTAGTTTTCTGCAGTTCTAGGCATTTGAAACAAAACCCCATTGGCTTCAGAGAGGTTTGAAATGTTTTTATATTTATAATAACCTGAATTTTAATGCATTGTTTATTCCTCTTCCACCACTTCAAAAGCACAATTAACTAAAAATAATCAGAGCATCTGCATTGGTCCTTATTTGCATAATCCTTTCATAACTACACATTATTTTTATTTGAATTTTTACTCTGTGTTATTTTTCCTACCATGTTAATGCTCATAATCAATGAAATATGATTTTGAAAGTACTTGGTAGTCTGATATTATTTGAATGTTTAATTGAAATCTAGCTGTAGTCATTGCACGATTTCATGTTGCCTATGTCATTTCACTTCCTACATACGCAAGGTTTTCCTAATTTATTACAATCCTATTTGTATCCATGGCTCCATTTAAATCTACTTTCTAACAGTGGGAATTGTTAATCCCTTAAAATTACACTGAAGCAAATATTTGCACAACTGGCATCTGAATTCTATGCAGGTTTTCCTTGCGTAATTTATAAAGCAAGTTAGGGATGAGAAATGAAAACTCAATGCTTGTATTGTACTAAGAAAACTGTATGTAACAGGTAGAGTGCAGGCACATGCTGGGGGCAACGACACGCACAGATGTTACTTATAGTCAGGACACCATCATTTTTTGGGTACCTGTGTTCAGCTGCTGCATGCAAAGCTAATTTTAAGAAAACCTTCTGGAATTAAATCTGAGTAGCAAATCTCTGTAGATAACAATCTTCACTTTCTGCTGTCAGAAGAGCAGGTATTTTAGCATCTTTCTCTTCAACATGCAGGGTAAGTACTGAGAAGTTTTCTGGGAATTTTTCCATGTTACTGATGTTACATGACTCTCACAAAGTAGTTGAATGATGGCTATAAGTCAAAGATAGTAGCTAGAAATATAAGAAACAGGGTCAGAGCTTATTTCTCTTCTAAAACAGAATAAATTGCTTGGTGCTTCAGGATGAAGAGCTTTAAATTTGCAGAGTGGATTTGCTTGAACTGACAGCCTTTGAAGAGCCTGACCTGTAACTTGTATGCTCCTGTTCCACTGGCAGCCCAACCCCATAACTCACCCCAAGAGAGAGTGACAGCCTCACCTATAAAATTATGTCCTCTCCTCACTAGTGAGCTCAGGATTAGTCTCCTTGAAAATGCTAACTGAGGTTAGAAGGTATCACATGCCTTCCTGGGACAGCAGTGGTGATGTTTGTGGAACCATTTGCTGTCTCAGGGCTAATCTCCAGGATAATTTAGATTAACCTTACAGATCTCTGGAAACCTCATTCTCCATGATGGACTATCCCTCTTATATCCAGTCTCAATCTTAAGGGTTTAACCCGGGCTGACATCATGATGTTATATCAAAAGCCTTAAACTGATATATATCTAAATAACCTTCCAACCTTCCTTGATTATATTTTACCTTTTGCTTTAAAGTCTTTTCACCCTCTCACATAAACACTGTATCTACTGTGAATAATGTTAACCAGAGAAAGCAGGACATTTTGACATCTTCGTGTGTTTACTTTGTCGCAAGACAGATCACTGTGGCAAATAGATGTGATGTATCAAAGAACTCCCCCTCCTTGTGTTTGGGAAGGTTTTGAAATCAATCAGCCCGGGGTGGGAAGGGAGCAGGGCTTTTACCTTAGCAAAGGTACCTCAGGGGCAGATTCTAGCTTCTGGCATGGGAAGCCAAATTATTCTCTGTTAGTAAAAGTATTTATAGTCACCATTACAACTTTGACTGTGGAGTACATGGCGGAAAGCCATTAGAAGTATAGAGAAACATGAACTAAAAGTGCAATTCCAGTCCAAAGCTGTAGTAAAAGAAATAAATCATGCTTGGTAGGAATATTTAAAAAAAATTAGCTTGTCAAAAATTATGCAAACAGCTTTTTTTTTTTTAAAAAAAAAAAGCATTTTGCTGCTGGGAGAAAGGAGTTTATGTCTCAGGGATTTTTATGTAACAGCCAGAGAAATTCCCACAAGGCACCTCCTGCTGAGTTGGCTGCCACCTGCTGCTCTGACCAGACCTAATATACCTCCCCAGCCCAAGGCATGGCAAAAAGATGCTGCAGTGAAGAAGACCAGCAAGGTCTGAGCAGTGTTTGGACGTGGAGAGACTCTCCTTACCTACAGACTTATTTCTAATGGCTCACCTGACCTGACTTGACCTACATAACCTGAGCCTTCTCACTGCTCCCTGCGTGTTCACCACTAACAGACTTAGGATAAAGAAGTCTCGACAGAGTCATTCCACTGGTTTCTGTTAGTTACACAGAAAATCTCATAATAAATAGAATGTCTCGAGGGAGAGGAAGAGACTTAGGTCATTATTTTAGGTGGGTGTCCCCCTCCCCTTTTTCATGCCTGTGTTAGATTGGACCACACTACAAAAAAGGTGAAACCCATTGGAAACAAAAGATTACCCAACTTCTTGGCACCATTCAATTTGTTCCTGCTCTCCTCTCATGGCAGAGAAGTTTTGACTTCTTTACAATTTTGAACAGGTTGAAGACCAGTTACAGAATAAAGAAAAATTATGAACCTGAAAAAGGCAAGTCAACCATCATGTTTCCAGCAACTGTGAATGTTTTTACTTCCAGCCTGCTTTTTGAGTGCTAGTGTCAATGATGGAGCAATAAAAGCAGCTGCAAAATAGTGATGCAAAGAGGCCATGTGTCTTATGGTTTATGTACAAGACAGAAGCTGGCAGAATATTAAAGACTATAACTGTCTGGGAGGCACCAGCCTTGGGAGAATATTTTTTTCTCTTTCCATGTTGATTATGCCCTGGGGAGTACTTATGGGATTGCTTCTCTAGTGTCTATGATTTCACAATTATGCAATCTACCTCCAGGGATATGATCTGTTGACTCAAAAAATAAACCAAAAATATAAATAAAAATTAGTCCAAAGGTACAATAGGAAAATGGATTTAAGGAGAGAATGTGGAAATTTCCAAACATTCCTAGAAAGGCCGCTGAACTAAACCACACATTTCTTCTACTTAAATAGAGAGCAAATGTGCATTGCAAGTCCTTCAAATGCCATTCTAATTGTCCAAAGCAGCTTTAAGCATAACCTTCAGCTCTTTTGGTCTGTGTCTGATCAATCCTAAGGAGCATTGATCTGTGATATATTTGATGTAGTAATCCTCCAAGTAGTATAACTTCCCAGAGACATTATCCTTCGGTGTGCCTTCTATGCCTACTCACTTGAGTATTGCACCTGCGCTGGTGTTAGCTCTTGCTTCCTTTTCTGTCCGTGCTATTGCAAAACCACTGGCAAACTGCTCTAAGGAGCAGCTACAGATTCCTTCAAATAATTTTCTCTGAAGTTTTGTCTTTTTGACCTGTTGGTAGCTCTTGGTCTACAGAGCAGGAAGTCAGGTCAGCCGGTCCTCTCAGCTCTTGCACCTAGCGGATGCTTTCAGAGCAAATGGAGATCTAAATTGTGCCTCAATCTAATGGATATGGACAACTGCTGTCTAATTTAATATCAACTCTTTGAGGGATTAGGTGATCTGCTCTTTCATTCAGACATTGGGTGACTCAATGGCTGTAAATAAAAGGCCCTTTAAAAGTTAAAGTCACTTTGGTGCATGTGTTTCATAGACTCACACAATATTCTGAAGGCAAGTAACACAAAAAATCACACAGCATTATCTATCTCACACACATCTGTTTTAGTGCAGGGAATCCTTACAACAATATATAAGACAGCGATGAACTTGGACGGAAAGATGAAGTGATATTTCTGTAGATGTCCAGGGATTATTTTATTCCTCCAGCTGCATGGCTGGAGTTCCCAGGCCGACCTCAGTCATCGGACCCTGCTCTCCTCTCCCGCCCCAGGCACACACAAACCACCCAGTCTGGAACAGGTATGGGGCACACGTGACATGGGGACAGGGACAGAGGCAGACCCATACCCTGCAGGGTCCCTCCCCCCGGTGTTTCAGGAGAGGCACCTCCACACACATCCTGGATAATGTAAAAAAAAAATGAAGTCTTTCAGTGTGAAATGGAATGGGAAGTGATTGGAGGAGAGTCCTCCTTGGTGTTTGTTTTCTTTTTCACAACAAAAGGCAAGGTTAGTTCCAAGAGTTTTATGTACAAGTGGCAGGAATCTGGCAAGAGCCCAGGATCTTGCAGTGTTCCATTCTGGGGTTCCCAGCGCAGGAAAGACATTGACCTGTTAGAGTCCAAAGGAGGGCCACCAAAATGATTACAGGGATGGAGCACCTCTCCCATGAGGAAAGGCTGAGAGAATTTTATTTGTTCAGCCTGGAAAAGACCACTTAGCTGTGACCTAGCTGTGGCTTTCTAGTACCTGAAGGGAGCCTGCAAGACATATGGAGAAGGACATTTTACAAGAGCATGTAGTGACAGGACACGGGGGAACGGATTCAGACTAAAGGAGAGTAGGTTTAGATTAGACATCAGGAAAAAATTCTTTACTGGGACAGTGGTGAGGCACTAAAATAAGTTGCCCAGAGAAGATGTGGGTACCCCATCCCTTCAAGGAGAGGCAGGATGTACTCTGTGCTGCCTGTTCTAGTGAAAGGTGACAGGGGGTTCGGAACTAGATGATCTTTAAGGTCCCTTCCAACCCAAACCATTCTGTGATTCTGTGATTTTATGATTTTGTGCAAGATGAATGGTCTGAACAGTTTGTGAGGTTGTTTACTCGTGCTTTTTACAAAAACAGTCTTATTTCCGAAAGTGCTGACAATTTTCTTTCCCTGTGTTTCAAATTCAACTCCTGACAACATAGGTACTAAAAATCAACTTAAAAGACAGAAAGTCTATTTAGTCTAGGTATGGTTATAAATAAAGTGATAAATTTCACAGTCAGTATACCTGACCTGGTTTCTAACTGCACTTACAAGCATCCTTCCCACCACTTGCCCCAGGGATCCTCACTGTGTTGCAAGTGATCTCACAACCATTTCCTTCAGTCTGTGGTGGATTTGGCCTAAATTTCAACTACATTTCTGGTTTTTGTTCTGGAATCACTAATAGTGAATCAAGGAATCAGTTCAAATGCCATGATTTATGTGAGAGTTAAATGCCTCTGAAAGGCAGAGCAACTGCTTCTCAAGACTGATTGCTGTTGCGATGTTTGGTGTTTTCCTTAAAAGTCCCAGGGAGAGTTTCATGAGAATCCAGTTACTTTAAATTTAAACTAAATCCCAACAAATTTATAGGTCCTCAAAAATTGTGAAGGAAAAGTTAATAGAGAGGCTTTTTAATGGCTTAGAAGCCAAAGAACCAAATATTTAAGCCAAGGAACTGAATGTTTAGCATTCAAACAAGGATTTAAAACCCATTGCTGCTGCTTTTAAGATAATGATTTATGAAGGATTGCTTTAGTGATGCTGAACAAAACCCTGGGCCCTGAGGCTGTATATACTCTGTGCTTGCTTTGGCCTTCAGGAAACACATTTCTACTCAAAAGTTTAGAGACTCAGAAGGGTTCTATCTCATCTGACTTTGGTGATTAGATAGATGTCTCTGTGTAACATAGATGTCCTCATTGTAGTTGTCAACCAGAATAACTATTGAGTGACTGCAGCCTTCTGCAGGGTGGAAAAGACCTGTTGGAAAAGTGTCCTCACTGTGTACGAGAGGAAAAGGCTCATAACAACCACCTGCAAGCTGAAGCCCTGGCACAAGGACAGAAAGCTGTTAAGGTAGGATGCTGAAGGAATAGGATCAAAGGGGCTGACAGGAAGAATGGCTTGGGTACCAGGGCTGCAAACTTCCATGGCTCATGGGAGAGTCCTGGGAGCAAACTGTGGCAAGTGCGTGTGTTTGGGGAGGCTGTGGTTCTGAGAGCAGCCTGTGGCAGGGCTTACAGATAGGCTAGGGAATTCACTGCCTGCACTGACATCGCTAGTGCTCCAAGGAATAATCACTTTAAAAATTGCAAAACCATATTCCCTATCAAGCACAGGAAAAACCAAAGCTGGCAAGGATGGGGAAAATATGGCAACAACAAGCTCAATGTGGTAATGCAAAGGAGATGAGACTCCTGAAGAGCTATTTTGTCCCTGCTGGTATGAAAAGGAGTAATTTGGTTTGCACTGGTTTCATAAAGCAGGCCCTGGGAGGGAGATTCCTGAGCCAAGTCACCTGTTGTGTGGTGTGTGAGTGTCTCTGGTGCTCGTCAGAGGGAAACCCGAGGCATGGCAGCAGATGCAGGAGTGTGGCTCTGCAACAGGACTTCTGTGTTTCTTAAGCTTAGTCTGCTTGTGCAGCTGCTCTTCATTGAATGAGAAGCAAGAATAAACAGCTTGGATCAACTGCGGTCAAGGCCACACATTTACTGTCTGCCTTTAACAGTTTAGAGCAAATGAAAAATTTGTTTTGTAAGAAACATGCTTTATGTGTTGACCCAAATCACATAAAAGAGATGTAGCTGTAGAGTATGAAACAGTCCAAGCTGAAGTGGTGAATCCAGTTAACTGTTATTTGCAGGTCATGTCACCCATGTGTTTTGAGTGCTCACACAGTGTAAAAGGCTGTAACTCTCAAAACTAAAGCAGTTCACCATAATTGATTAATCTTTTGGCACAGACCTTTTAAAGTGCTTTATTCTCTGGGTGCTATTTTTCACATTTTTTCTTACTAAAATCTTCAGTCATCCAATCAGTTCTCAGAAATAATGACCTATGACTCACTTAACCATTGACAGACTGTTTTGGAACAACTCACAAAAAGGTGAACTGCATTAAACTATTCAGTTAATACATAAATAGAATACAGGGTCAGTTTGCAAGCCATTTGTTAATAGACTAAAGGGCTCCCTTCCCACAAAAATAATTTAAAACATGATTTATCCAGCTTTTTCCAGAACAATTAATTCTTTCCAGAGTCTTCTCAATGTGAGTTACAGATGTAAAGGCTAGCCTGGCTATAAGAGTCAAGGACAACTTTTTTGCGGGTTTTGGATCATTTCTCACTCATTATGTGCTTGCAGAAGCCTATCTGGCTATGATAGATTGGCCTGCAGATAAACTTTCAAGAGTAGCCTTTCTATTGGTTCAACAGTGGGTCTTCCTTAATTTTGAAGTATTTGGCATTTTCTGTCTACACAGGAGATTCTGGAGAGTTGCAGTGATCCTGGTTGAGCAAGCTGATAAAGTAGAGAGGAAGTTCTTAATGAAAATAGGCCAAATTCTAGGGCTGTGGTCAAGAAGTTGGATAAAGGATTGGATTGACTTAAAGAGTATTGGAAACTAATTTCTCCACATTTGGTTACGTTGAAAAATCTTTTGTTGTTCTGAGTACATTCCTGATGTCAGCATATAACAGTGGAAATGCCACCTAACTGCTAAACTACTTGGTTGCCCCCAATGCAATTAAGAATATATATCAATATATAGCTGTCAAGGAGACCAGAGGCTGATTTAGCCCACTATTCAGTTTTTAGTAGCATCTCGTGGCAGATGCTTACAGAGGTGTAAGAGAATGGAGCAAATAGATAGTTCAGTGCCTGTTTGCAGCTCAGGGTCTTACTCACTTAGACAAATTATCTGGTTTTCTGATACCCCTCAATGGAGCTTTTTTTCTGCGAGTTGGACAGTCAGTGTTTAAACCCCTGTAACCTCTCAGCATCCGTTATGTTCCAGGGATTTATTAGGGATAGGGCTAAGCTTCTTTTATTAATTTTGAGTATCATTCCAGATATTTTTTAATGATGCCACAGAATTTTTCTATAGTGTGTAACAGCAAAAATTTGCTTCCCATTCAACGTCATATCACACAAGATTTCGCAGATTGCCATTTTACTGCCTTGATTGCCTCTTTTTCAGACTAAGCATTTTAATCTCTGTTGAAGACATCTGATCTATTATTTATATCTTCCCATCTCAACTTCTAATACAGACATTATGCATCATTACTGGTTCATGTAGCTGAATGTGCCAAAAAACCTCTACTCTGTAGGTTTGAATTATTGAGTTTATCTGATAATGCTGGCTGCCAAACCAAAGTCTTATTTGTCAGATTTGTAGATCTGACTGTGGATCCTCAAGCCTGCAATGCTCCCAGCCTCTCCACAGCAGCGGAGTAGTGCAGTGCAACCCACGCTGGTTCCCTCTGCACAATGGTCACACACATTGTGCTGGCAGTCTCTTCATAGGCTCTGCCACATATTTTCAGCCAAAATATGAGCAAACGTTACTTTGCACCTGCCTGTCTGCAGAATGCAAATTCCCTCCTGCCCTGCCCCAGCTGCCCCTGGGCTGGCAGAGAGCACAGGCTCCAGGAACACTCTGCTGGCCACATGCTTGGGAGAAACTCCCTATTCAGCAGCAGGCTGGGGCTTCCTCAGCTCTGCTGCCTTGGGGCTCCTCCTGAATCATTTCCACACCGGTGAGAGCCAGTGGGCTACTGGCAGATGCAGACCAGGGGGCTGTGGATGATCTAAAGTGCAGATGTGATGAGGTGCAAACTGCAGCACATTTTGGAGAGGATGGATGGGGTTGGATAGGTGGAATACACACGTGGCATTATGTCACTGCAAACAGCTGGGCTTGAGTACATGGTCATAATTCTGCATATAATTATGTAAGTTCTTTCTGGTTTTACAAGGCTTTTCTTTCAATGGTCAATCATGCTGTCCAGATATGTTTTTCTAATACTTTTGTATTTAATTATGAATTATAGACCCATGAAGGATATACTACTGAATTACCTATCAACATCCATCCTAAATTATCCATACTATATAAAGAAATATATTTTGAAAGGAAATATAAGACTAAGAAAAGTAATCAGCTTTTGAAAGAAAATACATTACTTTTTTGTTCTAAAAGGTAAAGGAAGTTATAAAGATTCATTATTTTTCACACATGGTTGTGCTTTAAAAGGCATCAGATGGACAGAGCCAAGTTTCATAGCGAGATGAAAATCACTGGCATCCTCTATAAATCAAACTTTCCTTTCTTTTCCTCTCCTGAGCCAGGTGTTCCAAAGGGTTACTACGAGGAGTTAAATCTTCCCAATAGGAAAAAATAGCAGTACATAAAAACACATAACTTGCAAAAAGAGAGAGTGTGTCAAGATTTGTGTCTTTGAAAACCTGTCAAACAAAACCAGAGTTAGTGCTTTTCATTCAAGCTGTAAGTGGTGAGCTTACTGGGACCACAGAGGTCACTTTGCAGATTCCTAGTCAAGCCAAAGGATGTCTGAAAAATTCCTGAATAGGAAGTAGGAAAAACTAGAAATGGAAGAGCACATTTTTGTAGGAAAGTACTAAAATTTAATTAATTACTGAGATCATCTGGTCATTGTGGGTATTAATGAGGACTCAGCCTCTCTGTCCTATAACACTCCCACATTTGGTTGAAAATGAAATCTGGATGAAATAAGGTGCTGTAATTCCTTATCCCAGAGATATAATTTGCATGGTTTTGGCTAGTAATTTATCAATCGTAAGCATGACATTCATCCTGAGTCCTAATAAGTTATCTATTTAAGGTTAGATGGAAGTAGAGGCATTAACTAAAGGTATTTACAGGGAGAGTGACTTTAGAAAGACATAGGATGTTACTTCTGATCACATGTGAATAAATTTGATTATACACATGCCTGTAAACATACATATATTAAATTAATATATATTATGTCTACATATACATATGTATAAAAATAAGTGTCTTATAACATATTTGGAAACTTAAATATCCACCTCTTGCAACCTAAAATTCTAAGGGTTATCAATTCTAAAACTCAAAGGTATCCCATCTGGTTTTATAGACTGGGAAGAGATACAGTCTAATGAGGGGCCATAATTAACTCTCTGTTTGAATCTGAGTGCTGTCATGAGGTAAACCTCTTTCTAATCAGTCTCCATCAGGAAAAGAAATGAGAGAAAGGTTCCTTATGGGAAGGTTTTAGGACAATCTAGAAAGTATGGCTGAAGCCTTGTTTAGATGATCCTCCTTTGAGCAGGAAGAAGAGGGCAGACTAAATAATGGCTTATAGTCACATGCAGCTCTGATTTCAAGCTCTATGAAAGGAACACTAGTACAGTGTTGGATATTCTTCCATAAAGTCTGGCTTCTCCTCCCCAAAGCTGGTGTAACAGTATGGAGAAGGAAATAGATAGATTATGTATGGCCATAGGAATTTTGGTCATTCTTTGCTTTGGTATTGTATGGACAGAGAAGTTAAGGCACCAATACACACTGGCTCCTTCTCACCTTCATTACTAGAATTAAGTTTGTTGCATCATTAACTCCTAAGTGAAGCACATGTGTTCCTTATCATCAGTGTATATTGGTCCTGAAGGAAATTAAATTAAATATCATGTGTAATCACAAACAGAACCAACTTGCATTACATTTTTGAAATGAGGAGGTAGTGGATATTGAGGTGAACAAAGGCCTGGCAACATGAAATGAATCCTTTTTTGATTTTTCCAGTTTTAACAAGGAATTGGACTGGACCATTTCTCCATATTTTCTGATTAATTTTGATGACAGGGAAAACCATTGTAGACTTTATCTGCCCACATACTTCTTTTTTTTGGTAAATAGATAGAGAAGGAAATTTTATTTTTGAGTCTGGTGTACAAACCATATTTACCGTAACTTTGTTATACTTTCCAGGACACAGATACTCTAGACTTTTTATGATAGCCCAGTCTTCTGAAAGGATTTCCTGTCAGAAAATACAAGATCTTCATGGAAACCTTCACTGTGGTGTTTTTTAGAAGATCGGTGCCTGGGACTACCTACCTCAGATAAATCGATAAGTCATAGGGGATCAAACAGTGGTGAAAAGCAAATGCTTCCATCAACTACTTTAGTCTGGTTTCTTGGGGAAGTTAATAAGTGTTTAAGAAGAAATATGCAGTGAATGTAGGAGAAGCTTGGCTA
Organism: Lanius collurio; assembly: GCA_020086605.1. NCBI lineage: Eukaryota > Metazoa > Chordata > Aves > Passeriformes > Laniidae > Lanius > Lanius collurio. The sequence goes on from JACBWW010000003.1 coordinate 34,367,499, forward strand.
AACATGTTGCAATCATATAATAGGATGAAATAAAATGTTGCATGTCAGACCTGAAATGGTATTATTCTCAAAAAAATGCTTCAAAACCATTTAAGAACTAACTGACTGAATGATGACTGAAATGTATCTCATAGCCAGGCAAAATATTCACGCTCATAATTTGAAATAGAGATCCAAAACAATTCTTGATGAAATTAATGAAACATATAGATCATTGCCTATATTTTTGCATGAACAAGCCTTCTTGCTAAGACAACACAATTTTCACTTAAAAACCTTCTGTGAACACAAACAGGAGATAAAAACCCCCCTTGTAGAGTTACAAACCCCATTTTATTTTTTTCAAAATTAAATTGAAATTTAAAATAGGCAGAATACACAGATCTTATTGAACTCTGTAAAAATCTTCTGTCCTTAAGCTGGCATAACCTCATGGAGTTAGAAACAGAAGCACCCCCTGCAGCAGACTCTGCCATTAGTTTCCGTGTCATGTTTTGTGGGAGGATCATAAATTAGGTGTATATAATTATGTTAATGTTTTCTGCAGGAAAACAGAGAGGAAGTGGCTAATTTGCTGGCTGATAGCATTACACATAAAGCTATTCTGTGGACTATACTCATTTTCACACTGTTGTTATTACCTGTAAGGAAATCTGCAGCATGGTTTGTTGGAGGTCAGTGGATACAGTGGGAACATGTTTAATGCTGTTTACCAGGGGGTCATGAAGTGAAGAAACAGCAGTTTCTTTATCTGCAAAAGCAGTTAGATAGCAGTTTCACAAATGACTTAGTTTCTGAGTGGGGCTCAGAGAAACACACTTCTTTCTCTTCACACCTGTCCTGTGTGGCATCTGACAAACAGTAGTGAGCTATTAGCAGTTATTGACATTTGTCAACTCTCTGGTTTTCTAGCAGGAAAACGGAAATGACAGCAATCATGCTCAATTTAGTTTCTCATGATGTCAGGACTTCATGGACTCACACACACATCAAGAAGCACCCAGAAAAGGTTTACAGATGTGCAGGAGGCAGTCAGCTATGACAGTGATGTTGCCAATGTTGCACATGGATCAACTAACGATTAAGATATCAAAAGCGATCACTGTGGCTTACTGACAGCAAGCTCAATTGTTTGCACCTGTTTCCCCTGCATTACACATGAGTCTGGAATGGATTACCCTGCCTTGTGCTAGACACATTTCACCTTTTCACAGCGTGATATACTCCAGCAACATCTCTGCTAAAGATCAGGCAATTCACTTTACCATGAGGGCCAGGAAAAAGAATGGGACAATTTGTTGCCTGTTTTCTCCTTGGTGGAAGATTTCAATTGCTACGATGATGTAAAAAAAACATATTGGCTTAAATATGACATATTGGCTTAAATATGAACTTACTGCTTTTTCTCTGCAGAAATCAGGTAGTGACTGCAAACCATACAATCAGACATTACTCTGGCCACTTAAGTCCAGAAACAGGCCTGAACTAGGCCTCCCATGAACTAGAGTTATACCTTTTTCTTCCCATTGTATTTGTAAAGAACTCTGAACACTTTGTGTTCAGATACGTAGCACAGAGGACTTACTGCTCCATGACTTTTGATCTAGCCAATCAAGCACCAACAGAAATATTGATGAGCAGTTCAGATCCTTTCCTTAAGGGAAGCCTGTGGAGGCGCCTTCCCCTGAAATCCCGGGGGAGCGACCCTGCAGGATATGGGTCTGTCCCTGTCCCCATGTCACTTGTGCCCCACACTTGTGTTCCTGATTGGGTGGTTTGGGTGCCCGGGCCTGGGAAGAGAGGAGGGTCCCATGACTGGGTCTGCCTGGGAACTCCAGCCATGCAGCTGGAGGAATAAAATAATCCCTGAACATCTTCAAAAATATCACTTCATCTTTCCTTCCAAGTCCATCGCTGTCTTATTCATGTTGTAAGGATTCCCCTCATTACAACAGGAACCCATAAATCTCACAGCAGCACGATTTTCTTGGACTTGGCTTCCAACTTACCCTAACTAGTTAAACCTAAAGTGCACCAGGTATGTCTGGCCATGCTGCCATCTGCCCCCTCTTGTAATACAGGCACAATTTCCATATCAGATGGGAGCAAGCTGCTAGTTTCAGGCAGCTGGATGCACGCACAGATTTTTTTCTGTGATTACAATGCAGAATTATCAGCCAGGGATTATGGCTCATTTGTCTAGAAGTTCTTATCAAAAATATATTTTTGGTAGGGGTCTGGTGAGAAGATGGGGTTTGGGGGTCTCAATTATAGTTGAAACCATTCAGAAACCAGGAAGATATCTTCAGAGAAAGCCAGTGTAAATTCAGGAACAGGTTTCTATGAAAACCAGCTAAATTTACAAAGAACATTCGGAACAAGTTGTCCAGCTATGTGTCATGTACCAAATGTAGGGGCTGACATGCCAGTTAGTAACACAGCTTTTGCATGAAGTCAGCAATGAAAAGATCTAAACCAAGCACAAGAACTTCACAATGAATGGATCATAGGTGTCACATTTTCTTGAGAAACATTGAAACAAATAACTTAATGGACTTTCTAATGATTTAAATTTTTTCTGCTTCATGGTGTTTCCACCTGTCACAGATTTCTACATGTTTATAATGAACTACTGCTTTGTTTTAGAAAGTGATTTACCTGAACAAAAAAAAAAGAAAAAAGTTCCAACCTTAGGATATTTCAAGTTTTGCTTTATCAATACATTTAGATTGCTGTGATTAACACACATTTCTGTTCAATTTCTTTACTTTGTGGTGTTTTGTCCAAATTTGGTAGATCCCACAGGAATGGAATAGGATATGTAAATGACAGGACATTAAAATGAATACCAAACTATTTTCACTCGTGCTCTTGTGGCTTTACAGTGCATAAACATCAGCACAGGCATTCTTTAAACACATAGGGAACACAATATCCTCTTTGAAAACAGATCAGCTCTTCTTAGGCTGAGCTTCATCTCTTGTTAGGCTGAGGCATTTTTCATCATCCAAGCTATTGTTATGTGTGGTTGGCAAGCACTGTTGTCCATTGCTCTGGCTCCACACCAGTTCACACCAGTTTGACCTGAGGGACAAGGCACTGTCCTTGGGCTCAGAGGAGATGGATGCTATTCCTGACTTTGCCACAGGTTGGCTGGTACTTTAGCATTATATATCACTGTTTTCCAATCTAGAAAGTCAAGAGAAAACTATTAATTTACTGCATAATAAGGAAAGAATTGTTGAAAATCCTCACAAAGGTCTATAATTCTGTCAACTTTTGCAGAAGCACAGAATGGTTGATGTAGAAAGAGGCCTCTGGAAATCACCTGCTCCAACTCCCTGCTCAGTCAGGGCCACCTAGAGCCAGTTGCCCAGCACCATGTTCAGAAGGCTTTTGAATATCTCTAAGGATGGAGAGCCCACAATCTTCTTGGGCAACCTGTGCCAGTGCTTGGTCATCCTCACTCTGAAAAAGTGTTTCCTGAAGGGCAGAGGGATTTTGGTTTGGGCCCATTCCCTCCAGTTCTGTCATTGGGCTAGAAGGAGTCCTCTATGCTCCCTCCCTTCAGGTATTTATATACATCAATCAGATTCCCTGAGCCTTTCTCTTCTCCAGGCTGAACAGACCCAGCTCTTTGTCTCCTCATAAGAGAGATAGTCCAGCCCCTCCATCATTTTTGGGGCCTTATGTTAGACTTTCTCCACTAAGCCCATATCTTTCTTGTACTGGGGAGTGGTACCTTAAGGAACAAAAAAATTACCCATTTTACTTGTGTAAGCTGCCTCTGAACTGGAAAGATTTAATTCTGATGTCATATGTACACTTCAAGTGTAGAAGTTGCCACATCACCAACTAAGTTGTGAAATCACCAACTAAGTCTCAGTGAGCCAGTATTTTTAAAGATTCACTGGCATGTGCCAAAGTAATAAAACAGACCAAGTTATTTTCCCCTTAAGACAATGAATTTGAATATATTAATATCAACAATGACAATACTACTACTACTACTACCACTAATCACCATCATCATCATCATAGTAATAAAAAAAAATCACATTATTTTGCCATTGCTTTTATTTCTGTTTAACCTGTAAGATGCTGGCCAGATCCAGAGTTGACTGAAAGACAGACAACAACTTGACTACAGAGGAGATGGTCAAGAAAGTCAACCATGTGTTCAGAGTTTGAGGCTTCTTGTTCTAGGCACACATGGTTAAGAGGAAAGAAGGATGCCGCATGGAAAAGTGAATAAAACTAATAAAAACCTCAGAATAACAATATATAGATAGCAGCATAGTAGTATAGTAGGTCTTTTACATTTCTGTATTTTATAATAGAATAAAATAATCTTTTTTGTGCATTTTTGGATCTATTTATTTTTTGTATGTATTAAAACAAAACCTGTATTTTAAAGGGCAATACAAAGGAAGTCATTTAAAGATCTCTCCCAAAACCCCAAATTCCTTCAGCATATATGGTATCACAACATCTAGCCTCTGGCCCTTAGGAATAAAATAAGCCAATAGCAAACTTCTATAGGGTTTTCTTTTTTTTTTAAAAGTAATTTATATGCAACTGCTGCTGATTGTTACCTAAAGTCATTATTTTACAAACATTAGTAAAGTAAGTGGGTCACAGAAATGGGACAGACATTAACTGAAGTACATGGTCAGATTACATAGATAAAGTGACATGCAAGAAGGCCTCAGACTATTGGGCCATAGTTCTAGGAAATTTTTTTTTTACAATGCAGAAAGATGAAGCCACTATTAGTGTATAAAGAATTTCCTTTATGTCACGCCACAGGTAAAACAGAAAGAAAAATGCACTATTTCAGTTGAAATGCATTATTTATTTGGATGTTAAGAATTAGACTAGAATCTTGGTCGTTAGCTTTCATACAGTCAAAATTACTGGTTAAGTTAATGACTTTACAGGGACTTAAGAGAGTAAAAGCTGTGTTTTTGCTGCCTATTTACATATATGTATATATATATATGTATATATACACTCACATAATCAATAATGGGAAATGTATGACTCTCCTCACAGAGAAATTAAAACATGATAGTGTCACTTGCAAATGTGTCCTACAGAACACTTTCTTACAGTGACAGGGCAAAGGAGTATCTCATTGTTTAAAAAAGATGGCATGGACAGTTTAGCAGGTCAAGGTATTTGCAATGCAGAAAGAATTTACAGGTCTTTTATATTCAGAAATTACATGTCATTCACTACTACTACTACTACTACTACGACGACGACTACTACTACTACTATTATTATTATTATTATTATTATTATTAACAACAGAATCAAGATCTTCCCTATTAACTCAATTCTTGAGGTGGAAGAAAAGGTATTACACTATGCTACCAAACTGGCATGGCTCAACAGTGCAACTAATAGCTAAAGCATAATTTAATGTAGCTACATAAAACCTATCAAAAAGGGAAAGAAAACCAAGAAACTGTTGCAAATATTTTGTGAGATTTGTGCAAGGGACGCTGGGGCCCAAAGGCTTCACTTAAATCCCGAGCAAGCTCTTACCTTTCACTACACGTTGTAGGAGGAACTTCCAAAGTTTAGCTATTGTGTGTGTACACCTTTTGTCTGCTTTAAAGGTGCCACCTACTAATTCCATTTGATGCCTTTTAGATTGGGGTTGGGAAGAGACAATGAGCAGAACCTGTGTCTGTTATCTGTATATTTGTGTCATGCCACTCTGTTTTGCAGACCTTGATCACAGTCTGCTTCAGATGCCTTTTCCAGGCAGAAGAGTCCTTGCTGATTCCTGCCTGGGCCCTCTCCTCTCCCTTTGAGTTTCTTTGTTGGTTTTCTCTCAATCTTTTTCCATCCTACAGCATCCTGTCTGAGAAGGGGAAAGACGTGGGCAAACTGTTAATGCAGCTATATGATGGCCAGCAGCCCTTGCCTCCCCTCTTCATCCTCATTGTCTAGGAGTGACACTGAGTGACACCTGTCTTTGAACAGAGCCCTGGGAACATCCCTGGTGACTTCTTTGCTTTGAAAATGACCTTTTAGTATTAATTTCTGCTTCTAATACTCTTGCTTATGTGAATGTTAGGGCACTCATTTGAAATGCTGTAAGAGTTTTTTTGATCCATGACATCCCTTTACAAAAACTGTGCTCACTCTTCTCTGGCACCTCTCATTACATGATTTTCTGATGCTGAGTGAGCACAGAAAGCTATAGGTGACACCTCCAAGGAATGTGCCCAAAAGCATCTTGCACAGACATAGAACATTTGCATCGTATACAGGCAGAGCTGGAGATGGGTTTTTAACTCTCCACAGAAGATAATACTTGAAAGAGTGTAAAAAGATGCATTTTCCAAAGATTGGGTCCTGCAAAATTTACTAAACAAAGAATAAAGACATTGATTTTAAATAAATTACACCTTAGATATGTAGCTGTTGTTACACACAACAGTTTTGTTTATGTATGCTCACTATCTAAATAATATTTATAAAAAAGTGTCAACCACTTCTGTGAAATCTCTGTGTTACAAATAACTGAGGAAGTGCAGTTGAAAACTTGGTCCTGCAAAATCTTTCCTTTTGAACCTTCAAACCCTTGGACTTTGTATTTGTTCTCATTTATTTTCTGTCTGTTTTCTAAGATGAGATCCAGACTATGAATGAAGTTCCCTTTGCTATAGCTGGATATCTATTTCATATGTGGGGAACTGAGGCAGAAAAAGAGCAAACGAATTACTGAAGGTCACTCAGGCCATGCAGAGCAGCAGGCGTGGAAGAGGGTTCACATTTTCAGGCTCAGGTTAATGCTAAGCACAGGACCATGCTGCTCTCCTAAGTTAGTTTCATCTACAATATTGGTAACAAAGGGGACAAAGACATTTCAAAAGAGTAATTATTCCTCCCCAGCCCTATTCAAACTAGCTTTGTGAGCACAATCTAGTGATTGTGAACATTCACAGGGCTTCACTGCTGCTAAGAAAAAAAAAGTTGATTGCCTCGGGGCTATTTGAGCAGAAAGAGAAATGTCTCACTGTGTTGGGAAACAGTCTGTCTTAGTCAAATGAATCATATACGGCCATAAGCAGTACAGATGTGTTGTAATCACTGCTTAATAATTGCTTTCAGATCAAATAATATTCAAGAGATTACCACATCTGTAAGATGCTCTAAATAAAAGAACAGAACATTTTGTACAGGCTCTTTTAGAAAAGCAAGCTGTTATTTTTAGGGATGGCAACTTTTTGTATTTTATTACTGATCCACAGTGAGGCAGAATCTACATTTTTAGCATAAGAGGAATATAAATATCTCAGTGCTCTCATGATTTTAATATTACTAGCTAAATTTTCCTTCAACATAGTCTTGATTTAGAAAGCACCTGTAAAACTCTGTGTTTTGTGGATCCTCTTCTGTTCCCCCTGGATGGTGTTTGCCATTCTGCACTTGTGTGCTATGAACATCAGTAATTTCCCCTGATTGTCTGAAACTGTCTCATCATACTTCAGACTCAAATTAAGCACTTTGCATACATTCATTTCTGTGAGTTCTATGTTGAGTTTGGGTACTAACCAGCTACAAAAGCACCCACAAAATAACCAGAGGATCAGCAGGTTTCAGTTCTATGACCATTAGGTTTATTTTACTTTTCTTCCCCTCTCTCCCCCTGCTCTTTAGAAACAGGTGGTATTTATATAAGCAGCCTGCACTGGGCAGCTGGCTGATGGGTCCCTCCAGCTGGACATCTTCTCTACATTTAGCTCAACCACACCTGCTTCAGATAGCAAACAAGAAGTGTTTTTATCTCCTGTATCTGGAGGAAAGGGGGGGCATGTGAGATGAGATGGGGGATGGGGCATAAGGAAGAGGAGAATGAAAAATCCTGGGCTAATCACATCTTCTTCAGTTGTAATATTCTGTGTAGCCCATCTGGTCTTGTACTAGAGAAAAAAATGAGTGAAGTTGAAGAGCTTTCTCTTTTGCTCTGTTACACTACTCTTTTTAACACAGTTATTTCATTATCTCTTGCTATCATTTGATCAGACTTATCTTCCATTAAAACTTCCTTTCCCTTGAAGTAGACAGTGACATGAGAATGCATGCATTTCCAAGCTTTTATTGTTCTGAATTAAGAAATGGTAGAACAGTCTTATGAAAGATTAATGACTTCCTGTAACCATCTTTGTACCTGAGGACAAGCAATTACAAAAATATGTCCAAAAGAAAATAAGAAAGGATATTAGACTGTATTGGCCAGGTATTTCTTGGCAGACAGCAAGCTCAGCTTGTTACACTGCCAGCATATTTACAGGTAAGGCAACTTCTGTCTTGATCCCATGGATCACATTTTGTTTTGTACATTAGTAACAGTGTTGTCTTTGCAAAGACAAACTCACTGCAGATATTTTCCTCGATGCTTCATTGTACTTATGTTACCATTTCTGTGCTAGTACCTTTTTTGAGAGGTAGTTCTACTCAAAGCCGACACTTAAGGACTGAGAACTATATATATATATATTTCTGGAAACTATTTCATGCTTATTAATTCTTATTTTCTTTCCTATCTTTTTTTTTTTTTTCTCAGGGAGGAATTTTTCATATGGTTTATTTTGGATCACTAAGAGACTTAAGTCAAAATCAGTAAAATTGCCTAAAGCTTAAATAGTCTCTAATACTATAAATACTGAACTAAGCATTCACCATTTGATAGACTGTTTGTTGCAGTCTTTGAGAGAGGTTGGAAACCAAACAGCTTCCTGTCTCTCTAATAAGTGCATTGACAGTGCAGTGTGGAATAATTGTCCTTCTGTGTTTATCCCACTGGTATGTTGCAATTAAATGGAAATACTGATGGCAAAATACTGTGGGCAATCAAAGTTAAACCTATAAATTCCAGCAGATTGGAGATGCTTTTCCATAGTTCTGACCTTGACACATCATCTCGTGAAGGGCAGTGCAGATGCCCATGGGATCACCTTTGTGACTGTCAGGTAAAACATTTAACAAGCACAGCCTTTGCATCTGGCTTTGTTGGAACTACAGAGTCCTGTGAAATCCCCACTGGTGGATCAGCTTGTAATGACATTGGATCTATTTCCAGAAGTTAAAGGGGGTCCTACAATTTGTCTAAAAATATGGAATTAGCCAAGATGCACTTGATTTCCCTGTCCAGTTTCTCAACACTATGGTCATTTCAGCTTAGATGTCTAGTCTGTGAAAAATTAGTGAATTTTGTCATTTTCCCAATCAGCAAATTGGGATTTGCTGATTTTGAGAGCTCACCTGGGAACCTGCATAAGCGCATTCCTTAGAGATCCATTTTTCATTAAGTCTGAGATTCTTCATTGAACAGTGCTAAGAATTCTCTCCTTCAGAGAAGGTGCTATTCCTTGCCCAGAGATGGTTGTAATATAGCCTATTTTAGATGTATAGGAAAATTCTGTTCATATTGGACCAGGATAGCAGAGTCTATTTTGACATCAAAGCAGTTTTAGTGGTGAGTGGAACAGATGCAAAAAGGCTGTTACTTAATGGAAAGTAAAGGTGTGTTGCAATAATTTTTGTAATAGCGTGATAAACCAGGATGAGCAAAAGCAGAACAAGAAAAAGTGCATTAAATATTTTTATTTGATGAGAGTTCCTTGAGTAAAAGCATAGCCTGCACTTGATGTACTCTAGAGAAACAAGGGTCATTGTTAGTAAAACAATATTTAGTTTCAATGGGTGTTTTTTCATTTCAGACAATTGCCCTGCAGTGACACTGCTAAAATCTGAGAGTGAAGGTTACAAATCTTTGAAAATACAGCAAGCATGTGGGGATACATCAACTTCTTAAATGCAAAAGATATAATAGCTTTTCTGCTATGGTCACAAAATTTAGGAGATTTTCTTCTGACGTGTATAGGCTATACTGGATGAGCTCACTACGTGATGGATGGATGGATGGATGGATGGATGGAAGGAAGGAAGGAAGGAAGGAAGGAAGGAAGGAAGGAAGGAAGGAAGGAAGGAGGNCAGTTCTCTTCCTCCTGAGTTCAAATTCTACTGCCTGAGAAACTATAATGATACTGGATAGAATAATTTTCCATAAAAATTTTGGTGTTTCAAAAATCTTCTGTGAAAGTGAATGCAGAAGTGGACAGTAAGCACCATGAACTGCTTTTTTTTTTATGTGAGAACATTCCCTGAATGATAGGACAAGCTTGAGACAGTTGTTTTCTTATCCATTTTGATGTCAGGTGAAGGAAAGACTAATATGGACATAGATACATTAAAAATGTGAATTTTTAAAGTTACTGTTTGCAGAGAAACAGGAAAATATGTTCGGTTTCTGATTTCTACCTGCATCGTTCCTGCTGTGGAAGTGTGGCACGCTCCAGCCTATAGCCCTGATTGACTGAAATTCTCATATTGAGCCTTGCCTGACTACATGTAGGTCTTTCAACAACAGGATTTAACATTCTGACCTAACATTTAATGTATTAATCCTAATTTTATGCTGATACTAAGACTCTCTGCTGTATTAAATCAACCCAGGTTAATTCAAAATTACGTCTCTCCCACCCACTATCAATAGGTCCACTGTTTGGTTCACCAGAACTGACCACCCACTTTTATGAGAATCTGCAGTGAATTAGAAAATCTGTCATTGCTGGAGGAGCCGGACAGCTAGGATACAGCCTGTCATTCCTTCCACACAATACACACCCTTTGTCCGCTATCTCTTAAACCAACCTGACATAACTTAGCCTCCTGGTCAATGGCATCTTTATTCTCTCCCAAGGAATGCTTCGTTCACCAGCATTATTAAGAAATTTCTGGACAATGTTTAGTGGCTGCGCAATCATCCAAGGTTCTATTAAAAAGCCATCTGGGTAATTAATAGCACATTTGTTCTCAGCCTCCTCCCAATTTGTCCATTAGTGGAATAAAAGCACAGGACAAAGGGTAATGTGGTTCAGTTATATTTTACAAGAATTCTTCAGGAAGTTGAAAACACATGATAGTTTTCCAAAGATACATATGTTTATGGGGACTCTACGAGAGCTCCAAAACTGCACAAGCCAAGGCTCTTAAGCAGGCTTCTCCCCTGTCAATAACAGATCAGCTATTGACTGTGGGCTGCCCTGTGCTGATGCTCTCCAGCCTGGGATGGGGAGGGCGTGTGAATCATCTCCTTCATCTCAATTTAACTGCAGCTGATAAAACTGATTCCAAGATCCACGTCAGGGCACCACATCAAACACAGCAGGAATGACTTTTATACTCTTTTACCTGATATTTGAAGGCTTTTTCTGAGGTTTCCTTTTAATGTCTTTTCTTGAAAGCAGAGTTACAGCCTCAGGCTGCACTCTCTGAGGTGGTTTTATTATTTCCTTTTAATTTGCTCTTTCTTTTTCTCCTCCCTTGAAAGGACCTGAAAAAGAAACACTTTGGGATTTCAGAAGTTTGTTGATAAAGTTAAGAAATACTCATCTTTAGCTGGCATTTTAGTCCTTTCATTCTTTTTGTTTTTAAGTCTTATAAAATGAACTATTGCCAAAGAGCTGAGCTTCAGCAGCAGAGATTTCTCTTGCATCACAGACAATGAAAACTAATGTTTGTGTCTACTCAGTTATAATTGGTGTAAGGCCAGAGCTGGTGTAAACACAGTGATGAGCTCAATAGGACTGTGATGATTTATACCATGACTGGATCTGGCCTCTTAAGAAAGTGGGCCTGAAATTCATCAGCTGAAGAGATTTTTCATATTAACTCTGTTGACAAAAAGTTGAACTGTGGATGAAATGTGATTTTTCATTAAAAACCATCTGCTTTCTGTAGAAATTTTTGTTTCTTGGGTTGGAAAAGGAAATTTCTGAAAAAAAAAATATTTATTTGCATGTATTGCTTCAGAGACTCATGAGGATTGTATTTCTGTTGTTTTCTTTGTCTCAGTGGGCTGTGCACTGCAGGGAAAAATGCAGCTCTCAAAAGAATCATGACATGACATTGTCATGGTTCACCATCGTGTGGAGATTGCAGCACAGAGTGCCTGTCTAGCCAGCGTGTTGTGTCCATGCTTTGCACATGTTGTCCTGTCTACAGAACACCATGAGAGTGTTTCAGAAACCACCACCTCCACTTTTTTTTTGATTTTGATTTTAATTTTCTTAAGGTGAGGATGATGGTTTGCCTTATTGTTTTGTTTGTCTTAGTTTTAGCTGATTTCCTGGGAGTTGCAGATACTCAGCATTTGAGCATTTTTGGATCATACTTTCCTTTCTTTGTTTTACAGACTAAGTGCAATCCTCGTAATAGTCTTGTATTTTGGGGGATAATTTTGGATCAATAACAAGTACTGTGTGAAATTACGATTTTCACCATATCTGGTGAATTTTTGCAGTTAATGGTATTTCCACCCAGGTGGCAAGGAGCCATTCTTCATAATTCTTTTCTCCAAACAGCAGAGTTGTTTATTTATAAGACTTTTTTTGCAAAACAGCTTTCCATTTAAAAATGGAAAAACATTCCTGTTTTATATACAGCTGTAGTCTGGGAGGTAAAAGACTAAGTCCCATAGACAGCTTTTTCCCACCTTTGTGGAGATTGTTGGGATTTCAGTCTGGATTGGAGCCAAAGCAAAGAGAGTGTAGCACACAGAAGCAACAAAACACACACACAGTTGGTTTTTAATTTACTTTTCACTCCAATGCTTCCCCTTACACTTGTGTGAAGGACCTCTTTCCACAGCAGTATAAATATTTGTTGACACTTCACAGCCTCAAGTGCCAGTAAGAACATCGTATTTATAAAGTAAGTGCTCTGTAAATACTCAAAGGACTTAGGGTTGATATGTCTGACTGTGCAGCACCCATATTTGAGCTTTGCTGGCATGCTGTAGACCTACTAACTTAAGCAGTGCTCTCAGTAAAGGTCATCAAAGCCCTTCAAGTTCAACTTTTGTTCAGAGAGTAATCTCATTAAAATTAACAATGCAGTTGTAAATCTGTAGATTCCAGTGGACCTGCAGCTTCTTGTCTCTTTCCACACAAGCCAGCAGGTTTGCCAAGCTTTTTTGGAATGACATGGCTTCTCCTACACAAAATGTCCCTTAATATCCCCATTCTGTACATCACACTGATATATTCCTCAGTTCCTCTCTGGGTGATATTTCTGTTGCACGTGCTGTAGAAAGCAGGGCACTTCACCCCACAAAGGGCCCTGCCAAATTGAGCATATCTTGTGACTCTGTTGTGTAGAAGCACGTGCACACTTCTTCATACATTTGAAATTAAAAGGGTCAGGAAGAGCCTGTGGAGAAAGAAAGGACAATTGTATCAATGAATCACATTAAAAATCTTAAATCACTTAGGTGCAAGGCACATGTAGTAGAGAAAGAGTTGAGAAACATTTCCACCACAGTCCCCCAGATCACAGCTTCCACAGATCCCAGATATCACATTTACAGTCTCAGGAAGCTTCTGGACAGTCAGTCTCTCCAGAGTCGCTAATGACACTAAGTTAGCAGTGGCATGTGCCCCAATTTATATCTACATTATCTTGTACAAGAGAAGCCTGTTGCCTTAGAACAGCACTTAAACCTGTGTATCCTGTTGGTGTAAAAAAGCCCCATATTCTCTGAATCTGTAAATGGTGCTGGTTGCATGTGGTGTTTACACAAAATGACTGAACCCATTTTGTCTAAAATTTTGCATCCTACTATTTTCGTTCACACTTTCCCTTTGGTTTTTCATCGGTTCTCATATGAAGGATTCCTTCCAAGGGAACTACAGAAATGTTTTTTCATGGGGATCAACTGAGATGCAAAAAATAATTTTGTCTTGTTTTAGATTCTTGTTCAAGGTTTACTGATATTCAAGTGTTAGTTAACCTCCCCAGCTTGGTCTAAAAGCTCAGACAGAAGACTTTTGAGAGAAAGTGGAATTCCTCTGGTTCACAGGCGAGACAGGCTGTGTTTCAGTGAGGAGAATGGGGCATTTCTTGTGTGTCTTGGCTGAAGGGACTTGAAGAAATTGGCTCGCTTGTGCCTGAGGTGTTTAACTGAACTCAAGAACTTTTCACTGTATGGGTACGTTAGGTACAAGACAAAAATGACGGGTTTTGCAGATCATATTGCAGGACATTTTCATTCCATACCTCTGTTTTTCTTACACCATCCTTTTTCACAATAATAGAAAATTTTGTCTTTGCTTTTGTTTGTGAGACTATCTGTATACTGAAAGAAGACTGACTGATCCTAAGCTACTTACAGAGGATATTTTTGTCCCACTGACTTTCTGACAAATGAGAGCTGCCTTCTATAAAACTTAAAAGCAGTGCAAGCTGAACAGTTTCTGACCTGTACTTGACCTACTCAGCTTCATCTGCTCTTGACAGACTTTTCAACAGCAAGCTCACAAAACTCTCTACTCTCTTTTTTCACATTACTCTTGGATAAAGCCGTTAGGCTTTTTTTTTCCTACACTATTTCAGTTTCATCGGACTTTGTGTTTCACTATTTCTACTCATTCTTTCCTTGCTAGATTCAGCTTGTAAAAAAAGCACAGAGAATATTTATTTACTATAAATAAAGTAACATTTAAAGTGCATTTTCAAACTCTGTGAGTGTGCTGTGAGCCACACAAGGAAGGACTGAACAATTTAGGAAAAAACCTCTCCTATTCACATCATAGAAACAGATAATTTAGCTGAATATATACAGAAATCTGCATATGGTGAGCTAAAAATGCTCTCTGGGGTAGTCAGTCATGTATAGAGGTAGTTGAACTGAGAAGGAAAATAATCCAGAATTTCCTCTCTTATGCTTTTCTATATCTCTCAAAACAAAGTGTTTCACAGTCAACAGAATTTCTTCTTAAGTAGTTCCATTTTTAGTATTTTGAGTCCAGTGTTCTGACACACTAAGTATATCCTGTGAGATACTGAATATTAAAGCAGTAAGACTTAAGCACCAAGCATTTCCTGGAAAATATTTCAGTGACTTCAGAAGAACTATAAGTAAAGTTGAAATATTTTTTTCTTCATTGTCCTGTTCACCAAAGAAGAATCTTGTTAGGCTGAGATGATGAAGTTATTACTTTAGTTTGCTTTCCATTAATTTTCAGTTTATGCAGTGAATAAAAATTCATTTTTCTCAATATGATGTGCTTTTGCATAGAAGAATATAAATGGGAATTTATCTATTTTCTGCTTTATACAGCTAGTTAAAAATTAGGAAAAACAGATCATATGAAGTCAGTGAAGAAACTATTGTGCACTTGAGAACACAATTATTTGCACAATAAGACAGCTACAAAATTTACCGTGCTGTACCAAATCTCTGTAATAACTTCTTCCAATGATTAAAGGCAAAAATCTGCTGTATAGAAATCAACATGGTTTGTTCCTATTAAGGTAAGCTCATTAGAAAATACAGAATAGAAGCATAAGCACTACATTCAAACAAATAGATTAGGGACTAAACTAACAATATAGATCTACATTGCCTTGTTCTACCCTCATGAACATCAGTACTTGAGTGTAATACAGAAAGAAATCAAGAGGTCTGTGCATCTATTGTTTCAAGGAATTTTAGCTATTTGGATGAAGTACTTTGTCTTGTAGTTCCTGCTTGTTCTTTACATACTTTTCATACTCTCCTTGGAAGAGATGGTGTCATCACAGGTGCTGAAATGACATCAAAGTAACATTTCTAAAGAATTCCATACAAAATAGAGAGGAAAAAGGAAAGCTGATGCCTGCCTTACTCTTTTTTGTTGTTGTCTGGGACAATAAAATGTGTCTTGCAGTCTCTATCCAGTGGAAGACTGCAAATCCATTCTAGGCACAAATACAGGTTTTTTTTCCTGAGGATAAATAGTAAATTTGAAAATACATTTTTCTAATCCGTCTTCAGTAGTTTTCCTGTGGATACAGTGGCTCTCTTTCACAGGGATTCTAGAGCCACCAGTGCAATGAATACTGTGCTAAAACTCAGCATGAGAAGAGCCATCATCCCTGATGATGTCATCATGCAAGTCTCAGTAGCCGTAGTGTGGGATGTCCAGTTATGTGTAGAAACAGAAAATATTATGGCTATGTCCTGTTCACCAGCCAAAGCTTTCCATTTTTTCTCTATGTTCCATAAAGATTGTTGGCAGAAAAGGAATGAGTACAAGGAGACCTGGAACTCTGGAGTCTGAGATTATAACTGAGTTAGATTTGTAAATAGCAAACAGATGATGATGAAGAAATTTTTTGTTGACTGATGATGAAAGCCAACTGAAAAGTGCAAAGACTAAATAATAATATGTCTGGAAGTCATACATTGTAATTAATCTACTTGTCCTGTTCATTTACATTCCTTCTACTGAATGGCCTTTGCCAGAATGTAGTAATCAAGAAAAGGACATAGTTAATTCCCCATATCCCTACAGACTGATCTCTTGATTAAAAGTTTACATTTTCAGTGTGACCTCTACTTGAGTCAGGCTGTTGAAAACACTTTATAGCATTAGTTACAATGCACTATAGATTTTAATGTCAATTGTTAAAAAAAAATGGATATTATTCCCAAATCAGTTATATGAAAATTATTAAAAACATTCAGATGGTTTTCTGGCTTTGAGCTTTCCTATATGGTCTTATTATTGACTTTGTGTTTCTGAGTCTGAAAAATTCAAACTTTGGTGAATATATAAACATGTGCTCTTCCCATTCAATAGGAGACTTCATTTTTGTACCCTGAGATTCTGAGATGAAATACACAACTCCCACAATCAATTTTCCTTTAGGTTCTTCTGCCTCCTTCCTTGTTATGATCCAAATCTCCTGTTCCCATCTGACCCCTGTTTGATCTAGCACCACATTTCCTTTTGGAACCTCCTAGCCTCTCTCACTCACACCATTTACCTTTTCAGTGTGCCCTGGTGCTTGGGATTTCCCTTGGCTGTATCTTTGTGTCCCTTTCAGCAATTTCCTCAGTCTAGGTAGTTATGGATCTTCTTATGTTAAGAAATTTGGCCTGCTTTAAAAGAGAAAAAAAACCCCTTTCCTAAAGTTGTAAATATGAGCTCATGGTTCCAGAAATTATTTTCATGATTTTCACTTTCTCTCTTGCCTCTGAGGATTCTTGTCAGCTCCAAGGTATAACATGCATGACACATGGCTTCTGTACAAGTGACATTCACACCTGCTGCAGCTCCTAAAATATTTCCGATGAATTGTTGTAGAAGAAATTGCATGCACAGAAAAATACAAAAATCAGAATCTTTTCCCTTTCCATACAATTACTGTGGAAAACTTTGCCCAGTTGGGAAGTCTACAGTAATTTCAGATGTGCAGTTCACTGAAGAATATAGACTCCCTACATATTATATATCTGGTTGGAAAAAAAAAATCTGGTTGTGTGCTTATATTTGTTTTATTAGCTTTGAAATTAAGTGACCATTTCTTCATTTTTCTGATTTACTTTTTCCTAAATTATCTTGGACATTGAGCTGCTTCCTCATTCCTCCTTTAATTCATGTGTTGGATTATCACTGCTTTTCTGGTGATAAAGATGATGGATTTAGTGTTAGTATGAATGAGGAATCCCTAGCAGATCTGTGCTTTCTGATCTACCATAAAATCCGTCCTGAAAATGATTGCCTTGAGAGATGAAACAAAAAAGCAATAAGTAATTGGAATGATCCTTTTTTCCAGGGGGTTCCTCATAATCTAGATATTGTCATAGAGTTATCTTTTTCCACAGATTTATTTGGAAAGGCAGAGGGAAAGGATGGGTGAGGTTAAATGCTAGGGTATTTCAAGATGTGTGATTATAGTTTCAGATGCTAGTCTTGTGTGTAAGGTTTCCCTTAATAGTCTGTAGAAACTTTGTATAAATCACTCAAGAAATATGTTGGATCTTGGGGATGGAAGTGCAGAATCTGTCCACAGCTCTGTGCATGTGCAACTATAACAGAAATTTCAAAGAGAAAAGCATGAGTGCAGCCAGGAAAATAAAGGGATAATTTGCATATCTGAGCAGGTTTACCTCTTGCAGCTAAAGGGCTTCAGAAAACCTGTTATACCTAGAATATGGAATTGAGTACTCTCAATATGAAAAAGGTTATCAGTCTTGGGGTAGAAATCCCTATTTTCTTCTGTGTCCTGAAATTACACCTGTTTGAACACCAGTATGGATTGCCATCATATATTGGACTGCTTTTACCATAACTCACTAACATAACATAAATCACAGAAATAATTTCTCTGGTTGTGCCTATCAGTGTCGTTCAGCCAGAAAGATTTCACTGGACTAAAGGGATGTTTTATGTGTAACATTCTGAAGAATTATGAACCAGTTAAGCTTAACCTTGAGGCTCCAGGAAGATACAGAAACAATCTCTTATACAAAACAAATTTTAAGCAATAAAGGAATGAGAAACATTAATATAAATATAAGTAATAACATGATGAAAAACAGTCAGAACAGATTGCTAAAAGCAGCTTGAGCCAAAGCTCGTTCCAAATCTAATTTTCTTCCTTTCTGAATAAGTAGTGTGATGGATAGGCAGGAAACAATAACAGTGACATATTTTGCCTCTAGGAAAGTTTTTTTTTAAATGCAAGCTCCATGTGCCATGTCCATAAAGAATGGGAAAAGAGTATTTTGGCTTTCCTAGGTCAAAGTTAGGTCAAGATCAGTGGATGCAGAATTGCTTGAAAACCTGCACCCAAACAGTAGTTATTTCCGATTTTCTGTTATGCATGTCAGTAGGATCCTGCAAGGATGACTTCAGCCAGTATCACTCAACACTTTCAGTATTGACTTGGCTGATTAGAGGCTGGAGAACATGTTTACAAAATATGCAAATAGCAGAAGTCTGTGAAGGGTTACTTGTAGACTAGGAGAAAGGATCAGCATTTAAAATACCTTTGAAAATTGAGAAGTCAGAAATCAGCTAATTGAATTAATGGAATTCAATAGAGAAAAATTCATTCAAAAGAAGAAAAAAAACCTTTTCAATGTACAAGAAAATTGGTTGAAGTAGTAATAAACAAGTTAAAAAAATAAGGTAGCAGTAAATGAGTGAAAAAATAAGAGCCTAAGAGAAACATGATTCTGGCTTTTAGTAAAAAACATTCTAGCTAGAATTCAAGAAAAAGTACTTTATTTGTGTTTATTAGGCTTTATCTGGACCAACACTTCCCTACTGGTATACCTCCTTTCAAAAAAGGTGCAGATAAATTAGCCCAAAATGGCAACAGCAAAAGGGCTTTATAAAGTAAAACTCACAGGAGACATTGAGTTAATTAGTTCATAGTTAATAAGATTCATCAGGGAGATAGGAAAAGATTAACTATACTTATGAAAGTCCTGTTGGGGATGGCCTAGATGTAAAATTGAACCTACCTGAGAGTAAAGGCTTGGAAATATTTCTGTGTGACAGAATATTTCTCTGTTTTTGAGTGACACGGTTAGGGAGATGGACTAGTTCACTTTGCAGTGGCATTTCTCATGTTTTCCTTTTTCATGCTTTCTGAGCTGGTGATTCAGGAAGCTGGGGCAGGTCCAGGCATGCATTAGAGTTAATGGATGTTTACACAAGGAACAATGTCTTTGCACTTGAGGTATTCAAAAACAGATGAAATCAGAAAAAGGGCCTCCCTCTGTGGTTCTAAGGGAATTTGGATGCATGTCTGTGTACTGTGAAAGCAGCCAGCTCTTCCCCAACATGTGAAAGCCACAGGCTAGGGCTCTTATTTCTCCATGTACCAGTCAATTAAGTGCCAAAGGTGTTGCCCTGCCTACATTGCTGCAGGTTTTGGCACACTTTCAAGATATGAGAACATCATTCTCCACCAACAGCCTGATGCACAGAGTCTAGCAGTAGGTCAGGCTGCTGCCAGACTCACTTATATTTCTGTGGAGTTACAGAGGGATGGACTGAGATGTCCACTTACAGTTTCTGCAGGCACTGGGAATGTGGCTACTGTGTAGATACATAGACACTGTGCTCTGGGCCACCAGGCAGGTGGACAAGTCATGGGCCACATAAAATGTGTCAGGTCAAAAGTGCCCATAAGGTGAGGTGATGGGAATTGCAGAAATCACACAATTCCAGTGTAAGAGCTGGCTTGCTCTTGTTTCTCTGTGCTCATACATATGGACTTCTTGTACAATGAACCTGATTTTTTTTGAGGATGAAGGAAGGTATTTGTTGTGTCCTGGATCTGACATTTGGCTTGGAGTCCTCAGGGCAGTCTTGGGAGAAATTTTTCTGAATTATGGCTTATGTGATGAAGACCATGTAACTCCTTAATACCTCATTTGTGATGGTGGGGAACACAGGGTAAATGACACAAAAGAAACGCAGAACTGTGACCTGATTCTTAAACTGATCTCCGTGTCTGTTGTCACAGAGCATCTTGATGGATGGACAAAAGCAGCCTTGTCCAGTTTGGTTCTGCTAAAGGAAATGCACAATATGGCATTTGTGTGGTTGCAGGAAAACTAGGCTTTGATTTCTTATTTTAGTTAGCTTGATACCTTTTTTTAATTAAAAAAAAAAAAATTAGAGTGACAACCAAATACAGATAAGCATGTGACACTTTTAATTTAATGGTGCCGTCTTTTTCATTAAAGTTAGCTATTTCATTAATGATGAAAATATTCATCAGTACTTGCTACATCATTATTGAGATCAGAGTATTAATTGAATAATTTATTGCCAGACAATGCATATACATTTTTCAAATAAGACTTTAAGCCTCCCTTTTACTCAGAGGAAAGTAATAAAATGCCTGGACAAAAAGTTGCAGTGGCTATTTGCCACTCAACTCTTTTTTTTTTTTTCAAAAATAAAAATTGCACTGTCAGTTCATTAACTTATAGCTTGTTCTAATGTCAGCTACCAGTGTGATCGTGTGTTATTCATGAGTCACTGAAGAATACAAATAGGATATATCAGGCCATTTGTAGTATCCTTGAGGGTTTTTGTCCCTTCAACTTTATTTTCTTTTTTTTTTTCATGCTGAAGTCCAGGTGTCCTTGTCCCAGGCAGCCAGAAATAGCTGTTCATTGCAGACATATGTGACTCACACTCACCTTACTGTCTACATGTCTCTGGCACAAATCCCTTCTCTCCCACACACAGTCCCATCACACTCAACAGCAAATCCAAAACATCTAGTACAAAAAATCCCAGGCTTTAGAAGCTTTAAAAACTACCATGCACTCCTGTAGGAGATCAAGATTTACTTGAGGAGTGTGTCAATACACCAGGCTGTTCTTACTGGAAAGGAATTTGTTTGATGAAGTTATCTGTGAAGCTCATTTTCTAGGATGATTACTCAGAACTGCCCCCCATTCCCAGGGAACTGCAAACTCCCTTTCCCCTGCAAAAACCTCAGTAGCTTCTGCCAATCTTTTTGGGGAAAAAAGTCTTTCAAATTTACTCACAGGACCTTACTTGGTCCCTTTTCCAAAGACTTTGCATTCAGGTACTCAACAAAATGCTTCTGATTCTAGTGATTGCTTTTGTCAACACAGTGCTATCACAGATGTATCACTAAATCTTATTTTCATTCCACATACCTGATTAAACATTTAACCATATGCAGTGATTGTTCATATTGGTGCACTGGGCAGAATCCTTAGTGAAGTGTTAAATAGATTGCTATGGCACATTGCAATTTACTGTGATAAAAAAGATAAAAAACAACAAAGATTTGTGAACAAAGTTATCTGTAACTTGGGGGAGACAAGAGGCCACAGTACACAGAGGCCTGATTTACAAATCATTTCTGTATGTCCTAGTCTAATCTTGGCTTTCAGTGTCTTTCAATACTTACCTCTTACTTACAAGTTTTGGAGTTTTACCATTTACTTGCAATTTTTTCAAATTTTACATTTTATTTATAATTTCCAGATGGGTCCCTACAGTCACATCAAGTCTTCAAAATCATGCTTCTTATGTACTCCACATCCCAACCCCTTCAAAATGGTAAGTGTGGTTTTGCATAAAACAGATGCTTCCCTTTAGAAAAGTTTGTTACGAGAGAATAGACTTCAGGATCAAGGGAATTAGGTAAGCTGTGCAATTACCAGAAAATACATGCTCCAGTGCAACTGGAAAGCACCATCTGGGACGTTTCAGACTGTAACAATTCTGCAAAAATCTACTTGTTGAAAGAAATAGACACTGCAAGGGCATTTAATCATCTCACTTTCTCATATAAAAGGAAATCCCCGAACTCCTTTAGAATATCAGCTTTGAGTATAATTAGCCTGGTGATGATAATGTGCTTCACAGGGAGTGGTGGATTTTTTGAAAGATTTCAGGAATCTGAGAAACACATTTATCAGCTGATGTTATTTCTTGCCACCATCACCCAGTGATTTCAGCAAATGGAACTGCAGTGACAATTTCACCTTAGCTCCACTGAGACTTACCAAAGGAAAGGCACAAGACTTTAAGTATCTTTAAAATGCATCAGAAAATTAAGTTGGAACCATGTTTTTTATTTTGGACTATGATGCCTGCTTGCAGAGTACTCCTGGCCACAGGCTGCATGATGTTCTGTGTTAGCACATAGAGAAAACTTTAAGAGGGTTACTTTTAGCAGCTAGGGAACACAGCTAAAATACCTTTATATTTCACAATGAAAATGGCATTCTATCACTCCCATTGATCAGATGTCAGCCCAGCTCCCTCCTGCAGTGTTTTGAAGGAAAATTAATTCTAATTTTTTTTTAGTTGAAAAACTAATCAGTCTTCACCACTGACACTGCTTTGTTCAGCCAGATGTATCTGTGTCTGACTTTTCTTCTAGTTCAAAGAGAAGGACCAGTAAAATCTCCAATGCTGTGTCAGGAGTTCAGTATATTCATTTCAGCCTTTACATTATTTCATCACTTGGGTAGAAAATGGTAGGTCTTGAAATTCTTGTTTACCAGGGTTCTCTGCTTCTCTATATTGCAACTAGAAGAGGCTCTTTCTCATGGGCCAATTGTTCCCAACACCTGCATTCCCATCAGAGCCTTAAGTGTTGAGACAGTGCTGTTTACTTTAATAGCCGTGCAGTGCACAGCAGAGGCTGAGTATGCACAGATGTTTGAAATGTGGCTGCAGCACTGGGGCTATACTGAAACACTGAAGCGGATGTAGCACGTGTCCTTACACTGAACTGAAGGCAGACATGATCTAATGCTGATTCAAAACTAATGTGGCTGTTTTGCTCTCCTGGTATGTCCCACATGCAGCTGATTATGGTGCTGTGCTCACACAGCACTGTGGATAGCTTATTTTGCCTACTGCATCCTGTAGATACCTACAGAAGGGATGGTGACAAGACTTCTGAGGCAGATCATCAGCCAACCAAATTTTTTACTCACAGATTACCAATATAAGTCCAGAAAAAGTTTCTTCTGGTGACAGAAAAGGAGTAAGTTGTGATCCTTCCACTCATGTGCCATGCTTTTCAATATCCTATGTTGCTCAGGTTTGAAGTTCTCTTTGTTCTAAACCTGAACTCTGGTGGTACAAGATAACCAGTGACAAAACTAAACCTAACTGGTATTAGATGTCAGGGGAAAAAGCATCTACCACAGGCAAGAGTGTTATTTTGCTGACAAGATCATTATTTTTCTCCCTCAAATTTCTGGACCCCTCCATGACGACATGAGAATCTGTTTTTGTAGAGGATCCCTGCATTCTCTGACATCTGCACTCTAGCACCTACTTTGATACAAAATTTGCTCTAAGGTGTCTGCAGTCATTCACGATGCAATTACCAGCACAATTATATCCACTTCAGGAGCAGCTTGAATACCAGAAAAGCAATCCCAATGTACTCATTGCCTAAATCTCACTCACCCAATACAAACTGAAGTCTAAAATTTCTATTGCATTATTGTGTAGTAAGGACGGTAGCTGGCATGCTTACTAATATCTTTTGGTGGTTGAACATAAAAGGGAATTTACACAACCACTTCAGGCGGCCTGGGTCCCCCTTTTCAGGTGTGAAATATGATTCTGAACCATATGAGCAGGTATAGCAAAGGCAGCTTGTTGCACAATGCCTGGCTTTGTTACAAGGGCAAGCTTGTCTTACTGGAACCTGAAATTTTGCAGTCTATATGACTTTAATCAAACCAACAGATGTTAATCAGCTGACTTTGCTTTGTTCACATGGAGCGTTATGTGCTGCTTCTGTGGAAAAGTACTCACAAGAGAAAGCAAAGCACAGATGTCCTAAACTCTTAAGCTTTGGTACCAGATGATGAACTACACCAGAGCTGCTTGTATGCACACCCCTTACAGAATGTTCAGTAATTAATGGAGCTTCCTTCTGCTTATTGTACAAGCCATGCTATTGTGTGCTTAGTCTCACAGCATCATTCCACCAAAACTCTAGGCCTAGACCAAAATACATTCTTGTATTTCTAAGCAGGGACTACTTTACTGGTATGTGTAAAACTACATTCTTCCTTGGAAACCACTAGATTTTGAGTATTTTAAGTAATGTTACCTGGCCTCTGTTATTCATTAAGACTCCTTTCAGTGTGGATTTTGAAAAACAGCTAGAACTTTAGCTACGCAACATCACTGAAATGGAAAGAAATTTTCACTAGTATATTTTTCTGGGTTTTGCAAAAAGGGAACCTGTATGTCAGAGTATGAGATTACAAGATAGTCTCTCTTTTTGGTAATAAGGATAATTTTCTCTGGGAAAATAATAATTTTTTTCTGCTATTTTTTTTTGTTCTTTGAATTTTGCACACCATTATTTATTGCTGTATAAGAAGTGAGATGAGTGAAGCTTGACATGCTCAAAGGGTCCTGACGCAGCACAGCACATGCAAACCATTTCAATTCAGGGTTCAGTCATTAATTATCACAAGACTAGACTAGTCCATTGCTTGCTCACAAACAAGATGAAAAAATAGGAAGAATCATGGCTAAAAAGGAAACATAGATTAAAAATGCAGTTACAGCATAACTGAGATCACTCATCTACAGTACACATGAGAGAAGGGTGAATGGTTGAGGGTATCAGTTGAGATAATCAGTTCGGGCATGGTTTTCATAGCTTTTGCCTTTGTCAGCTGCAGCGATGGTATCTGAAAAATTTGACATCAGCAGTTCTGCTGTCCCAACATCCAAACTTTAATTACTTCTTATTGAGATCTGGAATTGTTTCTGTGAAGGAAACACTGTGTGGTCTCAGGGAAATAGATTTTGTCTTGAGGTATTTCATGCTCCCTTGCAAAAGGAGAGAAGGTAGGACGCAAATAGTCACAAAACAGGATATAGTGGGCAAAAATGACTTTGCTGTGCATGACTGAATTCACAAGGCCATGTTACCACAGTTCTAAGTCAATCTAAAAAGCTGTGTGAAGAAGTGAGAAATATTGGAAGAGTCTAATAGTCATATCTACCTTCAGTGTATTCAGGATCTATTCTGTATCAGCTTCAGTTTTTGATCCACATAAAAAAGGCAGGATATGTTCATCTTCAGCAGGAATATCCGGAGTTTAGTGCTAATTATGTCTAATGATTCATATCTAACTTAAGAGCTCAGAGTTTGCAGGAGTGAGCTGTATGAATTCAGGTGAGTGTGTAGTGGAAGGCATCCTGCCAGAAGGAAAAATCTGAATTAGAAATTTCATGGAAATGCCTACAAGAGGCTCCAGAGATGCTGCCTCCAGCCTGTACTGATCATCACACCATGTTCTTGACTAGGATAGAGTTTATTTTTTTCATAGTGGTTTGTATGGAGCTATGTTGTGTGCTGGAAAGAGTATTGGTTATACAGAGATGTTTTAGCTATGGCTGAGCAATTCTTATACAGAATCAAAGCCTTTCCTGCTCCTCACACAGCTGTGCCAGTGAGTACCCTGGGGGTGGGCAAGAAGTCATGAGGGGACAGAGCTGGGATAGCTGACCCCACTGACCACAGGCATATCCCACACCATATAAGATTGTGCTCAGCAATAAAAGATGGGGAAAGATGAGGAAGAGGGGAAAGTTCGGTTATGGTCTTCCCCAATAATTGTTACAAGTGATGGAGCCCTGCTTTCTTAGAAATGACTAAATGCCTGTTTGCTGATGGGAAATAGCAAATTCCTTGTTTTGATTTGCTTGCACAGACAGCTTTTGCTTTGCCAATTTAATTGTCTTTATCTGAACCCATGAGATTTTGCACTTTTATCCTTTCAGTTCTCTCCCTCATCCTGGGGGAGGATGAGCCAGCTGGGGTTGAACTGCACACCAGGGTTAACCCACATCACTCCATAGGCTTCAGCTCATTATAATCAAACTCAAATCAAACTGGTTTGGTGAATTCAGGCATGCTGACCCTCGAAGTTTCCTGATCAATGGTCAAAACACCTGATAAAATTTATCATTGAACTTTGAATCTCATTTTTGCTTAGGAACATTTGATGAGGTGTGACTAATCCTCTGTAGCTGCTGTCATCTGCTTAACTAGAAAATTCCATAAGAGCACTCCATTTCTTGCATTCTAGATTCTAGATATGCTAGATGCCCAACAGAAAGCATCCCTTCTCAGAATCTTTCACCATGTCACTTTTACAGGGACGATTGGGTTGTCCAAAGTCTTACACACTGAAAGAAAAGGCAACCACAAGAAAAAGAAGTTCACAAGTAGCCTGTGTAGACAGAGTGGCAACCCTCATTTATGTCTAGGATTATCTACCTTTGCTTAAACTGAAGAGTTTAATTGGTAAATCTCAATTAATGTCCTGTTTGCCTAACCCTTGCCCCAGGGAAATGTTTCCAGTGTCTAGTCTCCATTCACTCTATGGGCAGCCAATCTTACATTTAGATGCTTAATGTTAGGTAGCTTAAATCTCCCAGTAATATCTGGTAGCTTTTAAAATATATATATATATATTTTACTTAAGAATAAAGAAAGCAGAATTATGGGCAAATATTTTTCTCAAGCACTGAGAACACACTCATATTGAGTATCAAGAATGGTGATTCTGGAATAGAGCTGGTTTTAAGAAAAAGAGAGTCTTACATAGCTGGGTCAAAGGATAAGCTTTGTATAGTCAGCTCACCTGTCATGTCAAGTTTACTTTTCTGGGTGCAAAATCCTGTGTGGAGCTCTGAAGCACCACTGGTTAACAAACACACCCATCATCAGTGTCTGACACTGACATTCCACCACTGACATTCCACACCACCAGCAGAATAAAAAGATGGGATGTTGCCGAGGGGCATTCTTTTGATCTAGGCTGAAGACAAAAGTGTTTTGGCTATGCAGGCACAGTTTGTGACTATAGAAGCACAGTTATTTTTGCTATCCTTACTAAATTATCCAACAACCACAGAGCAAATGAATCAAGTTCTTTTGTTTGCATATTTATAGTATAATGTATTTGACTTGTCAAACTAACTTAATGGAAAATTAACAGGGATTCCAGCTCTTGCTGTGGCCCTGCCTCTACAGTATGAACAAGTTGGTACAAACCATGGCAAACAACCACTAGTCATTTCTGATTATAGAGAGCAGTCATTTAATTTGCAGAAATTCTACATCTTGTGGTACTGTCTGGAAAGCAGAGTCCATGATTTGTGGGACAATCCCAACAAAAACTGAAGATTGTGGGATCTACCACTATGCATATTATTTTAGAATTAGTTCAGGAGAAGAATGAAAAACTGAGAAGATTAAAGTCTGCCAACCCAAAAGTCTTGCTGTTCTTCTCTGTCACATATATCAAAAGAAAAAAGTCCAAAAAAAAGGAGAATGTGAGGAAGCAGTTTGCATGGCAGTTCCATCTTGGCTTCTGACATGTCATATTTTGAATTTTATAATGACTTCTGTGCTAGGAGACTGCATCTGTGATTTGAATTTTAATGAACATATTTTTCCTTCCTAAGTGTAAATTTTATCATACTCATTTCCCTACCATTTATATGCACTAATTTAATCAGTTTTAGAATAAAAATTATTATTCAAACATTTGAAATTAAATATGATCTATAGACAGAGATTGATTTGATTCCCTGCTTTGAGGCAAAGGAGTTCTGAAGATTTTATCAGAAATACTTTTTCCTCCATTATTTTTCTCATGAGTAATTTAGACCCAGTCCTATTCTTCCTGAAAGTCTGCAAGAAACCTGAAAGTCATTCTGACATCTTTAAACAGACGTGAACAATGGAATTAACTGAAACCTTAGGGTATTTCTTTTAAGATGACACAAATGAAACTCTAAATTTTTAATGAATAATTTGGATTAGAGAAAAAAAGGACTTCAAAGAAAAAACATTATTAAAAAAACCCTTTTTCCTTCAGTTCAATACTGAAAAGAATTGCCAGGATAGCAATAAGTGAATTTCAATGAATTTGAAATGAATTTTGATTCACAGAACTTGAATGGTTTTTTCCACTCGCTCTTCATATTCACTCTTGTAACCATTCTAGTTAACACTAGTCCATGGAAAACTAATTTTCAGTTGATGCCAAATTTAGTGAAGTATATCAAGTATAACAATCTCCGGAGCAGTAGAGTTTTTTGTCCAAATTTCTCATTAGTGTTAAGATGCCTATCAACTCATTTTGGCAAGTGGAGGCATGACTGAGATAGTGCATGCAGGTCACTGTTGCTTGAATTGCCTTCAGCCCAGCTGCACTTTTTTACTAGATCTTTTTCCTGTTTGTTTTTTCTCTTCTTTGTGTGGGCTGATGCCAGGAGATTCAGTGTGAAAGATCCAAAGACCCCTCACCCTGCTTTCCCACAAAGACCACGCACGTTCATATATGCTACAATAACAATTTCTCCTTCACAACAAACCCTTCTGAAGGACAAATGAGCACAAAGACAAAAATGAAAGCCAAGATGCCATACAATAATCACCAGAATGAATCACCAGGGGAATTAGACACAGATGTATTTCTCAGGATCAACCTGCATATTGGAAATTTACAAAGACAAATACTATTTTCACACACAGAGTACAGAAGGTGAGCTCCAGCACAGCCAGACTTTAAAAGAGTTGGAGTGATATAATCCATAGCTGTTCCTGTAGCAATCTTGAATATGCAGCTAATCTTTGTAGCCAGTTGCACTCTGAATCAACAGCTGCTGACGGATTAATGGAATACTTTCTCAATGGTTATTTCAAGCCATTTATCTTCTTTCTGTGTGCACTGAAAACTAAAACATTCAGATAGCTCACACACTAAACTCCATCATGCACAGACATATTATCTCTTCTTCCTGTGATGAAAAAAGCACCCTACATCTTACATATTACGCAAAACCACTAGCAAAAGCTAGCAAACCTTGCTGACAATTTTAATAGCCTCCCACCAAACAGTAACATAAGTGCATGCAAAGTGAAAGTAAATTTACTATTGAAGCTGTATAGTTCCTCAGTAATTTTCTCACTCACATACCATTCAAATTACTATTTTGAAACCTGATGTATCATGGATTTAGAAGTACAGATTTATTTCTCTGTATTGAGACTTGCTCTTATTTTAGAACTACCCTGGCAGCAACCTGCTTCATGCTGGAGCAGCTTCCTCAGACGATATTAGGAAGTGTCTCAATTTTCTGCCATGAAGATGGAAAATCTCATTCCTGAGAAGATTAATTGTTTCCTTTTTGAGCAAAGTGAGACTCTGGGGACAAGAGAAGCTTCTGGGGAGCCTTCTTCCTTTACATCTATCTAGACAAGAACAGAAATGTCAGTTCTAGATGCACAGTGGTGGGTATGTGTGCTGGGAAAGATGATGGGGGAAGGATTTTCTCTAACCACATCTAATGTGGTTATGCCAAAGCTATGCCAAAATTAGATTGAGAAGGAAAAAAAGCATCTGGAAAATTGCAGCAACTTAAAGCATAATATTTTTGTTCAAGTCCAGGGGGATAGCAGGGTTGTAGTGATACTTATCAATAGCTACAACATAGAGTTCCAATAAAAAGAGAAGGAACAAATTGCTCTCTGCCCTTGGCATGATAATTTGCCTTTTACCTTCTGCATTTTCATATATTAGTTTGAAAAGCAGAGGACCAAAACAATCAACAACAGATGTTCCATACAATCAGTGTGGTACATGAATTCAGTTAACATGCAAATTGTCATCCCTGGGCTATTCATGAGGACTGCTGGGAAAGCAGGCAGCCTGCTTTGCAAAAATAGATAGAGGGGGTATGATTAAAATGTCTGGATTCAATCACATGTTTAATCACCATCCACTATTTTAGCTCAGCTACAGTGACTGGTAGCTATTATGACAGAAATTTGAAAATGTGCATGATGCACAGTGGCACCCAGAAGCCTTATAGGTGGTCTGTGCTTGATCAAAGTGATCAAAGCTTTGTTCTGTGTTTTTCTCTGGTCCACCTCACCACAGCAACTTTGAATGCACAAAATATGATTTATGGGAGGGTGTTCTATACTTTTGTTCTTAGGCTAGATTGTTATGAAGTGCATCTCAGTTTTTCAGTGAAAGCAGCAAATTATTTTTCTCCCTCCTAACAATAGATGACTACATTATCCATTCAGATCTGGGTAATACAGGAAATTGAGACCTCTAAACTGCCTACACAGAAATCAAAGGTGAATCCTAAGAAAAATTTTGATGCGTCCCATAAAAACCTTATTTGAAGCATTCTGAAACTTAAAAGTCAGATAACAACCATCCTTGTGCTATATTGGCACTTCCTTTTGTAGTTATGGATGGGTGCCAGAGGGGTAGGGAAAAGTAGTAGGAAAAATTATAACCTTGATTTAGTTTTTTAAAATCAAAAAAGTGGGTTAGTTAGAATTTTTTTGGCAAGAATATACATCATTTATTCAATGAATGAAATGCAAAATAAAAAGAGCAGTCTCTGAGGGGTAGACTGTGGAAGTTTTACTCACTCTGATAAGTGCTTGCTCATTTGAAGTATTCTGCTGTTTTCAAAGGGATTTTTTTTTTAGTTGTATAATATGGATCAAAATTAACACAAATTAACTTGAAAAGAAAAATTGTCAAGGGGACTGAAGACTGTTTATATTACACTGTATATTAGGATCACCCTAAATGTCAGAACATCAAATAAGGGGAAATTCTCTAGTAGGGTGATCTGAGGATTAGATGTAGTACAGCACTGTATTGACAGAGAAATAAAAGCAAGGGTCATTTTAAAGGACACTTCTGGACACTAACAAACTTAGAATACTTACAGATATGTGCAAGATAAGAAGAATTTCTCTAAGTCTAGGGAAATTAGCAACTGGACCTGAAAGGAATATGAATGCTGACCTGGGAATATGAATGTTATGAAAGGAAAGGAGAAAGTAAACTGAAACACATAGTTAGCAGCAGAAAACTGGGTAGCAGAAATGCCAAGAAACAAAACTGAAGTGAGAGCCCGTGGCTCTACAACAGCTGCAGGCAGCAAGGTAGGCATGGAGCTTGTGCAGGGTCCCTCCTCCCAGAACTTCATTCCCCTCACTGCAACAGGAGCCCATGACACTGCTTATGGTTATGGTACATGTTTTGAAATTTCTGCAAGTGGGAAGATTAGCAAGGATTCATAGTCTTGAGAAACAAATGGCATCTGAGATGACTGTAGTTCATTGGGGCTCTATGCTGGCCTTAATCAATTACCTCTGACCTTTGCTGAAACCCCTTTCATAAGCAAAGGGGCAGGAGAGGTACAGTGAATTTAATTTTCAGAGGATAAGTGGGTGGATGGTTTTGAAGAACTAT
>JACBWW010000003.1:34399602-34790425 GCA_020086605.1 Lanius collurio
AGAGGAGAGGAGAGGAGAGGAGAGGAGAGTGTTACATACCATTATTTGCAAGGGATACTTTTGGGCTAACTGATGACAGAGTATTTTGAATGTGGATTTAAGGCCAAATTCTCTGTTGAAGGAAACGGACAAATTTTTTTTGATGTCACTAGAGCACTAATCACTTCAATCGGCAGAGGGAACAAAACTGTGTCTTTGACTGTTTTTTGAACAATTCACATGTGGCATGGATTATTAAAGGGAATTAACATTCTTGAATATAGCAGCCATTTTAATTCATGTCCTCCTAACATTTGAGAACATGTAAAAGTTGTCCCATGGAGAACCAGGACTATCTAGTACTACATCCCTGGGTATGCTGTATTCAAGGGACAATATGAGCATTCACTGTGATTTGTTTACTAGAAGATGTATATTTGCACTATGACTTTTGAAAGATCATGATTTGTTTGCTAGAAGATGAATATTTGCACTATAACTTTTGAAAGATCCTCCTATCAATGAATCTATACACAATTTAGTGATTCTTAGCATATTATGGTGTATTTCAGAGTAATCTCACATCTTTTCCTTTCTTGCTTTAGACCACCAAATCCCAACTACTGAGATGTGTTTTACTTGAGAAGCATAATGTTGTTAGAGACGAGGTATGGCACTGAGCCCAAGCTAATATGACTAATAAATACAAAAGGTACTACCAAAGCCCTCTTAAAGTGCAGTTTTCAGCTGCAGATGCTGACCTGGGCCTTGAATTTTGTTGCCTATTCTACAGTTACCCTTGCATCCAACAGCTGGAGCAGCATAAGCAAACACACAGCATGGGGTCAGAGCTCATGTCAGCTGATGAAAACCATTGCTGAAAATCAATTCAGCTGAGAGAATCTGCCCAGCTCTTGGCAGCAGTTGCTCCCTCACCACACAGCAGGAGCAAAAACCCAACTACACACTGTTTCTTTAGTCTTCACTGCAGTGTCCAAGGATGCCTACTTTCTTGTCAGCTCAGTTGAAGTCGTACATTGGACCATTTTTTTTCTTATTAGTAGAAGGTGAAAAGAAAGTTCACATTTATCTTTTCATGTTCACTTTGGAGAACTGCTACACTTATTAAGTTGAAGAGGCTTTTGCATTCACCCACTGCCATTATATCAAATTTTATATTTTCACAAGTCTGATTTGCTGTTAGCTGTATATCTCAAATATATCTCATTGGGATCATGTCTGCTGCACTGCTCTTGTAGAGCATCACATGTATGTAATCTTTCTCTTTTGTTTCCTCCCTGTTTCCAGAGACTTGGGCAGGCTTCTTTCAACACATGTAATATGTTAACAACACAGAAATGTCATTTGGAAACAGAGCTCCCCTCCACCTATGTATCTATCATACCAAATCCAAAAATCAGCATGTAATTAGCACTCTGCCTGGTCTCACTTGCCCTCCTGGCTTGACTCAATATATTATATCTGAACCAGAACCCACCTTCTATCACCAGCTTTAAATCCTAGGAGAATATATGGTCTTTGGACAGTATATTTCTCAGGTAACTTGAAGTCAGCACAAGTTTCTTCAAGATCCATTGTACAATGTTACCCAAACAAGACTAGCTTAGTGGATCCTATTTTAGACTGACTA
Organism: Lanius collurio; assembly: GCA_020086605.1. Taxonomy (NCBI): domain Eukaryota; kingdom Metazoa; phylum Chordata; class Aves; order Passeriformes; family Laniidae; genus Lanius; species Lanius collurio. Next base: position 34,401,233 of record JACBWW010000003.1, read on the forward strand.
TTTCTGTTTTAGAAGTATTTACAAGAAAGTTATCCACTCCAAAGTGTTGGAAAATTCTGGCTTCCTTCAGAGTCAAATTGATTTTGTGGCAAAAGTTCAAAATCTATGATGCAAAATCCCAGGAGTTTTATAAATAAACAACTGATGAATCTTTCATCTGTTTATTCCTGATTTCTTAGAGGTATGCTTTGAGTGTATCTCTGAGAGAGTCTTCAAAACCAGAACAGTTTAAAAGACATTGTTTCATTTAAATAAAACTGTGTATTTCAAATAATCATCTGACCTAGGCACAGAGCACTGTAAAAAGGGACACAGGCTATCAAGAAAAAAAATTAGTAACTGCATAGCGAATTAAAACACTAGCTGAACTGATTTTAAATAGGGAAGAAGTTGATTAATCTGATTATCAGTTTTCACTCATTAGTAATTGATTATTTATGCATTTAGAGTATCCTTACTTTAAGTAACGGTAGTTTAAATAATGAGAACTATTCATTTAGTTGAAAACTGTGACTAAATGTTTTTTTCCAGTACAAAGAGCCTGTGTTTTCCATTTTTTTTATAGTATAAGGGAGTTCTTTTCACTTTTTTCACACATTGGAACATATGTCAAAAGCTTGTATCATCCATTTTTGATTTTCTGCAAAATAAGTACTTTCAATTACAGGCCCTCAAAATACTGCAAAAAAGAAGTCGTTTATTGATGATGAGTTTTTGTATCTCAATCAAATAATAAGATACTGTTCAAGAGAAAAATGTGATACCATTTCCTCTGGTTGCTTATTGCATTTCTTTAGTTTGCCATGTCTTTCTTTACATCACAGAATCATCATCATCATCAAATATTTTAGGTTGAGACCTTAAAGATCCATTTCCAGCCCCTCTGCCATGAGCAGGTACAACTTTCACTAGACCCAGTTTCTCTAAGTCCTATCCAACATGGCCTTCAACACTTCCAGGGATGGGGCTTCGACAACTTCTCTGGGCAGCTTGTTTCAGTGCCTCATCACTCTCATAACAAAGAAACTCTTTCTCATATCTCATCTAGACCTACTCTCAGTTTGAAACCACTGACCCTTGTCTTATCACTGCACACCCTTGTAAAAAAGTCTCTCTCCATCTTTCTACCTCCTTGAACTCTTATCTTTTTCATGGTGCAGTTAGAACTACACTACTTTTTTAATGGTTTAAATGTTCATCATGGCTTGCCAGGGATGGCAGAGACACTGCTGGGCAAACACATGCACACTTTTCCAGCAAAGCAATGACTTCACTGAACAGCAAGCAGAAGACACCATGTGCACATCTCCCCCAGCAACCTGCCGTCTGCACCAGTGCATGTGGGGCCAGGACTGGGAAAAGAGAGGTAATGGTGGCATAACATTCTCTTTTCAGCATCTTAGGTTTTGTCTTTGCTAGAAATGTCTTGCTGATATCCATACTGGGATCACATTTGAGTGCAGACACAGACTGGAATAAATGCAAGTATACAGCTACAACTCTACCTGAGGAACACATCACCAGAGCAGATAATATCCCTAACCAAATGGCCAGTAAAAATTCAGAGTGCACAGGCAACCTAATCATTGAGCTACTTTTAAAATAACCTATAAAAGGCTGCATTGTCACTGACCAAGCTTGTTCTTTTGTATGGCAAAGATATACAAAGTCTGGATTGAGAAAAAGCAAAAATATCTGTGGAGCTTCTTTCACCTGATAGAATCACTGAATTTTTTATGTTAGAAAAGAATTTAAACTGCAAAACCAACACCACCGAGTCAACTAAAGGAAGTGATGGAATGACCTAACATCCTTCTCCAGAAGCTGTCCATAGTGCAGCTGGAGGTGATGATAGTGAAGATAAGGGTTGCAATTTTTACCCTGCTTACCTTCTAGTAGTACAGACATCATTGGTCACTGACCTACCCAAACTCCTAATGTGTTGATCCCACCTGTGGTGGCACTACCACAGACTGGAGCACAGTTGGACAACAATTTGCAAGTGTTGCTCATTGAGTGATAAAGTTAAAAGCATCTTTTACAGTAATAACTTAAGCTCAACTGGTGGTTTTTCCATGTATGCAATATCTATGTTTTAACTGTTACCTGTGCTGGGATGGAGAAGATAGCGCCTCACAACTCAAAATGTTGTATTCAAATTATTTCCTACTTCACACTGTGGTTACTTGTTTTGCATGGAGTTTCCTCTTACTAACTTTTATTGGGATAAAATAGTTTTTATTCTGATCATGCTTAGGTAAAAATGTTCTGAGCACAAGAAAAATCTCTGCTCAGAACCAAGCTTTCTAAATTTTAGAGTGCTCAGGTCTAGGAATTTGACTGATTGCTTCTAGGGAATATAACAGTATTTATGCACAAAAACTTTTTGCTGAACTTCTTTACAGTATTTTCTCCATAAAGTAAAGTTTCTGTGTTTTAGAAGCAGCATTTTCCACAAGTTTTTTCCTCTGTGAGATGTAGAAGATTCACTGAAAAAAAAAAAAGAAACATCACACAAGGTATATAACAGCGAAGAATACTTTCTTTAGAGAAGGAACAGTTATACATAAGGCTCAAGAGACTTTTGAGAGTCATAATTTGTAGTTTCCTACTTAAAATAAGTAAAGTTTCCCCCTTTCTTACTTTGTGTTCTGTCATACCCACTGTTGTCTCTGCAAGGCTACTGGAAAGCTCTCACTGTGGTTGCTACAGAACAGTCTCCTCTTCCTAAAATACATCCCTGATCACTTTGAAGTGCATCATGCAATCAAAAATAGATGTGCTTTACTCTGTGCTTGTAGATTTTTCCATTTAAAAGGAAGAATGTTGCTGCATGTAAGTACACTCAAAGTCAGAGACCAAAAAGCCTGGCTCACATTGTGAGAACCCTTAAGGTAAACAGCTGTTATTTTTAAACAGACCTGGCCTTCATGGAGACTGCTGAATTCACAAAGAAAACTCTTTAAAAACTCTGCCAAAGCTTTTCAGAGGCTTCTATCTGCCTCCTGAACCACCTCAGATGCTGCTAACACCCAGGGCAATATCTGCCTCTCTAGCACATTTGTAAAAATCATCATTGCTCGGCTTATTCACAGCTGATCATAAGATTGAGTATCAGAAATAAGAGACTACTCCAACCACCATTAACTCTGTGTACTGATATCTAAACACCAGAAAAGTGTGTTTGACTTACATTTAGCTGAAAACCTTAGAAATCTCTGAATTAAGCCATTTAAAAATGCTGTGAGTAGGCCAAGCGGAATTCACTAGCTGCACATAAAAACCATAACTAGTAAAATTGAGCAGCCCTTCCTCTTTCTTCTCTCAACATATCTTGCTGTTTCCATCCCACAGAGCTGTAGACCAACAGTAGAATAGGGGGCCAACAAAGAGGTCTTTGGTAGTATGGATTTAGGAAAAAACATCAAAACCTATATTAATAATTGTGTTTGTTTCAGCTCATTTCCTCTGGGGTCAGAAGTTAGTAAGAGATCCAAGGAACTGGCTTAGGGAGCCTTTAAAGGTTTAAAGGTTCCCCAAATTTCTTTAATTGGGTCAACTTCATTCAGTTTTCAGTCAGAAAGAAGCCAAATGAAAGCAGAACATGGGAATGGCTAGAGACCAATGTAGAAACAATAGACTGAGGATGACAGAGGCATGAATTTCAAAACTGAGATGGTGAAAGACTTAACTTTTAATTGCCCCACTGTGCCAAAAGGAAAAAAAACCTAAAAAACCAAAGAACTAAAATAACCCAGTAACGCAACCAAAAAACCCCACCCCAAACACCAAACCCTGAAAGAAGCTACTGGAATAAATGAGGTGTGAGAGGTAAGTTCCTGGCAATATTTTAGGTTCAAATTTTCTGCTCATACAGCTAAAGCTTATTACACCACACATCTGTCTTTGGGTAATAGGGAACATAAAGTGTACACTGAATACTAACAGAGCCAGGTTAGTTTATTTTCAATATTATTTGAGACTGCTGTTGCTCAAATGGAAATGTCAGTGACTGCCCTTCCTGCAAGTTTTATCCTTTCTTCCTTTTCTCCTTAAAATGAAAACACTTTAAAGGTTTGCCTTCCAAATTCTTTAATATTATCATATTAAAAAAACATGGTAAGAAATTTATATTCTCTACTACTCTGGGTAGCAAAATAGGTAATATTTATTACCTGATATATTTGTTATTCTGTCCATCTGCTCTTGCACATATACACTAGCCATAAAAATAATGTAAATTCTCTAAGGTGAATTGAAGATTTTAAAGCCTGCTTACTCTCATACACATTAAAAAAATATTTACTTTCAAAGTTCCAAATATAAAAATACTACTTAAAATACAGTCTACAAAAACACAACTGGCAAGGTGGGAATGACAAGCAGAATGAAGTGGGAAAAAGGTTACAATGAGATTAAATATGGCATAAAAAAAGGCAGGGGCAAAAGTATTTGTAAGTGCCAAAATACCTGCCAAGTAACAGGCTATTCTTCAGCTGTGTTGAATTTGAACAGTTTCCCATTGTATCACATCATCCATTTTTGGGCCACCTATAAGTTTCAAGCTGGCTTGTTAAAGTAAAGCACATAACAACAACTCAGTAAAACAGAGTAATTCCCTGGAATAATTTTCAGTTCCTTCCCTCTCCCCTTTTTGCTCTCCTTTAGAAAACAGGGAAATGAAATAAATTTAGAGCCATGTTTTAGAGAAGAATGCCTAGTAATGCATATCATGTTTTAAAGACCTGTCATCTGCATTTCTTTTTTTAGGTTCACCAAATTATATTTACTGCAGTAGTTGCAATAGTTGCCCTTAGAAGCCCAAAAAATTGTGGTAGAATCAGACTGCAGAGAGTTAGGCCCAGAGAAGGTGACTTTTTTAAAAGTGATATGAATGGAGGGCTGAAGGCTGAAATATTTATTACTAGCAAAACTTCATGTCTTCTAAAGTCTTGTTGTTGATGATATAAATTATCATTCAATGTTTATGGTGGACAAAAGGATTATTTCTGTCGCTTGCTCCTGCTATTCCTTTCATCCTTGTTTGAGACTTTATGTATTACCATAGTGATGGCACTGGAAGCTGAACTACTTTTACTTCCACAAGCTGTGGACTGCAGGCAATTCACCAAAGCATTGAAAAAGATTAAATGCTGAGAATCTTGCAAATGGGAAAAAAAAGGAGAAAATTCCCTTGTTTGGAGCTTGTAATTAGCTCTCCTTTAATAGATGTTCACCTGATTGTTTTTCAGTGCTGGTACTGGGCTTTTTGAGAGGTTTGGCACCACTGTGCTAGAAGCTACAGGGAAGTGTCATTCTTGGGTCCACTCTGTAGTAACAGGGTTGTAGGGCAAACTGGGTCAGGGAAAGCGTGCGAGGGAATGGGGTCTGACAGTAATATCACTAATATTGTAGCTCCTGAGGGCTGGTCTTGCTCATATCTGGAGGCATGACTGCATGACTGTCTCAGCTCAGGGCCATAACAGTCTTCACAGGTGTTTGGGGTGCACACTGAAGAGGGAACACCGGGACACAGCACTGCAGCTCTGATCTTCCAGCCGAACAGCCTGGATGCACATTGTTCCTAGATAGCTCCCAACCTGCCCAGCTATCATCTGCCTGTAACTTAATACACACCTTAGTCAGAGATGAGTTTTCAGGAGGGACTTCAACAGGAGGGAAAAGGTTACAGGTTTGAAGAGACTTTCAAGGCACGGGGTCTGGCACTGGCATTCTGGTTCACTGCTCCCAGTACCTCCAGCACTTGTGCAGCCAGCCTGGAAAAACGAGATGGAGAGCTTTTTTGTCACATAGAGCAAAGATGTATGTCAGTGCGGCTGTCTTTTTAACAGGAGCGCCTGGCTGCTGTTCTACCAGCCCTGTACTGAGATTGCTCACAGCCTTTGCACCTCGATGGCATTTCCTGAGCAGCAGAAACTCAGCAGAGCTAACCTTCAAAGGTGCTTGTGCCAGCAAGTGACAAATAGCTGCAAAAAAATTGGCATCAAGTGAAAAGGCACAGTTGTCCACTCTAGAAAATACAAACTTTGGGACTTAACAATCATTGCAAGATATTGCAAATCCAATGACACATCTTGGCTTTGCTATTGGAGTCTCAACAGAGCCAGTGCATTTAGGGGAAAAAAAAAAATCAAAAACTCACAAACTTATATAACTTTTGTAGGCTAAGTAATTGCTAACCTTTTTAGGCCAAGAACAATCATTTTTCACAATGGACCAACTGGCTGGTTACTGTCAATTTTCCTTTTTTGTTTTTTTTTTTTTCCAACCAGGGAAGTGTTTGCATGGCAAGTAGCATGTGTAAGATACCAAACAAAGGGAGTAAAGGAAAGGTGTAGCTATACAATTCTTCACAGCACTGAAATGAAATATCTAAGCACAACTGTTTTGAAATTTATTTTTCCTCAAGGTATAACTTTGTCATACAATTTTATGGCTGTAACCAGTCCTAACAAAGTCTTCTACTGCTGTCTCTTACATCATGATTTTAGATGGTTTGTTTCTTCCCTCAACTTACGAGCTGCTTCCTGCAGCTTATGAACACATTCAAAGACTAAAGGAGCAGAAAAGCATCACTCAGAATGTATAATTGTCCCATTTACAGAAGCAGTGTAGTAAAGTAGCTGTTTGGGAGAGGGTGAACTTAATATCCCACATTCTTATTTCCTAGCCCCCGAAATGGATCTCCAAATACTACACCCAAATCACTGACAGTTCACTGGATTGTTGTATGCATATTGATGTCAAAAAAGCAAAGTTAAATAAGTACTTGAATTCCATATTTGCTCCATTTTCTGATTTATCAATGAGATATTTATAATTTAAGGCATTATTTTCTGGAATATTGCAACTTGTTTTCCTTTACTAACTTGGTTAGACCAGGAGAAACTAGAGCTTGGGTTTCAGATTGGGAAACAACAATGCTGTCTGTCCAGCTCAGGTTATTCAATTTTTAGAAGAAAATCTCCTGCTCTACCTAAACTTAAAAGAAAGATACAAGCTATTGAAAAAATCTTTTTTTTCCAATTATTGAAGATATTTTGCTGTACTGTTTCTTATTTCATGGAACCATCATGTAACAATGACAAGATTTTGTCAATTTATGTTTTTATTTTAAATACAGTACTTTTATGAATAATATGTAATTGTTTGGGGCACAAAGTTAAGAAAGAAAACTCACAAGTTTTTTAATAAAACCATAAAAAATAATGTAGTCTCTGCATTTCATTTAAAGTTATTGTGTAAATTGAAATGCTCTGGGAAATTCTTATTTATATTACCTTAAATGCTTATTAGTCATCCTTCTACAAAACACTGGGGTGGAGGCCAGGTAGTTTCAATATTTTCCATATTTGAATACTGCCATGAGGGTTCAGGGCTGAGATCTTAATTTATGGGACTTTGTGGAGAAAGGCAATTTTCCAAAATATGAATATAAATTCCAGTTTAACAACTGGCGACTCAGCAATGCAGGCTGTATTAACAATATATAAAGCACAGTAATCTGAGGAAAAATGTAATAGGCTTTAAATTACCAATTCTTGTCTAGGCAGTGTAAGCTTTATACTAAGACAAAACTAGCATTCTTATATTTTAGCTAGTGAATATCAATTTACATAATTTTACTTGGTTCTATCTTTCAAAAGTAGTACCACTACTTTGGGATAAGATTAATGTCCATGCAGCCATTTGATTTCAAAACTTTGCTATAGGCAAATAGCTATTTAATACTAAATTAAATAGGATTGTTTGGGGAATATGAATTATAGCATGTGGGGTCAAGAGCAAAAGAATGGGAATCTGAACTCTGCTTCCAGAGTTAGAAGTCAGGAAGAAAATGGAATCGGGAGTTTTGATACAAAGCATTAATACCTCAGTAGGTTTTAAAACTGCAAATGCAGTTTTTAATTCTTGGATGGACTTTGCCTGTTATGTTAAAGCAATTGACCCCCACGCACCATGCTCTCTATTGTCACTTGATGCATCCTTATTACTTCTGCAGGTATTAAAGCAGTACGATATGTTTTCATTTCATTAATCTTCTCTCAGGGGGCAGTGATGAGTTCATCCAACTCTATTCTCACGACTGAAAGTTTTTTTCAATTAAAAAATCATCTCCACAGATGGTACTGGCATTAGCAGCAGCCCATTCTGTCTACAACAACAAATATTGAGATATTTCAGGAATTAGCCTATAAATCACTGGACATGGAATGATGTGCAAGATTTAAAAAAAAAAAAAAAAAAAAACAGAAAGGAAAAAAAAGGGCTACCAAAAGTTAAGATGGTGAGAATCTGGGACATATGGTTTATTGTCTCTTCAATGTATCAGTTTCATCACTGTGTCTGGAGAATTTAATTGCATGTTAAGGTGAAATATAGTGAAAAATTTAACAAAGCTATTAACTATAAATATGTTATCCAAAACATTAGGATCACAAAGGTGATAATAGAAATGGTTTAAAGTCAGGGAAAATTCTCTGTTAAAGGGGATTAAAGAGACCATTTATTGAACAGGATGGATTTCTTCCAACCCCCTATGTGCAGAAAGCATGCAATGCGTGAATAATTCATCCAGAAATTCTATCGTGAAGTTGTATCAGTTTCCACAGTAAAACCTGGCTGTGGAGGAGGAAAATACATCAACATCTGTGACAGGCCCTATGAAGAGACAGTTGCAAAGCCTTTCAGGCACCAGGAGCAAACCAAAATATAATAAATTCACCAAGTGTCAAATTTGTGTCGGCTGAGTAATGACACCATATGTCTGGGTTGCCGTGTCACTGCAGGCTGCCCCACAAAAGCAGACCCCGCACCTCCCGTTCTCTCTAGCCTCCTCCCCAACCCCCCCATGGCTTTATAAAGTGTGTGTCGGCAGGGGAAGTGCTGCAGCTACCGTTTTCCACCCAGAAGATGGATAGAGATCCACTTGATAAATATGACTCTTGGCCAGTCAGTTAAATCAGAGCTCAACCACGTTTCTTTATCCACACTCCGAGCTAGGTGAAGTGGTCACTTCCAGTACAGCGTGAGCTCTCTCATTTCTTGTCTGAGGAAACAGAGGCATCCAATCCCACAAGGATGGTTAGCATTCCAGAAGAGGCAGGCTTCTCTCAGCCCGAGGGGCATGAAAAAAGCTTAAAACCTGCAGTCAGAGCCGGCTGACTGGGCTGGTGGCAATGCATCGCTACCCCGCAGGAGAGGCTCTTTCTTGGATGTAGTGATCATCCCTGCAGTGAATAAAGCCAATAAATTCTGGTCTGATGCTTGTGCCCCAGAAAAAGGTGCTGACTGCACTGTTCCTAGTGTCTGATCCCTGCTGGCAACTGCTAGACAAATAAAACAGGGGAAAGGAAAGGGGCAGGGGGGTGGAGGGAACAGCAAGTTTTATGTCTTAAATTGGGCTTGCTCTACATTGAAAAAAAGGGATAGAGGTCTCAGTATTTCCCTGAACTGTCTGTACTGACAGGAGAGATCACTCCAGATGACATATTTGACTCAAATCCCTGGAAAAGCACCTGAATTTCTCTCCAAGTTCTGCTTAAAACCTCAGTTCTACTAACAGTCTCACGAGCTGCCAACTTGCATTTTGTTTTAGAAAACTCTAGTTTTGCTAAAAAGAACCTCCCCACTTTTAATGTTGTGATTGCTGTTCCTTTTCCTGCAAACAGCTTTCTCTCACTGGTACCTTTGCAAGTTTGTTTTCCATAGAATTAATTTTAAGAGCTGAAAGTAAACATTATTGTGAGTATCATGGAATGATCCACAGAAAATAAAGAACTGTTTTTTGTGGATCAGCTAGCATATTACATGGGCTGATGAGAGAGATAATTATGAACTCTTACAAGATATTAAGAAGTCTTATTCTCCCTTGCAAAACAGAAGAGTATTAATTAAACAAAATATGGGCACAATTAGAATGAAACTCTTAAAATTTCATCAAAGTCAAAGAAACCTATGCCGTAGGGAAGAAAAAGACAATAGGAAATTTTGCTGCCCAGCAAAATTCTATGTTTTTGACATTATTCAGTGAAAATAATCCATAAAACCCTAAATACATTTGCTCAAGTGAAAGGGAAACAAAGTCAGTAGGAAAAAGCAAAAAAGAAACACCTGCTAGAACAAGTGAACTCCACTTGGGTTGTTCAGTTACAGACATCTATCTGTCATCATTGCTTTTACGAACACTGGAACCAATGACAAGTCTGTCAATAAAAGGAGGGGAAAATGAAACCATGTCTTTAAAATAGAGGGGAAATATATCGCATATGTATATCTACAATTGCATATGTATATCTGCAGGCTGTCAAGCCAACACACACATGGAAAATGGAAACCAGAATGTCCTCTGGAAAGGTCATTGAAATGAAGAGGACAAAGTCATACCAGCATTGTTTTGGCCAGTGTTTTTGCTCATTTAACAAAGAACTAAAGAGGTCTGAAAAACTTTGGTTGCAACAAAAAAAACCCAAAGCAAAACACAACAACAACAAAAAACCTGGCCTTAAATAAATTTGATGTTTGGTTGAAACTTGTAATTTTGCAAACAATAGCATTTTGGAAAAAATAAACCCCTGCTGGTTATTGAAGGGCTGGAAGATTGCTCTTTGCTTTTGTTGACTGACTTTTTTTGTGACTAATTGGAGAGTGATAAAGTTACTAAGAAAATTTTGCCCTGATTTTCTTATTTAATAATTAAATGTATGGAATTTTGGTCAAGCTGTTTTGGAACATCTGATGGAAAAGGTGGTAAGTCTAGGAGACAGGACATGGAAAGGAAAGGTTAGTGAATTTTAGCAGGTTAAAAGCCCTTCTATTACGTAATGGGCATTTCCAAGAACATCCCTCTTAGAAATATAAGTAAATGGCAGATTGGATAGTGGAAGAGTAAAAGAGTGTCTTTTATAATCTTATTTTCACAGAACAGAAGTATGGGTATGTAAGAAAACAGAAGTCAGATTTTGTCAAACTGATTTGAATATTCCAGGTGAAGCATCAGGGATCTTTATAGACCTGAAGAGCCAACAAATTTGATTTATCTAAGTCCTTGTGTCCATCAGTTTTTGACTATGAAAATAGACATAGTAGCAGTTTTAAATACACAGAAAATAACGTTTCAGCTTGAACTAATTTAATGCTTGATAATTTTAGGTTTGACAGCAAAAGTAGTAATTTTTCTCAGATTCTTAATCGGTCTTCTGTGAGCCCCACTCATCTTTACCTGGTTCTTCACTAACTCTTTGATCTGCTTTTTCCTGTTTGTCTCCCATATCAGTTTCCTCAAGAGTTTTCTCAGTTTCTCTCTCAGTGCTCCTGTTCACACTGAGAAGATGAAGGCTAGTCAGATGCTCCAGGACCACCTCTCTCTCTTCTGTCTTCTTCTTGGCTTCATCTCCAGAGAAGTCTCAAATGCAACGACACCATCAAGGTTAATTTGGTGTCTACAGCACTGGAGTTCTGAACACAGCAGAAGTCTTTAAAGTAGCACAGAATTCTTTTAAAATAAGTAGCAAAAACTGAAAAAAAAAAGCAACACTGTCACCTATCTGTAAAACATTTCAAAAGAGACAAATGGAGAGAACTTCTAAACTGCTTTTTTTTTAACATAGTCATGAAACATAGCTGGCATGAGGGAACCCACTGCTCTTTGAAAAGTAGAAACAGTTGGCAATATATGGGGAAATGTATCTGTGAAAGTGACCTTTACCCCTGGAGCAGAGTGCTCTTTGATGCATAAATCTTACGGAGAGACAAGCGTAAGGGGCTTCAGCTGTAGATCAATCTCTTTTTTTCAGCAACAGTGGGACCAGACAGTAAAATAAAAGCTTGAGAGACGATTGCTTGAGAGGTTCTAAAAAGTCCTTTGAAGGGACGAATCCCCCCAAAAGGCTGAGGAAACCTCAGGTTATTGACTGACATACTCACTATGCTATATTTAGTCAAGGAAAACAGCTAACAGATCCGCAACATTTGTATACATATTTTTTAGAACAGATGTAGTCTGAACTACCCCCATTGCAACAGCAGGCTGATCTGATCCTTCTCAACTGTGTCAGGGTTTTATACAGTCACAGAGTACTCAGGAGAAATCATGGGAACTTTACAATGCTGAGATAAAGCTGTGTGAAAGTGGCTATGCATCTCCACAAATATTTTAAAACCCAGAATCTCAGGAGACTCATTTTGCACTTAAAACTGACACTCGAAATTTTGTGAGCATGAGATTGTGAGCAAAAGTGATCCATTTTCTTCAGTGACCTTCATACAAACAAAATCCACTGCACACATCCTAGTGGCCCCACTAGTAGATCATCTAATTTAGGAAGGCTCTTAACTACTGCATTGCCAGAATTTGTGTAATAAATAAGATTACAGCCCCTTTCCAGGAGCTGTAAAATATTTTTTTCTCCCTTTCAAATTCCTTGCAGATTTTCAGAGCTGTTGCAGTCAGTCTTCTGCATTTTGACAGATTTGGGACTTTTATATGTGCTAGTATGTCTGCAAATACAGAGTTGATGGTGGGACAGGGGACCTTGGCAGTAGCTGAAGTTCACCTTGCCTGAATGTCTATTCTCAGGTGGAGGTTCTACATAAATACTCAAGAAAACAAATGAAAACACCAGTAAGCTGAAGGGCAGAATTTCTCTTTACTTGACTCTAAATTAAATGATTATAGAAATCTAATGGAATGTGTTATACAGTTATTTCTAGTGAAATACCAGAGCTCCCTGGCTATGTAAGTCAAGTGAATGAAAGAAGTTAGTAGCCTGCAGCAAAGAAGGACTTGATTCAGCCGGAGAGGTTTCAGACCCCTGATGCCACAAACGTTTTTCTGGGCAGTATCTTCCATCTTGAGAAATTATGTAAATTAAATGTGAAAATATTGTAAAAAAGAACATGATTTTAGTTTCTCCGATAACTATAAGCACCCAGATCAAGTCTGTCTTTTTATATCATTTATAACCCCCTTCTAAGAACATGAGGCAAAAGTATATATGAAATTTGTAATGTAGCTTGGACAACCAATGCAGCATCTGGTAGAAGCAGAGGGAAGCTTTCTTGGTATTCAGATATGACATGCTAAAGTTACTAGTATTTTTCTTTGAATGCAATTCCAAACCTGCAGAACATTTTCTAGGGGGATAATATGTTTTTGAGGAAATCTCACACCTGGGAAGGGAAAAAAAATGATAAAGAAAAAGGGAAAATGGAGACATTCCATTAAGAGACATTTTTTACTATCTCAATCTCTTTCTTTGGTGAATGTACTGATTATTTATTATGGCTTTTGTCCCATGTCCAAAAGCCTTCCTAGTACAAGGTCTGCCTTTTCCACTGTTGTATTACAAACCAGATTTCTCCTCTCTAAGCTGAGACAGATGTAAAGCAGAAAGTTCAAATTGCTGTATGGTCATCCGGTCTACTTTTCCAGATTGTATTAGATTTTTCTTTTATTTATATTTAAATAACTTCAATTTCACATTCATTGTAACAAAAATGAAAAGAAGAAAGACCTTATGTTGTACATTGCAGCACTGCTACTTACAGCAGTTATAATGGCTTGGTAGGCTACTGCAGTGACAGAACAGCCTGCTCCTGCCAATGTTCAGTAAATTAAATACTCCAAATTGTTAATCCATCATCTATACCCTGCCCTGTCAGAAGTTTCGCCATATATTTTGTTAGACTATCTCCCAGTTTTGCTAGTTTACATTTTTTCCTGAGGGTTCTGTTTCTCACTTGACACTAAATTGCAATTTTGCTCCATAGAGTCATTGAGTCATTTTGGTTGGAAAAGATCATTAGGCACATGTCATTGCTCTTCATATTTATTCCCTTCTCAGACTCAATTGTCAAATGTCATCCTTGCATCTCCAGATTATTGGATTACTCATTAGAAGTGTCACTGAAAAATTAAAGACTTTAGAATTGTCTGTCCAGGCAAAACAATACAAAATCAGCTTTTAAAGCATATTCTCCTGTTTAGACCTTACCAGTTACAAGATTATGTTTACTAGATTATATAGCAGTATTTAACATGAAAGAAACACACTATATGCATATTGAACTCACAACTGTCCTGTTAGTGTATTTAAATCTTTAAAATAAATATGCAAAGCACTATTAAGCTTCCGTGGTCCTTTTTTTAAAAAATTTAGATATTGTTTGAACTGTCAAGAAAGTCCAAATATCTTTCAAGTATCTACTAAAAATGAGACTTTACTTTTTGGTTTTAAATAGATTTTATTAAGTCTTTGATGCAGAGTTGCTCTCTCTTTTACTTCTAGCAAGAATCAAAAACGTGTGAAACCTGTGTGGACCAGAAATCACCTTAAGGCATCAAACCTGCAGCCTCAAAAACCACTAAATGCCTTTATTTTTCTTTCATACATCCCTTACACATGGCAAAATACTTAAAGTGATGCCAGAATCATAAGGAAGATGATCTACCTTGTAAACTCTTGGCTACTGGTGGTTGCCCTGGAGCCGCAAGCCCATTGTTTACCTTTCCTTTTGAAGCCTGGGAAAAACTATATCAAAGTATTTCAGGCTGCCAGAACTTTGCACACACAGACACTGGCATTGTGACAGGAATCCCAGATGAAAAAAGATGTCTAGGCTTAAATATCACCCTCTCCCTTGAACTCTTCTTGGAAGCTTAAAAACTACCGTGCATCAAGGAGATGATTATAAAATCACACACAGGAATGGAAGAACTGTATGACTGATCTACTATCTACATGAACCAGCTGGGCCTGACATAATTTGGCATTTCTTTCCCCAAACAGCTATGGGAAAAGCCCTGAAATGGACCATTTTTTTTCCAGCACACGTTTGACCATTCCATATAATTTACCACTGCTGTGGAGGAGAGAGCACCGTTTGCTACAAACATTTTGCTGTAGAGCAGAGAAAGTGACTTTCCTTCTAGGTTCATGTATTGATTTGCTAAATGCACATAGATCCATTCTGTGCTGAAGGGTATGGCACAACTCATAAGCTACATCATTCTACTTGCAGAAATTCTAGCTATAGCAGTGCGGGTTTTTTTATTTCTTAGGAAGACATTCCATTCTCCTCTGATCTTCCAAGTAATGATCTTCACTCTCTACATCACCTTCATCTGTCTCTTGTCTGTCCTCTGGTAAATATTCCACTTTACCAGTGGAAATATTTTGCTGCAAACCACATAGACTTTATGTCTTTCTGGTATTGTATAAATATCTTTGGGTAGCCATGGGTGTAAGTCCTGTGCTCCAGTCCTCCTGCAGTTTAATTGAACTAATTACAGCAGTTCAAATGAACTGTTTCTCTTCCTCAGTGTAAATATTAGCCAAAGAAGTCAAGCTCCCTGACATAATCTCCTGTACCATTTCTGTGTTCCAGAAGTTTTCCCCTAAGTCTCACCTCTGAGATGTCCAAGGCTCAAAATGATAGCAGGATCTTAATCCTTTGTATGTCCCAAGTACATGTGGTATGTCATCAGGCTAAATGAAGCAACAGTTCCAGCTTATTTGAAAAAAACATTTCACCACAAATTAGAAATACTGTTCTACTGAAGAAGAAGGAAAAAGACACCCCACCAACACACAATTTTCTCTGTTCTGAAGCACCAGTCCCTTTTCTCAGCAGGTCTCTTCACAAACACAGAAACTGGGCAAATGTTTTAACTTCCTCAGGTCAGCTTCCAAGGAGGTTTAAGCAATTGGTTAATTTGATTTTTAGACTAACCCACATAACACATTTGGATCTTTCTTATATAGGCTATATAGTGTTTGAGCAACAGAAAGGCAGCAGTCACACACAGGTACAATATTAAAAAAAGGACAAGACATAGCAAAGCAAAGCAAAGATTTCATGTTGTGCATGTTCCATTCATTCACCCCCATCTCCACTATAACATTCCTTCAGGAGACCACCCTGTCACACCATGTAATAAGATGATACCTTCTCCCATCATTCCATGGGATTTCACTTTACTTAACATCTTTGTGTTCCAGATGTTCCCACTGAAAATAATTTCAATAGCATAGCAAATACTAAACTGTTCCAAGATGTTGGCAACTACCAGCCAAAATTCCAGTAACACATAATTTTAACATCAAGATCCTTTGTTTGAGCAATCTCTTTGCTGTAGGCTATATTCCAGCAACACCCTTCTCCATTGTCCTAGCAGCAGAAATAGAAACTGTGAACATGCAAAAACCTTGGGGACTAAATCCCTCTGAGCCACAAGTTCCCTGTTCTATGAGAAGACAATGTTTGCAGATGTTCCTATGAGGCCACCTGCACAAAACACACGTCTCCCCAATCCTACAGATCTGCCTGATAAAGTGTAGCCCTGCCACAAGAAAGATTTCTTTTCTGTTATGAAGAACCTTTGTAAAAATATGTTTCATTTTTACCAGAATTTTTTTTGATAGAAGCAAGTAAAAAAACCTACAGGTAGCTGCAAAGGAGTATCGTTCAGGTAGTTTAATACTTTTTTCTGTCAGAGACTGACTCATTTTGCTCTTTGGTGTTCTTATTTCATGCATTTTTTCATTCTGTGTCAAATATGAACTGAGTTTCAAACTGAGCTCAAGTGACTGCAAGACCATTTTAGAGCCATTTTTACTTCAACAGGTTCCCAACACAGCTAGGGAATAAAGTCCATTTTCCTCTTCCATCTCAAACCATGTGATCATTTTGGTTACATGCAAATAGACCTTCTTTACTGCTTCTGTAGCCCTGGAAGACATTAAGTCTGAGTATGACTGGGGAGTTAACCAGATCCATGCTGGTGATATTTTTCTCTTCTTGATGGAAATTCCCTCTGTGGAGTATGTAGCTGAAGTAAATGACCTCTTTCTGAAGGAGCTCCCATTTCTTTTGGTCCAGTTTTCAACTCATCACTACTGGCTGTGAGTTCATCAGATCATGCTGGAAATGGTCTGTGTGCACCAAATTCTCAGCCAGCCCCATAAGCAAGCAGGAGGCATGTCAGGAAATACCTTCATCAGTAAAGTTAGAAAGGTCCTAGAAAAATGACACAGGCTAAACCCAGAACTCTCACCTTGAAAAAACTCCACATCTTATGGATCCACTTCCTGCTGAAAAGCACCTTTAAGATCAGGTTTGAAAAGGTGTAAATGCAGTTCCTAGCTCTCAGCCTAACTCACCTAGGTAGGATACACTGAATTCTTTAAAGTTAAACAGTTCTGACCTTGTTTTTAGTGTTTTTCTTTGAATAACTGGAAACTGTGAGACACCACAACTGGTTGAAAGCATAGTTATGCTTTTTTAATACCATAAAATCTTCAAAACAGTAATCACAAAAATATCTATATGATTGTACCTGATCTTGCCTTATCCCACCAAATAAAACCCATGTCTCTGCTGACTTTAGAGAAGTTCCCTTTTCCTTATACTTTCAAATATTTTTATTGCACTCAATTTAAGTGTACAACAATGCCTGAATCTACTCCAATAAAAACTCAAAATCCACAACCTCTCCTTATCCTGTAATGTTTTCCTGAAGCAAACACTTGCAGGAATTACACATCTTGGAGTCATTCTTTATGTGCTGCTTTTTAAAAAGAAGTATTTATGTGCTGAGCACAAACTAGATCACACTAGAAACCTCTAAGATTACTACTTGCTAGAAATTCCCTCCTTGTTTGTCACTTCCAAGCCATCCCTATGATGTGGTAGCAAGGATCACTGCATTTAGCATGGATCAGACATGCTCTTGTCTGCAATTCCACTTCAGCAAAGCAGTTGTTCCAAACAAGCCACATGGTTTTGGGGTTCCCATAATGGGTTTATCAGCAGAGGTTACAAAATTCCATGGGAGATATTTAAGAGAGTTTCCTAATGCATTTAAGCTTTAAATTAACAGTGTGTGGCCTCGAGTCCAACTGGATTCCAATGTATGGTTTTGTAACAGCATTGTCAAGACTAATATTTTATTATTGGCATATTTACCTATTCCAGTTTTTGTTAGGAGTACATTTGTTCCACACAGTACATTTATCCCAACTGACTATAACTTTCTTTCCTCACTTGTTCCCACCTTATCTTAATATTTATTTTATTTGTCTGTTTCAATCATGGAAACAATCTGGATAAAGTTCAAACTATATTATTGTAATTATTATTAGATTTACTCTCTGGGTTTTTTGGTGTATTTTTTTTCAATACAGAAATATTTAGCAAAAGCAACAAAAGAAGCTCTGAGCAAAAAAGGTTACAAGACCCTTTCCTGGCTCAGGAATTTGTTTGAACTTACTGAGTTAATAGTTCCCAATGATTGAGCTATAACAAAACCACTTCATCCCCAAGACAACAGAAATTCTCAGATAAACTCTGGAAACAAATCAAGCATTTTTGTGGGGAAACTCATGTGGTCCTGTGGAGCAAGAAGAGTTGTAGGAAATGTCTTTGAAATCAAAGTTTATGAATCACTAGTGTCTATAAAAATTGCATACAGATGTTATAAAGTGTCTTTTCAGTTTTGATTGCCAAGGAGGTAAACTAGAAACACAATAGTTGTAAAATAAAGGCATAAAAGCTGATCAGTGTTATAAATATAGACAACAAAACCTCTTTTTTTTGTATCTTTATTATTTATATCATCTACTGATGCAATTTTTGCATCTGTTATCAAAATACAGCTATAACAAGTTACCTCTTGATTCAGCTCTTCTGCATATATTCTATGCTCTTGCATTTGCTTGTGTATACAATTTAAAAGAATTCTTGTCAGCATTGCTGATCCTCCCTAAATCTGAAATCTACTTTCTTAGAACAGTGTTCAAACCTGTTCTCAAACCTTTGCACTACTTTGTGACTTTCTCTGGGGTTTTTTGCCTCCTTACTTCTATGTACTGAATGTTTGGGAAAGACTACTGCATTGTTTCAGCCTTCTTTTGCTGGAAACAATAGCCAAGCGGTAAAAGTTTCAAAAAGTATTACAGAAGTCAGGTGTCATGTCTGCTTTTCAGCCATGCTTTACCACTTACACTTGTTCAGAAACACTGGAAAAGTTCTTACCTGGGTGTATAATACTTAAAACCTCTGAGATAGCTGACAATGTCAGCCTTGTGGGTGCTGAAGATGTATTGCATACCAGGATTTTTCTCTGTGGCCATTCGTTAGCCCAGCTGGGTGTTACTGAGTGCCACTGGTACAAATGTCCACAGAATTACAAAAAGTCCTTCTGCACAGATAGGCTAGCATCCCTGTTAGATTACTTTTAGCAAGCCTAAAGATATTTACTCAGTTGTTTATAATAGATTTTCACTTTTCTCAATTATCTAGATCTTATGTTTAGAAGACAGGAATCACCCTAAGATCTCAAATTTTGTTTTAGCTAAACAAACTTCAAGGAATATATTTCAAGACAACAGTACCAAGAACAGAGACATTTTGGTTTTATAGTTATGAAACAATATTTTTTTCTACAGTCGAAGAAGAAACATGTTTCCTTTGCTCCGCCACTCACAAGAATGGTTGAGTACATCAGAAAATAAAATCTGGCTGAGAAATTATTCACTGAATTTAAGTAAGTGATGAAACAGCATGATGTGTAGACTTAAACTAATTGGTCAGGCATGTGCACATAATGCTTCAGATATGTAACAGGACATTAAGAAGCCTGGACTTTTTACCAAATAAAAAATATGGTATATATTACTAACCCACTTCCCTGGGTGTCTGTATCAAAGATATTGCTTTATGACTCTCATTTTCACTTATGCCACTGGATGTTGTGTGATACCGGGGGAAAGAAGTCAAGCTCAGCATTTCCTGTCCTTTGTTATTTTTAGAAAACTGAGGTACATCTGTGAAACTGCTGTGTCTAGAAAAAGCACTTTGTGCCAGGCTGCTGTATTTTTGCCTTCAGAGGGAGATGGAAGCAAGGGCCAAAGCAGGAGATGGTCTCAGAGGGACCTCCAGCTGGAGGTGTGAGTGAAGAGGGCACAGGGTGGAGATGGTGATCATGCAGAAGCACAGACCCTTTATGTATTTTTTTTTTTTTAATTTGTTGACCTTCATTTCTAATGACTGAAGAGGCAGAGTTGGAAGAGCCTGGGCTGTTTTCCAAGATGATTTTAGTGATGTGCTTAGAAGAATGATAGCTTCCCAATTTTTTTGCTTGTACTGACTTCCTCAGCTTCCTGGTTCTGAAATTTGGGCATCAGAGACAGGACACAGGGAGAAGTACTATAGGATGAAACAGATTACATCAGCATTGAAAAAAAAGTTGCCTGCCACTTAAAGTTCAATATAATTTTAGAAGGAAATAATTTACAGAGTTGAAAATGAGATAAAAGACTCTGGGACTTGATGTCTAAAGAAAAAGATGGCTCTCACCGTGCAGGACAGCAGCTCCCCTACAGTTGCAGAAGAATAATGTCCTCAGACAATCAGGCTGAAGAATGCATGGCTTTAGTCCTCATCTCACTGAGTGTGCTTCTATCTGTGTTCTCCAAGACCACTACCCCAAACTTCACATGACCCAAGAGAGCTTTTCCAGCCCTGTGACTACGGCTAAGCTTGTGATTCCTTTCACCTACACCCTATCAGAAAGTTCCCATAAACAATCTGAAGTGAAGAAACCCAACTGTCTCTCATCTGTACCCTGAGACAGGATGCTTTTCCCACTCTCAGAGTCAGATTTTCCAGTTGTGATGGGAGACAACGACTGCTAATACAACAAGCCATAAAACCCCTACACTAAACATCTACTTAAACTACTCATGTTTTACTCTTCAGTTCACAGAAGCTCACCATTTCTTCCAAAGGGGCTGTCAAAATAATCCTAAACTCATATTCAAATTTTGCATAATGCAGCTTTTCATTTCCTTGTTTAACTCATTATATGGTGTGCACCAAAAACTACATTAACACTTCTACACGTACCCTCTTTTTTTTTCTGAATCTTGATTACATGAGTGCTATCTTAATATTTGCATCAGTGAGTGTTGAAAATCAAACTTTCTGAAAGTGTATATCTTTTTTTTAATTATTTTGATTTCTGTGTTGCTGCCTGAGCCCCAAAATTAATTTCTGCTATTAACAGGTGCCAATTTCAGCTACAGTTTGAATCAGTGAAATGCCCTACAAATTGTTTTGCAAAGTGATTTTCCTTACACAGAAGAAAAAGTTAACTCATTCCTAAACTCCAACCATGGCTAAATTATCTGATGTTGGCAGTGGTTCAGAGAAAATCTACAAACAAAATAATAATCACCAGGCCATCAGTTTCCATAGGTATGGCCAGAAAACATTTTTCTCCCAGATCATAGCCTATCTAATCTTGGTTTTTTTTTTCTTCACCCTTTCACTCCCTTCTTCATACTTAATTTCTCACACTTCTCTCTGAGTCCTTTTCTCAATCTCCACTTTAGTTTCTCTTTCCAGTTATCATCGTTTGCTAATAGCACTAAGTGCAAGAAAATTCCAAATAAATCAGATTTGGATCAGATCTTAGATATTCTTTTTTTTTTTCCTATTCTAAATAAAGCTGAGATAAGAATTTTAGTCTGAAATACAGATACTCCTACATCTGCATTTTGGTATTGAAGTAAAAGCAGTTATCCAATAGTTTTGAATATCTACAGTGGAAGAGTTAAGTGTTGCATTTAAACATTCACTCATAAAATGTTTCTAATTGCAAAAATTAAATGGTTTTGGTGGTTAAAATCTTCTGTAAGTGAACTAGTAATCTTGTCTAGAAATTAATGTTTCACAGCAGTAAAGTTTAAAGTGCTGCATTCCAGTCCTGTGAAAGCTTTTGTTCTACCTCTTGAGTGGGTTACAGGAGCAAAGAAGTGCAACAGCCCATTTTCAGTGATCTGTATTATTGTCTGAACTTTCTTTTCTTTAAGCCAATGTAATAAGGAATTCTTGAAAAAATTTCATGTTTTTTTTAGGAATTCCAGTGGTGATATCTGAGGTTAAAAGGAGGTTGTATCTTCTGTTAAGAATCAGAAGCTGTTTGAAGCACAGAAATACTCCAGAACAACCCTACCATGGTCTCCCAGGTTGCTGGACCCAGCCAAGCCTGGTCATGACATGGGTGTAAATGCCTGAGAAAGCTGGTCCAAACCAGGGTGCAGAGAAAGGTGACCAGACTTCAGCCATGTTTGAGGGATGGGCTTCTTTTCATATAGATTTAGCTCTCTCTTTACTTTAGTGTTGTTTTGGGAAGGGAGGAAAGAGAAGTGAAGACCATGGGCACTTATCAGAATCCAGATGCACTGTCCAGGTTGACTCTATGAGTTACTAACAGGTTAATACAGCTGGAGACCTACTGACTGGTGACACCATTCTACTGCAGAGTGAGTCTTACTCCTAAATCTCCAGGCTGCACTGACCCTTACAACGTTAGTTTGAGTGTATTTGATCCACAGTGTCAACAACTTGTCTTTCTCCTTGTCTCCAGGATGAGAGGAATTTAGGCAGAATAAAAATGGAGTTCTAATGATTTAGGGGAAAGGTTAAATAAATGTTCAATTGCTTAGGATTTTTTACATTTCTTAAGGACTTCAGCATAGGTACACACATACAGCCGTAGATTGAAGAGTAATCTCAATAACGCCAATGTTTTTCATGTTATGTTTAATTATGGTATTTCTTAGCCAAGATAATGAGCAGTCAAAAGGAGCTGCAAGAGCCTAATTAATAATAATCCTCATTCCAAAGATAGCAGTGAAATTTGGGAAATTAGTATGAAGAGAACTATTGGTGTTTCTAATCCATCCTTTTTCTTTGGACTGCTATTCATCAGCCATGCCCCAAAGTGCTCTCCACTCACTGCTCTTCAACTCCATGCTGTTTCAATCTTCATCTTTTGTTAGACTTTTCAATATCCTAATTAGATTTCTAAGTGAAAAGTCTCTCATTAAAACCCACCCTAAACCTCCTTCTCACTTCTCATTTCAAGTCACAGTGGAAACAAAACAATGGCCATTACAGATTTAGCCCTTTTTATACAACATTTGTTATATTTGAGTTTTCCTGTCAACCCTTTTTTTCAGACTGCAGACATTCAAGCTCCTCAAAACAAGCTGTGGCTGTAATATAGCCAAAGGCAATTGCATTAAGGGAGCCTCAGTAAACATCTCTAGAGAAGCTTTTACATTTGGAATTTTCCTTATCTTAATGATAATTACTTAGTCATTAATGACTTTATTTTTTAGACCTGCTAGAGAAATATGGACAACAAAAAGACATCTAGTATTAGTGGCTGTACGGGTTTTGTAGTGCTATTTGTAAACATGAATTTTTGGTTCCTAGATCAAATCTCTCTCTGAACTGGAGGTCAAGAGATGAGTGGAGAAAAAGGTAGGCAAATAATTTTTTCTTCCATTAAAAGTGATGAAGAACTTCCTTATACAATTGACATGACATGTCTATGGTGGTATGTGAAAGATTGTCTGCCCACAATGCATTTTTCTTTGTAAACATCCTGTCAAGGTGCTTTAATGTGTTCTGAATTGTCTTATCTCTGCCTCAAGGGGAAAAAGTCAGTTGTATTTATAATCCTGTGTTTTACGATGCTTTAAATGCTGATCTAGTCTAGGAGGATTAGGCACTCTGTGGCATGAGTCTTAATCTGGTCCCCAGTGATGGCTGCATTCAAAGTAGAGCACATATTGGGAATTGATGTAGGTCCCTTCTGGACACCTGTGAAAAGCAGAGTAGAGGAAGAAGGCTTATATCTTCTTGGGACTTCTGAAATGGATTTGCAGCACAGACACCTAAAGGTTAGCATCATGGAACTGCTTCCAGGGCTCCCTACAGCAGTCATAATTGAAGCATAGCATTTAAAACTTTTAACTGCTGCAAGTAGGAATGTTCCACTTCCAAAAACCGTGTTGCATTTAAAACAAACAACTGTGTCTCCACAGCCCAACTGGCAAATGATTAAACTTTCAATACTTTTCTCTTGTGTACATGCCATCAGATGCAAAGTGTACACAAGGGATTAGTAGGTTACTCAAGAATTTTGAAGTGAAGTAGAGAAAGGGTAAATTAAATTCTGAGATGCTATGACGTGCCAATTTAATCTGTAACATCAGAACATTGCAACATGAAATGCTACTAAACAAATTGGTTGTTTATCAGTACTATCAGTATTTTGACATCTGTAACCTACTTGATAGTGAGGAGTTAATAGGTGTAGGGGTCTGACGGACATGGTCCCTCCATGCTCTTACTGAAGTAAATATATCACCATATGCTGTGAAAATCTCATCATTCTGCTTATTTACATGCCCCCTTGTCTATATTAGAATTTTTACATGTACATGGGCTCTTGAAGATTATGATTATATCATATATTTAATTTTATAAACAATGTTTCTGTAACAGCAGATGTAATCTGACAAGTACATTCCCCAACTGGCATATATAGCTGAAGTCCCATCTCATAAGTTCATGTTAGAACCAGTTCTAATAACAACATAAAGATCTCAAAATATCATACAAAATATCATACAATATCATACATACTAGGAGAAAAATGCTTGGCCTTCCTTCACAAGCTGGTAAAGGGTAAAATATAGCTTTTTAAGTAGTCATTCTTGTATATCTCACCAGTCTGGATATTCCCCAAGCGTTTGATTCTGGCTAAAACATTTGTTCTTTAATTTCTTTAATGTTATGATCTCTGTGACATAAATGTATCATGAACCTCTTACTAGATCCCAGGAGGGAAACTCTTTCCATTTCCTAAAACAAGGATAGGAGCCTTTCTTTAAAGACCAGCCAGCAGAAAAACCACACGAGACTAGAGAAGGTGACCTTCCATGTGCTTTGGCAACTACAACCTCCCAGCATCCTTTCCTGTCTAGGGCTAAAAGCTCTTAGGATTGAGAACTATCTTAAAAGATATACCAGTGACTTTCTTTGTCTTAGCAATAATAAACTGGTAAGATAGAATACTGGTGAAACTAAACACACAAACAAAAAACTTGAACAGTTGCCTGAAAAAATACCACATGGGTTCAGAAGCCAGGGACAAGAGTTCCAGCGAGACTTAAGTAGTTCCAAATGACTTACGATGAACAGCATCCTTAGTAACCTGCACTCTTTCCTATCGTGGATTGGTATTAAAAAGAGTAGTAGAAAATAATAACAAATATTTATTACTTAGTACTTTAAGTAAGAAATGTTTTTACTGTTTATTGTCTTGGGAAAATGGAATTATAACAGTTTACATGCAATTGTGAACTGTCAGTGGCACCCCAGATTCATGTTGGCTCAGATTGTCATGGGCAAAGCTGATATAACCCTGACATGATCCAGAGCCTGAAGTGACCCAAGGAGATAATGGGTGAAGGCAGAATTAGGACTACTGCTCAGCTAAGCAGGAATGCTGCAGTTTTCTCACAGAACAAAGGTGTAGTTATCCCTGCCATGTTGGGTCACCCAGGCACACTGCCCCC
This sequence comes from Lanius collurio, assembly GCA_020086605.1. Lineage (NCBI taxonomy): Eukaryota > Metazoa > Chordata > Aves > Passeriformes > Laniidae > Lanius > Lanius collurio. The sequence goes on from JACBWW010000003.1 coordinate 34,426,693, forward strand.
TGCCAGCTCAGGCACTCAGCCACAAGAAGCCCAGAAGAGGACTTGCATGGTTCTGGGCTACAGCTGAGCACAACCAGCCTTTGGCTCCTGAAGCCCACACACCAGATGCCATTGGTAGAAATAAGAGTGATGTGTGAGCTGGATGTGTAAAATGTGTGAACTGACATGTCTGCTGAGGTCCCAGCCCCATTAATCCACACTATGTAAATCCCTCAGTAAATCCACTCCAAGTGGCAGTCCAAGCCTGCTTCCATCGGTGCTGATTGTCCCTGAGTTCAGGAGTCCTGGAAGTGCAGACAAGGCGTGGATGCTGACCACACTGTCCAGCTATGCCATCAAACATGCATGTAGACCAAAAGCAGCTCCTGAGGAGGGAAGCTGGGGCCATACTGGTGCCATGAAGATTTTTTGGCTTTTCTTTTATATGCTTTTTATCCCTTTTTGCAACTTCTGTATTCTTAGTGCTTTTTTGCCTACATTTTTGGACTTGTTTGTTCAGCTAGGAGGCTAAACATTTCGTGGTCAGGAATCAGTGTGCCCCAGACACCAAGGTCCTCTCCAGAACACATTCTGTAAAGTAAGATAGAACCATCCAGGGGAAGGTTCCTTGGGGAGGGGGACCCATTTGAGCTTCTCATTGGGGAATTTTTGATAGATATGCTAATTAGTAAGACCTATAATGTTATACCAGATCTTTTGGGGCTGTGCATTGCGGTGCACATTTCGGTGCATTCGACCTGGATGTGGTGCACGTAAGGATCCTTAAAATAAATACCAAGGTAAAATCCCTTTTCCCCTTCTAACAGTGTTTGACTCTTGATTCTAAGACCAGGAAAATGCATCAATACCGTCAGCCACCTGCTTGGGCCTTGGGAACTGCTTCTGTAGAGCCCTGGCTGAATTTGTTCTGTACCTGCAGTGAGAGTTGGCTCACTCTCATCAAGCTGTTAGAGTACCCATCTGTGATCTTGGAACAGAGGGGTCACCTATGCAGCTCTTGATAACAGTGTGGAGCTACATGTCCTTAAATGAACAAAAAAATTAATATAACTTCTGCCTATTTGCATCTCTTTGCTTTCTAACAGCAGTATGAGTGTTGGCTTAAGAGCCAGCAAAACCTCTCCTTCAGTTCACCGTCCCATTAATTTATGTGACTCACATGCACTCCATTCATAAAATACAGAAAATGCCTTTTTGATTTTCCTAACTAGTAAAAACATAATCAATGTTTTCTGATTTTTTAAACTTTCTAACTTTTTTTAAAAATAAGTTTATTTGAGTATATTATATACTGGTAATTAAGCTCGTACATTTATGTCTTTCTTGGAAGTCAGTTTTGTTCCTAACTCAGATGTAGGATTAAACAATTATGAAACCATATTTACTGTATGTAGATTATGACTATATGTACAATAGTATCTATTTGTACCTTTTACTTATTCTACTATTTTTAAATATTAACAGATGCATATTAGAAAATGGTCTTTTGAAGTCTTCACAATGGGGGTCTCTTGCTAATATTTATGTATCAATAGCAATACTGTGATACAAAAGCACATATGTAGAAGGCCCAATATTGATTTTTCTTCCTGTCACTGTACATTATATTCTCTTCATTATAACAAAGCATCTTGTCCTCAGATGACTCTCAAGAGAATGTGAGCTCTGTGTTGTGATCTGAAAGGCTTGCATTATATATTTGCCTGGAGCTTTCATTATTAATAGACCCTCCTTGAGCACCTCTTAGCTAACTGACATTCATTTGAGACCGCTGAATTCCTAAACTTCTCTGACCGTGCTACATGAACTCAAGATTCATAGTCTCAAGTAGAATGGATAAATCAAATAACATCTTTTTTATTATGAGGTCTCAAATGTTGACAGCAAAAGAGACAATAAAATTATACTGAAAAATATTTGTCTAGAACAACATGCTTTTATTCCCCAGTTTATGGTCTTTTTCTATTGTGTCAGTTAAAGTGAAACAGCAATTTCTTCACTTCTGGCTAGTTATATTGTTTTTGTAGTCAAAATTGAATAGGAAGTTTTTCAAAACTTATTTTCATGAGTATTTGAACAGTCAAAATGACATAATAGATTTTTTTACAGTAGCATTAGTCCTTGCCAGCTATACTATGTCAGTCAGTACAACTGTAATATGAAACTCTGGTAGGAATAGGTATTGGATTTGTTTTATGTCAAGGTTTCCTTCAGATTTTTCCATACAGTCCCTGCTGAATGAACTTTTCCTGTGTTTTGAGTGTTTTGAGTCACTTACTCTAAGCATTTATTCCTTTATTTCCTGCATTTTGAGAGGAAGAACAAGAGGACACTGACAAAAACATCCCAGCCTCACTGCAGAAAACATAGAACCCTCTTTGGGTTTTGAGGTTCAGAGCATGACCCTCAGCAACAAGCAACATGCAGCTGACAGAAATTTGCCCTTTGGTGCTCTTTCTACTACTGAAATTGAGGTTAGTACCATGAAACATGCTACTAAGGAAAGTGTTTCTTGAACCCTTGTTAGATATTGAGGTATCTGTAGCACACAGTATATATCAGAGTCCCCAGGGTTCATTCCCTCAGCACATCCGAATTTCCTGGCATCTAAGACTCATCCCTTGATGAGCAGTTTGTCTCTCACAAAGTTTCTGCTAATTCAGAAGAGTGTAAGGTCCCACTCACAACCCCAGGAGAATCTCACCAACAAAAGTTCTCTATGTGTATGATAAATCAGAGCAGCTAATTAACATCATAGATGCCTTTGCCATGTAGATAAGAGGAGATATACAGAAATATCTGGAGAGAATGTAGCCTTCAGGCAACTGTAGTCCTCTGTCTAGGTGAACATAATGTTTCACAGGAACTCTTTTCAAAATCTGGGCTAGGAGAAGATGTTATAGATTCCAGGTAGTGCCCCATCTCCATGGCGAGTCCTGAAATCCTCTCAGTTGTACTACCCTCTGTGGAGTATTCCTTTCTGTTTGAGGGATGTAACATGTTTTCAGAAATACAAGTCCATAATTTTATTTTCAATACACAATCCATTTATAAATGGATTAGTCAAAAGGTACTGTATTTAGACTTACATCTATGGAGGCATTGCAAAAAGAGAGATGCTAAACTGTGCAAAAGATTGTATACATAAGCTCTCTGAATTTTCCTTTGAAAGCAAATTACCACCCCAAATGCAAATAAGAAGGTTGCATCTGGTGTGCCACCTTTGGAACCTAATTTAAGTGATTTGAATATATGCCTGGAAGTATCTTTTTCCACTGACTACAGAAAAAGTACAGGGTAATTGCCTGGGATAAATTATTCACTAAAGTTAGGTTCCTGAACTTAGACAGTGTGACTGTCTCTATTGCCTATCTCTCCTATCTTAGTCTTTAGACTCCTAAATGTGGGCACTCAGCAGGTGGGGATGCGAAGACATAAGGAATCATATCTGGTCAAAGAGTGAAGAAATTAAGCCAAAATATTTACAAAGGCATATGTCCATATTTTTTTAATAAAAAAATCCTTTGAAAATGTTCTGAAGATTTTCCCTACTGTGAACATTGTCTTTATACTCCCTAGAGAAGAACTTTTCTCCTGGAAGAGGTGCCTGTTTCAATCTACTTGGGAGAGAAAATGGCTTGTGATAAACCCAAGGCAGGATGATACCACAGAAAATTTTGTGTGTTTTTCAGTGCCTGGAAATCTTCCAAAGAGCATGCCAACTTGCAGACAGGGTAATATTAAAGCAATGCTGAGATACTGATCAAGGACAATACTAGCTCCTTCCCAGGGGTATTTGTGGCAGATGATGTATCTGAGGTGGCTCCTCTCTCACTGACTTGCAGCTGCCTCAGAAGTTTGGGCTAAGGAATGAGGGCAAGATCAGAGCAAACATGAGGCAGAAAGACCACTCAGTCCTCTAGATGAGAAAAAGTGGCAAATGTCACAGTTTCTGCAAAATTTGGACCACTGCACTGATCTGAGGTGTTGACAGGGGTGGGATGTAAGGGGTTTTATTTTGTTCTTGTTCCAGTGGAGAACAATCTACCAGGCCTGTTTGCCTGTCTTTGGAGAAAAGCCAAGGGTTTATCCCACAGGGAATAAATTATACACATAAAATATGAGGCATCAGGTAATGTAATTAGCTCAATTTAGATGCACTATTGACATGACACTAGTGCTTATTAATAATGAATACACTGCTAGTGAATCATTAATAATGGGAGTATCTAACTACCATGCTTATGAATGCTTTATTGTGGAAAGGTGGAAAGTTCATTTAGGCTGTTGGATTTTTGTGGGCTGGTTGCTTGCTTCACTTTTCACCTTTTTTGATCAGCTATTCTCAACTGAGTTTGTGAACAAAATGAATGTAAGTTGAGTTTTGAAGGAAATTTTTTGACAAGGGTAATGGAAAGGTCTTGAATACCCTCACTACATTTTCTTTGCATCACAAGTCTGGCCAGGGCACAGAAAAAGACACATAAATCTAGAGGTAAACTGAGAAAAACTGAATCAGCAACAAGCATATCTCATTGCTGCAGAGGATGTGCTTGCTGGAAGAAGAGCTTTTGAACAATCAGGGGAGACATTTTCGGTGAGGATTTGCAATAGGACAAGACAGTCACAGAGGTGTGGAAATGGGAAGCTTCAGGAATCTGTTTCACTGCATAACCATATCATCCTAAAGACTGGATCTACTCTGACAGCTGCACTTGTGAGAACCGGGGCTTTGAGCAGGGACATTCTGCAGGTATGCAGCATGGTGTAGGATGTAAGGAAGGGATTAGGCCTCGGGCAAGTTCATTAAACTTCAGCTGTGACTTCTGGCATCAGAGGGTTAATGACAATCCCTGGTGTGGCAAACTGCTTGCTTCAGGGCATCTCCATCTTTTTAAGGAGAGCTCAGGGAGGATTGGAAGCCTTTGCAGTGGTGACTGGTGCTGGGCAGTCAAAAAAGCTCTGGCTTTTCTCAAGGGGACGCCAGCACTGCCAGCAAACCCTCTCCATTGCAGCCAGATGTTCTGCTTCTCACCAGATACCAGGCAGGCCCACAGGGCTGGATTTGGGGAGTGCTCCATGTTTCAGGACTTGGTGCTACAACCCCAGCTACTTAGTGAGTAAATTCAGGGAAATGCAGGTGCATCAAAACTGCATGGATAACAACCTTTATATTGGAAACACTAGCTGGAGCCTCACCAAAACCAAAATATTTTACAGTCTGTTTGGAATCTGAGAAGTAGGATGCAGAGATGTGGTGTCTTGTGACAAGCTGGCTCAACTTCTGGTTTTGAAGCAATTCAACTGATGAGATTTTCCAAGCCCAGAATCACTCACATTATGACCTTGTTAATTGACTGAAGCTGTTCCAATAACAACATTTTCCTATATAAAAAGGAACATATTTTTTTAAATAAAGTCCACCATATAGGAAATATGGTTTTCAAATAAAAAGTATAATTTCACTGAATTTTTACAGTCACATTTTGTTCTGTATTCTTAACAATGGATTGGATTTGTGTGATCAGGATTGTACCTCTGCATCAAATTCACCACCCGAAAGGACAAACTGTTCAGGATGTTTCACGACCTTGACCTTCACCTCTGAACTTGCTCTATCTCTTCGGAGAACCAAACACAAAGTAGATGTGCCCAGACTTGCTTGTCTTTTTCAGCTCACACCTACACAGACCCTTTTGCATCCATTTTCCTCCTTTCTTGATCCAGATTAGTCATGTGAGATGTAGAAATCAGCTAACCCTTGATGTACCAGATTTTGACAAAGATGTCAAGTTTTAAAAAAAGTGAGCCAAAAATCACACAGTATTTATGATTTATGAATTGAAACAATTCCTTTTGGACTGATAATTTGTTTATAAATAAAAAAAACCTCACAGAAAGATCATGCTCTGAAAAAATTAAACCATAAGTGAATACGTGGTGCATTATTTTTTACAGATTACATATTCATTTATCACAGTTACGTGAATTTTTAAAGGAAAATAAATAGACTTTGTGAAGAAAAAAAACACTTCTAAGCTAGGTGATTTCTGTGTGCACTACTGGATTGTCTTTCTTTCTTGAATTACAGTTTATTGGAGGGGACTACAAGTAATTCCCAGTTCAAAAGGCAGCTACAGAAGGTATAATAAATCTCCTGGAAGCCAGACTTCCATTTTTTTCTGGCATGCTGTACGTCAGGCAGAGTGTTACAATCTGGGCTGCAGCTGATAAAAATGGGAGTCTTCCTGTCCGTATTAAATCTATGAATATTTGCTAGCACTTACTATGATTGTCTCCAGCAGAATATTCCTGAGTGAACAAAGAATAAAATATCCCAAATCTACAATCAGATATGGGACTATGGAGCCTGAAACCACAAGACTCTGCACAAACTACAGCTCTGTATCTATCCCATGGTGGCTCAGATTTCAGGATCAATGCTCTGATTATCCCAAACTTGAAAAGTATGCTAGAAAAATGTTTTTTGCCAAGTAGAGAAGGAAACGGAAAAGCCATTTCCAGTGTGAACAGACATGTCTATGCCATAAAGACAATTGGGGTTAGTTTCAACAGAGTTGTCAACTGCCACTGTCAACCCTGGGAGTGTTTAATCATTGAAGTAGTGATATATCCTTCAGTATGGGAGGTGCTATTAAGGTGTTGTGTTTCCTTCTAAAAGCTTCTAGCAATCTTGTTTCTTAGAATGACACAGTTGATAGGAGCAACCAGAGTACTTACTATCCAGATTTTCAGTGGGAACTTTTTGCTGTTTGGGTCATGGAAATATTTGACACATGAGGGGTTTTTGCCCCCAGTTTTGCCCTTGTTTTTCATTCAGACTTCTTGCCTTCCCAGTCTCAGTTCTTGTTTCTCCAAGTTCTGCCTCCCAAATACCAAACACTTTTGCTCCATGGACATTGATGAACTTTACAGAATGCACAGCAAATCCAGTACTTCTGTGTCACAGTGAACCTACTGCACATATGCTTATACTGTGTGTATGGTGAAAGTGCAGAGAGTCTGATGCTTATTTAAAACTGAATGCTCCTGGATCCAGCACTTGCCAGCCCATGCACACATATTTCTTCCTGGCCAGTTCTTGACTGTAGTATGTTTTCCTTCCTCTCCCATCCTGCTCTTCCCTTGGGGACAGTTCTCAATAAAGCTGTTCCCATTCTGGACCCTCGTGGAGGATGGTGTGTTGTGTGATCAGGATTGTATCTCTGCTGCAAACTGACTTCCTGTGACAGCTCGACTGCAAACACGGTATGGCAGGGCTTCAGGAAAACAGACTTCCATCTCTTCAAGGACATGGTCAATAGGATCCCCTGGAAGGCTGCCCTCTGGGATGAGTGGGTGAAACAGAGCTGGCAGATCTTTAGTGAAGTCTTCCATAGCACACAAGAGCTAGTAAATCCCAGCAGCAAGAAATTGGTCAAGGAAAACAAGAGACCAGCATGGCGGGGTAAGGAACTTCTGGTCAAACTAAAGGGAAAGAAGCAAATGTACAGGCATGGAAACAAGGGCAGGTAAGCTGGGAAGAGTATAGGGATGAAGTACAGTTGTGTAGGGATGGGGTGAGGAAGGCCAAGGTGAATCTGGAAATGAACCTGGCAAGGGGTGTAAAAAAATAACAAGAAAGGCATCTACAAGTATGTTAACCAGAAAAGGAAGGTCAAAGAACCTGTTCCCTGGTGAAAAAAAAAACTGGAAAACTGGTAACAACAGTTTCAGGATAAGGCTGAGGTACTCAACAAATTTTTGCCCCAGTGTTCAATGTCAGCCTCTCTTCCCACACTCCTTGAGTGGATAGATAGCAGGATGAAGACTAAGGAGCAAAGTTCCTTCTGCCGTAAGAGAAGACCAGGTTCATGACCACATGAGAAACTTGATTGTACTTAAGTGTATAAGACATAGTGAGCTGCATCTCATAGTCCTTAAGGATTTGGCTGATGTAATTGCCAAGCCCCTCTCCATGATATTTGAAATGTCATGGCAGTCAGGTGAAGTCCCAGGTGACTGAAAAAAGGGAATTATACCCTTCTTAAAAAACAGTAGAAAGGAGGACCCTGGGAGCTACCTCACCTCTGTGCCTGGGAAGATCACAGAACCAATCCTCCCAGAAACTATGCTAAGACACCTGTAGGACAGAGAGGCGATTTAAGAAAGCCAGCCAGGTTTACCAAGGGCAAGCCCTGCCTGACCAACCAAATGCCCTTCTACAGTGGAGGGACTACAGCAGTGGACGTAAACCCATAACATCTTGCTTTCTAAACTGAAGATAGCTGGATTTGATGAGTGGATTGTTAGGTGGATAAGAAAGTATTTGGCCAGTTGTATCCAGAAGGTAGCAATCAATGGCTGAGAGTTACAATGGGCATCAGTGACAAGTGGTATCCCTCAGGGGTCCATACTGGGAACAGCATTATTTAACAATCTCTTCTCTGTGGTGGCTAGTGGCAGGTCCTGAGGACAAGGCCTGAAGTTATGTCAGGGGAGGTTTATATCAGAGGAGGTTTATGATGGATATTATAAAAAGGTTCTTCCTCCAGAGGGTCGTTGGGTGCTGGAACAGGGTCCCCAGGGAAGTGTTCACTGCACCAAGCCTGACAAGTGCTCAAGAAGTGTTTGGACAATGCTCTCAGACACATGGTGTGACTCTTGTGGACAGTCCTGTGCAGTGACAGAAGTTGGACTTGATGATCTTTCTGGGTCCCTCTCAATTCAGCTTATTCTGTTATTCTGTGATTCTGTGATTCTGTGATATCTTCATTAATGACACAGACAAAGATATTGACCTCAGCCTCAGCAAATTTGCAGATGACGCCAAGCTGAATGGTGCAATTGTTACACCTGAAGCCATCCAGAGGGACCTGGACAAGCTTGAGAAGTGGGCCCTTGATAATCTCATGAGGTTTAAGAAGACCAGGTGCAAAGTGCTGCACTTGGGTCAGGGCAACTCCTGGTACCAACTGAGGCTGGGGAATAAACAGATGGAAAGCAGCTTTGCTGAGAAGGACTTAGGGACGCTGGTGAGTGAGATGCTGGACATGAGCTGGCAATGTGAACTGGCACATGAGAAATCCAGCTGTATCCTGGGCTGCATCCAAATCAGTGTGGCCAGCAGGGCCAGGGAGGGGATTCTGGCCCTCTGCTCTGGCGAGATCCCACCTGGAGTGCTACATCCAGCTCTGAGGTCCACAGTCCAGGAAGGACATCAGCCAGCGCTGTAGGAAGTCCAGAGGAGGGCCACCGAGATAATTAGAGGGATAGAGCACCTCTCCTATGAGGAAAGGCTATGAGAGAGAGGATTGTTTGGCCTGAAAAAGAGAAGGCTTTGGGGTGACCTAATCGTGGCCTTTCTGAACTTGAAGGGAAACTGCAAGAAAGATGGAGAGGGGCATTTTACAAGAACATGTAGTGACAGGACAAGAGGGAATGGATTCAAACTAAAAGTGTGTGGGTTTAGATCAGATATTCAGAAGAAATTCTTTATTGTGAGGGGGATGAGGCACTGGAAGGGATTGCCCAGAGAAGCTGTGGATGTCCCATCCCTGGAAGCATTTATGGGCAGGTTGGAAGCAGCTCTGAGCAACTTGATCTAGTGAAACCAGTCTTTACCCATGGCAGAGGAGTTGAAACTAAATGATCTTTAAGGTCCTTTTCAATACAAACCATTCTATGATTCTCTGATTTAGAACTTTTATAAAAACTTGGGTGTCTGAATATGAGCTTCAGAAAAATCTGGGCCAACAACAGATCCTGAAATAGCTGAAAATCTGAATAGCATTGTGTATTCTTCCACCAGCTCAGCAACATGCTTTGAACACAATATCAACAAAATTGGAAAGCAGATTGATTTCAGGCCATATTTTCAGCTCTTTGGTAGCACCACATGAGCAGGTCTCTTATGCCAGAATCTCCTTTTCAAGGGAGGCAGCTCCCCTTCGTCCCCACCCTGCTCTGCTGCAGCTGCTTGGGGCAGCAGAGCCCCATGCCTTCCCTCTGCCCAGACGGATGATTCTGCATAACTGGAGATCCTTGGGTGCACCCCACCCTGCCGTGGCAAGTGTCTGTCACACAGCATTGGCCACTTGGTAGAAAGCCCTACAAAAGCAATTGACTCATTTGCAGACGTGCTTATCTCTGGCAATTTATCTGTAATGCCTCAAACCCCTGTGTATTTAAATGGTTTGTATGTATATTGCTCACTCTGTTCAGGAACTGTGTAGAGGACCTGAGAAACATCTGCCAAACTGACAAGTGTGACAAAGCTTAGATCTCAGTCTAATAAATTTGGAAAAATATTGACTACGGGGTGATTTCAGAGCTGTGCTCATCACACTACGAATGCATACACCTCACAGTAAAATACACATAAAGATTTAGGCTTCTACATAAAATTCTTTGGGTCTTGTAATCACATGCTGAAAGCTGGGCTAGGCTACTGACAGAATAGTTTGCCTGCAGCCATAAATAGTCTTATATGGCTTCCTATCGAGGCAGTTTATTACCCACAAAACCTGGACAAATCACAGACATTTCAACCATTCCCTAATATCTTACATATTACAGAAACCAGATCTGTATTATGCATATTGTTAAATTGTAATTTAGTACCCAATTATCTCTTGAGAAGAGAAGGACTTCTCTCTCACCCCCACTTTTTTTTGACGGGGGGGATGTCTTGTAGGCAGCTACTGTGATGGTGATAATATAAAGTTCAGCTTATGTGTAGGAACATGTTCATCTATTTTGAGAGACAGCTGCAATTCAGTGGCTTTTCCATTTAGATTTGCTGTGGTGAATATTCTCAATAGCAATTTATGTGCATATGAGGGTGAATACTAAGACAATTGTCTTCGAGTTTTATATTTGGTAACTTTCACATGTTTCTTCACAGCTTCAAAAATGCTAGATATTTTAACAAACTTTTCATCCTGCCACTGCCCCCAGATTTGCCATCTTTTTCTGTTCATTACTCATGCTAATTCACCTCCTTTGGAGAAAATGGATTTCTAACTAAGAGGAAGCCTATGTAATTGTTTTACAATAGAATAGCACTCTTTCAGTCTTCATGAAAACACAGGTGAGCTCACACAAACTGGTGAGCTCTACTTCTCTAGTGATTATTTAGCAATGCAATGGCTCTCCAGCTCATTTGTTTGCTGATACAGCTGAGCTCCACTGAAAACAGTTTTCAGTCACCTGAAGCTTTCAGCCTAGTTTATAGCACTTTTATGATTAACAATCTTTACTATCCCCTCTGTTCTTCTTCATCCCTCTCTTCTTTTAATCACTTCTTGACAACTGAAAAATGGGTTAATATTGTTGTTCAAGCTAAACTCTCAAGCCTATCATGTTCAAATTCATTTGAATTTGGGGAAAATGAGTTTGTATGGCCCAGCAAACATGACTACCCTGCAGAAATGCCTGAAATTACCCATGATAATTGTTTTCATATTATCTCTGCTATAACTTTCCAGGGATATATTTACTGCCTGTTCTGGCAGAGATGCAACAGCGCTATGTGGGCAAGTACATGTCAGACATTCCTGTGTTGATAATTATGGTTCCTTGCACATGCCAGATGAACTGAAGCATGGCACAAGTGCCTGTGTATTTCTTCAGTCTAAATCCATACACTTGCTCTAAGCCATTACCAGCCTAGCAGAGGAATCTCTTATATTCAGCCTTTTCTCTTCAACACATAGAAATTTTTATTAAATTACAAGAGTGATGAAATGTTGAGACTGTCTTTTGCGTATCTGATACAAATCAGGAGGTCAAATTTTTACTCACATGAGTAGTTCAATTACTTTATATGGGCATAGCACATAAATATTAGCAAAAATTGAGACTTGAGTTCTTTATTACATATGCTATGAATGAATGTGACATAGATGTAAAGCTGGTAAGTGAACTTACTGAAACTGTTTAGTGTCATAAAGAGTACTATGAGGGAAATCCTTGTTCCAAAGAAATTAATGGGAAGCCTGAAGTAAAGGATAAGCATCAGAAATATGGTGTATAACCACAAGAATTCTCAGGCATATGCTCTTAGTTAAACAGTTTAGAAGTTTTACTTCTTATATAAAATCTAATATTAGTAATATTTGTGTTATTTTAGAACTCAAATAAGTTGAAGAGCGCTTCATTTCAACAGATTACCTTTCACACAGTGGGTTCTCTTATTTGTGGTGGAAGACTAAAATTTGTTTCCACTGGAGAATATAATTGTGTTCTGTGTGAAGTCCTGTAGGTGAATAAGGATTATATGATACTTTTTTTCATTTAGAGCCAGGCTTTTGCCTAATTAGATCTGAGTAAGGATTTCTAAACTTGGGTCTGACAGACTTTGTGTGTGTGATAATTTTATTGTGGCAAATAAATTAGTTTCAGACTCAGGAAGCTTCATTCACTGCAAGAAGAGAGAATGGGAAAAAGCCAATACCTTTGCAACTGCTGGAAAATCTTCGTGAAACTTAGTCTCGGGTATATTTTATAAATATAAACCTATAATAACCTATGAATAACCTAGGAAATAATGCTTGTGTGCATGTTCAGCTGGAAACTGGAATGGTGGATCAGAGTTGCTCCCAGATTTTCTACCTATTTCCCTTTTACAGCTAATTCCCTTCAATTAGGTATTTGCTGAAAAGCCCTGAGGAGGTCTGGTTTAGGGAAAACATATGAAATTCCTATATGTTGGAGTTTTTACATAAAAAACCCCAGTCTCATATGCTTATTATATACATCAATGTATTCTGATAAGTGTTTGCGTTCTCCTTTCAATAACCAGATAATATTTACAATCATTTTTAGTTCCTCATAGTCTAAACAAATGTAGAAACAACTGAGTAATGGAAACAAACATGCCCAACCATGTAAACCAAATGCAAAAATCTGCCAGTCATTTGTGAAAATGGTTTTAATTTGACTATATCTAAATTGGTGGTGGTATAATTTTCCCTCAGTAACACTGATGTGGTTTTACATAAAGGATTTAATAAAATGGGTGGCATTTGAGAAATGCAAAAAAAATGTGTCAGGGATGTTATTTTTCACCAAAACATATTGAGACAAAAATGCAATGGGCACCATGGATTTTTATTTTTTTTAATAAAATTTACTCTGTACCATCTTTTGTAAGAGGAAATCCAGACCCATAGGATAAATGCTCTAATATTTACAGAAATAAGTAACATGACTTTTTCTCTAATGCTCTGTTTTTCCTGTAACACACATGCAGCTTACTCTGAGTTTGAGCACACCATGACCAGCCTACAAGGGCTCCCAGAGATCTTGATTTTGTAAAGCATAAATCTTATTAGCCTTAGAAAATACATCTCCCACAGAAATCTCTCCAGGAATAAATACCTGGGGATTCTTTTTGTAAGTTTTGTTAACAATTTTATCTGTATGTGAATTACAACATAAGTCTCTGGTTCGTCTCAGAGAATTTTGTTGTTACAACAGGTTCATTAAGTGATACCTCATTATTTGTTATTATTGGAACAAAAGTAAAAATAACTAAAGTATTTAACAGTATGAAAAGTGCTGAACAATTTGTGCTCTTGATTGTGAACATTTTTGTCAGAAGGCTGATATGTTCCTAAGTGCAACTATCATATCTCAAATTTATAACAAGACCTTTTAGATAACATCAGGATGTTGCTATTCAACCCTTTATTTTGAAACAAATATATTGTCTCTAATTTGCTCAGAAGAAATGCTATTTAAACATTATGAATTACAATATTTCCTAGCAAGTATTTTTCTTTTCAGGAAAATGCCGTATTCTGTGGAGCAAATGTATTTGCTAAAATCTTTGCCTTTTAGCATATTTCTCAGAAAATAAAATGCCAATTTGTGCTTATTCTGTGCCTACTATCTGCATTTCTATAACTGTGGCTAGTTTTGATTATAGTCTTCCTACACAGCATGTTCCTCAAATTAGAACAAGATTTAATTAAGTATATTAACAAATGTAGTGGGACAAGCCTGCACAAATCTGGAACAAGATGCACTGACTTCCAGGGAGTCCATAAGGATTTACACTACAACTATCAGAGCAACATTTGGCCCTGCTTCTTGCTATATCCACATACATAATTTCTAAATCTCTAATCTGGACTCTCACTGCCCGTCCACCCATTAATTTCTTTACTTGATCTTGTTGTGGTGTCCAAGGCTCCTCACTCAGGATACAGAGAGGTTCCTGATGCCAAAGGATTGAAATGCTGTGCTAATACCTGCAACCTTCAGAGGTCTGAAGGAGCATTGCTGCCACTTTGCAACCACGATTCGTGTGCAATGGGACTGAAAACCAGCACCTGTTCTGCTCTGCAGGCTCTTTATGTAACCATGGCTGTCCCTGGAAAAACCTTCACCTCCTCTTCCCTGCACCCCACCATCCCATTAGCATGGTTTTGCCAGCTACCAGAACTCCTCTTGGCAACTCTCCTGCACCTCCATGATGCAACAATTATCTTTACCATGTTCTTAAGAAAATTTGCATATGACTTTCTGCTATGAAAAACTGCACCAGAAAATATGTAAAATACCACAGCCTGTGAGACAAACAAATCCTTTCTCCTTCAACGGCATCAGTGACTTCCAGCCAAGTTAATGCCCAGTTGCACATGTCTGCAGTAAATCTTCACCTTCTTCAACACCTCTGCATGATTTGCTGTCTTTTGGTATACTGACACCTTTTCTCATGTGAGAACTTTATGGCTTGATAACCATAAAGGGACAGCTGGCCCTGCAGAGTGGTTACTGCTTACACTCACCTCCTAGTTAGTAGGAATCCAAATATATAGAAATGCATGTACAATTCTCACTTGTAACCTGATCTATGGGAAATGTCTAAGCTTTTTACTGCAGGGATATGTGTCTTAGATCAGCAGTGGCTTTGTAAGTCCCTTTGTAATAATATACTATGAGCTATGGCTCACTCTGAGCAGCCCTGAGCTCTGAAAGACGCTGGATGTAGTCCTCAGTCTGAGCCAATGGGTCAGGTCTAGTTCCAGATTCGCCTGTGTCTGTTCATGCTGTACAGAAAAATCAGTCATAGGTAGGTCTTATTTAGAAAAAATATCTAAATTGACTCTGTTAAAAATGTGTTTGTGGCTTTTGCAAATAAGGGGAAAATCAAGACATTAAAAAAGTTCTCTTAATTTCTCTCTCTTTCTTTCTCAGTGTTATGCTGATGATATTAATTTTGGAGGTGATGCAGTCAGAGCCCACCTTCCATGAGGCTGAATACCCTGTGATTTCCCTTTTTGCAGGAAGAACAGAGTGTCTTGTCTTTACAGGCCAGGCAGACCTGTAAGGACAGTGACTAATTACCTTCATTTATCATGCTTCCTGGCATCCTTTCAGGTAATCTGATCAAAATCACTTATTTGACAGTGGCTCAGGAGTCATCAGTCACAGGAGCACCAGAGAAAAGTACTGAGGTTTTGGATCCATTATTGCTCTGGCTGATAAGGTACTTAATTACTGTAACACACAGGGAATATATTGCACATGTGTCAGTTGCTGATATAACTTATGTCTTCAGTTTTGCCTTTATAAATCCTAAATTCAAAATAATTCTAGCATTGTAAAAAAAAAAAAAAAATCCCTCATTTCACTGGGATGGGAAAGAGTAGACAGTACAGGACAGTTTTCAGGTAGCTGGGAAAGAAAGAGTGGGGGAGCAAGCATGTATAACTGAGGCAACCTGTTGCTAATTTAACAGTTTTCCTTTATCTTCCTGACAAAATTAAGGCATTCTACATATGACTTTTTCCTCAAGGGAAGAGGTGGGGACTAGACACCACCTCTTGCCAATGAGATTCTCTTGGAGTTTTCTCATGCCACTGAAGAGAGATCCTGGCCAGATGGAAGGTGTTTAACAGGGCCATAAAAATTGATCTTCCTCTTCTGTGGTGAGGAAAGGCACATTCATTGGATGAGGATAATGGCTGGAGTGCATCCCCAATGGCTTCCTCATCATAAGAAATCCTTTTCCTTGTTGCTATCTTTCAGCTGGCTGAATCATAGAGAATCTTTTTGTGAAAAAAAGGGAGTTGGAGGTAGTGAGATGGAATGGCTAAAATCAGCAGTGTTCTATTTCTCAGAAGTCAGAAATCCACCAGCTCTCCCAGCAGTTGCAAGGGCACCTCACAATATGATAAGAAAAAGCTGTCTTGAGTTGATGGTTTCTGTGATAAAAACTGCTACATCTGACATTGTTTTTTGAAGTTTCTTAAAAATTACATTTTTCTGCCAAATTATCAGTCCCAAAGCTTGTTTCATGTCAGCATGTTTTCTTTTGAGTTCGAGATGCAGAAAATGTCCTTCTTTGCTTTTAAAAATATTTTATTAAATTCTTCTGAATTAATGGAACTTGCTGTGATAAGAAATTCCTAATTACTTCACTAAAATTTGAACTGCCATGCCCTTCCCTTAGTAAAAGTCACAATCCTGTATCCAGATCCAAATCCTTATCAGGATATTTTTCCCTTATCTGAATGAACTATTACCTTGCAATTCCAAGCACTTAAGAAACTTATTTCTACACTTCATGGAAGACTAGATTAAATTGTGCAGAAGGCACCTTTCCTTCTGTTCCTAACTCTCCTATTACTTTTTTCAAAATTTACCCAAGATAACAGTAAATCTTCAGTTAAGAAGAGTTGTATTTTATTGTGCTCATTCTTTATACCATTAATCTGAATTTTCCCCCTTGAAATCCATTATTTGAGCAAAGGACCTTTGCACAGAAAGATATCCATTTTCAAGCATGAAAATAAAATCGTAAAAAATATTTTTTCCAATTACAATATTTTACAAGAGGAAAAAAACTCAGTAAAATTAATTATTGTTTAGACAGAAGTTATACTTTTCTATTTTGTACATTCTCAGAATGGAAAATGGTCCATTGACCTAAGATCCAAAACTTCATTTATTTAATCTTCTAGAGCTCTGTGAAATATATTCTCAGCCATGTCAGTAGCAGTGTATGTCTGTGGTTTTGCTAGCCATACACTGCATGGTATTGTGTTACCTCAGTGCTATATTTTGAATCCCACACACATCCATTACTGTAAAATGGGCAAGTCCTTTTGGCTCAGCTCTCTTAGGTATTTCCTTACGCTTGACTGCAACTCTCAAATACTTATTCTGTTTGCTAAATACATACTTCTGATTTAATAATACATTCCAAGAATGATCACTTAAAGCACCAGGTACTTGGAAAGTTTGCAGAGCAAAGCCAGTACATACTTGTACACATTTCATGACCATTTGCCAATATATATTTTATTTTCCTTGACCAAATCCTAGCTTCTACAGCATAAAGTAGAGCTTTCCTGAGAAAAAATGCTTCTTTCTGGGATCACCTCATAATTTGGCATGTTGTCACTTGGACTACACTGGCTGTTTGTGTCCTGCTGGTTTTCCATTCCTTGAGTAGGTAGGAAGGGTTTGTGTCAATACTGCCCCAAATTTCCTAGCAATTATTCTAATGCAATACAATTTATATTAAGATGCTACCATTCCCAGGCTTTTACATAGGAAAGAAAAATGTGACATTAATCACTCTACTGGTATGCCTCAGAATGGTGACAGGAATATGACATCAAAAGAAGCAATGAAAAAATTCCCCATTTCCAGGCAAAAGGCAGGGAAAAAGCCTATGGTATGTAATTATTTTTACAGCTCATTTAGAAAGATATTTTGCTATTATCTGACCTTTTTTCTCTTTGATAGGAATAAAATTCCTAAAGAAAACTAAAGTGACCAGGAAAAAAATAATAAAAATCAACATGCAACAAAAGACTGCAGCACAAGTCTTTTCCTGATCTGATTTTAACTAACTTAATGAACTTTTCTTGAGTGTCGCTGGAAGGTCTGCAGTCAGTGGGCTGTGCATTCATAACAGTTTATGGTAAGAAAAGGAAAGTAAACTTTTGGACTAGTCAGAGTTTCACTGATTTTGGAAGACACTTACATCCTGCTACCCACCCTGCCATTCCATTGTCCCAGTCAATTGTGTGACATCTCATGCACAGGGTTATGCATGTGGGGCCCTGATCAGTGGGGCAAGAAGACTTTTCCCTGTCCAGCTCTGTAAGGCAAGTTCGTCTCTGAAGGAGAAAGGAGAGATATCTCTTTTGGCCACTTAATAATTTTTGTGCATGAAAAAGGAGGTTTTAAATTTCTGAAAGTGGCTCCAGCTGTTAGAGGGAGTTTTGCGAAAGATGGATTGGTGGATATAATGAAGGTGGTAACCAATCCAAAGTGTACTTTATTCCTGAGGTAGATCCACATCTCATCAATGCAACTGTATGTTTACTGGTAATAGCACTTTAAACTGAATTACTTCTTCTGAGCATAAACATGACTCTTAAAGTGGATACATTTGGCCCGAGTTTACATTTTTGGCCTGTGAATACATTTTGCCAGAGATAGGGCATTCTGACAGGCAGTCAGGGAAGGCAAGCTCATGGCTTTCCAGTAAAAAATACTTGTTAGGAGTACTATTTGGTGGAGGTGAGGGGAGCAGGGTTGGGGTTTTATTTTTGAAACAGACACCCAGAATAATTCTCCTGAAGGGTCCTCAGCAGAAAGAATTGTGCCCATTCCAGGCAGTCTGAGCCAGGCAGGCCCTTCATTTTGTTTTCCTGGCAAGAAGCAGTGATGGCTCACCACATCTTCTGCCCTAGGAAGGGTAGGAGACACAGGTCATGCTGTGGGAAGGCAAGAGGCAGCATGTGGTCAGGATGGGGATGCATCCTGGGAATCTCACCCAGTCACTGCTGACTATGCAGCTCTGGGCAGCAGCAAGGTCAAAGATCCGGAAGACATCGACCATCACTGATGGTTTAGTTTAAATTCATCCATCTGGGTGAATTCTCATGCCTTGTGAGTAACCCACAGATATACCACTATAGCCTGGGGGGGCTGAGATTGGGAACCATGAAATCATTTCTTCAGATTGGAAAATAAAAGCCTGAACCCATGTGAATTTCTGAAGAGATCGTGTTTCAGGATTCAGATTGTGTCAGTAGTCATTAACTTGCGACCTTTAGGTATCACAAGAAAATTTTCCCCTGTAGGGAAGAACTATCATGGTTAACTTTCTAGCATTGAGAAATTCTCATGAAAAAATTAATTGGCAAATACATGTAAGCACTTCTAGTCTGCAGGTGAGATATCATCAAAACACTGTTGGATTAAAAAAAGCACAGCTATGAGAGAGCTCCACTTGGACTATTGCCCAACAGTTCCAGAAAAGTAAGTTGATTTGTCCTAATTGTATGGTGTTTCTTTCCAAACACATCTTCTTCTTGCTGAAAACACTTTTTTATGAGTTTGTTCATCAAATAGTAATTATTTTAATGTATTCAACCATAGGTCATCAGTAGGTTAACTACAGATTTATTACTGTGATAGGCAAATAAAACAAGTGCACCAGCTTCCAGTGGATTCTGCTATCCCTGGAACTGGTTTGCAGGAGTGCTTGAGCAGACTTAGGTCAGCACCCACTATTGTTCAGCCACTGTGGCTATGCAGATCCTCACTGATGTGATAATGCTCCGTGATTGCGGGTTGATTCCAGGGAGTTACTGCTGCAGCAAGGAGACCTCCTAGTACAGCAGGCACAGTCTGAGAAATTCCTTGAGAAAGTTTCTCAACATTGCTTTAGCTTGTAGGTTTTCTTTTAAAGGCACACAGAACAGAGGAAGTTGGAAGACACCACTCTGGAGATCACCAAGTTGTAGAACAATAGACTAATAAAACAGTTTACTTTGAAAAAGTAGATATCACAGACTCCAAATGTTAACCTGACACTGCCAAGTCCACCACTAAACCATGTCTCTAAGTGTCAAATCTATATGTCTTTTAAATACTTCCAGGGATTGTGACTCAACCACTTTTCTGGGCAGCCTGTTTCCATGCTTGCCAACCCTTTAGATGAAGAAAATTTTCCTAATATTCCATTTAAATCTCCCCTGATGCAGTTTGAGGTCATTTCCTCTAATCCCATCACTTGCCACTTGGGAGAAGAGATTAAGACCTTGTTACAACCTCCTCCAAGGTAGCAGAAAACAGTGAAAATCCAATGTTCCCTCCCCAAAACAGTGTAGTCAAACTTTGCTCTCCCTTTCTGCAAGTATTTGCTTTGAGTTAAATAATGCAGAAGAAATCTACAGAAACTGTTAAAATCAACCAAACCTGTTAAATATCTGCTTTGAGATGCTTTGATTCACAGCTCAATGACTGCAAACAAGTGGCATTTCAATAAATATTTTGAGAACTCTGGGTGATCCGAATGACTTGGCTTTTGCTGTGTGCAGGCATGAGGAACATAGTTACTCAAAAGGGGCAAGTGTGGCTTCTCTCATGGATGAGGGACATTGATGCCCAAGACAAAGGGACATCAAAGCACGGTCAGGACATCAAGCCCACGAGCATTGCCATTGCCTGCAGTGGGCCTGCCCCTGTCCTGAGGGTGAAATTAAAGTTAAATGCTTTCCTGGGCTTCTGCTTCACTTTGCTCTTGTTTTCAAGGAACAATTTAATTTTTTAAGCAACGAACAATCCTTCATGCTATTGCAGGCTAATGTAAGAAGACTGGTTCACTTTATAGACTAAATTAAAAAAAATAAATCTATTCTCAGTTTTCACCTGAATGTGACATTTCCCTTGTTCTCTTTGTGTTTAAATTTAAAAGTGGTAGCCTAAGGGAAGGCGTTTGAAGAATTCTGTGTTTATAAATGGTCTATATTATATTTTATATATGTAGGCAGTAGCTATATTCTTCCCTTTTAGGCCTGAGGGGAAGGCAATGGTTTCCTGCGTCACAGAGCTGCAGCTCCTGTCTGTAGGCAGGTACACAAAGCTCCCTTTAACTGAGTGGAAGGAGCGGTGAGATGAAACATGCCCACTGATGGTTAACAGATCTGTCCCTCAAGACTGCTTTTCACTGAACATGGCATTTGTTTACACTCAGCTAAAGCTTTTAGCATTTTTGGGCCTATAAGAGGATTTGGCTGGTAGCCCTGCTGCTGATTGTCATATTCCCTAGCTAGAAACGTCAGTTACCACTTCTCTTTCTTCTTCCGTTCATTAAACTTTTTGTATATTTTCTCTGTCTTTCCCAGGAATTAGTGATGACATGTTCCATTTGCATATTACTGTAGTTCTTCCAGGGGATGTGAGTGCACACAGAGCCTGCAGCTTTTAACCCACTAGGGATTCAGGGGACCAGGAGCTACATAATATCATCAGAATATTATTTGCAGCATCTTGTGTATAAAAAAATCCAGTGAAAAAATAAGAGCTGTTCAGCGGGAACTGAATATACACATACTCTGCTTTTCTTTCATGACCTACCACTGAGCATTTTCTCTGCAGATGACAGGAAGGTATTTCTGGAAATCTGTCACAGTAGAACTAACTGAGAGGATCTCTTAGATAAAATTTTTTAGAACTCCCCTTTTATTACTGTGTGATGCTGAGTTGTCATACTGGCAACACAGCTGATTTTTCAGATTTACCACTGAGGAACCCTCATGGGGTGGTTGCTTTGCACTGCCTGCCTGAGGAGTTACCATGGGCTTTCTCTGCATCTCCTGTGCTCACATACAGGGGAGAAACACTCTTCCCCTTTCCTTAGGTAAGACAATTTTCATACTGATACAGAATATTCTGCCATGTGGGGCTGAGGCTCAAGACCACAGAATTAAAACTTCAGTCATGGACAGATGATGTAGGCCAGCTGCTGCTGATTCACATGTTTTGATTTCTGCTCTGTTCTGCCATTTTTGCCCCCTGGTTCATTCACAAGCCCAGAGTTCACTGACAGTTGGAATTGAAGAGGCAATAGCCCCATGGAAGTGGGTAGGAGCAAGCAGCTGGGCATCAGTAGCAGTTGACTTAATTTGCCTACCAAAACTGTCTTGGCTTGTTGCAACAATGAACTGGAGGGTTTTAACCACACTGGAGTAATTTCACATACTTCTACCTGGCTAAAAATTATAAGATTGTCCTAGCTCATGAGCTAAGTTCTCTTTGGTGTCTAGAAAAGAAACAAGCACCTCCAGAGGGAATTTCATCTGTCTTAGATGCTTTCAGAGCAGCTCATCTGACTCTGTCTCCCCGGATGATGGCAAAAGCTACAGATTAGAGCAACCTGGCTATATGGATTGGGACTTCCAAGGATTGAAGAAAGCTTTCAAGATATTAGTTTGTCCAGATTTTAGTAACATTAATCAATACTGCAAGGGATTCTTCAAGGGTGGGTCTTCCTCCTTAATATGAGCCTTAGCTCCTCTTACTCATTTCAAACCTGCAGCAGGACAAGAAGTTTTCTGCCCATCATGCTCCCATGCTTGCCATTCCCATTATAGCCATTAATCCTGTGTTGAGAGTGAAGCTGCTGTATTGCAGATGTGTAGAATAGCCTACCTTGGAAACCTGAAATAGTTAAAACTTAGGGATATTTAGTGCATTTTAAGGGATAAATATGGTATAGACATGGCAACACTGGCTTTAAAATGGTTAGCTTAGAGAACAATAACAAGTAGCTATAATAGCAGGGACCTCAGTTCAGGCTGAAAAGCCTGCCTTAATGAAAAATTTTGTCAAATTCTCAAACTAGAACTCCATTCAAGCAGGGCTACATACACAGCAGTGTCAATTAGCTACTCAAAGTCTAAGACTGTATCACACAAGTTACCTATGTAGTAATGAAATGTGCATGATCTTACTCCCTGTCCCTCTCAAATGAGACTCTAGATAGTCTTTGACAAAGGCTCTGCCCTAGAAAGGCTGTCGTTCATTAAAAGACCCACAGTAATCCCAGCTCAATTTGTGGCTGCCGCTTGGCTTTTATGTATGATGAATTAGAAAGTGGGATGGTTCCTCCTCACACTACAGGTTTCATTTTACTCTTCTTTGTGAAAAATTCCTTCCTTTCAACCCACAGACCTGGAAAGCATTTCAAAGCTTGTCCTGTTCATGTGATAGTTTGGTAACTCCTCAGGAACTGGTGAATTTAAGAAGTTTAGAGTTCCCCACATCCAATTCTGAAGCATATCTCAGGACCACTTAGACTGCTTCCATTTTGTACCGTTTCTGGAATTTCAGAGATCACTTTGATTTTAGCTGGTAAAACAATGTAACTACATTTCTAATAACTCAACTGGACCAGCTGAACACCTTCTTTGTCAGCATGAATACTACAAAGGGCAAATCCATGACAAAGGCTTTATTGGAAATGCCCTGCAGGACTGAGCTGATTTCAAGTATATGCTTACCTTTTTCAAACACACCTTGTTTATTTTAATTTTTAATTCTGTGAAATAGTCCTTTTACAAAAGTACTGTAATTATTTTTTAATTGTAATTTGTAATGTGCGTGCCAGGCTGTACATCCTCCTGACAGTCCAGTGAAATCTCTGCTAGACATGCAGCTGCTGTGGGATCCAGTTTCATTAGCCACTTCCTGTGGCTCTGTGCTGTTGCTGGGGCTCTCAGCTATTCTTCTTCCCCTTCTTTCAGTTTGCTCCCCCCTCGTTTATTCTCAATAGAGTCATATACTGTAAGGTACATCAGCTCTGATGTCTTTTCTGAAAAGTTTTCAAAGGAACTGGTACTCTTAAGGCATGCAGAGATGAATGTATCCGGTTTCACAAAAGTACACATAATTGAGGAAAAAGGGAAGTTTCAGGCAATGGCCTCAGTTCCAGCAGGTAGCAGGGCTGCATTTGTATCTTGCACGTCAGCAAATTATTTACACAGCCCAAAAGTGCAGTGAGAGCATTGTTGGAGAAGGGAAGGGACTGCTATAGTTTTAGAGCAGGGACACACAATTTCTGTGGAAATTCTAAGATGATATCTGAGACTGGTCATATACTGCTAAGATACTCTGAAAAGTAATTAGTTGTACACATTTCACAGAGAGTAATTTGGCTTACTGTATATAGTTTTGTAAGTTGTTTGTAGAGGTTTGCTGCCTTTGGATAAGGATGTTATATTTCATCTATTTTGAACAGGCACTCTTCAGTGCAAATGGTCGTTCTTCATGACTCTACAGTCTTAACCCAGTGGAAATGGGTGGCTTGTCAATGATGTATGATAAGGATAGTAATGTTACTGATTTAATAGAAGCTTACAGCTGCTAGGGATTTTCTTCTTTTACATTTAATCTTTCAAACTGGGCTAGAATCCTGAAGGAGTGTTTTATCTTGTGGTCATTTATTTGTTCTTTTCCCATTCATTTACACAACATGATTTATTTATTTTTAAATGCACAAAATAATATCTTATAACAGATATAAACATTTAACTTTCAAAACAGCTACAGCTTCTCAGTGTTTCTTGGATAAAGATTTGGATTTGGCACATAGGGAGCTTCATGGTCTGAAAACTTTCAGCATTCCAACAGCCTAGTGAAAGTCTATTTCCTTCTGACCAGATTATCACTGTTAAGTATATGTGGCTTTTGGAGAAAGTAAAAAGTGATTGTTTTCCTAACTATCTGCCTCTCAATTTTCTCATGCCTCTGTGCAATGCTTGTATAAGTAACCTTAGAGGAGCATTCAGTCTCTGAGGTTACAACAATTCTAGTAAATTAAAAAGTGACAAGGAATGTTCCCAGGCACTGTGCTTCAATTGTATTTGCTCCTAAATTTTTTAAAAAGTCCCAGGGATGGCTTTGGATCACACTAAATATCACTATTCTGGACAATATTCAAGCATGATCTGAGGATGAGAAAGGGATTCAGTGGGCAACCTGACTGCAGGGACCCTGCTTTGAAGGGCAAGAATGTGACAGTGTGAACCCAAGTACCATCTGTGCTCATTGCCAGAGAGTGGTTCCAAGCACATTTATTTTATGAGTTCAGACACAATTTGAGTGGTATTAAGGGGTCATCCACCTCTTTGATATTTGAAGAACTTTTAAGGTACCCCTCTCATTTCAAAGGAACTGATAATGAACCCACAAAAACTTTGATGTACCAAGACACTTAACCAAATAAGTAGTTCTATGACAGTCAGCAGTGTAACTCATACGCTTGAGGTCAGCTCCATCCTCATCACATCTCTGGGTTGAAGCTTAAATTTTGTAAGTTTGAAGTTGTCTGGCCTCACTGAAGTTGAATCTTCACAGATGGTCTCTTATATTGTGAAAAGTATCTGAGGTGAAAGAAGACCAGTTCAGCCCATTTTCAGACATTAGGCCTTTTTTTGGTACAGCCACTCTCTCTATCCACAGTGAAATATTTGGTTTCTGGCCACATGTCCAGTTACTCTAGACCTAATTTACATGGTGTAGAAACAGGAAAAGGCACCAGGTTGGTGCCTCATGTCACCTGTCTCAGAAGACTGATGACAGCACCGATGTTGTCAGTGAATTTAGCATCTTTAAAATAGCACAGCTTAGGGACAAAAGTCATATAGATGGCAGCTGATATGTCTGAATCAAAACTTGCAGGTACCATTCACATCTTAAAGATAAAATAGAAAAGTTGGTGCATTTGTACTGATGGGAAGACAGAAAGTTTGTTTCCCTAATTTTTACCATCTTAAAGCTATGTCTCTCACCTAACCTAGTTTAGGTTTCGTTTGAGAGAAAAACAAGACTAAAGACAGCTCAAAGAGTGGTCTTGAAATGAAAAGGTTCTGAATGTACCTTGAGCTTTTTGTGTATTAAGTACCTGACTTTTATGTAGCTACAATCTGACCTTAACTCCTTACATGAGAATTTTTATATCTTTCTGAAAAATAGATGCTGTTTCAGTTAGATATAATGGGTCTGGAGTCATTCAGTGAAATGCTGTGGTCTGTGTTCATATTAGAGGATCTTAGCAGTACCTGTGTTTAAAAACTACTGGTCCATGAAATTTTACAGAGATGACACACACTGAATAACAGGAACAAGATTTATAAGTAGACAGACCATACACAGAGATGGCTTTGAGTGTTTTTGTCCACTACAAACATATGGATCACATATTCAGCATCGTTATTTGACATGACATCATTTGGTGTTGGACAGCCTTTGTGCCAAACTGCCCTAATGACAATGTTGTTTTGAATGCAGGGCTTGGTTGTCTTCATTGTTGCTTCATAACAGTATGAAGTGTTAACAGAATATTTGCCATGACACAAAGGGATTCCCAGGAAAATAACAGAGATCTGATGTTTATTGATTCACATCAAGCTCAGGATGTGGTGAAAACTCCAGCAGAATCAGGGGCACCAAGCACGCACTGCAGTAACAATGCAGCTCAGACCAAGAAGTGGGCCTCTTGTGTTAGGCTGGATTAGAAGGGCATCTAAAAAAGTTGACAAAAGATTTGAAAAGATTAACATTATTTACCACTTTTATCATCATTTATCAACAATGGCAAACCTCCAAAAATGTAAATCTTGAGTCCCCAGAAGCAGAGAAATAAAATCCAGGGGAAAATAAAGTCTGTATTGCTTACAGGGAAGCCTGTTGGTCAGGACCAAAGGCACAAGGTTGCTATGGAGGGATTGCGGAGAGAATATCTCTATCCAAAAAAAAGAAAAAAAAGAAAAAAGCAGCAAAGAAGACTCTGGCTATTTATTAATACCAGAGGTAGCCCAGAATATTGCAGGCTAGTGTGGCACTGCTATGAGAACCAGGCTGGTGGCAAACCTCAGCACCATGCAACTTCAGTGATGTGTGCTTGCAATAATTTCTGTAACACCAATTGCCACAGGAATAGATGGGTAGGTTGCACAGAGGTTACTTGGAGTACCTATCATAGTAACAGGATACCAGTCCAGCCTGATTTAGTAACAAACACACAGTAATTAGTCTGGGTGTCAAAAACCAACCCTGCCAGAGTTGTATATCTTGACTATAAATAGGTGGGCACATGGACTTCTAGTACTTATTGAAGACATTTTACCTCTCCTGCTTTGGATTGAAACTGTCAACCTTTAAAAAAAACCACCAGCAACTCAGTCAGACATAGATTTTTAAGTCCAGAGACAACAACGATCTCAAAGTGGGAAGCGGGAAATTTAATTGCTGCTTCTCTTCTCCTAGCCCTTCCCCTTGAACATTTTGTCATATGTGATTGAGGCTGGCTGATTTTATAGTGCAGATGACAGGTCTAGGCAGGCAGCGCTGCTTGTACAGTAGGACTAGGAGGGAAGCCCAGGTAAATCTGTGCCAGCTCATGAAGTTAAAACAGTTTTGCATATGAAAAGGAAACCATAACTAATTAACACCAGGCAGGTGGTCTAGCTGGAAAACTAAAATCCAAACTAGGTCACAAGGGAATATGGGACTTGGCAGATGAAACTGTAACTGAAATCATCTCCTAAGACCAGCCAAGTGAGAGCAGAGCCAACTATCCTTATGTAAAAATATGCCTGCGCTAGTCATTTCTGGGAAAAACAAGCCAAGGACAAATGACTGCAGCTCTCAGAATGAGCATGATTCCATTTAGTCTTCAGGGCTTTGTTTCTAAAAGAGTTTTTTGTTAAATGTTAATCTTATTTGGTCATATTCACAGTGAGATCAAAATCAGTTTTCATGGTGCTTTAAGGGAATCAACAGGGAAGATGATTGGGGGTATCAAGTATTAAAACAAAGGGAAGGGTGTGAAAATTTATGTCAAATTTTGGCGGGACTTGGAGGAAGCAATAGACCCTGCTGAGTTATGAAAGCAAAAGCAGATACCAGCAAAATACAGAGCTGGCTGTATATCAACTACAATATCAGGGACTGTAACCAGAATGGTGGGAGAAGGTTTTGTTTGGAGGAAAGAAATGGAGAAAGTGAGATTTGTGAGGTGAAAGATTCTGCTCTTTCACTGAAAATAATGACTGAACAAATAAAAGCACAGCATCTTAAAACTTACCATGAGTAGAGTATGGACTTTGGGAAACTGAACACCCAGATCACATATTCAATTGGTGGCCCTTAGGGATACAGAAATGATTCTGTCCCCTCAAATTTCTGAAATGTAATCCTATGACATATCTAAATGTTAAAGCAGACTGATGGAGACTTACCCACAAGCTAAAGAAATAGGTGATAGATTTTGACTTTTAAAGCTTATGAGAGCTTGCAAAGGTGTAAGGAAATAGCACGTACAAAGTCCCAGCTATTCCTGCTGCTGCAGGTACGTTATTCCATGCAACTCACTGTACCTGTGGTCAGAAAATGTATAGTTCTCCATGTGAAAATCTTGAGCTCTGCATTTAAAACACACAAAAAATACAGCCTGTAAGATCAATTGACTGTATTTTAAATGTTCTTTGGCAAGCAATTCAGTGAAGAGCTAATTGTAATCAGTAAGCAGAAGTAGCTCTTTAGCTTTAATCAGCCTCATGGTACCATTTATACCTTCTACTATAAACACTATTATGGTAATTCTCTAACAATTCTCATACATACTTCACTAAGATTGTGATTGCTCTTCTTTACACTGCAACTCTCACATGCAGTCACTCCCATATGTATAACATTATACACATGCCTAAAATACAGAGGCCCATGTTCTTAGCTGGTCAATAGTGGTGTAAACTACTGCTGCCAGGTAAAGCCCATACACTTGCATGAAATCCCTGCCTTTCAAATATTTTTCAGACATATTTAAATATGTACAAGGCAAGGCACAAAATACTAAGGGATCAGGGTTTGCTTTTAAAGAAAGCCTGGGACATGAAATGATGCTTTCTGCCAGATCAAACTAGAATACTTGAAGACCTAACTCTCCTCATTTGTCCATTGCCAGCTCACTGGACCTTCTGAGAGCTTTTAGTTCCATGCTATGCTGGCCATTCAGGGTAAATGAGGCCAGATAAACTTCAAAACTCATCAACATGGTTTAAGTTAATCCACTAACCCTGCACTGAAGTGGATTAGCAAAAACTCTCCATGTTTACTGCTGAAACTGTGTTGGCATCGCAGACATCTTGTCAGGGTGAGTAACATCTTCTAGCACCACATGGTTTGTGAGGTAGATGTGTCATTCATAAGAGAAATGAGCCCAAACGTAACAAGTAGCTCTTCCATTAGGGAGACAGAAAAGAGAAGTGTTTTTGTCACAAAAGGCTTAGGAAACTATTTCATCTAGAAGGCATCAGCATGGAAGAGAAAAATAGCTGACTGGGAGGACATAAAAAGGGCAGAGTTGATACCAGAAATTAGTGTGGCAGCATGAGAATATATTTTATAGCTCTTAGTGCATGAGAAGACCTGTCAGACTTCTGCATCAGACTGGGAATAGACCATGCAGGAGCTAGAATCCATTTCATCAAGAAAAAGAAGAAGTTTAATTCACCTTTCATATAGTGATTGACTAATTAACTGCTCCCAAAACATTGCCCCGCTAACTTCTTTTCTTGTATCCCTCCAAAGTCTTCAGTTCATGGAAAATAAGCAATTACAAAACCAAAAAGAAGACTAATTTGTCATCTGAGCAGTCAGAATCTCTTTTCTTTACACATTCTACTTTAAGCAATATACTGCCCTTCCAACAGGCAAGAATATTCTCCAAATGGGAGCTAAACCAGCTGAATACCATCGTTTAAAAGCTCCCTACCATTGCTGACCTTCTGCAATAAACTAGCTACTCAAATCATTTGGGAGTCTTCTATAGCTTGTGCACAGAAGAATGAGGAATAATTGATACAGTCATCATAACCTCTATAGAAACACTTCTCATTTTCTTGAGGGAAACATACTTGAATTTGTAAGAACCGTTATTACTTATATTAAAATTATTCTCTTGAACAATTATCATACTTGTAGACTTGGGCATTAAGTTGAAACCAAGCTATTAAAAAACCACCCTGAGGTGATTTTTGTAAAACTTTTAATTATTGAGTTAAATAAAACATCAGTTATCTTTTAATGAAATATGTCACTGCATTCAGCCTTTCCCTTGGGTTTACCAGGTGTGCTCAAATGAACGCTTAGAGACAGCTCTGTTGTTATCATTTTTACATTTATAGTGCCAGATGAGTGCTTATTGTATTCTAGAGAGAGACAGATAGTAGTTTAAATATTCTTGGACTACTCAGCAATGCAAATGAATATCACAGGAAAAGAGGATTTAGGAGAATGAAATAGAAGAAGATCAGAGTTTGGCTCCCATAGAACAAAGCTGATAGTCTGTATTGCAAACTCACAGCATGGCTACAGAAAAAGCCAGGCCCTTTAAGAAGAATGTCAAGCGTTCAGTGTGGGTCACCTAGTCAAACACCCTTCCTGGACCAAATGCAGGGAGGTGCCAGACCTGAAATACTCCCAGACTGCAGGAAAGGAATGCCCAGGGCTAGACTATTCCTCTGCCAGGATGCAACTGCTGTTCATATGGCAGTGAGCCCAGGCATACTGAGAATCCCATTATGGCTTTGTTGTGCATGCAGTCCAAGGGAAGACAAAACGGGCTGGGAATCACATTATGGAACTTCATGAGATTTGCCTTAGATGCTCCCATCCCTGTCAGGGCACATGTTGACTGCACATGTTCAGGGCCCTGACTGCTGTCAGGAGCAAAGGCAGCACTGGAGATAGCCCCTGCTTTGTGAAGCAGGAGCGGTCCTCAGCAAGAGGAAATGCTTCACTGATGTAGAGCATCTTCTCTGTCTTTAACTAGCAGCAGTGACAGAGTAACATCTTTGTTATCAGAGTGCTGCAAAGTGTTTTGTAACCACTTAAAGAGAAGACAATGGGTACTTCGAGGGAAGTATTGCCGGCTTAGATGATACATGGGCTACTGCTGGACTTGGCCCAAGGCACACTTTGGGTGAAATCAGTCATCCAGTTGGCCTCCCTGGGATTTGGACAATGCCAGTTTGGCTCCCTGACCACCAGGCACAGTTTGTACTGTTCATGCAGATGGTATTGTTACTCTTTTCAGCTTGATTAGCTGTGCCAAAAAAATTGGACTCTTGAAGGTTTTTCTCTTTAAGAGGAGAAATTGATGATGGAGTCAGACAGCTTGCATGCAGTTCTCTCTGGCTGCAAGCCCTGTGTTCCTAAACCCAGGTAATATTAAGCAGTGGAAGATGTCTTTAGTTTTGGCCAAACATATTAACATTTTTGAGCAGGATCTCACACCCCTTTGAGTAGAGGCACAGGCTTGTGTTCTGAGAAGCTATCATTTCTCTTACACACCTCCACAGAAGAATTTCATAATTCTTTTCCATACTTTTTGAAGGAAGGGTGGCAGCTTAGTCCACTTCCTTCAGTGAATTCCTGCCCAGCTCACTTCAGTCTGCCTGTTTCACTGTTACGATTCCTCACACTGCATGATTTTCTCTGTTTATTGCTCTTTCATTTGGTATCAAATTTTCTGCACATTTTGTGTATTTTATACACTATGGAAATCAATATAAGAGATTGAACAATGAAATGTTAATGAATAACAACTAAGAGACTCAGCTGTTTCATTTTAATGTGCTATTAATCTCCATTACCATAGCTGACATCAAGCTCTTCAGTGACAACAGTTACCAAGACAGACATACTGTCCTCATCACTAATGATAAATCACCAAAAAACCTACTCAGCTGCAGCATTGCTGTGAATGATCTGAGTCCATTCATTGAAGCTCCTACACCAAAATCAAGGAATCCCTGTGCAGCATCCCTTTCACTCAGATCTATGGAATGGTTCCATGAAGTGACTGAGCCAGCACAGCCCAGGCTCTTTACATCTTTGCTTATCTGCCTAGGGACACACAGGAAAGTTAAGGCAAACCAGCTCAAGGAAGTACTGCACATAAATTACAGCATGCTAATCCCTTCCACAGATGCTCTCATTTAGGTGTAAAATGGTTTAAGATTATTGAAGTTCCATGCCATAGGGATTTATTTACATTTCCTGTAGGAGGCTGTGGTTTGATGTTACAAAATGGACAAGTAGTGATAACAACTTAAGAGAAATTTCCTCAGTTACAAAAAGAGCAACAAAAGCCTCCAAAAGACCCAAAGTAAAATATGGTCAAAAATATTTTTAACTGATTTTGCAAGAAGATCAGTTCACCAATCTTGTCACACAAATAGAATGCTGGAAGCTCTCCTTTTCCTTCCAATAAAGTTTGTTCCAGAAAAATTGAGGTTTTATGTCCATGCTTTACTTTTAGCAGTTAAAGATAGTCCCATTGTAATCAATTTTGTTCAGTTCTGCTCTACTTACTTGCACAGTAATTGCAAAAGTGATTTCAAATGACTCTCTTAATTATCGAAATGTATACATGCGTAATTAAGGCAGAAACGAGAGTGTCTATTCACAAATCTCCCTCATCATCCTGTACTTCTGCAAACCCTTTAAGTATTTGCACAGTTGCCATGAAGCCAAATGCAGAATTAGTGAATAATATGAAGTAAGCAGATTCCCCCTGGTTTGTGAGGTACAATCCAAGAAGAATAAAGCTCATCCTACTGATATTGGTGCATTTGGTTAGTAGGTACCCTGGTCAGGTAAACAGAAAATACCTGGGATTACAAGTGTCTGAAATCAATCTTTTAGTTCTGAGGCCTATGTAGAGATAGGAAAGTTAGGCACACAGAGAGACTTGGAACCAGAGTGAGAATGTGTACAAAGTGGAAGGAAAGAGTGTGAGAGACTAGTTTGAGCTGTAGTACCTGAAATCCCCCTAGGTGCCCCAGGAAATGGGCTAGGATTCGGCAATCTTAGGAATTAGACCTGAAAATGATCCCTTGACCTGGGGATGGACTGGAGCTTCTTCCTACAGTAGGAAAAACCTCATTAACTCTACAAAAATGCTGCAAGAACTACTGAGCTGGTACTGGCCAACCAATTAAGAGACAATGATCTTTATTCTGCACTTTTCTGCAGTTGGACACACTGGGTAGAAACTGCTGTGCATATACTTGGGATAACTCAGAAATATTAATCTCCATTTCTAATGAATGAGTTAATGGGATTCTAGTGCACCTGAAAATGTTTGATATTTTAAAAAAAATTATTTTCACTAAACTTATTGTCTATTTAGGATAATATCAACATTAGTCAGTAGCATTCTTTCAATAATAAACTAGTGTCCAGCTCCCTGGCAAAACTCACCTTGATCTGTATTATCATTTATACTCCACCTGAAAACCTCATTAATTTAAATAAGCAATAGAGACGAAATAAAATTCCGGTCATGCTTAATTCTCCGATGCGGTTTTGAAAAATCTTTCTTCTTTAGCCAGTCTTATGTTACATGCTGAATGGTCTTTGCTTTGACCACCTCATAAAAAAAAGGCTCATAAATACTTTCATGTGTTATTTAAACTAGCAGTACTCCCTGAGGCACCATGCTTTTATTTTTAAAATTCCTTTGTGTATTCCTAAAGCATTTCCAAACCAGTAGCAGAGGTAAATGTGTATTTTAACCCAGGAAAGCCATGTCCTGTCAATATCAGAACACAAATTTTCTTACTCCATGCTGATAAGAATAAAACATTTTTAGTGACTTCCATTTGATTTATGCACTTTCCTCCTAAAAAAAATCTTAAATTTCTGGTTATGAGTGAAAATAGCTGAAATTATTTTTCTTGACTAGATGCTTCACAAAACACAAAATGTATTCCTAGTATGCTGCAAGCAACACACTGGGAGGCTCTCCCCCTTCTGCTTGGGAATGCTTTGAAAGAAGGAAGGATGTATAAAAACAGCACCTGGGATGGGTGAGAGCTTGCCTGGAGAAGAGTGTGATTAGCAGAGGCATGGGGGTAGTGGCTGTAGGCATGTGGAGCAGGTGGGGAGATGGGAATGCAAAATATCACCTGGCATAAAAGATGTTTTGTTTTCCCCAGCTGACAAGTATGGACACCAGCAGAATTAAGTTTTATTGCAAGCAGAAGAACCTGTACTCACAACAAGTGGGCAACAAAAATATGCAGCAATATTGAGGGACTATCACATTTTAAAAAATCAAATATTAAGTGGGATTTAAACCAAAAATATTAGAAATTACATAGGCAGAATAGGCATCAGGAAACTGGATAAACCCAGATGTTCCAGCAAAGCTAGAATGGTTTTTCCACATTCCAGTTCTTCTCCCAATTTATCTTTCAATAGGGAAAAAAACCCCTAAAAAAAGTCTTTTTGGCTCACAACCTGAGCATATTCTTCTTGGCAATTTATAACCTGCAAGCTTCTTTGTATTATCCTAAATTAGGACAGGAATGATGTCATTCAGAGTGAGACAGGTATTGTCATCCCAACCTCCTTGAAAGACCCAGGCTGCAGTGCTCACACAAACATACTGGCAATAAAACCAAGAGAGAGAAGAATTTCTAAACCTTTACCGTAGATTCTGCTGTTGTGGTGGTGTATTTGGTTTACACGGCAGGTTTTGGTAGAGAGGGGCTACAGGAGTGGCTTCTGTGAGAAGCTGCCAGAAGGTTCCCCAGCAGCTGGCAGAGCCAATGCCAGATGGCTCCAGGATGGATGTGTCACTGACCTGAGCTGAGTCAATCAGAGATGGTGGTAATGCCTCTGCGGTAACATATTTAAGAATAAAGAAAAGTTATTGTGCAGATGTAATTGTGCTCAGGTATTAATTTTCTCCATTTCATTTCTTTTCTTCTTTGCCTCTTTTACTCAGAGTTCTTTTACTCAGAGTTCGGATTGAAACACAGGAGACACGGAGTTTATCTTCAGATTCAAAGGTTTATTATTTCTTATCTATAATATAGCTGCACTGAATGGGCCTCTGAGTTAACAAGATGAAAATGGCTGTGAGTTCTAACTTCCAAGGCCTTTTAAAGTCCAAGCTGTCCAATTATGGAGTGTCACCTAATTTATTTTTACTTATAACCCAATAACTATTCATTTATGATCTGCACTGCTATTTTTTGAACCAAAACCAACAGATTTGTGAAGAAGAAGGAGAAGGTTAAATCCACACCCCAAATCCTCCATCTTGTTACTAAATCCCATAAACTTAATTTTTCTACATCTCTACATATTCCACCCAGTGACATAATTTTAATTACTCAGCAACAATCTCAGTGTTATCACACAATTTGGGAAGCCTTTCCCAAGGCCTCAGGTCAAATGCAATGTGCTTTTGAAATCATTGTCTGTCAGCACTGAAAGACAGAAATTCTCAGAACTCGGAGTTCCAACACTCAGGGAAGTAACAAGTGAGAAAATGTGAGAGAAACAGCTCTGCAGGCACCAAGGTCAGTGCTGAAGGAGGGGCAAGAGGTTCTTCAGACACCAGAGCTGAGATTCCTCTGCAGCCCTTCCTGCAGACCATGGTGAAGCAGCTGTGTCCCTGCAGCCCATGGAGGTCATTGGGGATCAGGTATTTGCTTGCAGCTCACACCAGAGTAACTGGATGCTCAAAAGAAGGCTGTGATGCTGTAGGAGGCTCCTGGCTGTGACTTGCAAACCTTTGGAGAGAGGAACCCATGCTGGAGCAAATTTCCTGGTAGGACTTGTTACCCTGTGGAGGACCCACACTGTAGCAGCTTGTTCTTTAAGGACTGTATCCCGTGGAAAAGGACCCACATTGGAGCAGTTCATGAAGGATTGTTGCCTGTGGGACAGACTCACACTGAAGAAGTTCGTGAAGAACTGTCTCCTGTGGGAGAGAACCCACCCTGGAGCAGTGGAAGGACTCCTGTCCCTGGCAAGCAGCAGAAACAATGTGTGATACAGCAACCATGACTCCTGTCATCTCGAGATGACAAAGCCCAGGAAGGAGGGAGGGGTGGGGGGAAGGTTTTTAAGAGTTTTTTTCTTCTCATTATCCTGTTGTGATTCTGGTAAGTAATAAGTTCAATTAATATCCACAAGTCATGTCTCTTTTGCCCGTGATGGTAATCTGTGAGTGATCTTTCCCTGTTCTTATCTCAACTCATGAACACTTTGTAATATTTTCTCTCTCCTGTTGTGGAGGGGAGTGATAGAGCACCTTTGGTGGGCACCTGCCATCCAGCTGGGGTCAATCCACCACAGGTGGAATCTCCTTGGACATGTGAAGATCAGCTGATACAAGGGATAACCTTTTTATTCATGGAGTTCATGGCAGTCCCTGTCAGTGCCTGGCAGGTCTTTAAAGGTTCACATTTCTTTAATGGATGAAACCCTATTAAAATTTTTTACATCCTTCAGGAGAACCTGGCAAGCACTAGTTCTTGCTGAGATGTGTCACTAAGACTCATTTACAACTTTAGAAGTAGCTGACTTGCTAGATAGATTTTAGAAAACACAGAAAAGTGTTCACATATACTTTTCAACAGTTGTTTAATCAAATACTCATATTTTCAAGACTTCCTTTCATTTATCCTCACAGTTCTTCAAAAAACAGACACTGAGTAAAACAAAATAAATTACCCCAATCCTTGCCCAGCCATCAGGCATAAAAGAAGGAGGAAGAGAAAGGGTTTTTTGAAGACCTGAGAATTCCATTTAATAAGGGAGAGAGAAAAGTGGTATTGGAACTGGTCTAATAACACTGCATATGAAGCAGATTTTTCTATAAAACTATTTCTTCCTCCCTCCCTCTCACTCAGATCATTCCCTTCAGACAAAAGCAAACCTTTCACAGCATCTTTACCATTCAGCTGGCACAGTAGCTCTAGGATTCAATTCCAGTTCAAATGCCATGAAATGTGAAATGCTGCTGGACCATAATTATTTGTCACACACTTTGACAGTAGCCAACATGGGAGCCATGGTCAAGAGCAGAAGTGGAGTTAGGAGCTTTGCTTGTAGGAAGCCTCCAGGCATGTTACAAAATTCAACAAGAGATGAGGTTCCTCCTTCCCTGCAGAGCCACCAGCCTTAAGTTTAGAGGGGTGGGAGAGCAGGAAGTGTCATTTCCACATAGTTCTGTTGTGTGGTGACCAAGAATAACCATTTTCCCCACCTCTTATTGCACCCTACACACCACTTGGAAAGCCAGAGCTGGGCCATTGTGGTACCCTCTAAAGGGACACAGGAATTCAGCAGGAGAAGTTGGACTGCCTCTAAAACATCAAGACATCTGTTTGACCCACAAGGATCTGTTGGGAGTAAATAAGATGATACAATTGAAATAGAAATAAGACTACAAACTAAAATGAAAATGTACATACAGTAAAATATGGACATCACTGAAGCCATTTGACCTTTTTGTATGTTGGAGAAATACACAATACCTCACATCTGTAATCTTCCCAGGCCAACGCTGGTCTGTGTATGATGTTTTCCTTACAGAGAGGTAAGAGACATCAGATACAGTCAATAAGTTACTTATCTAACATGACATGGGGGAATCAGAGGATAAAATCCAGCTATCCTGGATACTGGAGCTGTACTTGTACTCCTTCCAATACACTGTTGTCGACTCACAAGATACCAGGTCAAACAGGAAAATGTATTTCCACGATGTGCATTGGTTGGAGGACAAGAGTTGATAAGGGTAAGGGCTTTTTCCTGCTGGCTATATTCATGCTTTACTTTCCTAGGCAGTGTCCAGGGGATGCACATGCTGTGCAGCTCTGCACAGGGTTCGGTATTGCAGCTCTAGTGCTGCAGGGGCTCGGCTGTATAAGCGAAGCAGAGGTACGAGTGAAGATCCCCAAACCAGAGGAGGGTCATACCTGGCTGTGCTGCAGTCGGATGAGCTTGGCTGCTCCTGCCATGGAGCACGGCTCGTGCTTCTTTCCAGGAGATGGTTAAGGCCCAGCCAAACTATGACAAGCTATTTCAGCTAACATGCACTCTAAAATGAACCCCAGATGCTGGCATGGCAAGCAACATGCTCTCTAAGCCAAAGAACATCTCCTAGCCTGGCTGATCCTTTCTCCCAGACTGTTGCCCGTCCTTTAGTTTCTGAGAGACAAGAAATGATTGATGTTTTCCCATCAGTTATGTTATTCAACCTGATTTTCAGCCTAGCCTAGCCTGGCCTAGCTTTTTATTTTTAAAAATCCAGAATGGTTGTTATAAAATATGCATCCTCAACTACTCTTAAATGAAGGAATAGTAGAATGTTTGCAGACTTATGCAGACAGCATCTGGCAAGTTTAAATGCTGTGGCAAAGAAGCAGACACCACAAGTTAGGTTTGTGGGCAGAGGTTTTTACCATTATCCTATTTGTTTTTTTGGGTCTTTGGTCTTTTTCAGCAGCTGTCCTGACTAGTGTTACTAAAACATGGCTCTTTTAGATTTACTGTCTGTGCTACAGACCTAAAGATTTGGGGAGTCCTGGCAGAACTGAACATCAGTGCTGTGGATAAATAAAATTACGTGGTTGCACAGATTCAACTTTTGGCTATGTAGTTTCAAATCATAGCAGTGCCTTTCACTTACATTTGTTTGCCTTCCTCTTTGAAGCAAAGAAAACTATAAGCCACTGTAGATTTATAAGAATATATAAGGTTGTCAGAGTTGGTTACAGTCTGACTGCTATGGCTCCATAGTTTATTTTTTAATAGTCTATATCACTAACACCACACTTAATCTATGTTTTGGAGAATTGATGATTAATTTATAAACTCAATGCAGTTGTTTCTTCCTGGCATTGTATCTGTAGACAGGCTTAAATTTTGCATGCTGCTGTTAAGAAGTATTGTAATGAGTTTGAAACAAGGTCTTTCTTCTAGCCATAGACATAAATATATGATATTTTGTTTCTTTTACCCAGGCTGACTTTGGGAAACACTGAACATGAAGATGAAACAGAAAAATCTTCTTCAAGTGAAGATATAAAATGAACGAGACATGAAGACCTGACACGTGACTCAGTGACTTGATTCAAATTTAGTTAACAGGAATCCAACCTGTGTAAAAGAGACAAAAATCCACAGCTCTGCCATTCCATGTTCTTGCAGCATTACTACAACAACTGCGAAAACAGGGAATTACTATTATGAAATACCAAAAGACCAAGGTCAGTGGAGCTGAGGAATGGACTCTGCAGATATATGAAGTAGGGCTGCATATGGAATAGCTGGAACTCAGCCATGGCAGACCAGGCCCTACATCCCTGGTGCTGAGGCTGTTAATGAGTAAGATGGGCACACAGCCATCCACTCCTGCTCTGGTGCTCCATTCATGGTGTCACCAGTCTGATATAACAGAAAAGCAGGTGAGGGGTGGCTAAAATACTAATTTCTGCATAAACATGGAATCAAAACAGAGTATCTGATGATGGGTGGGCAGGACATGTGGTGGTCCTGGGTCCATTTGGGAACTCCTCATATCCCCACCAATACCAATCACAGCTGATGCTAGAAGTGAAATCCAAGTGACAGGGCATGAAACACACAGGTTAAGAGGTCTGGACAAGGCTTGTTACTTGTGTTTCAGCATGTTCATGTGCCAGTTCTTCCACAAAAGTACCGCATCTTATTTTTCTCACTTAGTTACCCTCCTGCAGATTAAAAGTGATTTCATTTGGTTATTTAGGTGGATTAGTAAACCAAAAGGCCAAAATCAAAATCTCAGTCTCTCTACCGAATTGTGGAAATAATGGGATTTAACGTCAAACTGCAACTGCCCCTCATTACAATTAGAAGGGTGTTTGAAGGGGGTCTACTCTCCATTTCCATTTGGAAAGGAGTGGATTAAATATTTTTTTCCATTTATAAGAGCCAAAATCTTTCTATACTTTAGGCTTCTGAATGAACAGAATGTCAACCCACAATTCTGAGGAAGTGTAATTAACAAACTGATTTGAAGGCAGCATTCTTAGCTTATATTCTGATTCATGTTACACAATGAAGCATTTACAACGGTCTATTCTTCTCTTACACAACAATTAGGTCATAATTTCAAACAAGATTTTTATTTCTACAAAATTGTTGGCAATTAGTTTGTCATCTGGATAGTAAAACCAGCTGTCCAGAATTATTGTCACCAGGAAAGTGAGGGTTTAAAAATCCCATGTACTTCCACACTTTAGAACGATACCACAAATATTCACCAGAAAGCCACTGTCTAAGAAAGAAACCAAGTGCCTTGTG
The DNA here is from genome assembly GCA_020086605.1 of Lanius collurio. NCBI lineage: Eukaryota > Metazoa > Chordata > Aves > Passeriformes > Laniidae > Lanius > Lanius collurio. Next base: position 34,466,671 of record JACBWW010000003.1, read on the forward strand.
GAACAAACTCCTTTTGCTAGCATGTTTTAAAAATTACTAGAATGGTTTTAGAAACCTGACCAGAGACAACATAACCATTCAAAATCCTGCCAGAGACCTACAAAAGGTTTGATCATCAGTCTATATTTGGTACAGATGAAAGAGTAATTAGACGCCTGTGGAAAATATTACTGTCCAAATTGTTAACTTTTTCTCTACATTTCAGGTGCAGTATTCTCCATCTCAGGAGAGAAGGAAATGCATTACATATTATTATGGAAGTATTAAATAGCTTCTGTCTCAGATGTCAATGTTAAAACACTGGAGTATCATGGAATATGGAGGAGTACATTGCATGGATTAGGAAGAATTTAAAATGTCAAGAATAAGGTCATAAAAGACCAATTCTTCACAGACAAACGTGGGAGAAAATATGTCAAAAAAAAGAAAAAAAAGAAAAGAAAGGAAAAAAGAAGAAGCATGAGATCAGTATCTTCTCTCATCACCCAGTGTCCCAGCTCAAGACTTGGACTGCTCAGCAGGAAGGAGGATAAACACCAAACCACATTTCCAAGCAAAACATGATTCAAGAACCAAATACAGTCTCCAGTCAAAGCTCTAGCTTCAGCTGCCATAGGTTTTTCTTGCTCCTATTCTTAGTGGAAAAAAAGGGCAAATATTAAGCAAAAAGGCCAGTAAGCTTTAAGGGTCTACTAGTTACAGGTTTGCACAGATTCCCATAACTTTCATTGAAACCAATGGGTAACCCAAGGTCTGGAATTTTTAATAGACAGTTTCTGTTCAGGTTTTGATGGAAATGTAGTCTTTGATTTCAAGGAATTCTACTGGAAGAAAGAAAATGAAAAAAAAAATCAGAAACTGAACTTCTCAATTGTCATTTAACATATGGCTGTTGCCTGTGACAAGCAAGAACAGTCAAAAGCAACAAGGGCACCTTCACTCCCAAGAAGGTACTAACATTGCCTCTGTTACCTTCTTAGCACACTCATCTCCTGATTTGGTTCTTCTGCAGGGAAATGCCCAAATTCACTCAGCAGAACCCTCAGATCTGCTGGTTCACACCAGCAGATCTGGAGCAATGGCGAGAGGAATCTGGTGGTATAAGAGCACATATTTGAGAAATTCTGGACAAAAAGCTGACAGAAGAGTGAATTTCAGCTAGGCTATAGAAGTATCAAAAAGAATGTCAATATTCACAAGAACTGACTTTCCCCCCCCGTAACTATTGTTTAAAGGGGATATTGCAACCTTCCTAATTTTATTTTGCTGAGCTTTCCTTGTCTTCTAGAGAACTAAGTATATAGTTTAGGGTTGTTTTTTGTTCCAATTCCCCTTTAAAAACTTTCTGTCTTAAAACAAAAGGGCTCCAGGAAGGCTCCTACTAGGTATAAATCTGTATGGTTTAAATTGAATTTCAAATTCTCATTTTATAAGAAGGTATCAGGAGCGGTCTGTGAGGATTTACCTGCTGTGTCATGGAGATATTACTGGGCTGACCCCCTGTGACCCCAGATTAGTGACAAATACCAAATGGCATGTAAGTAGACCTCTGATATCTATGAGACAGATGCTCCACTGAATTTTAAGTGAGTCACATATAAATAATGACTGCACAGATAGATTTAGGAGCTGGAACATGAATTTAATGTGAAGTTAATAATCCCTTCTGGAATTATAGCATTTCTTGAGGTAAAGGCAAATGTAATGGTTTTGTTTCTATTCAGTTGCTTGTCTTGGTACTGAGAACTGCACTTGTTTACTCTGGAGAGGTGTTTTGCTGTTTTTGGCTGGGATAGAGTTAATTTTCTTCACAGTAGCTTGTATGGGACTGTGTTTTGGATTTGAGCTGAAAACAGTGTTGGCAATTCAGGCATGTTTTAGTTATGGCTAAGCAGTACTTGCACAGAGTCAAGGCCTTTTCTGTGCCTCTCCCCATCCCACCCCCCCAGGAAGCAGCTGGGGGCATGCAAGGAGTGGGGAGGGGTCACAGCTGACCCCAACTGACCACAGGGACATTCCATACCATATATATGCTCAGCACATAAAGCTAGGGAATGAAGGAGGAAGTGGGGGATATTTGGAGTTGATGGTATTTTGTCTTCCCAAGTCACCATTATGTGTGACAGAGCCCTGCTTTCCTGGGGATGGCTGAACACCTGCCTGCCTGTGGGAAGGGGTGAAGTAAGTCCTTGTTCTGCTCTGCTTGCATGCACAGCTTTGGCTTTACCTATTAAACTGTCTTCATCTCAACCAATGAGTTTCCTCACTTTCACTCTTCCAGTTCTCTCCCCCATCCAAATGTGAGGGGAGCGAGTGAGGACTGTGTGGGGCTTAGTGACCGGCTGGACTGAAACCACAAGAGGAAGGAAAACAGGTATTCAGTCCACCCAGTGGATTTTTCTGAGGAGAGTTAAGGGCATCACTGGATTTGGTGGTGTGACCACATGCCTCAGAGGCATGAGCCCTGATTTATGTGCCAGCTCCCAGGACCTTCTGTATTTTGCATTAAGCAGCTATAGAGAGGCACAGTGTTTTTGCTCTGCAAACATCATCCTTGCCTTCTTCACTGAGAGCTGGCACATTTGCACTTCTCTTTTCTTCTGCTCCCACGGAACTCCTCTGACTCTCTGAGAGCATTAGCAGGAGGCAGCCTCCCACATAGCTCTGCATAGGGGTGAAAACAGACTTGGCTTAAAGTCACCTGTATCCTGTGCGAGCAATCACTAATCACTAAGCTTCTGCAGAGAGGGTGAATAGCAGGAGAGACACAGGACATGGGCACTTCCTGCCATGTTTCTCAGCATGGGCAGCCGCCAGTCCTGCACAGGAAAGGGATTCCAGCCATCAGTCGGGGGAAAGATGTGGTGCCCCAGCTCCTGGTAAGGGCAGGATTTTGTGCATACTTCTGGTGCCAGTATCTGGCTTCAGCAGCTCCTCACTGAGGCTTCCAGCTCTCTCCATGGAGAGCATGCATGACCAGCTGAAGCCCTGGATGTCCTGCTGGTGGCCACCCACAGTGACACTTAGCCTTGCTGAGCTTGAGTCCTTACAACATGCCTGGGTTATTCTGTAGTAGAGCCAAGAAATTAATTTGCCTTCCTAAACATGATTTGTTCCATTCTGGACAAGTCAGCAATTGTCCTCACTCCTTGCTTTGCATTATATTCTCCTAGATTTATTATCCTACATTTTCAAATCAATTTATGTTTTGTCTTTTTCTTTCTAACTACTTTTCACCTTCTCTGCATTATATCATCCGTCACTGCAGTCTCAGCTACTAGGCTGAAGGCGATATCTAAATCTCACTTCACTTCCATGTCAAATTTGACACAACTTGGCAATGAAGAAAATGAAGCAGACTGGGGCTTCTTTTGAAAATGATTCAACTCCCACTTTAGAAAACAATGCACCTGAGTATAAGACTGGAAATAGCACAGTGTCAAAGGCCAGCCCTTCAGGAAGCAGTAGAGAGCAAAACATTTCAAAGTGAGGGTGAGAAACAAAGCCCAAACCACAAATACCTCTTCCCAGCAAAAACACTTTCAGCGCTGGGGAAGTGATGGGAAGGGCAGATTGCTAATAACATATTTGTGCCTATATCTGACTTCCACATTAGCTGGTAACATCATGTGGCTTCCATGAGAGCTGGCATATTTGTGTTTTCCTTTAGATCAATCCAAATGTTTTGTTTTTCTTCTGCTGTTCTTTTAATATCATTGGCAGGAACAAACAGCCACTTAGAAATCAGAAATTGCACTATAGAATATTAGTGAAAAACAACAACAACAAAAAAATCCCTGGTATCAGAACACGAAAGTTTATTTATACTCACACAAACTGAAATGCTGATAGTTATGAAGATGGATGATTTGAGCAGTCAAATGTAAGAGCTTTACTTTCATATCTGTGGCAGAGAATGAGAGTATGGGGCATTTTATACTGCAAACACATTTGCTTGAAGTCACTTAGGCAACAGGTTCAGTGATACACCATTTGAATTTTGCTGTCATAACAAAGCTGGGCAACAAATATGTCTATCCATATTTGTAAATCTAGCCACATGTGTATGTGTATATAGCCATATATGTATGTGTATATATATGCATACATGTATTACAGAGAAGTTCACACAGTTAATAGGCTGTGGAGGGAATTCAGGACACGTACCCCAGAGATTTCCATCTTTGCTGTGTCCTTTCTGGCACATGAAGGTGCATCCCAGCTGTGCAGAGGTAAAGGGGCAGAGCAAGAGTTTCAGGAGCCAGAAGAGGGATGGCAACCAGCCACCACCTTGATTTACACCATCATCTCCTGAGGCTCATACTGAGCTATGTGCTGCTGTCCACCATGCTGTGGCCAAGCATCCATCCATACCATGAAGCTGGTGGGATAGGGTAGCCAAGAGACTGTGGGACCTCTCACCAGACCCTTGTCCCATCACATGCCTGGGGACAATACTCAGCAGATGCTAGGAGGCCATGTAGGAGTACTGGGCCCTCCACATAGTGACCCTATCCCAGTTTCCTAAAGACTCTCTTTGCAGTTGCAGCCTTATAACCCTCACACCTCTTCCTTATTTTTTTTTCCAACCTGGGAGATCACTGTTTTCCCCTGGATTTTCCCATTTTCTTCTAGCTCTTTGCCTGCAAAAGAGAGCTGGACACTTTTGGTAGAGCCAGTCCCTGGCTAAACAGAGAATGGCAAAATTGGCAGCTGTGCAGCCTTGCCATTGAAAAAGAACAGGAAGATTAGGACTGGACTGTGCCTCTCCCTTGGCATATGACACAAAGAAACCTGTCTCTTGATATCCATCCTCTACTCATGTTGCAGGACAGAATTCAACACTGAGGGAAGCAGAAAATGGAAGGAAAAGGCAAAAAAGAATTTCTAACAGTATTTTATTGGCTTGCATTGCAAGCATTTTTTAGACAAAGGTACCACTCACTGAGCATGCATTCCAGTCATGAAAAACATAAGTAATAATAATTACTATTTTTAATTTCACTTTCTTGGCACCACCTCAAAGCTACATGTATGTTATTCTTAGAATAAAAATCATTACAGCTGAACATTTTTATCAGTGAGCATCTAAGAAATGGAAACTTCAAGCAGTGCTGACATGTTTCAAAAAGTGGACCCCAAGTTTATGAGCTGCCTACATGAACTCCTTCACTCTATAGGACTCCTTGCCTTTTTACAAGATTTTGATTTAAAAAGGATATTCATATGATGCTCCTTAAAAAATAATTATTTTTCTGATTATTGTGATGCTCAGAAAGAAAGACACTGACTTCAGGGGATATTTAAGTGCTTACTTCATTGGACTAATTTTGAGCATCATTGGTGCTGTGTTGAAAACATACAAACATAATTCAACTCTGAGCATGCAACTTCCATGGTGGTGCCAAGTACATAGAAGCAGGTCCTTAACTGGTATTGGTTTTGCTTCTATTTGTTAAGTCTCACTAGAGCAGAAATTGAGTTTGTGTGATAACCAGCTGGCAGTCAAGGCTCTCACTGATGGGCAGAGAAGCAAAACCAGATCTTTGCCAGACCAAGTGTGTATACCAAAGCATCTGCTATAAAATGGTGTTCACTGCCACTCTTCCAGTTTAAAGGGCAGCCCTGCTCCAAGCTTGGAAAAGTTAAATACCAGTCCTGAATTCCCAGATGATCAGGCCTGTAGAACATCAGAGTATGGGAAACTTCTTGTAGCCTTGAGTGTGATGTCTGACTGGTGGACTCAAGCATTCAGCATAAGGATTGGTTTGGATGGCAGAGGCACCATGGCACCTGAAGTTCAGGCATTTGCTTCTGTGAGTCACTTAGACACACAATTCCAGGACACCAAGGTTTTATTCTGCACTGACCATCTCTAGCTGCTGTTGCTAAGAAAAGCCACTGCTGCTCATCTAACTGAGCCTTCTGTAAACTAGATGCAAGTGTTCTTTGACCTATTTAACATCTCAGCTGGGTACAAGAAGGTGAACAACTTCTCTGTCTTGGGACAGCAAAGAGATGAGAGCTATCTCCTCATTCTCAACCCAGAGGGCAGAAATATCACAGACTTGCATACCAGGCAATTGTTTAATACGTTCACAAATCAATTTTATTAATTTAAAACAAAATTAATGAAGAAAAATTCTGTACACGATTGTGGACACAACACACTTTTTGTACAATAAGGCCCAGATAAACTTTGTTATTTTTTTCAGTCAGCAAGTGACTAAAAATTGAAAAGAGCCTAAGAAAAATAAAAAAAAAGACAACCAATTTCCCCCCCCATCACTGTCTACTTTGTTTGAGGAAAAAAAGGCTAATTACAGTCTCAATTCTAAAAACTACCTACAATGTGCTTCATGACGTATGTGAGTACTGCATGAGTGGCAGCACTCATACTGGGCAAAGCAAAGCACATGTGCAAGTCTTGGTAAGATCAAAACTCTCTGTTGGTACTAAAGCAATCCACAAACACTTTATTCTAGCAGCAATATGATTTCTCCAATAGAGAAGGGTGTTGATTTGTAGCTACATTGGTGCTCTGTAGCTTTGCAGGTAGCTGTTTCAAGGCTGGTGATTTTTTAAAAAAAGAAAAGAAGAAAAGCCGGAAAATTAACCAACAAAGGTGAGGCTTCTTTTTAGTAAGATATTTAACTGGGCAAAGGCAATTGGTACAATCCAAGCCAAAAAGTCAGACTAACAGTTTATTTAACCAAGTAGCTCACAGACTTCAAGATCAGAAAAGTCACAAGTCACAGAAAGACACAGTCTAGTTTTGTCCTTTAAGTGAGTACAGACAAAAGCAAATTTTAACTCCTTGGTGATAACCATTTCAGCATTTCCATTGCCGGCAATGGATGTTATATCTTAGGAAAATCTGACTCCTGGTGGAAGAGGATTAAAAAACTTAAATGTATATGAGAATTCTTGTTTAATTTCTCCAAAATATTCTCATTTCTAATGTCTAAAAATATTAGTGATGATAGTTTCCTTCATTTTTGGATGACACAAAAGCTATTCAATACCAAGGTTCCTGTTCAAGTTACATCTTAAAATATATTTGTGTTCTTTCTCTATTTCTTTATGGAATGACTCTCCTAATTAATTTTTTCATACTCTAAGAAAGGGTTAATATGTTAACTTTAAAAGAGGAAAACTTTAAAAGATAATAAAGTCCTCCTCTTCACTTGTATTTTATCTGTATTTGACTGGGGGGGCATAAGAAATCAATCTTTTCATGATCAGGGGGTGAGAGAAGAAAATGGCAGAGAAACAGCTGAGAACAAAACCCAATTCCTATTGACACTTGACATCCATGCTTTTGGTCTTGACAAATTTATCTAAAAAAAAATCCATTATCTACATATTTATATCCAACACATTGATAAGGCACTGCACAAATTTGTGCACACATGGCCTCATTCTTCACCACAAGGCATTACTATCTTTCAATAGCATTTACCTTAACAATATGTAAAAGAATCATTCATTATTACAAATTTACACAAAAAATTCTTCCTGTACATGATTGTCTCAGTGATGTACCTATTAGTTTAAATTAGACATATTTTAAACTACTCTGTAATGTGCTAAAATCAAAAGTAGTTGCTGTACCATAAGGCAAAGGCTTATAATAGCCTTTAATCCTATTATACATATCCTCAGTTATATGATGTCAAAATATAGTCTGTTCATAAATAAGTAAAGATGTACAGAGTACCCTGGGTATGAGAAACCAAAAAGTAAACCTTCTTTATAAGAAAATTACTCCACTGGTATTTTGTAAAATCTCAGTCTTCATTGTGCAATCAAGTTTGCTGTGTTGAAGAAACGGCGTGTGTCACATTGAAGAGGCTAAAAACTAAAAAGCATTTGCAGGTCCTTTTTCTTTTCTTCACAGGTATGAACCTCTTATTTATTTTCCTTTTTCTTTTTTTTTTTTTTTTTTTTCTTTTCATTTTCTTTTTCCTTCTCTATTTCTTTTTGGTAGCAAATATGGTAAAGATGAGTTGTTCAAACACTCGCATGGCTTATTTTCGTTGGACTCGCAGTACCGGAGCCAACAGCTGTTCTGAAGAAAAAGACATGCTCCTCCGTTTACTGAAAGGGCAAGGGTTAAGACCAATTGCAGCTGTACGTCAACATGTTGAAATCATAAAGTTCTGTAGTCCGATGCTGACACAAGACACAGGCATCTCATCCACGGGCAGAAGGAGGCTCTGAGGTTTGAAAGTGCTGCTAAGCTGCTACAAGTACTCCAGTTCCAAGGCATGGTGAAGGGCCATAAGGTCAGAGTGGCTCGAGATCCTCCAAAATGGCATAGCATGCTGTGAACAGCACAGACAACATGTAAAAATAACCCCAAGCATTCTGGTATTTAGACCCACCCTTTGTCTCTCACAGGGATGAGAGAACACTTGGGAGAGAGAAAAAGAGCTCTGAAAACCTTGAGTCCTTCATGTTTATGTCTGGTTTCTCTGACCCACCCCCTAAGCATAAATTCTCAATAAGAGCAAATCTATTTACAACAGGAACTACAGCAAACACATCAGGAGATCATAAGGAGGGGAGGGACTTCTAATCTCTTTATATGAAAAACAGATTTCAGAACTTGCAGAAGAAAATACTACTTCTGGAAAAAAATAAGACAAATAACATACACATGAAGCATGTGGGTGGTTTGAGGAAGGGAAAAGAAAGAAAGTAAAGAAAGTGAAAGTGTTGTTTACTATCAAAATGTATTCGCTCCTTGTAAAACTACTCCTGGCAGATGAGTTAAAACCAGAAATGGTGATTCAGAATAACTCATGTGTTGCTCACATTACTTTGAAAAGAATTTTATCCCAGTGACTTGTGTAACATTGGTCATTGCTAATACTGATCTTAAAACATCTTTTCCATATGGGTCATTAAAATGAATTCGTATTTTTTTCCTATTAGTTGTAATAAAATCTGTCTGGAGCACAAATACTTTTGCAAAGAACCTGAATAAACCAAAAACACAAATCCTAGGAAAAAGCACAGATTACCTTATTCATGAAGGGTAAAAATCTGATTAAGAACTATCTTTATACTTGAAACAGGGGATTATAATGTCGACAAAAACTTTTGTATAAATTAAAAAAAAAAAAAAAAGATAGCCATTAGCTTTTGTCAGGAAATTATTCTATAAATCCCATGGGAAAATAGCTTCAATTCAACAGTATTCTGGAGGCTTATATGACTCTGTTCACCTTTTCATTGCATCAGTTTGTGTCCTGGCATCTTTAGGAGGGAAACCACAAGCAATTTATTATCACATTAGCTTCTAAGTTCCCCAAGTATTTTATCTATGACTTCTCAAAGAGGTTTTCATTATCCTACTTCAGGAGCTCCTGAGTAAATTCCTAATTCCAGTGAAATCAGTGGCAAAACTCCATCTCCTCTGTCACTTTTATTCTGATGTCCTTTTTTCATTCTGGTCTTCTCAAATTTTAAGTTAGAGAAAAGTTTTGAAAACAATGTTAAACTCACTGTTTCCAGCTGCATGTTTACCATAATTTTTATACCTGTCTCAGAAAGCACCTTAACACAGAGCCTATCACATCTTCTTTGATATGACACTCCTGGTCTGAATGAAGATGCATTATGGATGCATCAACACATGCCTACATTCAGAGTATGCCTAGATTCTAGAGCAAAGGAATTTCTCCAGGAAGAAAACAAAATGAATCCCAAGAAAACACCATTGTAACAATTTCTGTTCAGCTTTGCTTTGCTCTAGTGTTACAAAGCCCTGAGAAACAGCCGACTGAATCTCAGCTTGAAGATAAATTCATGAGCGTTGGCTGACAATGGAGAGAACAAAACAAACAAAATTCAGAGACAATTGAGGTGTTTTTGGAAAAAAAATGCTCATGATATTTCAAAAACACTTTTATAGATAGATCCTTTGCTTAAAGAGGAAATGTTAAACACTACCCCATTTTTCCTGCATCTTCAATCTGGACGTACTGTGTAGTCTATACTCCACCAGCAATAGAAAGCAGATGTAGTTAGCTCACTCAGTTACAACTCCACGTCCCAGTGTCTTCCTTGTTACATTCTACAGGCAGCTTACCCTCTGTGCTCTGTCAGGCCAGACACTGCTGCTTTCCAACTCACAGATTTCCTAAAGATGAACTTCTTGCACCATGTCCAGGAAATGAACCAGCAAGAGCAACATGAAATAAAAATTACTAGTCATACCATTCTCTGGACTTGCAAAAGCTTCTGTGCACCTATCTCTAACTTAGGCTTCAAGATCTTTCTGGCAGAATTTGTAACATCTGACGGGGGTACAACATCAAGGACAAAGGGACACAGGTTTGTGCTTGCAGCAGGTCCATGCTGTGTTTGCCAGATGACTGCACAGGTCAGCGATGCTCAGCAGTGCTGCCTCCTTTTCTTGTGAGGTTGCAGCTTCCCTCTACTCTCTCAAACCCCTGCCAGGCACGACACAGCTGCTCTCCCTGACAGCCAGCCATAGCTCCCTGCTCCTCCTCTCAGTCAGCTTGGCAGCAGCTCTGCCTTAGCCACTGGGTCAGGGAGGTGTAAATAGCACACCTCTTATATGGCGTGGCGAAGAGTTTGGTGGACACTTGCCTCTGCAAAGTGTCTCTGCAGAAGCTGAGAGTCAATGACATGGATGCCCTCCAAGGTCATGCAGCAAACCAATGAATAGGGAGAACTATAGGAATAAATTCTTGGCTTCCAGTTCCCACCTCATGCAGCCCCAGCTTTATACTGCTTCCCTAGTAACAACCTCAGCATCACAGAGCGTATACACACCAGGCAGATAGAGCAGTTAAAGACTGAATGATTTAACAAAAGGTTTAGCTTCTGATAAATCAAATTACTCTTGCTAGATGCCCATGTACAATATGAAGTTTTGGATTATCCTGTTTATGGGTCAGCTGTTGATGGTCAGATTTTAAACCAAAACTGTAAGCAGTCATTATTTTGACTGTATCTTTCTATTTCAAATTCATTTAAGTGCCCTCTGCTTTATTTATGTCTGTCTGTGAAAGGAGTTTACCCATATTTACTCCATGTAGTTACAGGAGTGAAGTGTGGAATGACACTAGAGAGTCTCATGAAAAAAAAAGGAGGTTGTGTACATCTCAGAATCATAATTTTTTTCAGTTGTCCTGCATGTAGGTCAAAAGCATAGCTGCACACTCCCAAGAAATACAGCACGCCAGGAACGTGGTGGCTGCATGGGGCTGGAATCTGCACTGATGTCCTGGGCATGGCTGAATGTGGCCAGTTCAGGTTTCTATCAGTCTGATCCTACAGTACAGCCTTCAGAGCTGTGAGGAGGGGAAACAAACCTGATACAGATCTATATATATCTATATGTTGTGTGTATATATAAAATCTCACACACATATCCATATATATGCATATGTTTTCTTGAGGCATGTACACCAATTTTCACCCTAAGATAATAAATGATTGTATGAAACTAAAACTTTTAAAGTAACACAATTATTGTACATAATCTTATATATTATTCCTGTATTAACATACACTGTTTTTTCACATCTATTTAGGCATGTCAAAAGTGGCAACACACCCATGAGATGGAAGTACATTTTCTCTCTCTTTTAGTACATATATACACCAAGAGATCCTTGGTATATATATGTATTAAATATTGCCTTCAAAAAGCCATCCCTACCAACACTTAGCACACATATCATGCAGAATACTTCTATTCTGAGCAAAGCAAGCAATGCTAATCTCGCATTTGTTGCTGTGGGAGATTGGATGACAAATGCTAACCACTAATAAATAGGTGGTGAAACTGGATGCATTAGTATCTAATGAAACTCAAAGTGTACCATTTCAACAACTTCTAAGTAAATATGGAGATTCTGTCTTTTAAAAATAATGATGTTTTTGGTAGATAATACTTATTAATAAAACATCTATGAATTTTTAAATTATTTGACTTTTATGACATTTTGAAATTAAATATAGTGGCAAAAGTTTGAATTTGGATTTGATGTAGAAAGCATAAAAAAAATAAACTACAAATTTATTAAGCCTAATAATTAGAGTTAATTAATTAGAGTTAATAATTAAGCTATTTTATTTCTTAAATAGAAGTTATTTTATTTTCAGCATGTACCTACTAAAAATACAAAACTTCAGCTATTTTACTCTACAAAATAGTGTTTCTATTAATACACATGCAAAACCAATTCATTTTTTGATAGCAACACCAAAAAGTACAGACTACCCTCTATCCTCCTTCCCTTAAATGAATACATATTTATATAAAAAACTTACTCCTGAGATTTCTGATGGATTTGAATAGAAAACTCATCAGTTTTTGTCATCTTTCACAGTATTTTTGTTGAATTCCTGCCAGATTTGCTAAGCAGCCGTCGTTACTTCCTACCCCAAAGCTGATCAGCACAGTGTGACTGTGAGCTTAAAAGCAGTGGCATATTGGATACCCATTTATATTCTATTTATTGCTCCACAAAGATTTATGATTTTTCCTCATGATTTCCCTCCAAGGCAGCATGACCATTTTGGAGACAAAGGGAGAAGCCCATTTGCCCAGGCTCTCCCAAATCACCTGATGTAAAATCCAGCTCCTCAGTGCAGAGAGCCTTTGTCTCTTCTCACAAATTAGAAATCCTTTGGAGAATTCTCCTAAGCAGAAAAATTCAGGAGTTGGGGTTTTTCTGTCTTATTTCCCGAATATGTCCCCAAAAACAAAGGCAAAAGATGAGCTCAAACCAAACCAAACCAAACCAAAAGACAACCTCCAAACCCAAAACACGAAACAAAGCAAAGCAAAATAAAATGCTGAGACAATGGAGTCTCTGGCAGAAACCTGCACAAACTTATACTGAGAATAGCTGTGTCACTGCAGTGGCACTCAGAGGCGGTGGCTCTGACCCACATGGCACTGGCACTGGTACCAGCAGCTCCTGAGCACCCTTTGGGCTCCCACACTGGTTGATCTCTGCCCTCCTCTCCTGGGGAAGCTGATATGAAGGTAGCAACCTTTCGTGAGCCCTGGTGTTACAGCCAAGCTGGCTGGTTGCTGCACTGATACAGAAGGGTCCGATTATTTCTCAATCCACAATGCAAACATCCTGAGAATTTTAATTGTCTCACCAAAAATTTTGCTGGAAGTGACAGCTAAACAAAGGTGTCAATATCACAGTTTGACTGAAGCTACCAGAAATGTGACAATGTGCAGTTACTTCAGTGTATTATGTTTACTCACATCAACCAAAAGAGGCATTTTACAAACAAATTGTTTATCCTAAAAATGTTTCTCAGTAAAGCAGTGATCTTTTAAATTATATTAAAAATTTTTATTATTGAATTTTTATACTAATGGCAATAATAAAAGGATTTTAAATGCGTCTTTTATTTTTCATATTGCTGTATTGACTCAAGATTTTCCATGAATTAAGGACATACATGAAAACCTTGTTTAATGATGAAGCAATTTATAAATGATTGGTAAATTATTTTCAATAATAAACCTTAACTTTATTATCCCCTAAGCTGGAAGCTTAACTATTTTTTATTCAAATATAGAAAAAAAATGTAGAATTAAAAAATCCCTTGAATTAAATAGGCTTGAACTCATATGCACGCTTGAAAAGCCTCATTACTGTTTACATGTAATCAATGAAGTGCTAGCTAAAGAGGGGTGTACTGTTTATGCTCTAAGTAGTGTAAAGAAACACACATATACTAATGGCTTCACCACAGGCCAAAATGCTACAGAAAAGTGCTGTGAAAAGGAGTAACAGAAGACTGTCCCTTCTCTGAGAATACCATAAAACCTGACATGCTGATGGGAAGGAAGGTGAGAAGGAACCAGCTACCAAGTTTCAGGGGATAATGGATTGGTATGTTGCAGGACAGTTACGCCACTTTGAATTTATATGCTTTGGGTACCTTAGTGGAGGTAAAGCTTCTGTTTTGTTTGTGTGCTCTCCAGAGAACGCCCAGGCTTTTACTGTTTTTTAATATAGCAATAGGACTTATTCCTTAGACAGGGAATGCGTCTTTTACATGGAGCACATGCCTTTAACATGAATGCACTAGGGTGCATTCCTGTGCTCGCTCCTCCTAGTAACCCTAAAAAAACCTTGAAAAGCAGATAACCAGTAAGACATCATCAGAGTTGGAAGGAGCTCCTCATACTGCAAGGGACTGTGTGGTTTCTGTTCTTGCAGGATGTGAAGGACAAAACTAAAGAGGCGAATCCTGCTTTCACAGTGTGAAGTGTTGATTTTTTATTTGATGGAGTAAGAAGCAGGACAAGAATCACAGAAGCATTTTTTAAATCAGATTGATAGTTTATGCGAAAGGCAGGACTGCTGATCTACTTATTGACTTCTCTGGCATTGCTGCAGCAGATAATTTAATCCAGAGCATCTAACATGCTTTCAACCTGAAAATTCCTTCCACCAAGAAAGAATACACAGAAGTAATTGCACAAAGGAACTTTCTATACTGCTACTCCTCTTAGTGACTGGAAAGGCTTTTTCTTATGCTTTTCTGAATCATGTTTCCTGTTGAAAAAAGCATTGAAATAGATAATGTTACCAAAAGGACTACTCCTGCCATTATCATATACAACACTATTTCACCGAGCAACAGAAAAGGAACAAAGAGAAGGAATTTTTTCCCCCTCCGATCTTAAATACAGCTTTTAAAACGTAATCATTTGCAGCGGGAAAACATTTCTCTGCAGAGATGAAAGGCATTTCTGAAGGAGAAAGGAGCAAACTGTTCCCAGTTTCAGTCTGCCAAAGGGATATATGAAACTGAGACTTTGCGAAGTGCTGGGACGAGCCGGGAACCTACCCGCAAGGCTTCAGGGGCACAAAACCCAGATTTCATGAAGTAAAACCAGTCAATGGTTGTTAAAACACCATGTGGACTAATTAGTTTCACTTCTCCAATTTAGAAAGTCACAGTGGAAAGAGATAGAAGTATCACAGAGAGTTTTGTGGTAAAAAAGCAGCTGTGTAAAAGCAATTTATCTGTGAAAGGAAGCAAGAACAGAAACACTCATTTTCCTGCTCTTTCTCCTGTTATTCAGATAGCCAATGTTATGCTTCATTCCTTCAAGAAAAGAGTGTGTATCTGCAGAATATCTTGGGTAGAATAGCAAGGCCAGAAATAATGCCTATTATTTGTGAGTGGGAAGTGTTACTTTTTATGCAGCTTAATTCACATTGAAAAGAAAATTTGAATTTTTCCCTTCTTCTCAGTGGAAAGCAAAAAAATAATAGACAGTCAAAGAGTATCCTCTGCTCAGTTATCTGAGGTTATGAATGCAGGCCAAACCACGGGTTGTTGCCTGAATGCAGAATCCAAATTACGGACANACTCACCTCGAATGAATGAGGGTGAGTGCTTTCAGTGCAAGTGTTAACCAAGAATCTGTCAAAGCTTCGATTTCTGCTCTTAGTTGTAACCAAGCCTCTCTTTTTGCTGGACCAAGGAGACCTGTGGAGTAGACAAGGGCATGTCTGCACTGGCATTAAGTAGCGCTCTGTCATTTTCCTTGGCTTTCACTAACTCAGACAATTTTCCACACACTGCAAACTAAACAGATCCCTAAGTGCTACTATGATAAAAAAAGGAGTAGAAATCAGCTCTCCCCACAAACGACCTCTAATCTGTGTTTGTTAGATAACTCCAGAGTCACTTGCCTCCGACATTGTTTTTGTAGGTGTTGTATATTTCTTTTACTCGTCTGTAGCGGAAGGCCAGTTTCCGCATCCAGTCCACTCCTCCGCGCACGCCGGTCGCCAGGCACAGGTTGGCACTGGTGGCAGCCGCGGGAAAGCCGTCTGTTCCAAAATTATATGTGCTAGGCAGACAAAAAAAACCCCACAGATTAACAAAAGGCAACAGGCTACATAGAACCAGCAGCTACTCACTTGGCTGGGCTGCACAGAAGATAGATAAAAGACAGTAGGCTACTCTGAGCATTCCAGCAGCCCATCACTTGCCCAGGAGGGAACTGGCAAAGCAACTTTTTATCTTAAGGAGTTCTCTTGTACCTTAAATCTTGACCGTTGTCGTCTGAAGACACGTCGTCAATGTGAACCTGGTCGCATTCCTAAGGTGACAGAAAGATTTCACAGTTTTTTTGGTTTTGCAAATCTTGAAAGCAAAGCTATAAAAAAATCTATGAACCATCTAGTCATCAGGGAAATTTTTAATTGTGGAAATCAGTAGATGGCAGTCTTGTTAAAACAACTATTTTACCTATTCCCTGTGCTCATTTCTTAGAATAAATGCACACCATCATTAGCCACTACTGTTAAATAGCTTTCCAAAAACACATTTTTGTGTTTAGAAAGGAAAGTGGTTAAAAACAATTAGCATATGTGTTCCATAAACGTTCTTGTAGCCTTTCAGGTACCTTAAAACATCATGCTGCTCAAAGCTGATTCAGTCAGTGCATAAGTGTAACTGAAACCAGACATTTTGGTAAATGTAACATATTAGAAAAATTAAACCTGATGCTAACCGCCAATGAAATTATGACCTCTGATTGCTGTTGAGCCACACACCAACACAGCCTGAGGCCAGTGTTTCAGAGGAGCGCAGATGAAAAATCTGTTCCTAGTTTGCCATTCATTTGAGAGTTGTGAGTTTCCTTCTCTCTCTTTGGTCTTAGTGCATGAAAGCAGCATGCCAAGATGAAGAAAATCTGAACAGAAATAACCAAATCAAACCATCTTTCTTCAGCAGCTTGTCTGCAAACTGATGTAATGCATTAAAAATTAGCTTTGTCCATCACTAAATTAAAAATCACAATGCGTGTTGTTTATCCACAAAACCCCCCCATTAAAACATTACTATTAACATTTTAACTGTTGGCAGGAAAACAAATAAACCTCTGACACTCTAGATCAATATCAATTCGATGCTTGTAACAATAATGGATTTTAATTATTTTACTAATTTCCTCTTCTCTCTCCTAATGTGAAGTCCTATAACAAATATAATCTATTTTAAAGATGAAAATGTTGCAATCCTTTATTTTTGTGTTGCTTTCCTCTGAACAAATTTTTCTCTCTCCATGGATTTGTGAGGAAAGGAGGGAAGATAGAAGTGGAAAGAAACTCAAACCAGCTGTTCCTTAACAGAATTAAAATCATGACCCTCAACCCTTTTTCTAAAACATCTATTTTCCAGCCAACCCTCTCCCAGCAAGCAGCAAGCTCCAAGGAGGAAAAGACTTTGACCCTGTAACCCTCTCCTCCTCTCCTGAGGTCAACAACCTCAGATAAGAAAAAAGCTGAAGAAGCCTATGCGGCCTCACATGGTGGCTGGGGATTCTAGATTTTTAAAAACATTAGTTTACAAAAAATGCCTCAGAAACTTGAAATGTTTTGAAGAACAAGGTGTGGTCTTTTGCACTTGTACAACATATTCTTATTGTAATGCTTACTCTTCTATATCTTATGCTTAGACAACTTGTGCTAGAGACAAAGGTAGGAGTGACAACCAGCACAGGAAAGACAATGCTACATTTGCTCATATTTAACCACCACACAGTGAATTTCCTCCTCAAGCAGACAAAATGCCTTAGATGTACAGATACAGCAGAAACTGCAAGTGTGAGCATATGTTGCCAGGCTTTGAAAATCAACTTGGCTGAAAAAAGAGCCAGAAACTTCTTCAGCAAGTCATCAAATTCACATAATTTGTTACTGTTTTTCTGTTTAAAGCTGAAAGCAAATGACCATCCAAATGCATACCACATTAACAACTCAAATATCAGCTGAGTGTAAGCTAAAAAGACACCCTCCTGAATTCATTAGCTTTCCACTTTTGTTACTTTTCCAGTGCTCAGTGATTTCTCCTTCCCCAGCTTAGAAACTATGAATGACAACTGCAACAAGCTGCTGGAGAAGAGGACCCAAAATAGAAATATGTGAAAAAGAAATGATTCTTTTAGTAACCACAAAACCAAAGGAAGGAGTAGAAACTCATCTTCTCTGAGCAGATGAAAGAAGAAATAATGGAAAAAATTTCCAAAATTCTACTCTCTCAGGGAAAAGATTGAGGCAGAAAGAATGAGACTACTACCTCTTAGAGAGAACCTGGGGACTTGGAATTTTAATTCACAGTGCAAGATCTTGGGACAATCACAACCCTTGGGATATGACAGAAATTCTCTCCTGTCTAACCACCTGCTTGGTAGGTAGAAAGTGAGAATTGCAGTGATACATTAGAAATAGAAATTGTTGCATCAAAAGAAAGAGGTATTTTGGAGGGAAAAAACCCAGAAAATAAATCAGAGACTAAAGATTGGTGGGGCAAAGGTACAGACACAGAGTCAAGAAAGGAAGAAAAACGAAGAAAATGTCATAAGCACCACAAGTTTTGGACAAAATACAGAATATAGTAAGAGAGAGATAGTGTCCTCTTTTGTCAGGCATAAAAGAAGGAAAAATTCAGGAGGGGAACAAAGCACATGAGATACATGTTATAATTTGGAAAGGATTAGAGCCCAATGTGATTGACACTACGTTAGAGCTGAAGGGAGGTCACAAACAGTGCACGACTGTTTTGTTCCTTTTGAGTGGCAGGGCACATCTTTGAGGCTAAATGTGAGCTTTGAGTGTCAGGTATTTTTTCACGCTGTCTAGCTGACTTGAACTTTGGGCTAATGAGTGATGGCTGCATTTTTTAGCCCCTGAACATGGTACAGAAAAACACTCATTTAGCAATTGCTGTTTTAGCCGGGAAGTTATTTAGGAGCAATTCTTCAAAGAAGCCAGTTACCTGCCCATCGTTAATTGATCTGATTAATGGATCCTTCCATCAGAACCCCTTGTATTTGTTTTCACCTGCTTAGTTTGTGTGTATCATTCTGTCTGTGAGATACTTGAGATAGTGCTCAGTCCTCTGATTAGGTATAAGCAAGCACACACAGATCAACAATTTAAAACAGCCATTAGCTCAATATGCACCATAATCAGGGGATCAGTAAAACACTGCCCAAAAAATAAAGTATGCCCTTCCAACAAGAACACATAGACTCTAAAATGTGGTATATAGACATCTAGTTGCTAAAATCCTCAAGTAATTCTCAGAAAGGCTTCTGTGAGGGAAGCTGGCTTACTAATGGCCAAATGGCCATCCAGAAAATAAAGTTTGTTTGCAGGCTTACGATTTCAAACTTTCACAAATGTATTTGACACTTTTGTGAAATTTTCATAGGAAATACAGTACTAGAATTCTTCCCCTAATTTCTCTGGCAAAGTGATATCTGAAACTAATGCTGAAAGTCCCTGTAGAAACACTGTTATTTATGCAGATGTATTTTATTATGAAAGAATCAGTTTAGCAGTCAAGTCCAAAGCAGAAAATTAAAATTGTGGGATTCTCTTTTAAAATAGGCTGAATTGGCAAGTAAGGAGCAAAATATCCTGTGGCTTACATATAAAGCTTATGCAGCTAGCTGTGTTTTGCCCCTAAAGGGGTTGACCTTGCAACATCAGTGTATCCAGTTAGAAAACTTCAGGAGAAACTACAAGTGATAACATGTTTGTACTAAAGATTTGAATTTCAGTCAGTCAGGCTGAGATGCAGCTCTGCACTTTCAGATCAATCCCTGGAAAGCAAAATGCACTTGGTATAATTAAGAGATAATATTTTCAGGAAAAATGGGAGTGTCAGCATGTGTAACTTGGCAAATCTATGGATAGTAGCTTAAGAAGTTACTGCCCATGTTGTCCTTTTTTGCTCTTTCATGCAGCTAGCTTGCATGGATCCGTGTGTTTGTATCCCTCAGACTTCTCTGTGCCACAAATGGTAGATTAGCTTGAATCTCCTGCAGCAGCCCAATTAAACCAACAGATGTTGCATGGAATAACTGAGACTTGTTTCTCCATTCCCTTCCATCAGCTCTGTTTTGGGGCTTGAAGCAGCAGCAGATATGTGCTTGCAGGAGCAACTTAAAGCTGCTGCAATCATTAGCTAAGTGAATGTCTCCAGTGAAATGCAGCAAACCAAAGATAAACAGCAATCAAAAATGAATGAATAGGTGAGTCTAGCCTAAGATTTGTACATGGAAAGCTTATGTCTTCTCCCTCCTCCATTCCCAAAGCGTTTGTTAACTTCTTCCTGTTAAGTTTTCTTTTTTCTCTTTTCTGTTTTTGTATGATGAGCCAAACACTCCCAGAGATGCTCTGCAGTCATCATTCACAGCTCTTAAAATGCCTGGACCTATGTAGTCCTCTGGAATCATTCCTTTAAACTAACTTAGGATCTTTATAAAGATTCATATGCAAAGCATTAACTTATGGCAGAAATGTTCTGCAAATATTTATATTACTTTGCTCCCTCACTACCACCCGTCAAGTTGTGTACTTCTGCCATAATGATGTAAAATATGCTTGACTATTCAATTTACTGTAGGAATATTAATAACAATAATAACAAAAAAAAGATACTAAGGCTATTATGAGAGTTCTCTTATCTGTGCCAATACTACATGCCAAATGGAGTGACGCAACAGCTAGCATGCTGATCCTCTACATTTCTGTGTTACAAAACTAACAAAAATAAAACTAATAATTCTGCTGTCTTTGAATAAACACTGACATAAGGTAACTCTGGACAAGTCCGTGCATTATAAAGGAGAATAACGTGAATAATATTAACATAATCTCAGAGGATGTTGAAGTATTACAGTTTCAAGTCTGCTGATTATAGCTAAAATACATTTCCACATTTGGTTAATCTTCTTAATTTACCGTGAGAAAAATAACACCACACTGCCAACTAATTGTTTCAATACCTTAGTCTGCAAAGTCAAATAAGAGAGGAAAAAAACCCCAACCAACAACAACCCTTCAGAATGAGCTATTTTCATTTTGCCTTTACATCAGCGGGCCCATTGAGACATCCTGGAAGCTGGCCAACTCACAGGAAATGATTGCTGGGATTCTCTGTTCCTCTCATATCTGTCATTATGCAATTATATCCACTGCTTCATTTTCCCTACTGAACAGTAGAGAAATTTGGTCATGTACATGTGAGAACAGATCTAGCAAAACAAGTTAAAGATGCAATCCTTTATAAATGTGATTTATCCAAAAAAATTTTTTAAAAAAATCCCCATGCATACACTGCTGTATTTTTAATGCATCTTTTTAGGACAGAAGTACCTCTGCTGATGTCTTTTCCAGGAATAAGATATATACCCTTTCAGCTGTATATACCCTTTAAGACTATTATCTGCTCCACAAATACTCATCACTCCTATTAGCCATCACAACTTGCTTCTTTGGGAATCACAGTTACAGATTGTCAGAATTTTTTTTTCCAGGCAACAACTACATATTCCAAAGCTACTTCGTGAATGACCATTTAACACCTCCCTCCCAAACTGTTAATTTCTACATTTTTTCACTCATAGTTGTGACCACTTTCCAGAAAAAGGAAAAGCAGATTGCTTCAACCAGTCTCTATTCTAATTTTAGACAAATAAAAAGGACCCCAGAAGTATTTACAAGCATTCATTAAGCTTCAGAAGTAAACCTCTGGCTTTTACTTGGCTAGAAGGATAAAATCTCTGGTATGTAAAGATTAGAAAATTGAACAACAGCACGTGTATACCCTCTGTGCATTTATACATATATATATATATATATGTATATAATATGACCTGTGCCTAATGTTCCTCTACTGTACTTCTGTGCTTGCTAAATATAAAAACCCCTCTGCACTTCCTTTCAAGCTGAGGCAACAAAGGCTGAAGTGCTGAACTTCCTACCCCATCATCGCGGAGCGCCTGTTAACGCACAGCACAAATCCATGTGAAAGAGCAGGGACTGCAGTTCGCAGGTTCTCAACACTGGCACTCAATTGGCAGGACCTGTCATCTCTGTCTAGCCTGCACTTTGTGACCCTAACATTTTCTCTTCTTTCCCACCACAATTATTCGGCGCTGAAGAAAAAAGGTGCAGATTACCTGTGGGTCAGGCACAGGATATTAAGAACAAAGAGAGTTCTTGAAATCCACTTCATTCTGTCTGACAATTTGTGGATGAACAGTCAAGGAATTAAATTGGGCTGTGAAGGCTTTCAAAATGCTCCCTTTTTAAAGTTAAGACCATAAAGAAAAGCTTATAATGTAAAAAAAAAGCCCATAAAAATGTTACAAACTACCCCCCACGCCAAATCCTATCTTTTACTGTTAAAATAGAACATCAGAACAACAAAAAAAAATATTATTTATATGACCTATTAGCTGTTATAAACGCTGAGGACTATGAACTGAAATTATTTACTCTTTTTCACAGCCAATGATTTTAAATTATTCTTATGCACCAAACATGTAACCCTTTTATAACACACAATGCATGCCATTCTTTTCTAATAGAAAAAGTGATTAAAATCCTACTTTGCTTGCTCACATCAACAAATGCACTTGTATCAAATATGATCAAATACTCCTAAAGTAAACAGTGTTTATTCCAAAATAAATCAACAGATCTTATTCTGCAACTTGTGTTTATTGAAGTAGCTGTGCTAAAACCAAGGTTTACATTGTCATTTCAAATACACATTGTAAGTGGAAGAATCCAATTTAAAATAAAACATCACCTAAAGAAGTAGAAAGCAGCCTGCCAGCTACTTTCCCATAGCAAACAAAAACTCTATTTTGCTAGTTTTCTTTACTTCATAAGTTTCATGAAGTAGATATTTCAAGTACTCATATTGTCTCTGTATATATTACTCCATACACTGAAATCTTCCCATACTCTAAAATCATACCTCTAGCAGAGGGTCAACAGAACTCAGGACAATCATAGTAAGTGCAGTCCTCGAAACTACAGAGCCTTCTTGCCTGCTATAGGGTATAAATTTGTTCAGATTTTGGTTCAGAGACAATACCTATTGTTCTGATTACACTGGCTGCATTCCAGTTGTCCAGACAAGATAAAATGTAAAATTATTCTAGTTCTGTAATATATCAGTTTACTCAGAGATGTGTTTTAGAATGTCTCTCTAACAACCAATTCTTGCTCCAACTCTGATGAAATAATTTGTTATTCTATTTCTGTATCTTTTGCAGGAAAAGGGAAGAGGGTGGATGTCTAAGAAAGAGTTTTACCAATATACAGACATGACTAAAAACTCAAGTGTATCTGCATAAAGAGTCTGTGTCATTCCTGCAGAGAACAGTGTTAAGTTCAAAGTGTCAAATTAACTGTATTTTTAAAGGTCTGCATTTCATATGTGTTTAAATACTTTCTCTATGACATGATTCTTATTATCTGCTAATATATGATTCTCATCAAAATCTAATGAATTATCCCTAAACACATTAATTTGAAAGCATACTTCTAGAAATATATACATTTTGTTGAAACTATACACTCAAGATTGTTAAAATATATTTAAATTTTAAAGAACTAAAAATTAAACTTATAAAAAGAAAGATTTTTCCACAAAAGCCTTAAAATAATGTCTTGTTTCTCAAGAAATAAGGGATTCACGTGGTATTTTTACAAGATGATCTAAGCTGTGTCTTTCAGTGCCGCACAACTAATTCATTTAAACTTGCAGGGCCTTGGTAGTGCTCATAATATTTTAAATGTGTATGTTTAAAATGAAAACTACAATGATTTGAGTGAGCAAGTCTCCCATCTTTGTAATTGTCTACTATTGAGACAAAGCCAGGGTTTAAAATTCTCTTCACTAACCTTGCCAGGACAGACAGCAAAAACATTTTCTTCTGTTGAAAGCCTGAAGACCTTTCCACAACACTTTAATTTTCTCTTTCATTTTCTTTCCCACTCCCAGTGCTGTGGGGCAGAGGGCAGATGTTGACTCCTGTGCTGCTGCTCAGTGGCAGAGGTAGGAAGTGAGCTGACCCATCACTGCCTTGCCCAGCCAGAGCAGAGGACCACTATGCTTTGTCAGAGCTCTAGGAATGCCAGCTAGAGAGACAAGAGTTTTTGTGCCACCTTACAGCCTGTGGTGGTTTAAGACCAGCTGGAAACTCAGGGAGAAGCAACAGAAAGGTGAATAAAGTGATAAAGTGATGCTGTGAACATGGTAGGCTCCTGGATTTTTCAGTTCAGCTGTACATGTGCAAAGAACAACCCACGTGATACTCTTGAGAAAGGAAATTATATAGGCTCTATTTACAAAAATTTTAGAGGCACCTAGCATGAAAGGTACTTGTCATTTGACATGTGAAAGAAATTAAGTGGTTAATAAGTTGCATAAGCCTATAGAACTGGTCTTCTCAAGTAAGCAATGGAGGTATTTGTTATTCTTTGTAGCTCTAACACTCATGAACTACAGCAGCACATTCCACAACAGCCAGGCATCTTGCATTTCAGATGGGTTGAGGCTCTTAGCTGTGTTTTGCACACACCAGCAAAGCCACAGTTCTGCCTGAATGAAGACTTTGTTTTGCATTTTTTTTTCATTTACCTACAGCTACATGTGTGATGTAATTTGGCCCCACATTCATGAAGTGAACTTCATGAACTTTCTGCAAGTCACCCATGGTAGTAGTATCACATAAATGAGAAACTATTTCCAGTCATTCCCTCACACATGTATTAGGGAAAACTCTGTGCCATGATTCGTATTTCCTTTCCTCTCTACCCTTCCTTCCTGCACTGCAACTGAGCTGTTCCTGAATTGCTGCTGTGGAAAATTAAATGCAAATACATGGGCTTTGTGTCTCAGTCTGAATGGGCAAAGGGAACTGCTGTGATGCCTGCTGGAACTGAGTTCACAATTGTTGACAGGTTCCTTAGAACCTGGTTCCTTTGCCAGCTCTTCATAGAACTTATAGTACCTTAAAAATAAGTTTTATATCTCTAAAAATAAATTTAATGCTGTTAAAAGGTTTTGGAATAATCACATTTCGCTTTCCCAGAACTCTCTGCTGATGAAGAAGAACTACCAGAAGTTGAATCACATGCTTCTCATAAAGCATCTCTAGCCACTATCTGGTCAGCAGGTTCCCATTACAGACATCACAAACACTGGGAGAAGGTGAACTCTTATTTCAACCAAATGGGAAAAGTAATTTTTGAATAGATATTCCTCTGTTGGGGCCCGACAACTCCACTCTGGGTGACCAAAGATTTGTTCAGCTGCCATCCTTATGGTATTTGGGGGTGGGAGGAAAATAATTCAGTCAGCTCTGTTTGAAGCTTTCCTCTCCCTGAAACCACCCCTTGTGTCTCACCAGGAATAAGGCTTATTCAACAGTCTTTCCTGTAATTGCTTATTTTTTTGAGTCTGATGGCCTAGAAATCTATTTTCAGTATGTTCTACAGTCCTTTCTATGTTTGGTGGTTTGGTTTTGGGGTTTTTTTTTGTTTGGTTTTTTTTTTTAAGAAGTGACTACAGGTGTTTCTTATTCAACATCTAGCTAACCAACTAGGAAATGAAGAGCCAAAGGTTTGCTATGACTTTCCAGGATCCATCCTCCAATCACAGCCAAATCAGACCAACTCTGCCAAAATCACAATCATGCCTCAAGGAAAACAGCTATTTCTTACAGCAGCAGAACCAGACCTAGAGGTCTGAACAGGAGCTTCTCTCCATTGTTTATTGCTAAATGAAGATCACCTCGCAAAAATAGTCATGAACGATTGCATTCAACAATCACCAAGAGCTGATTTCACTTTCAGCTCATCTTTAACTATTATACTCTTCTGAAAACTTCTCAAACACAAAGTTTTTCTTTCATAGATTTTTAAAAAAATATTTGTATTGAAGAAACTTTTCTTAGAATATTAAGATAGCACGTGCTATTTTTCTATTTTCAGAGAATGCGAAATGTAATTTTCTAAGAAATTTACTTTCTTTGGCATCATCATGGTCAATATTTACTTTTAGGTCACTAAATCTATTCCTTTATCTCAACAGGGGTTGTCTTCCACCCATCAATAACACAGTTACTTCATATTGGATTTTTTTTCTTTTTTACTGACATTGACATATCTAGGTTGATGTTTTTCCCTGCTGGCACATCATTGGTGATCCCAGCACAACAAAGGAAATTCATGCCACAATGAAAAAAGCTGTTTTGCAATGCTCCTAGACAAGTTTGCAAATGAAATGTTTTAAATAGAACTGGGGTAATTGTCCATGAGAAAAACAAAGAGCAGGAAGCACTCAAAGCTGCCATGTTCACTTCTTTAAAGAACTCATACCTATTTCTTTTTTAAAAAACCCCAACCAAACAATACAAATAATAACAACCCCCTTCATATTCCAACAACTTAACTTAGGAATGGTCAGACAACTAAACCCCATAAATTTGCTGTATGGTTGTAAGAGAATCATTAAATTCTACGTAACTTTAATTTTGAATGGAAGATAATACCAGCTCTAGTGGTGGTGCTGCAGACTTAATCAGTGATTTAATCCTTTTAGCATTCTGGAAGTTTATCACAAACCAAACACAAATGGAAAAACTGATAATACTAAGTTTATCAATATTTTAATGCATTCTCCATCACAATTTTCTTCTAAAAATATTATTTCAAAAAACATAAAGATGTAAAAAATAGACAAGTGATACTAAGAAATAATAGAATTTATAAAAATTATAAATATAGTAAATAATTATGAAATTATATTAAGTTCTAATCCCATGATTTTTTTCTACTTTCTCCTGAATTATTTTAATTCATAGCTACCAATATTTTATGTTCTGCTATGGACTGTGGTATAACTTTGTGGTAATTTTACTGATTTCTGAAGCACTTTTTCACACCCCCAGCAACTGAAAGTCTAGAAGTCTCACTTGCTTTATGGTCAAGAAAAATGAGCCATTAAATAATACACCCAATCACAGGTAACTTGTTTTGCAACAGCAGTACTTAGAGAAGCAATACTCTGATTTACTGTTGTTCTGATTTCTTCTTTTTCAATGGGTTACCACATCATTTTGTAAACATAATTTGTCACCAATACCAGCCAGAGTTCTCTGCAGCTACTTTTTGCCTTTCTTTCAGATCTGCTATTCCTGCTGAGAGAATCTACTAAAGAAGAATTTTTCATACTGACACCAACTGTAGTCTTGCTGTGAATAACCACATTCCCATAAAAATCATTCCATTTATTGCAAAGTTGTTGGCAGACCATAGGAATAATAGTCAACTCAGGAAACCTTTTATCCTGAAATCACATAGCTTAACCCTTTGTATGACCACATGTAGTTCATACAGAAAACTGTTGCCACACTGCTATTTAATTTCTTTTCTGTTGTTAGAAAGTTTTTAAAATAATTTTTTCACAGTGCTTCATTTAAGTAAAATTTAAATAATAATTTTTAAAAAGATTGAATTTGAATTAGTCAAGCAGTATTCAGTGGTTTTTTTCTTAATATACAATGGAGTATTAAAAATTAGAGACTCCCAGTACACGAAATATTACATTATATAGACATTTGAGTGTGGTTTTGATTATAAACTAAAATTTTCATTCATACAAATTTTGTTGTTTTTTCTACCTTCCTATGGTAAAGAAAGACTTATGGGTTTACAATATAATGAAACAATTAAAAAAAAATCTGTTTGCTTTATGATTTTTCTGTGGAAGATACTTCTGTTGGTCATTATATTTGCTATGAGATTAGTGAGATTCCACTAGTGAGAAATTAGTGGAGATTAGATCCAGGAAAGAGATGTTCTGTTAGTCAGTCCTCTTGACAGTATAGGAGTCAGAGGTTGTATTGCTTGTATTAAAATTTCTGTCTGAATTTATTACACTGATGGAACAAAAAAAAAAAAGTCGGTGTATGTTTTCACTGTCTATTTGGTTCTGCTTGTAAATTGCTGTTTGTAGGTAATCATGGCTTGATTTATGCTTTATTCATTTGACCAAGGCAGTAATCGGAGTTTTGGACATGTGAATTCATCTTTAAGAAAAATATATACATTTATTCCAATAAATTAATTGAAATATTTGTGGTTTTAAACTTTTCAACGTCAAAGAAAATTCCTAGAAACCCTCTTACTCGTGTTCTAACTGCTGCTACAACCATCTCTCCTCCTTGTGCTAGGGAAGTTAATCCCCTGTGTATCCATATTTTACATTGGCAATGTGAGTTATACAAATAGGCAGAAGAAAAAGATGAGAGGTTTTTTCTATTGAAGTGGTTGTCTACAGTTCAGAATGTATAATTTGCTTAGATAAAGCTGATCTTTCTCATGACAGTGTTTTAGCTGAGCCAGTACTCATGTCAGCAGCTCGTGCTGTCAGTGAACACACATGGACTCTCATCTGGCTGCACAGTGCTACAGGTAACCTTCACATAATGCCTGGACTGCCTTGTCCTGACCAAACAAGGGCCTTGGAAAACCCCCCAAAATAAAAACAATGCTCCATTCCTTCAATACCTCATTGTTTCTTTTGTTAAACTTTTTGTTTACATTTTTTTAGTCCTTGTTTAAAGCCTCATGCTTTAACAGCGGTAGTTTTAGTCTACTATAGAATCACCCAGCCTCTTGACCATATCTAAAAACAATTTTACAAATGCAATTAACAACAGTCAAATTTTACTTTAAAACACAGAAAATTAAAAGTGATACCTCAATGAGTAAAGGAAATAATGCTCTCCCCCTTTCTTTACAGTTTCATTAGACCATTGAACTGGATGAAATTCAGATAGAGGCCTTATTGTAACCACACTGAAACAGAAGAAATCTCCTGAGACTGTGAAACTCAAACATTTTGGGAACCAACTTCAAGCACTCCTTTCGTGCTTTTAAAAGAAACTGAAGCAAAGAAACTCCTTAATTTTTCTCCCTGTGGAAACATTTTAATATAATTGCTACCAAAAGACCAAACCAACCAACCAACCAACCAACCAAACACCCTAAAAACCCAGCACAAAGAGATATGCTTAAAATTCATATGTATGCATAATTTGTTAACATTTAAACTTCAATCATAGCACTCAAACATAACCACACCAGCACAAACTGCATGACAGCTTTCATGATATGAAACAACTTGTAAACAATATCGTAAATTCATGCCAAAATTAAACCTAAGCTGATGAGATTGATAGAAACTACCTACCATGCATATTGCTAAAGTGCTTAAGCTGTGGTT
Organism: Lanius collurio; assembly: GCA_020086605.1. Lineage (NCBI taxonomy): Eukaryota > Metazoa > Chordata > Aves > Passeriformes > Laniidae > Lanius > Lanius collurio. The sequence continues at coordinate 34,495,816 of JACBWW010000003.1, forward strand.
TCAAACCTTTGTACTTAAGTTAGGATTGGCTAATGTGCTCTAATCCTGCAAAATAATGTGTAAGGATGACACTTAGTTTCATCTAGTTCTCCTAAAATAATTGCATTAAGTAATTTTCAGAGACTAATCCACTCAAAATTTCAACCTGAATAATTCAAATCTGAGATTTTAAGATGCTATGTACATCAATCAGGAGATATTTTTTCTAAAGGTGACAATTATGTTCTCTTCAGTTTGCCTTATGGGTTTTTGTATTGGAAGAGTCCAATGAGAAAAAAATAGTTTGCCTCAAAGTAGTGGAATCAGCACAAAAAACTGCATTACATGAATAGGAAGGGCAGTCTGGGAAAGATATTTGAGTGTAAATTAATGTTGATCTTAGCTGGAATAACTTGCACTCTTTAGCACTTGCAGCTGCACCAGGGACTTGACTGGCTGTATGAGATTTTACACATCTGTCAGCTTAATCAGAGACCAAAACACAAAATCTACTGTTCAGGAATGTTATTTGAATTCATGAAACTTTTTAGATTATAAACTAATAATGGAATACTTAGTGTTAGGAACAAGTTGTAACTACAGTCTTGACATCTATAGTGGTAGATAGGATTTTGTTCAGTGCTATCAAATTCATAATATTTAAATAAAATGTAAAAATAAAGCTTTTTCAATCAGTTCCATGAAATATTAAAAACCAAAGAGAAGCTTCTCTACACAAGAATAAAAGGAAAGCAATACAATAATTAATACATTAACTGCTTTTACCATTAGTATTGACTATTTATTAATTTATTTGACATTACTGTTCTGTTGTTGCAGATCACTTCACTAATAAAATGAACCTATTCAAATCTGAAACAACAATTGTGGCACTAAGAGGCCTTCAGGTGGAATCACATTATTACCTAGTTTTGGATTTAATATGACAAACCATCAAGTAGTGTATCATATCTGTGCTTTAGGAAGCAATTTGCATCGTGAAAAAGCTCTGTGGCACGTATCAGCAACTTTTAAACCTCTCACAAGTAAAAATTCATTATTCATTCAAATATGGGCATTTTTATGTGTCAGCAAAATAACGTAAGACAGTGTTTTGAAATCTGGTAATGGTTGCAAAGCTCTCAATCTGTTAAATTTCTTGCAGTCAGTTTTGCATCTCTTAGTTTCCCTCAAGTCTTAGACAGGCTTTTCAAAACAGCTCTATTGTTTCATTACTGGCTGTTAAGAGAATTTTCAAACCACTGTCTCATGTCCTTCATGACACAGCAGTCTGCATGCTGCCCTTCAGAGCCTGCCTCTGTAGCCCAGCACTGAGGATTCTTCTGCAGTTAAAGCTGACATACGTAGGGTAGATCTGAGATTCCAGGAACAGACCCTGCCTATACACAGCTTTGATGCAGCTATTGCAATGGCTTCCAGGTCCCTTACCACTGTCCTTCTGCCACTGTCTCCTGAACTAGCTGATCCTGATATTGCATACTCTGCAGAACCCAGCTATAACAGGCAGGTACTATTGATACCTGAAAAGCATGCTAGCATTTGGTATTTTATTTCCTGTGAAAGGGACAAGAATGTTAGTTCTGTCACTGGAAGGAACACCTCTGGATGTTTAATTTGGGAGAATACATAGACAAAACATGTTTTGCTATTTTGATAGAAATGACTTTTATCATACCATCTTGGAGATGGGTCTTGTACCACTAAAAGTTAGCTTGCTGCCTACCACAAACCTTTTTGCACTAGCATGTATTTCACTGACTAGTTGGGATGCCATCCAGAGGGACCTTGACAGGCTTGAGGAGTGGGCTAATATGAACTTCATGAAATGTAATAAAGTGGAAGGTATTGCAGCTAGACTGGGACAATCACCCATATCAGTACAGGCTGAGCAGTGAACAGATAGAGAATAGCCCTGTTAAGAAAGACTTGGGGATTCCAGCAGATAAAAAACCCTGGATATAACCTGCAGCCCAGAAAGACAACAGTACACAGGTTCACTCCAAAAGAGGCCTGAAGAGCAGGTTGAGGCAGGTGATTTTCCCCCTTCCCCTTCTACTCTGCCCTGATGAGATCCCACATGGAGGACTGCTTCCAGCTCAGGGGGCCTCAGCATAGGAAAGAGAGGCAGGCTGTGAAGACAGGCTGAGAGAGCTGGGGTTGTTTAGCATGGACAAGAGAAGGCTCTGGGGTGACCTAATTGTGGCTTTTCAATATATCTATAATGGATTTAGAAGAAAGATGAGGACAGACTTTTTACCAGGGACTGTATTGATAAGACAAGGATTAAGGGGCAATGGTTTTAAACTGATAGAGGACAGATTTACATTATGTACATGGAAGAAATTCTTTACTGTGAGAGTGGTGAGGTACTTGAACACGTTGCTCAGAGAAGTTGTGGATGTGGATCCCTGGAAGTTGGATGGGGCTTTGAGCAACCTAGTGGAACATTGTCCCTGACCATGGTAGTGAGGTTCAACTAGATGATTGTTAAAAGCTCCTTCCAAACCAAACTATTCCGTGATTCCATGAAATTCTCTATACTATACTGGGCAATTTGCATGTCCATGTATTTCTTCACAAAGCATGCCTGCCTAGCCTTTAGCTCATTTGCACGACAGCAAAATCTAGGCATCCCAAACAGAAGCCCTGGTACCAGTTGACTGCATGGAGTTCTTACTAGCTACTAGCTCACAAGTAGACACCTGAAACACTGCCGTGATTAGTGATGACTGATGCCCTTCTGCTCTGAATGTTGGGGTGTTTTTTAACCTGTGCTTTTACAAATCAGACCTTACCTGAAAGGTATGAATAACTCAAACTGGAACAAGTACAACTTACAAAAATCACCCAAAGAAACCTCCAAAACCAGAAAAGAAATTAACAAATACAACAGAAAACTGGAAAAATTTCTTGGCTGACTATTTGCAATTTTTTTGTATTTTTTTTTCTTTTGAGTTGTTTGAAATACATACATTTCCCAATTGTGCCAGTAGAGAGACAATTTGTGCCACTATGTTCCTGAGGACTAATATGTAAAAGAGAACAAGCTGAAGCTTTGTTAGACAACCAGCTACAACTGTACACAATAAAAACTGCTATAATCATCAGACTCAACTGCTGCTTTTCTCTCTTGAGTACTTTATGACAGAATTAAGATCCTCATATCTGTAGATACCATCCTTATCATCACCATCATGAAGAGACTAAGGCACAGTGATCAGGAATTACAAAGTACTGGTAACCATAAACACAGGCTTTGTGTCGTGTCATCTGCACAAATATGAATATAAAATATGCCCCAGACAAGTGATTAGTATATAATGCCAGCAAAGGGTCACCCTCTCAATGTTGGGACCTTGGAGCACAGCTTCAGACACAAAATGACCTTGATCTGACTTTTTTTATTGTGTGGGGAAATTGAGAAAGCTTTTCTCTCTGTAATGGTGTTTCACAATCCTCCTTCTGCACTTCCTTGGTCCAACTGCAGCTCCCCCCAGCTCTCATCACTGACTGTGGCTCTCCATACAACACAGTTAAGTTTAAATCTAGGCCATGTCATATCTGTCATAACTGTCCAAAGCTGGCTCCATGACATTTCTACAAGGTGTGGGAGAACAAATGATGGACTTCTACACTGCTAATAGTGGCCAACCTGCTCTCCCAGCTTGCTTTGGAGCTTGCTCAAAGTCTGCACTTAAGAGCTGGCTTGCATCCAAGCACTTCATTTGTTAGATTATTTGACTCTAGGACCAGATGTGCTAAAATGCTTTCAGAAAGAAGAGCATTCTACCCTACACTGGTCATGGTTCTTTGAGATGTGCAATAACCTGCATATGGTAAGTCTGCTGAATGCAGAAATGAATTCAATAATGTGTATTATCATAATGCCCATTATCCCAAATCAGGCTTCAGAATGCTACTGTGCTAAAAGTTACCAGTCCAAGTCTGTGGTGTATTAAAGTACCCAGGTCTGAGAGGAAATAGTTTCCCTTTCCCCTTCAGATTAAAGAAACAGAACATATGGCTGTATTGCTTCAAAGGCATTCCTACAGGGCACTGCATGGTACACGGGGGACGTAGCGGTGTGCACGGTCACTGAAGGACCTGTGAGGAAAGTCACTTAGTCTCCTGTGGTGTTACTGATACCTACAAAGGAGAGATTTTTAGGCTGATGAAAAGAGGATATATGTCCCTGTCATGAAAAAAGGTCTCCTTGAGGGCCAGAAGTGATTTATATGGTACATTTGCTTCCAGCAGCAGGGAGGCAGCCGGGTCTCACCTGTAAGAATTGAAGGCAAAGGCCAAAAGGGAGCTAATGTTCAAGGAGTTCTGCTCCATGATCAGGCTTTATAGATGCTGTCCTGGGCTTTAGTTGTTCTCTCTCTTATCCCTGAGGTTTCACTATGATTTCTCATCTCAAAAATCCCTGTAGTGCCTGGTGTTAGTACAGAGTGTATCATCTGCTTTTAGTGACGTGAGAGTCTGCCTTTTAACGTGGGCCTTACTGGTCCTTTACGTGCCTTTTAGGGAACAGAAGGGCCCAGCATACTGCTGGGTGTCAGACATCTCCATCACATTTCAAGTAAAAAAGGTGTCCTCCACACAGCTTCAGCTTGAAAAGGCATAAGAGGGAGAGGTAGAGTGGATAAATACTTACAGTCTAATGACTGGGAGTCACAAAGAAGAGCAGGCACCTCCACACAGTAAATTATACAAGAAACAATCCACAAAAAGCAGTTCTCATAAAAAGTATCTGATAGTTAATTTCTCCCTATCAGCTTCTAGATCTGAGTAAATCCAAGCTAGCAGTTATAGACTCGTAGGAGTCCTGAAAGGATTTATTGCCCTGTGGGTGGAGGGAGGAGTTTTACAGGGCAAACACAGAGCGTGAGAGTGCAAGGACATAAATGCTGCTTATTCTCTGCTTTAAACTGTGAGAAGATGCATTTGTGGAAGACAGCATCTCAATGCTTCATTAAAGCTGGAAATGTTCCCATACGTGCAAAATGTAGGATTTGTAAGTGTTTCTGTATTAATCTAACTTTATTTTATGGAGTGAAGAGGCAGAAAGATGGGCTGCTCCTTGAGGCCTTGTTGGTGGCAGGTGGGCAGGACAGAGGAGTGAAGGTGCTGCCTGGTAGCCAGGCTGGGATGGGAGAACCTCAGCCACTGCCTGCCCTGGGCTGATAGTCCAGCCAGCTGTGGTTAATGACAGTTGCATTTTGTGGAAATCACTTGCAACTCCACCACAGGCAGCTTTCCAGAGGGGTCCATGCACAATAACATACTCATATGGTGTCTTAAAGGTTCATTAACGTGAAGTAACACCCCATACTTGAAATCATAACACAGTTATGCAGCTCTTTTTGACACAAAGAAGAGATTGTGCTCTGAATTTTCATCACGAACACATTAGGTGTGGAACACCAGGTAGATTTGAATTAACAATCTCAGAAGAAATTAATCAAGGTCATAATCCCTAATTGTTAGAATATAATTGACTATTTAATTTTTTTTTTTCCCAAACAACCAAAATTACTGCTTGACAGTAGTACCTTACAGCATTCCCTCATCTTTTGTCACTAAGAGAAATATATCATCTAATGAAGCCTGGAAACTCAAACCATCCTGCCATTCATTATAAATGACTCCCATACACATATCATTGCTTTGCATAGACTCCACAAACAGAAGTGAATTGTGAACCCATGGGTGTGCATTATATCTCCTTCACAAATGGGATAGAAATTATTGCTATTCACCATGACCATGCACCTATGCATTACTGTATTTGTCAAAGGTGTGAAAATTTTTATTTTTTTATAGTATAATTATAATCTGATTTTGAAACTTCCTACAAAAGCCCACACCAAAAAACTTGAAATGAACAAACAGAAATGAAAGTCCTAAAAGAAAAAAAATAACCATGAAGTAAAACTACAAATTAATTTGCTTTTAATTACTTCGATAGAACAATAAAAAAATAAAAAGTATTCTATGTGTTAGGTAAGATTAGACAAAAAAGGTGCTAATAAGTGACATATTCAGTTTCAGCATATATCTCAGTATATATAAGGAACAGATCTAATGAGATGATATTGTTTTAGAATAAAGTTTACAAAGTACTGAATTTACTTTTTCAAATAAGATGTTCCTAATAATTCACTACCACCAATATTCCTTTAACATACCAAGTTATAATATGCACTTGATATTCCAAAAAAAATTAGACTAGTATTTTTTAAAGTACTAGTATAAACATGTAAACATATACAATCTTTAAAGATGCAGATAGAATTACAATATTGTTTTGGTTAAAGGGACCATAAAGATTATCCAGTTCCAAACCCCCCGCCATGGGCAGAGACACTTCCCACTCAACCAGATTGCTCAAAGCTGCATCCAACCTGGCCCTTGCACCCTTCCAGGGATGGGACATCCACAACTTCCCTGGGCAACCTGTTCCAGTGTCTCACCAACCTCACACTGAGTAATTTCTACCTAATTCTGAATAAAAACCTACCCTTTTTCAGTTTAAAGTCATCAACCCTTGTTCTGTCACTACATGACACCTTGCAAAAATTCCCTTTCCTGCTCTCCCCTGTAGGTACTGGAAGGTCACAATAAGGTTTTGCTGGAGCCTCTAGGCTCAACAACTCCAACTCTCTCAGCCTTTCCTCATATGAGAGGTGCTCTCATCACCTTTGTGGCTTCTCTTGACTCACTCTATGCCGTTCTTTAGTTGGGCTCCCAGAGCTGGATGCAGTACTCCAGGTGGGATCTCCCAAGGGCAGAGTAAAGAAACCACCGCCTTGACCTGCTAGTTGTGCTTTTGTTGCAGCCCAAGACACAACTGGTTTTCTGTGCTGCAAACACACATTGTCAGGTCATCTTTAGCTTCTTGTCAAAGAACCTCCACGTCCTTCCACCCAGAGCTGCTCTCAATCCAATCTCCTCTGGATTTCTGCAATCCAGATGCAGTACTTTGCACTTGGCCTTGCTGAAGTCCCTGAGGTTTGCATGGGCTCCCTTTCCAAGCCTTTCAAGGTCCCTCTGGATGGTGTCCCTTTTCTACAGCATGTTGACCACATCCTCTTTCTTGGGATGCACCATTCTTGAGCTTGGAGGAGCTGATCCTTGAATATTAACCCCTTTTCATGGGCCTCTCTTCCCTCTAGGGATTCATCCCGTGGTATTCTACCAGGTAGATTGCCAAAGAGGCCAAAGTCTTTCTTCCAAAGTCCAGGGCTGTGAGCTTCCTGTGCACCCTCCTTGCTGCCCCAAGTATCTTAAAATCCATCATTTCATGGTCACTGCAGTCAATCCTTGAGCTTCACATTCCCCACCAGCCCTTCCTTGTTGTTAACAAGGTCCAGCACAGCACCTCCCCTCCATTGGCTTCTCCATCACTTGCAAAAGGAAGCCATCTTTAATGCACTATAGAACCTCCTGGAATGCTTATGGCCTATTGTGTTCTACCTCCAAGAGATATTTGGGTGGCTGAAGCTCACCATGAGGACCAGGAATTGCCAGTGTGAGGCTGTTCCTACCTGTCTATGGAGTGCCTCATCCACAGTCTTCCTGGTTAGCTAGGCTATAGCAGACACCCACTTAATGTCACCTGTTTCTGCTCTCCCTTTAATCCTGACTCACAAGTTCTCAGTCATCTCTTTATCTATCTCCAGGCAGTTCTTCATGCACTCCAGCATCGACATCCACTGACATAGAGGGTTACAGGCCCTCCCTGTCTCCCTTGCCTGTCCTTCCTAAACATCTTGTTTATTTTCATTCCAACATTCCAATCACAAGAGTCATCCTACCAGTCTCTGTGAAGCCAATAAGATCACAGACCTGTAGGCATGCACAGCATTTCTTGTTTACTCCCTGTGTTTGTGTGTGTTTGCATAGAAGCATTTAACATGGGGCCCTGATGAAGCCAACTTACTGTCTGGAGTGGCTGGAATTCTTTTGTACTGTTCTTCAGGTGCTATTCTGCTGAACTGTTATCCCTCTCCAGGCTCTGGGCATGTCTGGTTGCCACAGGAATCAGACTGGTAGGAGTGGGATGGATTGAGGCTCCTCTCCTCCAGCAACTTTAGTTTAAAGCCCTCTTCTTCAAGCCTATGGCTGAAGATGCTCTTCTTCTCTGACAGATGGAGCCCATCAGCCCCATCAGCCCAGGTTTCTCAAGAAAGTCACATGCTCTAAAATACCTGAACCCCCCCTCTGTGGTACCAGTTCTGCAACCATTTGTCAATTTGCCAGATTTGGCTGGCCCTTTCAAACTCCCTTCCTATGTCTGGGAGGATTGATGAAAAAACTACTCACACTCCAGAATCCCTTACTGTTGCTCCCAGGGCTCTGCAATCCATCTTGACTGTTTCTGTTTCCTCAGACTGTTTCTGGCCGTATCACTGGTGCCCATGTCAAACAACAGCAGCAGATAGAAGTCAGAGGACTGTATGAGGTTTGGTAGGCTCTTGGTGATATCCCTAATACGAGGCCCTGGCAAACAACACACCTCTCTAGAGAGCAGCTGAGGCTGACAAATAAGACTCCCAGAAGTGAGTCACCTACGACTATCACCTCCCACCTTTCCTTAGTTGCTTTCATTGTTGTATGGGGGGCAGGTCAGGCTCCTTACTCAGCTCCAACATCTCTCCCATGTGATGTGTCTTTCAGTCTGCACAGCAGTGAAGCAGTTCTACAGGGGCACCTGTCTTCCTCCTGCAGATCCTTGCCATTGCAGGCTTACATTGTGCCACATTACTGCTTCCCCTCCCTTCTGTGTGTGCCAGTGGGGGGAAGTTTTGGCTGTTTGGCCATGGGTTCTGTGTCCATTGCAGACTGCACTTGGAAGCATCCATCCATCTCCACTGAGCCAGCTATACAACTCCTCCTCAGCCACCCTGATGCTCTGCAGTCTTCCCACTGCCTCCTGCAGCTCAGCTGCCTGCCACAGGAGCTCCTCCACCTGACGCACTTTTGGGCAGGCAGGTCTGCTGCCTTTCCCCGCCCCAGGAGAAACTTCTGTTTGCTTTCTGCAGTCTCAGTTCTGCACTGCAAGTTTCCTCCTTCAGCAGCCCTGCCTGTGTGGAGGCACTGGCCACTGTCAGGACAGATGGTGCAGATCCCCCATCAAAGCTGCAGCCTTTGCTCCCAGATGAGTGCTCACCATTCTGCCCTGGGAGTCAGGTGGGATGAGTGCCCTTGACCTGTGCAGATGGCAACAGAACAGTGCTGGATTGCTGGCAGACCCCACGTGTCTGCACTTGGCCAGTGGAAAGTCCCTCCTCTAAGTCATCATCCTCCCTGCTCGCCCTGCCAAGCAGACTGCCACACCAGGACCTGCCCGCCTGCCCTGGTCACGGTGCTCCTGGGCACAGTGCTCACTAGGGCTGCCTACTGTGGGAAGAGGGACTGCACACCAATCCTCCTGGCCTTGCAGATGCCAGGAGAGTGAGCCACTCTCACAACAGCTGCCAGCTCCTGGTGGATCTCTGTGCTCCCCCGGGTTTCCCTGGGGTGAGGAACGCCCTCCATAAGCCGTGCTCCCCAGCTCTGCTGTAGGACACACCTGCACCGGAGCTGATCACCTCGGTGGATGTCATGTTTCAGTCCTACCCTCAAGTCGCTCATTTCCCTAAAACACTGGAGCATACGTCCTAAAACACATAATATGTGTAATTGCTCCATGCACACCTTTAAAATATTATACCTTATTATCCCTATCACAACATAATCAGCATGTAAAATCAAACATTATTTTCAGATGAGGTAACTGTGGTTCTCTTGAGAGCACTACATCAATTCCCTCCTGCACACAATTAAAATTCAACTATAGAACAGAATGTATGAGATATTTAAATAAAAAAAGCCTAAATACTAAAAAGCTAAAGTTCCTATTTGGAAACCCAAATGCAGATTTTGAAACCCAAATTTTTTAGAACACTGCCCTATTTTCTACTGTACATTTCTACAATTTCATTATGAAATTACTGCAAATGCAAGAAAACACTTTATTACGGTACTTAGATCAAATTATACATAAGTAAACATTAATATTTTTCTTTTCAGTATGTTAAAAATCTTGTCATAGCCCTACATGCTGTTTAAAGAATGTTCCTAAAGATCGAAAATTATTTGCTATTACATCACTTTGGAATAAATTACTCCAAATAGATATGTGCAAAGTGAAGGAAATAAGCAATTTATTTTATTTTTTTCAAAGCAATAAAATAAGAACTTGTACAATGGTGCAAATCTAAATATAGCTCACCCATCTAGAAATAGAATACTGACTTCAGAGCTAGACAGTGAGATCTGACTAAATTTTTTCTATGAGTTTGAAAATTTCAATAACAATATTACTATTATTATAATTACTATTGCTATTACATAAAGAACAACATACATAAAATTAGATGATTTATTTACCTGGCCGTACTGCCTACTAAATTCAGATGGTTCAACTGATACACATTGGCATTGGTTCACTTTATACAGACTAAAAATTGACTGCTGAAGTTTTGAATTTAACCTAATAACATTATTAAATCTCTAGGCTGAGCTTTGAAAAATCAGTTAGGTCATATATAAATTAAACTGTGCTTCAGAGATCACTGCTGTAACTCTGCCCTTTGCATTCAAAATGTTCAATCAGTCTTCAGCATTTTATAAGAAAAAAAGTATTTTTACTTGGATAACATGAGAGCTGTTCTGATTATAGAGTTTTCTGGAATGCGTTGGATGAAAGGAGATTTTTATTTAAAAACATTAAATTGTGGTATCTGGAAAAATGTACATCGTAGGCCAAAGTTCTGACAGACGATTGCCTGCCTGTAAAAGCAGCCTCTCTATATGCCAAGAAGGGTTCCCTCTGAGCCTGGGTGAGACAGAGGGCATCAGCTTTCAGGTTCCCATTTTGAATTAAGCCTAGACCCAAAAACACATCTAGTCTGTGGGTTTGACATGTTCCAAACCCAGCTTTGCCTTTCTTCAAACTATTGCTAGGTAAGGACACCCAAACTCTGCAGCTCATTGGCAATGGTGCCTACAAACATCTTCATTCCCAACAGCCCAGATGCTTGTGCTCATGAACTGGAAAGCTTAGGCCTGAGTAGCGTCACCAGTAGATCTTTCAGACTCAGTCCTTCATCAGTGAGAATAGATGCTTTAAGCCTGAGACACATCCAAACCAAACTGTCCACAGTTTTCATGAAAGCCTGTCAAGCTGTGGGCAGCTTGAACTTCCAAACCACCAAACAAGGACTTTTGAGTTTCTGAGATGGATGCGAGGAATCTGCCCCAAGGTCACAGCCCTTGGGAAACTGGCAGGCCCTGCTAGTTAAATGGTGATGCTCACAAGAATGACAAACTGTGGCTCCAGGAGGACGTGCTCCTTCAAAAACACCACGTGCCTGTGACATGTTCCAAAAAAATGTGTCACTTCTGGTGAACTGGAAGTCTCAGTCTGTGATGAGGTCTAGTCCTTACATCTGCTTCCCACAAAGTACAAGCTCTCTTATGCCCTTTCACTGTGTACTTTTCTGAAGGTTTCTCTAAGCACACTGAACATGCTCTTCTCTCCTTGGACACGGCATGGTCTTTCAGATTGGAGCTCATGTTCCCAGACATAAGGATTAGAGCTCATGTGCAAGGACATGAACCCAACTGCTCACTCATGAGTGCTTCTATGAGTGAGGAAGACAGTCTGGGACACAGACAGAAACTATAACACTTCAGTTTGGAGATACAAGAAAAACTGGGTTGTTATGGTGGAAATGCAAAGAATCATTTCCAGTGAGCTCCTCTGCCTCCATGAACCACCTGGAGCAGTTGTTTTCTCACACACAGCTTCAAAGTTCTTCAGTGAATGAACTGCTGTGCTGCACTGATAAGGCTGCAATAAGTCTATTAGCAGAAGATAATCTACCACCCCTAAGATGTGATTGATTAACTTTAATGAAAGTCAGTGACATCGACAATCATGTATGAAGTGGCTACATATCTGGGTCTGCATAGCAAATGAAAACACACTGAACTTTATTAAATATACTGCTAACACACCAAAGGAGTAGTACTTTTTCATTCTGCTCTGGTTAAAATGAAATATAACCAGAAATCAGAAACAGAATCGGAAAATAACTAGTATTGTTATATTTTTAGACAAATCTGAAAAGTAAGTTCTATACATGCAACTCACTGATGGTGCTTCTAACCAAAACAATCGCATCTTTACCTACAGCTACCTTAATGAAAGAAAATGTTACTTTAAAATTTAAAGAAACCAGCTATTTTACTGTAAGTATAAAAAATACTCTAAGGAATGGAAGAAAAAACCCCCATGTTCAATAATTTCATTACATTCTAAGATGCCAAATCATCTGTGAGTGGTTTCTTTTTAGATGAAAAGAAATCAAAATATAGGACAGATGTTGGACAAACCACATTTGAGGTCTATCACACACTGGCATTTTTCAAATTATTTTGGCTCATCTATTGAATAAGGTGTATTTTGCTTGATTTTGAAAAGGGAAACATCAGGAAATATTTAAAGGCCAATTGCTGCCAATTAACTTTGATCAGCAAAAGTTGCATTTGAATCTTTTAGATTCTTTTGCCTGTCTGGAATAACACACTATTCTAAAATCTAGCAAAACAACAATGTGATGATTAATGTGTGTTGGCAGCCCCACCACAAGCTTGCTTAACAGCTGGATTTTAAATAAACAGCTGTCTTCACTATGATGGGAAAGAAATCTGACTGTTTTCATGTTTTTGTGTTATTAAAATATGATCAGAAATTGCTTTTTTCCCTTTTAAGATGAAACAGCCAGGCATTACAGTGACAGTCTCTTTCAGCAGTTTGGAGACTTTTGGAACAATCTCACAACCATAGGCTAAAAAAGCCCTTGGCAAGGCACCCGCAGCTCCTTGCTGCACGCTGCAGGCAGAGGCACCCTGGCACAGAACCCCCCGTGCCTGCTGAAGGCAGAGCAGCCCCAGGAAGAGGCCATGGGCACAGACAGCCCATACATCATTAATGATGTCCCTCGGAGCCAAGGTAACTCTTGCCCACAGTGGGATGTAAGCAAGAAATCTGTACCCAGCCATCAACTGTTTATAGAAGCTGAAGTTTAATATTTAATGGCCTGTGCAGACTGTTGAATTCTGCATGTTTATAGGTCCTTTCAGTGTATCCACTTCTGAAACTTGTCTACTGTCATCATAAATGCTACAACCTGTGAGGACAAAACTCTACCATTTAAACTGTAGGAACCTTTGAAGGCCAGTGCAGACATTTAGCATAGATATTATTATATATCCTAATGACTAAATGATACAGCTATTTTCTAAGCATTTCCATATTGAAACACTGCAAATATGTGTCAAACCATCTAACAACACATAAAACCAGACAAATATTAAATATTAAATCATCTCTATGTGTTTTAAAAGAATGAACACTTACTTCTAAATCGTTAAAGAATAGGTGTGTGTCTGCCAAATTGAAAATCATCTCTTCCATTCGGAGTCCAAGGGATACAGAAGTGGGAGGATCCTTAAAGAAGAAATTAAGCAAGTAAACCATCAATACTGTGCCTAACATACACACCCAAATACAAACTGGAGGAACAGATTTTCATAAGATGCTACTCATATTAAATGCAACATTTGTTTTGTCAGTTGAAGTTCAGTACCTGTCTCATCCTGTACTATGACTCTTACCAGTAACACTCAAAAATATGACTATAACTCAACTGGCTCCAAGATATTGCAGTGGGACTTCCGTGGTCACTCTCACACATCCTCAGAACAGACTCTTTGTTCTCTGTGCAGAAAGGGCAAATCCATTTCACCTAAAACTTCTCCAGAGTCTACAACTGTTCACAAGTTTTGTGATCAACCAGGGGTATGATAATGCTATTGTTACTCAAAATAAACTCTCCCTGGTCACAAATGACAGGATTCAGTCCTGGGAATACCTAGTGATTTTAAAGCAAAGAACTACTTTTATGTGCAAATGGCAATTATATTTAAAACCTTGATTGTCCACAAAACCATGCTTTAATTATGCTTCCAGTTTGGCCCACCCATGCAGAGTGAACAAAACTATTGTTTGTTATTAATACATAACACACTTTAACTTCTCTACAGAAATTACCATAACAACTTATTCCTTACTGAGCTAATAAACTCAAAAAGCATGTTCAGCATTGTGGTTACCAAATGCATTACAGATGCCTTGTTTTGATTTTTTTGGTGTTTTATATATATTTTCAATCTCGAAAAATCGAAAAGAGAGCCTAATACATAAATTTGATATAGACTTTTCATTCATATTGCACTATCAAAGTGCACAGGAGCATTAGTTTGAAGGAACATGTTATATTATCTCATTACACCCTCTATTAATAATGTTAGTTTGTTAGGAATTATATTTTAAATAGAACTGAAGAAGTGACAACCCATATTTTACTTAAAATAAGCTAATATTCTAAACTTGATGACAAGTCACAGTTAAAAAACAAGAGATGCAGTCCTTAGTTTCTTTTTCCACTCTCAATCAAATTAATAGGTGTTTCAACATGATCTCTGAACTTTCAAACATTTTTCTGTAACTACTGGTTAAAACCAAAATGAGTCAGTGGTAAAGAGCTGAAAAAGAATGGTGATTTGGCAGCCTGTCTGCCTTCTGGAAATGCCAAAATCCAAGAACTACTATCCAGAGAAAGAATTTTTGAAAATTAGCAGCGAAGCTACATTGAACAGACAAAAAAATCTATTCTTGAATTAATATTCTTGAATATACATTAAGAGTAAATTTTGTAATATAAAAAATAGCCCTTATAAATGGGAAAAAATTTGCATCATATTATTCTGATGAACTTTGCCTTTAAAAATAAGTCTTCTATTTAAACTGGCACAGTCAAAAAAAAAAACTAATATTTGGCTTCTTAATTCAAATGGAAAGACTTTAAAATATGAACAAAAGTATTCTGTCTCTCTGTTTTAATACTGCTCTATTTGTAGACCTGTGCCTTCCTTTCCTTTCAGAGGCATGTGAGGTGGAAAGCAGGTGGTATTTTCTCTCCATCTATGCCTGAGGCTTCTTCTCCCTTTGACATTTCTGCTTATCTTTGTGCCCAGTTAGCATCTCATCATCCTACACAGCACTGGGCTTCTTTTTTTTTAACAGACAAAGATTTCTGTTGTGCCTGAGCACTAACAGAAGGCACTCCACAGAAGCCTCTGCTCCAGTTATTAAAAGGAGTTACATGGGCTAAAGGTCTAAGTTGTAAATGAAGACCACTTGCTACATCACTTGCTACATCTTGATATCAACTGCCAATGCAGCAAGGTAGAAATAATTCCCTTTTGATCTTCCATCCACAAATAGGAACATCATTTTGAAAAGCAGAATAAATGGACAACAGAGCATGATATTGGTTATGAAGCCATTTGACCATTTTAAACAAATGGCTGCAAATATATTTTACATTTCAGTGTACATGACAGTTTTTTACTATTAAACATTTTTTTTCACATTTCTGAGTCTGTAAAAACAGATTTTTGTAATTTCACTCCAAGATATTTTTACATGGCAGAAATAAAACAGAATTATTTTCTCTAAAGTAATACTAAATACTAAAATTATGTAATTTATTAGGTAATTTAATTAGGCAGAAAAAAAAAGAAATTAATTGGCACCTACGAAAGTGTCAGATTAAATAACACAAAAGCTAAAAGAAGAAACTAAATGGACTGCTTTTCAAAGAAACTTTAACTCCTAGATTAAACTCAATCTTTTTGTATAGGAAGTTCTACTTAACACAAAAACTATGTTAAATTGTGGTCTTGACACCTACATCTTTAAGAGAAGCAAACCCCTTATCTGCATTAGGGTTTTAAACAACTTTATAGTCACAAACTTGCAACTGGTCTAATAAAAAGCACAAGAACCTTGGTTTAAATCATCGTAGATCAAACTCTGCCATCAGATGTTACAGTGGGGGCTGTAAGCTTTAAAAAAAGACAAGGCCAGAACAAGATTTTTAAAAAAAAATCCCATACCCAACCTTCTTTTGCAATTTTAAGCCACTAATTGCTAACTAATTACTGTGAGGTGTCACACAATGAGTAGGAAAGCTAACAATCTCTTATTGTTGCCTGGGATTTGCAGGTTCAGCCAGTGTCTTTTCAGGTATGGTCAAAATCAGGTACAAATCTCTGAGGGAGGTACAGTTTAACTAAAGAAAAGAAATACCAATGTCAAGCTGCTTAAGAAGGCCTTTTGTTTTGAATACTGTCATTGGAGCCAAAACACTGCCTGTATGTAATTTCTAAATTCTACCTACTTGATTTCTTTGTTTTGTGGAGAAACAAGAAGCTGAAAAACAGGAAAGTTCACTTTGGGTACAAGGCTTATTTTCCACTTAAGCCTACAGGTCACAAATGAAGGGTTAAGTGAAACCAGGCTTTGTTTTTCTCTATCTCTAAAGTATATTAAACCACAATAAAATAGCTTATAATTTAAAGGAAAATCCCTTTAAAACCTCTGCATATAACAGCTTTCACTGAAGATGGAAATGTATGTAAAGACTGCAGTCTTCTAGTGCCAATTCTGAGATGTATTTTCACCTGTTCCAAGATCCTAAAGGGCTCCAACTTTTTCAAAATTCCAAAACTTAATCAGCCCTAATGTCAATTAAAGTAACTGATAACTTTATAACAGATCAATATACATCTTAAAAAAAGTGCATATTAAAAAATAATCCAAAACCTAATGGAAATGTTTTGTTTGTTTTTCTTCTCTTCTGGAAGGACAAATCATATTCTTAGAGTTTCACACATTTTCCTTAAATTCACTATATTTAAATCATTCTTAAATAAAAATGTAGTGCTTTATGGAGTAATTTTTGCCATGACTGTGCAAACTGAAAAATAAAGGTGTTATTTTGTTACAAAAAAGTTGAAGGACAAAAGCAGGAGGCAAATAGAGCCCAATAGCAGCAAAAGGAGAGCAGGTGATAAAAACAGATGAAAAAGTAAGAAGATACAGAAAAGGGTGGCACACGTAAGGAGGAATGAAGTAGAGAATTAGGCAAAGAAAATCAATCCCTTCAGCAGCAAGGCCACACATCATTCATAGTCATTCACCATGAAACTCACTCAGGCATTATGAAAAGAGCTGAATGCCAAGTTACCAAATCCCCTATTATTTAATTAGGACATTTTTGTTTGTTTGAAGATCCAGCTTTTGTATTTTAATGATTATGTGATCAGCCTAGATTTAAGTTTTTAAAAGGGCATTTCTAGCCCTCACCACAGTGCAGAAATATAAGAGAACATGATGTTAGATTGCTCATAAACAAGTATACAGGTGAAAAGAACAATAATTCCCCTCAACTTTTTTTTTCCAGATTGACTTATGATCCAGATTTCTGATTTTAAAGGCCAGTAATCACAGGCAAACACTCTTAAAAATATGCACCTTCTGCTGCCACAAATAAACCCTAAAATTCTCATATGACATACATGTTTTATCATGTTTGTTTTGAACATTTGACACTTTCTCTAACATCCCTGGAAATGGCTAACTGCTGTCTGAAGCTGTCAATAACCTAAGAGAAACTCTGATTTGAATGAAATCTTAAGAAAACTAAACAAGAATTGCATAGTTTGATGACAGCACCTGAGAGCCAAGGACAGGCATGCTGTGACCCCTCACCAAAAAGATTTAGTATTTACCCATTGCACAAACACTGATGCCATCATTCCTCCCAACATCAACAACTGGTTGTTGTGTAGAAATTCAGGAATATTGTGGCAGATGCCACACAACCAGAGCCAGCTGGGCAAAAGCTACACCTCATGTAAACAGTGCCAACAGTGATGGAGCTGCAATCAGGAGCCAGCCCTCTCCTTGCAGCATATGTATTTATATCTCTTTGCAACTGAACACCAGCCACTTTCCTCAACTTCAACCATCCAGCAATGAAGTGTTTATGTTCAGGCCCCAATTAATGAATCCACTACAGGGAACTAGTTACAAATGGAAAAAAATATGCTCACATTAGTACTTCTACGTCAATGACTAATTAATTAGGCTTTTCCAGCACTACTCTGATGCCCAAAAGCCAGTGGTGAGATTCTGTCATCAGTGAACTTTTTTGTTAGCACTGGGATTTGTTCTCATTCTGAACTGAATTGTCACAGATTTTGTGATGCCACACAAAAGCTGGTTTTAGTCTGAAATATGGAAAATAACTTTTGGTAAATATTTAATACTCTTCTATAATGCTTTTGTCCATACATATCCATACAGTAATTGTTGAAAAATCTAAGTTCTAGGGTTTTTTTACTACCTAAATAAAAACTAACAACACCTAGGAAACTCAGGCTGTTGAATGAACCAAATATAAACTAACATCACCTAGGAAACAAAGGCTGCTGAATCAATTTGCTTTTCTGACATAATGAAAAAAACCTAATTATATTCCTCAAACAGGTACTCTGTTATTATAGCAAACATTTCTGAAAATAAACCTTACCTGAACAAGCAAGAAAGGTAGCAAAGTTGTACTGCTTTAGATTTTTATAGAGAAAAAGCTGTTGAGAGAAACTCAGAATCTGACCCAGGCACAGACTGAATTGGATGTAGCTTTGCCCTTCACTAAGCTGGGTGTAGGGTAAAACCTTTGAGTGCTAAATAGAAGCTTTACAAGAAGACAGAGGCATTACATGAAGCCAGACAAAACTATGCAGTTGTTCTTTATGCTTAGAAATTTTTAAGGTCAACAAAAATCACATTCCAGTGATAACTCGCATGAGGTGAACATAAAAGGCTATAACAGATTTTGGCACAAGCTCAGATGTTAGCTTTCAAATTCAATCCTGAAAAGAAGAAGTCTGATCTCATAAGGACGTTCCATCTATAAACTGTTCCCATTCACCTAAAACCATGTTTCTCTTCTGAGAATTACCAAGGAAACCCACTGTCTGTAAACATATTCATCAGTTCAGTTATGATTTATAGACTGTGCATAATAGAAAGATTTGACCCATAAGCAGATTTTAAAAAATATCAGTCAATATGTAGATGAAAAAATATAAGGTAAACAATTTTAGACTAATCTGGCCATGTCCAAAAGTATTCTTCCTCTTGCCTACCCAGTACAGAGCACAGCCAATTGGTCATAGAAATCATTCCTGGAAGTTCTTCACTCTCTGGGAGGATGCAGATCTTTGCAGATTTTGATGGTATCAGGATGTTTCAGACAACCCTGTATCTACAAACCCAACCTCAAGTGGTCAAAGTATTACTCCCACCACTATTTAAACATGTACTGAATACAAGAACTGAGTGACTGCAAAGAATGGACATGTGAAACAGCTTGATATTTTTTGTCTTGTAACACCAGTACCAGTTTGCCTCTAAAAATCAATTGATGTTCTGGTATACCTTGTGCATCAACCATAAACCAGCAAGTATTACTGAACATTCCCATCAGTTTCTTGACACTTACCCTTCCATATCTGTTAGCGTAGGACCCTGTAAGCAAGGAATGGAAAATGATGATTGTCTCATCCAAATCCCAAATGAATACTCTCTGTAAAAAGAGAATCAAATCAATGTGTTCCTCTGTGAAGCTAACACTTGAAATGGAAACTTAAAATTTGAATCACTAAGCACACGAATGGGAAAATTGTATTGAAATGGTTGCATATCAAAACCATAGTTTCCTTGCCATTTATTTTCAAAATTAACAAGTTTTTTTTTCTGGGGTGAGGTAGTACAATCTGTTAGCTTTTTACTACAAATGCTATTATATCAAATCATCCTATTAGAATAGAATTAGAGTATTGTCAAATATACACAGAAAATGAGATTGTACAATGTAATTTTTGAAGCTTGATGTGTGATAGAAACTGAAATAAAGAGAAGCATCTGAAAATTAAATCCTTGTGGTTAGAATTCTGTATTTCTGCAAGTCTTACAAAATAAAATTCAGATAACTGCTCTTGAAAATTATCTCTAAAACCAAATCAAAGTAGACTGCAGCTATGCACTTAAATCCTCTTAATTCATTTTAACTTTAATGCATTTTAGGCACCTGAAGAACAAAAATTATGAAA
The DNA here is from genome assembly GCA_020086605.1 of Lanius collurio. Taxonomy (NCBI): domain Eukaryota; kingdom Metazoa; phylum Chordata; class Aves; order Passeriformes; family Laniidae; genus Lanius; species Lanius collurio. Next base: position 34,515,958 of record JACBWW010000003.1, read on the forward strand.
TTGGATGATGTATGTATAAAACTTGCGGCATCAGTAAATAATTCTTTTGCTTAGAGACAATGGCAAATATGTGTTTTAAATTTATCCTCTGACCACACACCAAATGATATCTTAATGAAAAATAAAGTGTTCAAATACAAGTATTTTAAATCCTGGTGAGATATTTCCTATGATGACAAATGGAGTAAACTTTTGGAAAAGTAATGCAGAGTGGACACTCATGGCTGTGATGTGTCATTGGAGATGTGTTGTCAACATAAACTATGGGCCACTGGGAGGGATGTGAACACAGCATGAGAGAACAAACCCCACCATTGTGCTAAAAGTGTCTCCTGTCCAAATGCAAACCTTTCTTTGATTTTGGAAAAGCTTGCTCCTTTTTTTTATTTTTTCTTGGTTGATTTTTTTTTGGTTTGTTTGTTTGCTTTGTTTAATCAAAAAGAGAAAAAAAATCACCCAGTATTCATCCTGGTTTTTTTCTGAGGAAATAGGAGCGCTTCCCAAAGAAGGTTCTTTGGAAGAAGAATCCTGTTTTCTATGAAAATACTGTTAATAAAAAGAGAGCTTCAACGCCACTTTATTTTTGATGTGCAAATAAGACTTCTCTGCGCAAAATAATGATAAAAATAAAGTCTGTAACAGGACAAAGACATTTCATATAAAATACCTCCAGATCAGAGTCAGGTGGTGGTGAAGGATTATTGTTTCTTCTGCCACGTCCACGTGATTTCCCATCTGAACTACGACGCAATCGATCCGAATCTGAATCTTTAATGGGGGTGGAAGGACTGTGGATTGTACTGTATTCTGTTGTAGTAAAGAAAGGACACTTTTTACCTTTCAGTTCAATATTCAAAACGTTCAACTTACTGGCTTATACTAAACCCAGTCCAAACTAAAGTAATTAAATATAAAATGGTAAGTGGTGATATTGATTCATAAATAATTCCATCTAGCTCAAGTTATATGTAAAAACAGAGGGATAAACTATTTCAGTAAACACATATAAAAGACTTAGGAGAAAAAACATCTTCATTCCTTCAATTATTACAAGATTAAACAAACAATTTCAAGGGATACCAGCTTTTCATAAAACAACATTAATTCAACTCTAGCTTTTCAAATGTAAATACTTTAAATGCTTTAAAATAACTGTTAGAGTGATGGGTAAGAAAAATCCAACCAGGTGTGGAAAAAACTCAAACATATAGAAAATGAAAAATTTTCCAAATTGCCTGGTTGTAGACACTTTTAGATTGCTACATTTGAGACAGAAGAATAGAATTATTCCTAAATATAGCATAAACAAGAGTATTTATTTTCCTATGATAATTTAAATAAAGTGCTAAATATGCATCAACTATAAAGATGAAATTTCTAGTATTTTTCAAAGACCTACTCAACACTGAACATTTCCAATAAGTACCTTCAAGATCGGATAGAAATCTTTACAAATATTATTGTATGCTAATTATTATGTTTCTGCAACATTTATTTATAAGAATATTTACTGTTATTGAACAGGTGAAAAAGGAATGATGATTCATGTAGTTAAGAACAAAAGAGTTTTTCTGAAAACATGCTAGTTTGAAGATATTTCGCTACTCTTAACATCCATAGACTTCATCACAGTGAATTAACAAAGCAGACACCCAGCATCAATTACCTTCCCATTAATTTAATTAGCAGTACACATTTTAAAATCTCTTTTTAGAACTTCCTTTCATAGTCTGAAGGTCACAAATACTTTTGATGGTCACCATGATTTCTTTTCTTTTTCCTAAAAACACTACTTTAGTGAAGGCAGCAGCAACTTTTATGTTTCTCAGTTTTACTGCTTGCTCAGTTAATATTAACTACTCTTTAGAGTTCAGTAGATACAAAATTTTTCATTTTAATCTGCCTAGACTGTGGCATTCCAGCTTAACAGACAGGTATATTTCTCACACAAGGGATTCTCTCTCCTAGGAAAACATCCTGTTGAGGTCAAAGGTTAGATTAAGGAGGAGACTCTGGACATCTGTGTAACACCACATATGCACAATTACTCAAAATAATAACAGTTGCTTGTGCTGAATGAAAGGAAAAGGTCTTGAAATTCTCATGCTCAGCCTTCAAATCTACATTTATTGAGAATTAGCATATCTTATATATTTCACATTATGTATTTACCTAAGTACTTCAGGCTACATCAAACAAAGCAGAACAAGTTAAGATGTTACTCAAGGTTAAGCACCAAATCTTCTGAAGACATCTGACCTTTACTAAAAGAGTGATTCTGCATGTGCCAAACAACAAAAATTATCCAGCCACGTCTATCTACACATCTCAATAATATTTCTCTTTTTTTTTTTATGACAATGCACACTTCAGAATATTTATTTGAACTATTTAAACTTTGAATGCTGACTGCTCTTTTACCTACTGCACTTAACCAAAAATAAGAAATAGTAACAAAATACCAATTTTCCCAATTAATTTTTCTGCTATACATTATTTTTATTATTAAAATCTTTAATAAAAGGAAAAAAGAAAGAAAATTATACACAAAAGTCTTAAAATAAATTATAACCCCATAATATAAACAAATCAGAATTTCTTCAACAGGTATACTGGCCAATGATGTTCCAAATATGTACTCTAAAATTTAGATGTAATGAAAAATTGCATTTCCTATTGGCTGATTTAAATTAGGACTCCTTTTGGTCTCTGACATTGTTTTTAGGAGTGTGGCTTTAGTTCCCAGTTTTAAAATTTTTCTCACAGTCATACTATGCCTAAAAGTTTCAAGTATTAAACTTACAGGAGTAATACTAAAAAAAATAGTGAACAGCTAAGATGGAAAGAGTAGAAACAAAACTTCATGACAAATAAACAAACAAGCAAATCTAAATGAGTGAGCACACAGAGCAGAGCATGGTGGGGGCAGGGAAGAAAGTCTGTTTGTAAGAGCCATCCAGCTTTCCATCTTTGCAAGCACCTTTCATTAATGAATACTGCATCCAAAATTTCAGACTCAGGGCTGCAAGTTTGAGTGGAGGCCCATTTCCACTTCCCCTTTACAGGTAATCTGTCTGGATGCACCAGATCCTCACCTGACAGAAAGGTGCCAACCCTGCCTCAGGACCCCTTCTTGGGGTGTGCCTGTGTGCCCATCATTCCCATGAAAGATTTGTCTGTCCTGCTTTTACGGATCTCTCCAGGAAATCTACTCTGCTACTTGGACAGCTGCATCATTAGAACATACAACTTCAGCATTCATTACAGCAGTAGAAGTTTAATCTCTGAAACCACGGGAAAAATCATTCTCTTCATTGTATCTGCATGCTTTTGAAGACTGTTCACAGATCCCCTTTGTTGTTAGATTAACCCTTCCCTGTCAATCTTCTTCGCTAGGCTCTGATCATCATTTTCTACAGTCTTGCCAAAGTGGAGAAAATAATGCAAAGCAAAGTCAAGCAAAGCTTGACTTCCCAAATGTTCTGCAGGCTACCCTCCCCTGCACACCACTTGGCAGCAAAAAATTTCATTTTCTACAATATTTTCCATAAATGTTAGATTCAGCATTCCTAGATCATGTGAGGAAGAGGTGACATCAAACTGGTTGTTTCTCAAAGACCTGCCCAAACCTTGCACATGAACTGAATAAGCAACACTGCTAATACCTGCAGCCTCCGAGTCTGCTCAGGAGATCAGTGTGTCAGAGTGTGACAGATGGCAGTAACCCATGGGGAGAAAGCCTCACATTGTGTGCAAGAAACTTATTCCATGTATGTAAAGGGAAACCTTCATGTGCATGGACAGCTCACTGTCCAGTGGTCACTCTCAGGGCCTCATAAGGAAACCCAGTTAAAGAATACAGTGTCCAGCTGAGCCCTGAGCCTCCACAAGCCCAAGCCCTGACAAATTCTGGAGAAAGAAAAACAATAGTGGCTGAGGGTACTCTGTGTGCCACTAATATGCAGAGTACTGAGAGAGGTCTGCAGGGAAAGGTAGAGCCTGGAAGAAGCTGCCAACATTCCCCATCCCACATTTGTGCAGTTCATCATTCCTGCCTAAATGTATACCTCACACCTGCTCCTATTCAGATCACATCTCCATTTTTTGAGTTCTCATCTCGTCTCCAAAGACCTCACAGCCCCTCTCAGCATGGTGTCATCTACATATTTAATAGACAAACACATTCTGTTCCGTCACCTAAATGATTAATGAAAATATGGTCTGGTGCTAGGCCCAAGGCAGACATTGAGGAATGCTGCTGCAGCCATCCTTCTATTTTAACAGCGAGCTCTCACTCCAGACTTCTTTCTGGACATGATTTCCTAAACAGCTTTTTATCCTTCTGCTGTAATTTCTGCCAAACTGCTTTAGCCTAGTTTGCTTTTAAGATGATTAAGTGAAAAGATTTAACTGCCAGGGCATCAAAAGACATGCTGAAGTCAATTTACATGGCTTCAAACCATGTTATCATTATACCCATTACTCTACAATCACTAGTAAGAGAAGGCTGATTTGTTCAACTTCAGCTGACTTCATGGTACCAGCCATACTTTAATATTAGCAAAGTGAAACAATGATGTTTCTAAAGCATTGAATTCAGCCTTATCCTGTTCTTGAGCATCACAAACAGAAGTGCAGGAGAAAACCCTGCCCTCCACATAATCACAAGCAGAGAAGGGGATGAGGATCAGATCCATTGCCTGTCCAACACTAAAGCAAGATCACCAAAGGGAGTTGGCAGCAGCCTGCCTAAATACAAGGAGTTCAGATAAAAGCTACAAGCTTTGGGTCTCATTGTGCCAAAAAAACTCCATGCCAGGCTCCCAAAATATTACAAGGGCTCAAGAGGAGCTTGCAGACATCCCTGGAAGTGAAGCATTCAAGGATGCTACAGCTGCACCACATTAGAAAGTTGGATCTGTGGGTCCAGGCAAGTGGTGGCAACTACATCAGGCTCCAATACCTATTTTTGAGAGGTTATTTCAGTGCAAGTGCATCCTGATCTAGTCTCCTGGGCATCCTCAGTAGAGGAATTAGGAACTGTCTTGGAGGACACCTTCCAGGTTATCTTTGACTGGAAGGACATTTGGGCACCCTAGGACTGCTCTGCTGAGCCAAAGCTTCACATCAAAACAGACCCTACTCAAAATTAAAATGCTAATGCAGGCACACCCTAAGCACAAAAACAATAGCAGGTCTGGAAATCCCCTGTGACAAAAATATCTGGAACCTGGAAAAGTGCTTAGGACAAGTCTTAGACAAGCCTAGCCTGTCCTCACTGCTCCCGAGGTGCCTGCCTGATGGGCCTTGGGACAGGCAGGGTGCGGCCCAGTGGATCCATCAGTCGGGATCTACAGCCATTTCTCTGTGTTGCAAATGCCTTCACAAAATTGTATGAATAATGTATCAATAGTTATTCTTCTGCAACCATGGACATATACATCATTTTAGACCTCCCTGCTACATCAACTCTCTGTACTCGGCCCCAGACAGACTCTAAACATTACAGTTTATCTCTTCTTCATACACTCAAGGGTTCCCTCTTCCAAAACTTGGATAAATGTAAAAGACCCACACTTGACTTTTACAGTCAGTCTGAAAAAAACACCTTAAACCCAAATTCTATAAATGTCTTATTTTCCAGGTGTGACCAGTTCTCCCCTGCTTCTGACCTGGTAGAAACCCCTGTAGTATACAGTAGCGTCAAGCCTGACAAAAAAGTAACTGTGAAGAATGAAATATGTTTACATCCTGGCTTAACTAAAATACATGAACCATACTGTATCAGACTTTCCTCTATGCTTCAAGGCACTGTATAACTGCAACTTGACATAAGAGTTCATAAGCTTATACTTCCCTTTATATATCACTCTGGGCAGTGTTGATGGTTTTGTCACACAGAACAATTTTCCATCATCTCAAAAATAAAAATACCTTGATTGCTTATGAACAGATAGTACAGCTGCAGAGATAGCATTTGCAACACCATAATCTGTAATTCATTTCTGTTTGTTTTGGAAATTCCCCCTAAGTAATTGCTGCATTTTCTTACTGTTGATTTTGATGTACAGCAATAGTGCCCAATGACAAATCTGGGGAAAACTGGCTATGCCAGAAAGCCCAAAATCAAGTCTCTCTCTAAGTAAATCCAGCTGGTGAGTGTGTGGTAGAACTTTTGCTGTTGACAAAGGCATTGCAAATTTTGTCAGACTTTTTCCCGAATACACTGAAATGTTATGCAAAAAAGAGTAAACATACATTATCAAAGTAATCTTATCTCATGTCACAATGTAAATTACATGGATGAGGTGGGTCTAGGGTAATTAGTACAGTCAAATGTCTCTACAAGTAGGTACCTACGAAAATTTTCCATTTAGATTGTGCCCAGATTAATGGCTTCCGCTTAAATCTTATACTTAATTTTGCCAGTGTTATTTCAACTCCTGTGCACCCAAATAAAAATATAAGATTCAAGAAATTTGAATACATCAGTCTCACGCTATGATTTCCTTACTTTTGCATAATTAAAGTTTCCTTTTGCATAAATAAAACTAAACACAAATTCCATGAGCACTTATACAAACTTCTGCTTGCATACAACTGGACCAGGATTAAACAATGCAATAAAACCACACGTATTTGTGGATTTTATTTTCTTACTTGTCTATCAAAAAAGATAGTACTGTATTAATAGTAAGTAAAAGCACTGAGTAATTATTGCAAGAAATACAATAATGCCTGCTGGCAGGATCATAGAAGTACATCTCTAGTGCTGTTTGCACAAAATGTCAAAATCTTCACTTGAAAAACAAATTTAATGTTTGTATATTGAGAATTAAGAGCATGCTATTATAAAGTTGACAGAAGCTCTCAACAGTCTGTTAAAAATTATAGCAAAAGTGACCATTTATTTCAAATCTTGGTTGAAGTTTTGATTTAGGATTGCATATTTAAAATAATGACAAAATATCATGTATAACTGTATTTATAAACTATATATGACCACAACCTAAAGTGGTCTAGATACATTTTCTCCAGCTTTCCTTGTTGAAGAAAAAAGGTGATGCAATCCTATAATGGGCCAGTAGTACCTGTATCCCTTGTGGTTATTTCTTCCTCACTCATTAATTCAATTTTCAAACAATTTGAAGTAATTTTTACTTTTAATCCCACCAAAATCAAAGATAAACATCCCAGGGGAACAACCATTTTCAGAAAAGCATAACCAGTACTGCACTTTGTCATTAATTATAGTATCAAATTTAATTTCTGTTTTTACAGAATTTTCTGTGACTTTCCTTCCTTATATAAATATATCCTCTAGATTTACTCTTCATTTATATTTACGAAAAAGAACAAACATTAGAATGCCAGAAATGTACTGCGAATATAGCCGTGTTTCTTTCCATTCAGGTATTAGTGAAAAGTTGCCTATAAAAATGATTTGCTTTGTTTCAATCTTCTGCCTCTAATTTATTGTTGTGAAACATGGTAAGAAGAAACTGTAAAAGCTGATTTCCCTTTTGAAATACTAAATGTGATATAGTACTCAAAGAAAAAGTTTAGTCTTTAAGAGCAAAATAGTGACCCCTGTCTGAGACCGAGTTTTGTTGGCTGGCACAGCCCTTGTGAGGTTTTTAATCTGCATTGTGAAGTATGAGAGTAATATGAAAAAAACCCCAAACCTTCCAGTAATATATTAAACATACTTATTACAGCATCCAAGGAAAATGAAGGAGATTGAATCTCAAGAACAATGGAAGTCTCTCTTGTCAGAAACACTGTTTAATAAATTATAAATACATCAACATATGAAATAGAAGGATAAATTCATCATTCCTGACCAAATGAAAAAAAAATTGCATAAATCAAGGATTTTTTATTACCAGCTGTGATGATGGAGTTGAAATATTGCAAGAGAAATTACTACAGCTTTAGAAAAGGTAGTCTTTTTTAATATTAACTCCTAGAAATACATGTTATGAATGTTACTCAAAGTATTTTTAAGCATCAGAGTAGGCATAGGATGGGGGTGTAACTCCATCTGTCCAGGGTAAGTTTCAACATTGGTCAACAGCTGGAAACTAAGTAAGAAAGCATAAAAAGGACAGACGTACACACAGTACTAATTCATTCACTGTCTCCAGTGATCTTGTGCATCAAGAATTTCTTGCTGTCTATGTTAATCTAATATTTGAGCTTGTCAAAGTTATGCTTGAACTGGCATAAACTTTTTGCATCCACAACATCCTGCATGAAACATAAAGATACACTGCTTTTGTTCACGCTGAACCTATTTCAATTAATCTGAATATTGGAAGGGAGAACAAATATTTACTTATTTATCCAGTTCTATTCTCTTTTATAATTTATTTATTATTCTCTTAGATACTACAGCTTCGAGAAAAAATCAACAACTTTCTGATTACATCACTAAGAAAAATACAGGCTTTTGTTCACAAGAAAATAACATTAATTTGTATATCTGATTTATGGATACAAAGTCTATAAACCTCTGTACAATGAATAGTTTTGTCCTGACTGTGGTACAAGAAAGTTTCAAATCCTGTAAGCAAAGAGAAAGAAGAAACACTGCACATGGAAAATCTCAGGTTCTTCTGCAAGAATCCCCACATGTTCTGGATTGCATGGCAAGAAACTTTCAAATTTAACTAGTAACTGAGGGAAACCACAAAAGGATTATTTTATATTTAGACAAGGAATTAAACATATTTCAAGTGAAATTATCTGAGATTTCTGAGTCTGCAAAACTCAACTAAAAATGTCACAAGAGCACATAATTACTTTCTCACTTTCACATTTTTCTTACCAGACTCTTCTGTTTCACTTATTGGCCCAAATTCATAGAAACCACCTATGTCTGTCAAATTATTCTGGTGCCTCTGTAAAGTCTGAAAGCTGCTCTGTGCTTGTCCTGGCATAGTTCATAACCACACAGATTACATGTTTTTTTTTAAATACAGAAGATGTCTAAGGATAGACAGCTGCAATTCAGCAGCTGGAGCACATCCTACTAAATGTGATGGCTCTGGGCTGCTCCCCACCATCCCTCATATCAAGCATTCCAGCTGTGGTAAAGAATCAGCAGCCTAACTTGAGCAGATGTGGCAAAACAGCCTACAGAAATTTTACTAATTGCAATAAAAATTTGATTAATTTTCTCTTTTGTTCTGTGTTTTTGACCCAACCATGAATTTCTGTCTGTTGAATATACCTTTCAGTTGTACCCACTCCACCCGTATTCCCTTCCTACATGCTGATCCCTCTTTTCTTTGACTCCAGCCTTGCTTTGTCTTCCAAGTAGACTGTGTATGAGCTCAACTGAAAGTTTTCAATAAACCTCAGCAAGAAAAAAGCAAAAACATTTACACTGTCCAAGAAGAAATGGCAAGCACAGGACTGGATTCACTGACAGGTCCTTGCTTCTCTTCTACCAGCGTTGCATTGTGAGATAGCAAAAGATTCTCACCTAATTTCTCTTTGGATAGCTAGCACTGGTATGTCAGCCACTTTAAACTGCTCTCATAGCACTGGAGAGGCTTTGGCATCTCAGGATCAAGACTGTCATTAAACTGAACTCTAATTAGAAGTGCTCATCTCTCTCCTCTCAACACAGAAAGAGCCTAAACTGGTTTGATCCTAACTTAGCTACATAAAGACAACAATTGCATGAAGAAAAAATAGAGAAATCTGGGTCTAGCCCTATACCTTCTGCTGACTGGCAACCACATTGATGGAGATGGCTTTCATTGGCTCCTTCTAACAGAGGGGCCCACAGCAGGTACCTTCCTAAATGTGCCCCTGCCTCTGGTAGAGGCAGCCAGCCCATGATAACCCCATAGTTACATTAAGAGTTGTTATTTGCAAACTGTTAGAAGGAACATTTTCAGAACTGTTATATCAGTACCAATAATATAATTGGGAAAGGAAATGGCAGTCCCAGCAATGCCAGAGGAGGTGTGCACATGTGCGAGCAAGGGCTAAGCAACCAGTGGTAGGGCATCCATGGATGTACAGCTTTAAATACATGAAATAACAAATTAGAAGAAGGATTAGATGCAGAACTCATCCAAGAGAAAGCCCACCAAATTCTTTCAAATTTTTAGACAAAACTGTCTTAACAAGAGTATGGAAGATGTGAGGGAGAAAAGAAAGATGTCTTAAAAAGGAATTGAAAAGCTCTGTTCAGGCTTATAGAGCACAGAAAACTATTTAAATAGGAGGACAGCCTTTTAGCCACTATGTTTGACCTTGGAAAAAATGTACCTGCTCTCTTCATATGCACGTTTACTGTAGCTTTTAGGAAGTAAATGCTATAGCAACGCTTAATGACTTTAGAAAAATACATGCCAAGATTTTGCAAAAGATCAAGACCCAGATGATCCAATGATACAATTTTAGTATCTTGATAACAGCTAAAACTTGATCACATTAGGATTTTGGGCTAAGAGGAACTTAACTGCTTCCAACTTAAAAAGAAAAGCAAACAGAATTGCAAGAAAACAAAAGCAAAAATTTTTTTAAAAGTGAAAAGCAGGATAATTATGCAGACATCAATATGCATCCATATCTAAATGCAACAGACCCCAATATGCACTCATTAGAAAGACACTCACAATTTAGAAAGATTCCTTTCTCAAATACAGTGCACACCCATGACCTCGTGTATATAAATATAAACACCAGCTGTATTTTCTTCCCTAATTACTTGCAGCAAATGTCTCAAAAGAGACAATACTGTGTAACACTTTCTTCACGTGCACACTCATGCAGAAAAGCAACAGAGGCTAGCAAATTATATGAAAATTTAGCATTGCACATGGAAGACCAGTCTCATCAAGTGCTTCAAGAGAACTAAACCCAGCCTCATCCCAAAGAAGTCCAAAACAAAACCACCTGATACCACGGCCAAATCACAACTGCTTCTTCCTGCATTACTGAGAAACACATTTGCTACCTTGGACTTTCTCTCTGACAGACTTCAAACTTCTGCCATTGACTAACCTGCTTGAACTGCTAAAAAAAATGTATTTTTACTTTTTTCAATAATGAGAAAAGTATTTTTCACCCCTCAAAACAGCTGCAGCAGTTTGGCATAAATGTTCTAAAAATTTCTCAACTAGTAAAGGAGTGCCAAATTCCACCAAGAAAGGTAAAATGACTGGGAAAAAGAATAAGCCACTGAAAATCTTTTCTTAAAATGGAAACACTTGTGCAATTTCAACTCTCCATTGCATGCATTATTATGTCCTCTGAAAGTAAGAAACAAAAGCTGTCTTTCAAGTGGGCAGTTGGGTTATGGCTTGAAGGCTCTTGATTTCAGTCTTATTTAAGAAAAATCAAAGGAGCTTTTCTCAATGAAGACAGAGCTTAAAAGCACCATGTTCTTGTTTACCATAAAGACTTATCCATACCCTGCAATTTTTAACACAAACACTTTACAAATATATACAAACAATTTGTATTCCAGATAAGCTTTAAAACTTTTACTGATACTTTTTTTTCTTTAGTCTATTTTCTGTTAAAATCTGTCTAAGATATGCCACAGGTTCAGGATTAAGAAATAATAAAAAGAAAAATCAACAGCTACACAAAAAAAAATCCAATTCAATCCTCTTTCAACTTACAAAAACGTGCCTCATTGGGACCATAAAATCCATGTAATTACCTGCTGCAGGATCTGTAACTGATTGACTGGTGATGCCAGATGGTGGTTCTTGAAGCTGGTATGTTGCATTTGTGGAGGGTGTCGTAGGGCTGGTGTTGCTGTTTGTCATGTAATGTGAAGGATATGGTGAGCTATTATAATACTGTGCATATTGGCCCTGGCCAAAACTGGGATAAGAGGGATATTCCTGCAAGACAAAAAAAGCAACTGAATAGTCCATCAGAGTTTTGCTACTTTTTAGTATAAATTCCAAAATATAACTACAAACACATGTCAGACTTTGAGCACGTTTGCTTCCTGGACTGGATGCTGTAGGACCTAAAACTGTGAGGCAGTAAAATGAAATCCAAATTACACATAATTTAGTATGTCTTCTCATACAAGTAGTTTATTAGACACACTGCTGAAGATGTGTGAATAAGAACATCAACCTCAGACAATGAGGTCTAGTACTGGAAGATGACAGATTGAAGAGAAAGATTTATAAACTTTAGTTTAACTAGAAAGGATGATTATTTCTTTCAATAAGCTATTTAAGGGCTTCATTTTTTCAGTGGATGAGAATTCTAAGTTTGCCAAAGTTTGCTGAACTCCTATTTACAAATTTACCTGCTGTGAACTATTAAATCCAGTAGAATTTGTAAGTGAATTATTTCCTGCATATATTCCTGATGATGTTGTAAAACTGCTGCCTGAAATGAAATGAAAAATAATGTGAATTACTAAAACAAAGTATTGGAAAATGACTTCAATCACATGATTATATCATAACATTATGGCATATTTGTAATATTTCCCATATGTTGACCAATTCAGCTCTATAACACGTTAATATACAAAAAGTGATAATTCATAGCTCTTATACTCTGTGTTTCATTATTGCAATAAAAAACTCCCTGAAATTTAGACAGGAATTTTGGACCCCCCTCATCTCTGATTGAAAATTAGGCTATCACACCCCTCTGAATAATATCCAGCACTGTGGAAGTAAGGAGGGTTTCTTTACCTTTTTTTATGTTGAACAAGGGCAAGCCTTGTCCTGAGAGACACCACCTCCCCTCATGAAAGCCTGATGGCTCTGTTTCTCCTCCCACCTTTGAGAGCAGTGTCCTCTCCTCTCCTCTCCCCAAACCTCAGCCCCTCACAGGAGCAGCAAAAGCTCCCTGCTCCCTGCTCCAAAAAGCTCAGTCTGACTGCAAAGCCATTAGGACTCACTAAGTGATCATAGACAGCCTTGGGCTGCAAACTTATTCTCTTTTGATGGACTGTACCAGGCATGAAAAAAAAGTACCAGGAGAAAAAAAGTACCTCTCTGAGAAGAGAGACCCAAGATTGAATTTAGCCCACAGACTGAATTACTGTCTCCATCTCCCTCCTCCAGATTTCACGAGCCACCAAAAATAGACAGATGGGGCTCTTGTTTAATACCCAACCTGAGAAGCTGTTCCACTAAAAGGGCAGCAACCCCCTTTCAGCTGTCTGGCCCTCGCTGGTTTTAACCCAGGAGTGACATAGCCACCAGCTGAGACATATGGATGCACAGGGTGAAGCTACATAAGCTACACAAAGTCTGCAATGAGGCAACCTATTGAACTCATCCAGCAGGAGAGCACCAGTCAGAGCAGGTCATTAAAGTGTGTGGGTTGTTTACAGCCTCCCTCGCCACTAAAATCTGCCTCAGTGCAAAGATATACAGAGACCTTGGGAGCCAACCTTGCAGGTGAGCAAAGGGGACAAGGAGGGATGAAATCAAATGAACCAGGCACACATGCACCAATCCTCTGATGTATCCAACAGAAAGAAATTAACAACCAAATCCAAAAAGGGGTTACTCATTGGGAAATGCAACACTTTTGCAACTCCAAAGAGCACAGAATGTGGGCAGGGATTCATACTTATTATAACCCCTGCAGGACATTTGTGAGCTATTTACTTAAACAAAAAACCACCAAACCAATAGCTATTGTAGCTATGAGAAGTCAGAAGGAAAAATATTTAAATTCTTTGACTGCAAAAGTTACTGAAAGCACACAGAGGAAGGAGATGAAGTGCAACAGCAGGAGGAGTAAAGGATGAAGCTTAAATTTAATGTATGAAATGACTGTAAACATTTCTCTTGTATCTTCTACTAGTGCAAAATCTCTGATTGTTGAGAGATACTAATTCTGTGAACTACAATCAGATTACTTCAGCAGAAGAGTTGACATCCAAGTTTAGCAGATAGTACAGATAAACAGCACTAATGAGAAAAACATGTTTTAAATTTAATTTAAAATTGGAAAACAGATGTCATTTTTTTTATTGTAAGAAACACAAAAGCCAAAATACAGCTGAAAAATATTTTAAATTGCAAAACTTTGAAATGATATTTTATTTCTAATAATGCTCTGTCTGGAAGATTATAAGTCACTGTGTGTCTTCTTATTTCTGCAGCGTTTTTTGAGTGATGCAGAGTAATACATTCAAACCCAGATTTTAAAGGTGCACAGTTTAAGCCAATTTAAAAAGATATAAAAGTCCTCTCGTAGTTATAAGCAGAAAAAAACTAGACTTTTTTTTGAGGAATACATTATCTTTCCTCAGAAAGTTTGAAAAATAATTTGCAAGAGCGAGTGAGAAAAGTAATTACATGCCAGCCAGCATCTCTCCCTCTCAGACAAAGACACACACACACTAACACGCAGATCTCTCTCTCTTTCATCTCATGGTCAGCACTGGCTCCTATGGAGGAGGGGTAGGGGTCTCTTAGACCGTAACAAACACGAAGCAGGTTTCTCAAAAACAGCTCAGTGGGCCACCCAGAACTACAGGCCTGAAGTTGTTTTTAAAATACTCATGATTTTGCAAATTGCTTTTTAAATATTCAGCCATAACATGGCATAGAGCCGCTATCCTGCCTTAGCTGAACAAACACAAAAATAAGACTCACTACAAAACACACAAGATTTACTGCCCTAAGCTGGCTGGCTACACGGCTTTAAAATGTGATAAAAGCTGTAAATTGCAGGTCAAAGGTCTATTTTGCAAAGAGCTCTGACCCACATTAAAGCTGGGAATCCCAGTCAGCTTCGGAAGGTGGCTGGACCCTGCTGGGACTAGGGCGCGCTTCAGGCGCAGGGCTCGCCCTGTGCCGCTGCAGGCATGGGATAAGGTCCTCCCCCGTGTATTGGCCACAGAAGCCCATTTGCTCTCCTAGCTCAGTCTCCTTGCCATGGGCTATGTCTATCATCAGGGTACAATGTATGTGGCAGAAGTTTAGTGCAGCTCTCTTGGGAAAGCCTTCGACAGCCAGATGGGCTATTTGAACTCAAGGTTTCTTCCGTTTGCTTACAGTGTTTAAAAATCCTTGGCAAACTCCCCCTTGTTGTCCTAGTAACTGCTTGGCCATCCAGCACAATATTTTTATACTGTATAATAATAACCAAATACCTTAACGTTTACTTTTTTACGGTTGAATTCCCAAACCAATTGGATAGTTGTTCTCAATCATCACAGTTTGGTAACTAAAACAATGCTAGTGCTCATCACAGACCTAGCACCCTTCCAGCGGTAAGGTACTTGGGTGGAAGGTAAAAGTCATGCTTTTATCACAATCAAAGGAGACTCATATAGGACAGTTGCAAATGGACTTCTTTCCTTGCTGTTTCCCCCAGCCCTTCTCCACTCCATTGACCCTCACTGAGCAATTCTTATAACTCTGCCAATACAGGAACAACGGCCCATTCCCACAGCCATTAGTCATGTAAGTGGTCTTTCAACATCTATGAAGCAATTTATACGAAAAACAGCTTAAGGAACACACCCGTTAAATAAAGTAAGGGGGGGGAGGGTAGTGGGGAGATGGGTGGCATAACTGCCTGAGTCCTCTTCTCACCCTATCCCCTATGCACCCTCCCTTATAGAGATTAAAAATTTGTAACAAACAAAAATCCAATTACCAGAATAAATTTAGCAAGGAGTCACAGGCAGCAATTCTCCTTACAATTTTCATAAACTGGCAGCCTCTCCCTCCACTATTGTTCAGTGACTAATGACGCTGTAATTTTAGCAGGGTCAGGAAAAGCACTGAGTTTAATTGGCTGCACACGCACCGCGAGACAGCTTCCCTACATTGCAGGGAGACATTCATCCCAGGGAGAGGAACTAGAATTAACTCCAAAGTTTTCGAGCACGAGGTAACCCCAGTCAGGGAACACGAGCAGGACAACTGCAAGGCTGCTAGGAAATCCCCTTTACTGCAGGCAAGAATGCCAGCAGGCCCCGAGCGCACTGTCATGTAACGCTTGGTTGTGTGGAGGTTGTGGGATCCATTATCTCCATTTAGCAGCTCAGCAGCTGCACGCAGGAGATGAAGAACGGCTATTGCAGGCTATGACAAGGCTGAGGCTGCAGCCTGCCCATACACTGCTAGAGGGCAAAGGGAGAATAAACTCATTTTCCTCTCTGGAGCTTTGTGCACAAACAACTGAACAGCAGCAGCACTAACTCCGTCTTCTGTCATGAGAATCAATTTTGTCCCTAAATAATAGTTGAAATTATGAATAGGTTCTCCTTCCAAAATTAAATCAGGAAAGGGAAACAAATGTTCCTGTTTACTTTTAACAGCTGTTCAATCAAAAGGAGGAATTAAGTCAATTTAGAGTTGTTTCAAACACAAAAGTTAACTTAATGAAAATATTACAAAGACATATATTCTTATGTATAGCAGAGACATATATTGTCAAACATTTAACTGCAAGCAATGTGATTCTTTTCTGTTTAGCAACTAAAAACTCCACCAATTCTTCCATTAGAAATATTCTCCTTATTTCCATTCTTATGGTCTGTAAGGTTTCTGTAGAAGACCAGTCCTTCTCTCACCCAGATATTGTGCTGTTTATGAGCTCAACAGAAAGGACATACACACTACAGGGACCCTCCAACTCTGACCTGTGGCTCTTCTGCCCAAGCCAGACTGTCAGTGATCCATTGACTTCCACAGGTGGGCAGCTCTCAGCCCAAGCACAGCACAGCCAGAGCAGAGTCCAGGGTCAGTCCCCATCCTCCCTAAGTTCCTCAGACAACTGCATCATTAAAACAATTCTTCTGATCCTTTTCTTATTAGAACTTCACAACTTGGTTATCTCTAACATGTTTCTTTTTTGCAGAATATTTTTAGATCCTTGCCTCTCAATGTATACAGCTGAAATGCTTTCCAAGATCTTACTGTTCCATCTCTTGACAACTGTCACCCTTTGCTGAGCTTGACAATTCTGATCTTACGCAGATTTTGCATAAAGCAGAAAAACAAAGCAATACCCTTTACAGCAGACTCTATTAACAGAGTCTTAGCTTTGCACTACTAATGCCAGCCTTTACATTACTTATAGCATTCACTTAAAATTTTCCAAGCACTCTCTATGTTATCCTATGCTGCTCCTTCTTCCCTCCCTCTATTGAATTAATTTCCCATAGACATCTGCAAAACTGTTTCCCTGTCCTGCCTAAAATCCCCTTTTATTGACATCCCTCTCCTCAGTATCTTACAAAAAAACACCTTTAGAACTGTTAGATAACCAGTATGGGGTGCCAACTGTTTCTTATACATAAACAGTGTCAGCTTTATTGTTACATTAGGCCCTCCTAGCCGTGTGTTTTATTTTAGCCTCCAACTTCTATGGGGACTATATTTTTATTTGCCTGTAGAAATTAGCACAACAGGATCCCAGGATATGACTATGGCATGAAGGTACTACTGCAATTAAAATTATAGCCAGCATAGACATGATCTTTCAATAACACTATTTCCTAGCTACCATGATTTATCAGTTCCTTAAAAGCCGAAATGTTGATTCAGAAGTTCATTGTAGCCACTGCTGGCAAGTATTTAGGGCTCTCTCCTACAGAGAGGTAGGATTTTTTGTTGGGGGGGAGGTGGGTGTGGAGGTGTGTTTGTTGTCTGAGGTTTTCGTGTAGCTGTCTGCAGAAAGCTAATCAGTAACTTGATTTGGTTATATTTACTCTGATGAGGAGAAGATCATCACTATTCAGCATGTAGATGAAAATCCACATGCCACTCTGGTCCTGTCTCTCTTACTTGTCAGAGCACACTACAAGTCAGCAATATTTCAGATGTCAGATGGTCACTTCTGCCCTTTGGAGCTACTCAACACACAGTTCAAAAGGGGATTTGAAAAAAAAAAATGCTACCAAAAACCACCTCTCTCATGTCAGAGCAAAGGACTGGATCAATACATCCTTAAAGCTGTGGAACAAAAGCAAAATCTCTTTCACTTAGTCTCTGAAAACACTTCTGCTTCAAGACATTTCATGGAGTGTTTACTTGATGGCACACAGTTTAAACTGAGCTTGATAATATATAAAGGTGCTAAACTTATAAAAAAATGTGGTCTGTTTCTGTGATTGATCACTTATTTCAGCTACTCTGAAATCCGCAACACACCTGATATCTACTGCCAAATTCAGGGTGAAAAGGCCTGCAGCAGACATCCCGAATTAGCTATTTCTGGTAAACAAAGATTTTTTAAAATATCCGTTAAGGGGTGAGAAATCCAGAACCAGGCACACCCAGTGAATTCTCAATACAGAAGAGGGAAAAGGAATTGGGAGAACAAGGTGGAGAGACACTAAGTAAACTAAACAGGCAAGTAAGGCTTAAAAACATAATTGATAATAATAGCCTGCACATACAAAGACTTACGACTTTTAAATAGACTTCAAAGAAACAGACTTCAATCATTACTTAGCTACCTCCACAGCTGCAGTAGGTATTTTTATCTTCTCCCTCCTCAAACATGCTCAGGTGTCAAATTATATTTGGCACTTCCTAAATTCATAATCCTGTCACGTTTTCCAGAACTAGCTTTGTCTCATTCACTGTTTGCTAAACTATTGCTATTCAGAGATACATTTTTACTGTAATAACACTAGAACACTTCACTATTTAAAATTTAATGAAGCAAGGGATCTTACAAACTGCTGAGAGCTGGCCTGTTGCTCTCTCAGCAAAGGCAATCATCATTTCATCTCCAAATGCAATAAAATCAGAGTTAAGTGCCCAAGCAAACATTCATTTTTATTCTAGGAATAAAACGAAATAAGGAGAGGAAAAAACCCACCACAGCATTAGCTATATCTAATTAATGGTAATATCTGTTTATACAGACCTTGCATCTGGTAGCTATAGGGAGCCTGTCCAGGTTGAGGTGTGCTAAAGCTGGCACCGTAGCTTAGAAATCCTGTCTGTCCAGGTGACTGTGACTGTGCCAATCCACCTTCTGTCTTGATGCCTGCCCACAATGCACCTAAATCAGTTAGTGACAGCAAATCTATTTGTTCATATTCAAAGAGGGATGGAAAATAAAATCACTTAATTAACAGCAAATTAACATATACCTACTCTTCTTGCCTGATAGAACAAATATTGAGAGCATGCACAAATGAATAGGTAAGGGCAGTCTAAAAGCACACGGAAAACTCAAGTTCACCAGGGAGAGGTTAAATCCATAACTGTGTTTCCAATAACTGCAAAAGAAATTTATACATGAACAGGAAGTTGCATTATTCCTTTTTTCCTTTCCTGCCAGAGGCAAACTTTTCCATATATTCATGACATTACACAGAGGTAGATTAGCAACTTTATATGAATTTAATGAAGCATAGCATAGCCAAGCTCTCCTGCCATCTACCCATTAATGACATAACTGAGATTTGCATTGTATAATATTCCTACATGAAAATTACACAGCTCCAAGAATGGTTTTTTAAGGAATGAAAAGTGGATAAAGAGAACTAGCAATATTAAGTGCAATGATGATTTTTCAAAGATAATTAATCACTAATTCAGTTTTAACAAATAAGCACCTAACAGACAGGAACTATTCCCAAAGCAATCTCCTGAACTGGGAAAAACATAACAGAGAGTCATTAATCTACACTGATGGGGAAATCCATTACACATCACATTACTCTCTCATTTCTAAATTTAGTTACAAAAGAATCCGAAGTCTGATCAATGAATAACTTGTTGCCCAGTTTCAATGATTCTTCCCTTAATTTATAAGGCAATGAGCAGCAAATATCAGGAAGCAAAATACTGAGGAAATGCACACAATTCAGCCTCTGTCTCTTAGTTTTAATTATAAAGTTGTCACAACATGAACTGCCATTTAAAAATAATTAGAGCCAAAGTAATGGAAAAGTGATACAACATTCTTAGGTTTTACAATGGCATTCAGTGATACCTCATTGTTCAGAAACCAACAATATTTGAACTGAATTAACTAATACCAATGTGAATTAGTAACATTCCTTTGAAAATTACTGTTAATTTAAGTCCATTTCCTGGTTGGATTTTTCTTTAGACAATATTCAACAGTGTTTCAAGGTAGGAGAGGGCTCA
Source organism: Lanius collurio (assembly GCA_020086605.1). NCBI lineage: Eukaryota > Metazoa > Chordata > Aves > Passeriformes > Laniidae > Lanius > Lanius collurio. Next base: position 34,536,048 of record JACBWW010000003.1, read on the forward strand.
GAAGTTACCGTGTTGGCAAAACTTCAATACCTCCCTGTATACAAATGGCAGCATAACCATCTAAATGATTATTTTTCAACTGCTGTCATTAATTACCCTTAATTCCATCTGCCAGGCCTTCTAACTGCCAGACTAACCCTGTTTGCTTGTTTTTCCCTGATGCTTACTTGCTTCTTCTGTTTCATGTTACAATTAAGCAGTTCAAATGACGAATCTTGTCACCTCATTTCCAAGGGGAAACTCCTGCTGTGGATGATTTGGTATCAACAATCCCTATTTGTTCTCTGTTTAAGGACTTCTGAAATGCTGGTTAAATATGGCTTAGAGAAAGTTTAACTAAATCAAGCATTAAATTTCTAGTCTAAATTTCCTTTAACAGCCTGATCCAACTCTCTATCTCAGACTGAGCCGGAGATGATCAAAAGCAGCAGTAGGAGGATGACACTTGAGTGAAGACAACTTGGCAGTGACATGCTCTTTTGCAAACCTCCATGCTATGAAGAGCCTTTCATCTCCTGGGACTTACTCTCACACTTGCTCTCATCCAGAAAGCCTTCACTCATCAAACCTCGATGCTCCCTTCTCCTAAGTCTAATGTACTCAAGGAAGTGGGAAGGGACAGTGACACAAGGGGACTGCCAGGATCTGGAAAGTAAAGAAGTAAAGCAAAGCCTTTGCTACATGCTGGTGCTGGAGCAGGCAGGAGGAAAGAGCTTCAGGAAATTCTCCAGCCTCCTCAAGGGCTTTGTAGATGAAGCAGAGCCAGGAGCCCCAGGGCAGCAGCTGTCAATGGCATTCCCCTCCACCCCCCTTCCTGCCTGCATGGCTGCATGACTGTGGAGGTGGGGAACTGGAAAAATGAAGAGGCTAGAGGTGCAGTTGAGACAGGACCTTCCCAAACTCCACTCTAGAGAGAAAACTTGAGGCAGGCTGATACAGGAACTCATGAATACTCTTTCTTCTAGTAGAATCAGAATAAAGAAACAAAAAGAAAGAGGCCTCAACTCAGTTTTCCCTTTCACATAGGAATAAGTCTTCTCCCTCTATACTGCTGTAAGATTTCTGCCTGGGTGAAAGAAAGGCAAGACAGAGGGTACATAGCATCTAAACTGCAGCTCAAAGAGTAGAATTTTGGCTTTAAGTAAGGCTCAGTTCTTGCCTGTTGCAAATGAGCATCCTAATCCTCCCCACATAATTTCATTTGAGGGAATAGATTATATGACATGCCTTAAATATGAGAAAATATATGTTAGGTCCCAAAAATTTTAAATGGTTATATACTTTTAAATATTACTCCTGTAAAGTACCTCAGCAAGGAACACCTTAGCAGAAGGCATTTTCTGAAAAGAACAAAACACATAAAAATCCTCTTGGCTCAGGAGCAGAGGATTTCAGTGGTCAAAAGCAGCTCTGCAATGTAAAACATTGCAAATGTATCTGAAGTCCTAGGCATGGGGGATGGACTAGGCAAAAAAACTAAACCAAAACAAAAGAGCAGGCAAGCATGTTAACCCCCACAAGCAGTTGCCAAGTAAAGCAACTCTCAATTACAGCTCCGACGACAGTGAGACAGCTAAACTCAAGTAGTGAAATCAAGGCCTGGCTGAAGTCAGTGGGAATTTTAGACTTGACTTCAGTGAGGTCAGGATTTCATCCAGAGGAACCAAGCAAAAAACAAAAAAGTCACTCTTTGGGCTGCCCAAGCCTTGCAGTCAGCCAAGTATGAACATGAGGTGTCTGCAGGAGAAACAGGTCAGGAAAAGCAGGGTGGGGAAAAGGGTTGCTGTTATCACCCCACCTGATCCAGATGGAATTAGAAGACAAGCTCTCATCAGCAACAGGAACACTTGTGCATGCGTCTAAGATTGCCCATCTCACGGTGTAAGCTTAAAATATGTGGATTCTAACTGGAACTGAAACATCCAATTTATACTTAGAACCCTATTTTAAATTACGGGGAAATAAGAATGTCTTTCTTTTACCTACTGTTCACCATAATCTGCCCTAGGATATACTTGAGAGCCAGTGGATTTTCAACTTGCGGACTTCAAGATGGAAGATTCACCCATTTTGCACTTAAAACATTTAACAATTTTAAAGTGAACAGCTTGTATGGTGAGTTCTGTCCTTTTGGTATAAAACTTACATTATCTGAATGTATTTTTACAAAGTACACTGCTCAAAGCATGTGGATTGTATATTTTTAATATATTCCCCCAGAGGAATATAAGACCTATTTTCTAATAATGCATCCTCGCTGCTGCATTGCTATGTGGTCTGCCAGCAGACAGTCTGGCAGGAAAATGGTCTCACCCACGGCAGCTTGTTTTTAAATTAAATTTTTTTGGAAATATTTGCTATTTAGTACTATCTCCTTCATCAGGCTGACAGACCTTCAGCGGCAATTTACCTCAATTTGAGGTGACTCCAGGGAGTTTTAAAACATTGAAAAGTGAGAAATTTTTTTGATGGAGGCATTTTTGAATCAGTTTTTTTGCCTGCTGAAAATCAGCACAGCCTCGCAGGTTCATCTGGGTTCTGGTAATCTGTACCAGCTGAAATTCAGACCTTTATGTCCCCACACAACCTCTGGCACTGCTGTGGAGCACAGCCCTGAGCAAGTCGCCAGGGGCTGGGCCTGTGTAATGGAAGCCCCGAGATCCCTCTTCCCATTTCAATGCTGTAGTTTTGATGTCACCAACAAAAGCTAATGAACCTCTCCCCCACTCCCAAAATGGGTCCATCTTGAGTACCTTTGTAGCTCTTTAACACATAAATTAAATGCCACTCATTCCAAGGTGGGAAAATTAACAGTGTTCCACAAGAAATGCTCTAGAGAACAGCTGAGCCACTAAGTACTAACCTTAGGGTCACATAATCTTGATCCAAAAAGCATTTACCTCAGGAATAAAACAACGCAGACGTGATTTCTTACCATATGAAGGGATTCCATAGGGTTGGCCGGGCTGGGGGTAAGTGGCATAGGCTGTCGCTTGCTGCATTCCCGTTGTGAACTGTGTCTGCCCATACGCAGCCATCGTTTGTGAAGATGGGGTGGGAAGAATATGTGGGTAGGGTCTGCTATTGATTACAAATGACAGAAAATAGGACAGACACTGCATTAGACAGACATGCGTGTACTTATTTTTAGCCTTATTATAATCCTGCTGCTTCATTAACACATAATCATCAGCTGTGCTAGACAACAGAAACTTTAAGAGACAAAACAGTAAGAAATCAATAATAAAAGAATAAATGAAATAAGAACTTTACAAATATTTTTCAAATACATTCTTAGCATTTAAAAAAATATATTTTTTTTCCCCTAGAAGCTGCTGCGGTTTAAATTATGGCTTAACAGATGGACTCAATTATTATTTTAAATGAGCTTAAAATCTGCCTATTCCAGTTATTATTATTACTACTACTATTATTATTTTAAAAAGATATCATACTTGGAAGGGTAAATCTGTGGTGGGGAGAACTGGTGTGTTTGTCTTGGGCTGAAACCACTGCTTCCAATTGCTGCACCAAGGAGAAAAGAAAGCATACAGAAGTGTAAATACACACACCAAAGATAAATATTATTTTTCCTAATAGAATTTCAGAGTATTAACAAGATTTTAATTAAATTCAAATATCATTGATACCTTAGATAGAAAATAATATTTTATGAGGAACTATACAAGAATGCTTAACATTAAAATCTTGATTGCAAATCTCAAATACTAAATTGCCCCTTTGTACAAATCCTGAGCCATAGTTTATTCTTTGGTTGCACACAGGCAACATTTTCAATGCAAACAACCTATTTCCTAATGGAAACATTTCCCTTCATATTTTCAAAGGATTGTTGATATCTCAAGTGCAACATTTTATTAACTTTTAGGATTTTTAAGACCTACATTTTATGAAGGAGCTTTATGCATGCCTTGATTGAAAACACATGGCCCTCTTCAGAGCACGCGCCTCTTTTTTAAAAAAAAAAAAAATTCCTAATACAGACTATGTATTACCATATTAGCCTTCTATTTTCTTCCACCTTATCTGCTCTCTAAAATGCTTTCTGACCTTCTAATCAGTGTTGCATAAAGATGTCCCAGGTGCAGATGCTGTGAGCAAACCACGTAAGCAGAGGCGGCTACACCGTGAGCTGCTCCCCGAGCGGCCCCACGCCGCTGACACGGAGCCTCACACCAGCACAGCCCGGTCCTGTCAGCGTTTCTGGGTGCTGCTCGGAGCGTGGCGGCTGGGCTGGCCTACTCTGCTTGGGGACGTGTTTTTGGGAGCCCTTCCCTCTCTGGTTATTGTCTGGGTGTCACTTCTCCTCTAGGTCCCAAGGTGGGCTTGGAAGCCTTTGCCAGGAAAGGGTCAGCGGCAGGTTATGAGACTACTGTAAAAATCCGACAGCCCGAGAAACAACAGGCCTTATTGCTAAGTGCTTGGAAATAAACAAGGCACTCATAATTACCCCTCGCCAGCTACCCCTTTCCTGGCCAGCTACAGGGAAAATCCATCATCTTTACACTCTGGGAGGGAAGCAGGGAGCCTCTTCTGTGCCTTCTCCACTCAATAATTTTTCTTCTGTGGCCTATGAGGCTGCAAAACTGCCAAATGTTGCAGTCTCACCTTTAGTCAGATCACCACAGACATATGGAGCTACTATTAGCTACACACTGTATTTTCTTCTTTCAGAAAGTTAAAATACCTTAGATACTTTTCTTTGGACTTTCAGGCCTGATGCTTTCATACTCAACAGCCTGTGCAGAAAACCCAGAGGCTGCGACAAGACCAGGAATGGGCTGGCTATTAAGCAGTCTGACTGGTTACAAGATGTCAAATTTTGCTACTATGGAAATGTAATCCCACAATATATTATTAGATCCTTCTTTTGATTTGCACCATAAAAATGATGTGCTAGAACTACCATAGTTAGTCCTCAGGTGTGCAAAACTGAGCAAACACCTTAGGCTGTTCTCACAGTCCTTGTAAGCTGTCAGAAGCTAAGATGCGTTTGGCTTCCATGAAGAAAAGAAGCCTGACAAAAGAATAAATGCCTTGGTAATAATAAATTACAGTAAGTGAGGAAGACCTACCCTTCAATTAGAAAAATAATCGCAGAGGCATGTATGTTCACTCACAGAAAACAAGAAGTAATTACTCTGGGCCAGAATGCTCCCTAATGAGACTCCCACCAAAGACACCAATGGAAACTAATAGGCCTGAAAATGTAATGCTCCTTACTTAGGGAAAACTCCTGTTGACTTAGACTGAAATGAACAGAAACAGGCATAAGCTGGAAAGGGCAAAAGGCTTTTTTAGAGATGGGTAAATGTTCAGACCATGTGGGATAAGAAAATGATAAATGAAAAAATGCAGAGCTTAAAACTTATTCCTTACCTGATCCTGAGAAATTGTCTAAAGACCCGTCTGTGGTAGTAGTAGTAGCAATCTCACTGCTGTTCATTGGTTCTGTTTTAACTATAGAAATATAAACAGGAGATATTCTATATGCTCCTAACATTCTTGCATGCACATGCATACACACTCACTACAGATACAAACTCAATAAAACAAAAATCTGCCAAAAACGTTCTAAATCATGGCTATCGATATTTTGCATGTTATGTATTTGTGTATACAAACAATGCAAAATACTGGGAGCTATGATTTACACATAAATATAAGATGATCAAAAGGGTTATTCCTGTCCCCAAGGAATAAGAGCCACTGTAACAAACCAGAAGTCCCCATGCAACTCTCTGCACCTGTCCTGATTCCTCTTAATCCTGCAGACCCAACAATAAGGATCCACATTTAGATCAGGTCACACAGCATTTACAGGCTTGAAAGACACCAAATTGAATAAGACAAAAGAGGAAATAATTTTTAAATTGTTTTTGCTGAGGGCTGTTTAAATTTTGTTTCCAATTAAATAAATTTTCAGAGGAAAATTAAGAATTTGTGATGAAGTAAAACACTTTCCTCGAGGTGGATTTCTTCTCTCAAAATGAAAACCAACTTTATACACAACAACCCTGAATAAACAAAGGGGAACACAGTCTCACCAAATACTTAAAAGAATGCCTTAACATTTTATACCCCCTGCACCTGCAACATAATACAACTCTCTGAGAGTAAAAAAGAAAGACATCAAGAGATTATCTCCTGGCTCATGATGATTCATAATTAATAATCAATTAATGGCTTTTAATAAATCCTCGAGTAAATAAACAATTTCCCTTTCTGTCAGTCCAGTGCAAACTCTGTAATATTTGGATCTGGAGTGTATCCTGATCCAATGAGAAAGGATGGGGCTGACCTGGCATGGACGTAAAACAGGCACCAATAGCTGCTCCCAGAGATTTAGCAGAACATCATGGCAATCCCTCAAATCCATTTTTACACACCCGGCTTTTGGGGTTACAGGATGCCAAAAGCAACTGAGGATGATGTTTCAGAAAACAACAGAGCTGATCTTACTATCAGCATCCCCCCTTTTGCCCTTGTTGACACACACAGAGGCACCGCTGCCCACGCGCCAGCGCTGGTGCATACCTGACCTTTCAGTGAGGCAGTTCTGTAATGCTGCCAGGAGCCAAACTGAGAAAACCAAGGTAAACTGCACCCCATTTGACATGTAAAGCCTCAGTGTCACCACACATGCATATGTGCGTGCATGTATGTTTGTCCATACGTGTGTGTTCAGGAATTACTACCATCATTAGCAGAAACCCTTTGGTACCAAGTTTGGAAAGGGTGAGGCTGAGGGACTTCCCTCTTTTCACTGAAGACCTTTTTTTTCATTCCCAATCCAAATTCTTATTTCTGCATGTCTATTGCCTTCCCCACGCCTCCTCCATGGGATTTGTAAGAAATCTCTCAAGATTTTACTAACCGTCCACTATTTTCTTTTGACTCTCATGCAGGACTTTTATCTGATAACTTGGGAGATCAATGTTTAGCTGCACACAAAACTCTGCTGTATCATCTTTTACAAGCAGTGCAGTCCACTTAGGAAAGTTTCATGAAGTGAAATAGCTGGTGCAGAGGGTCCAGTGTCCAGAGGTTAGGCATTTTTGAGAGGGGTTAGTCAGCTTGAGAGCATTAGCTGTACTTCTGCAAAGCAGCTTTTTTGAAACAAGTGAAGTCCAAGAGACTCCCTAAGGGGAATTAATGTGGTAAGAAAAGGTGGCCACAAGCTTCACTTCAAAAGTGCACTCATGATCTGAACTATAACTCTAATACAAAGATATTAAAATCATGGCATATAAGTTATTCACTATCCATTTAATGACTAACTACTGAAAGTCTAACACACAGATAAAATGAAATAATTATTGCAAAGTGTCTATCACAAGCATTTTTTCAGAAACTACCAGGCTTTCACAGCATGTTCTACAATTTTTCAGTCTAGATATGAAAAATTATAGCATCTACATTATTTCTGCTTTTTTTTAGAAGGTTATCACAGCTACATTTTACAGTCAGACTAATACTTCTCTCATAGAATACTCCAAGTTCCCCCAGAATTTGCAAGTGTTCTGAACTTAATTTCCATAATGCAATTATGCTTTTGGGAGTAACAATGAAAGATGCTTTCCTCTATAGCTGGTATCTGTGGTGGGGGAAAAGAGAGGAAGATAAGACAGATCAACCTAAGTTGGAGTAAAGGGTGGAAGTTTTCAGTATGGGCTTTCTCTAAACTCTTCCTCTTCTCTGTTGGAGAAACAATATACCTTATTCCTCATTTTTGGATCACTGCAAATTAGCAGTGTGAAGACTATGTTAGGGTCCACACAATATAGAAAAGTATAGCATCAGTTGTTCTAGATAAAAAGCAGCCCTTCTGAAAAGGACCTGTGATTTCTGCCGGATGAGAGGTTACAGGAGAGCTGGCAATGTCCATTTGCAGCCCAGGCATCCTGGGCTGCATCAAAAGCACCGTGGCCAGCAGGGCAAGGGAGGGGGTTCTGCCCCCTGCTCTGCTCTTTGAGACACAACTGGGAGTACTGCATCCAGCACAGGAAGGACACCAGAAAGATGGAGAAGGACCTTTTACAAGATACATGTAGTGACAGGGAAAGGGACAATGGATCCAAAGGGAAAGAGAGGAGGTTTAGATTAGATATCAGGAAGAAATTCTTTACTCTGAGGGTGGTAAGGCACAGGAACAAGTTGCCCAGCTATGGCTGCACCATCACTGGAAATGTTCAAGGCCAGGTTGAATAGGCCTCTGAGCACCTATCTGGATCTTTGTTCAAAATACTATTTTCAGAAAAAACGTCATCAAAATTGAATTTCTGTCCCTGTAGCTAATGAGCAATATTTTTGTGCAACTTAGTTAAAAACGAGACATACTACTAGACATACTAGACATACTGCTTTTGAAGATACAGGAAAACATGAAATATAATGCAGTGCCTTTTTGATGGGTATGAATTCTAGTTGCTGACTGAGGTGCTCAACAATTTTTCATTAAAAAATTATGTCTTCTCTCTCAGCTGTTTTATCTCCTGAATACAAGAAAAACAGGATATAAGGAAGGATATTCTCATTATTCCTGATCTGGATACCCATGACTTGGGTGATAATAAATGTACTCTATAACACTGCCTTTAGAAACAACCATAACCTTAATGAACCTTTGTGTCACAGAGAGTTGGGAATTTAACAAAGATGAAGAGGTCCTGAAAAACTCTCCCTTCCCCAAGCACTTTAATCAAAATACCTGAAAATTTCCTTCTATCTGTGTATTTCTTTCTATCAGCCTAAGCACATTTAAGAGGATGAAATCTTGCTGTACAAAGAAATAAACTGAGAAGAATAGCCATGGGTTTAGCTGTTGGAAGCATTTATACGTATTCTTACTTTAAAGGAAGGTCTCTTGTTTGTCCAAGGCAAAAACTGACCTACAAGGGAGCATATTACATCCCAGAATCATGGGGAAAGAGGATAAAAGTCTCACAGTCTACGCCGGCAGCACATGAGTCATCCATGTCTATGAGGAGAGACATATGGAGCTGTCCAAGGAAGCCAGGCTTTGGCTGGGCACAGATCTGGCCCTGCCACATGCTGCCTACAGGTGTTCTGGATTCCAGCTATTCCCATTTTCCATGACAGTTAACATTTCTGCAACATGTCCTAAGCTTTCACAAGATGGCACTGGGAAATGAGTGGGAATATTGCCACATCTAGACAGCACACATTGCAAGTTTGTCAGTAACAGCCAACAACACCATGCTCAGTTGTGGCAGAGACCATGGAAAGCGACACAGGAAAGTTCCCTTTTCCGCTGCTCCTTGATCAAAATTGACCTTTACTGAGGTGCAGAATCATCAGACTTGAAGTCTAGAGACAGACTCTGATTTAGCAATGTACTACTAAGCTTTAGTGCCAGCCATGTAATAAAACAGATTATCAATAAGAAGTTCAAGAAGAAGACTAATGTCTGCCTTATCTGCTGCAAAAATTCCATGTTTATTTAGAACCAGTGATTTAGATTTGATTTATATACCAAGGAGCTTAAGAAACTATGTCAACAAAGAGATATTTTTCCTCCTTATTTATTGTTTCTAGTAATTTGTGAGAATCTAGAAAGATTTAAAAAGAAACTGTGCAAGAAAACAACACATAGAACAATAGAAAAAAATAGAAGTAGCAGATAATACCACAAATGCTAGCTTGGAGGAAAAAAGCACAAAAATTCAGAGATATAACAACTGCTGAGCTAATGTTATATTGATTGTCAAGATTTTTCTTTTAAAGGAACTTAGAGACTGCAAGTGGAACATGCCCTGTTTTGTCAGCTGTATAGCAAAAGGTGGTTAAAAAATGACTTACATGGCAGTTTCTGAACTCCACTGAGAGAGAGAACTTCAGACCAGAACCCACAAGTTCATGTGGTTCATCGGCCAAGTAACAACTTTCTAAGTTCACAGCTTGTCATGCAGTTCCTGGTATATATATCAGTAAAGAGTGTTACGACGAATGAGATGCTGGTTATTTTAAATATGGATTTAAAGGCCTAATATTTGGCTACTCCTAACACAGAAATTGTAGAAATACCTATAAAGATTGCACCTTTAAGCATGAAAAAATAAGGTTTTTAAGTATCTTTTAAAAATTGCTTTTATTACATTAAATACATATAAGGCTTGCTCTACTGAACTCATCTTTGTTAATAGCTATGCCATATACACTAAATCAGAATAGAAATATTGCAAACATGCCTCACTAATTGAATTGGTTTTAATTTTGCAGTTTAAAGATTGAATTAACACTATAATATTATGTTCTTTGTATTATACAAATAAGTGGGTAAAATAAATGAGTGGGCAAAATGAAATTATTCCTGGCTGACAGGTCTCAGTCTTCATGGGCTACAAAGAGATTCAACAAAGTGTAGTGGTTACTTTGTTTATAGACATACACAAAAACACAACTTCTTGCCCTATTTTGGCTTGTCTCCTTCAAAAAATAGTAGTAAATAAATGCCATGTAAATCTTGATTAAGTATTTTATGTATCGGTTTCTCTTCATATACTGTTTTGCTTGACACCATCCTTTCTGTACTTACTAGAAGCCCAGAGTTCACCTGGAAGCTTAATGATAATTGTCACTAACAACAGGACAAAAAATTCTACCTTGAACCTCTAAGCTGATGATTTTCCATTATTTTATTCAAACACTCCTTGCTTGTAGTGAAGAACCTTGCAATTATAAAAATCGTTCAGGTTACTCAGTTGTACTCATTCCTACCCAGGGTATTGTCTCTTTCTATCACAGATTATCAAATCATCAGCTTCTGACCATGAAGACTGATAAACTTAATTGTTACTGCTTCTCAAAGCAGAGCATTCTTCCTGAATCTCATTGTCTGGAAACTACCAGAAGGTAATTTCCAGCCTAAATTTTTGTATGGTTTTCAAAGAAAGTCCCTGCTCAAAGCAGCACATTCTAGTTCAAGCCCAGACTGTTCCCTGCTTTCCCCTCCTCTGATGTGAGAGGCTTCAGAACTTCTCCAGTATTTGGGCTGTGACCAACACTTAGGTTTCACCATATACACTCCCATGACCCTCCTCTTGCTCTTAAGCATTTCAGGTGAAACACCTTTAACATCCTTGTACCTGCTCACATAGCAGTAAAAACCTTAAATTTACAAAGAAATGGTGTAACTACTACAGTGCAAAATCAGACAGAAAATTCAAAACCATCTGTATAGAGACAAGGTAGGACAGTATTTGTAGCTTCTAAGCAAGATTCAACTTGGATATTTATTTGACAGGTACAGTCATGGTTTAAAACAGTCTCATTCACTGCAGCTAGGAGATGAGCATCTGAGTCAAACTAAGGTTCTTATCCCTTCACACTCACATGTCCAGTGGTATCAAATGTTTGTGTCTCTGCTCTGAAAATGGAGGCAGCATACATCCAAAACCAATCCTTTTAGAGGTGTCATGGACTATTCTATTTCCTTTTTTTCTTCTCTTTTTAACTGGGAATCTGATCATGCATGTTTAACAGTTTGCAGTGTTCTTAAACAGTATTCATATTCTTTAACCAAAGCCAGACAGAATGACCAAAAAACATCACAGACCCAGCCATTAATGGCAAAGAAGGTTTTTTTTACTGCCTTCTGGGAGCATGGAGGTCTTCAAGTGATCAAGAGAGCAGCATAGAGCAGTCAAGCCTGCTCTGACATTAAGGTGTACAAGATACAAGATTAATTCATGAAGACAGAAGCACAATGACAGAGCAGGTGGGACTTTTCGTTAATGGGAAATAATATGCTCTACATTTGGCCAGGATCTGAACTCCAGGACTGACAGACTTAAAGCCAAATTCACCAGGACAAAGAGGTATAGTGCAAGCCACCGTTCCCCTCCAGCCAGCACCAGCAGCAGCAAATTCCCTAGCTTGTTTCATCAAACCTGGATGCACGGGCACTTCACTCACTGACCAGGGCCAGATGACATGGCTAACCTCGAGGTGTAACCAAGTTTCATGCTTTTCTGTCTACTTAGGACAAGCAAAAGCCATCAGAAGATTATAAGATGTAAATGCTAAATCATTGAGTCACGAGTCTGAAGTTGCTAAGGCTCTTCAAACATCACTTCACTAAGGTGTGATTTTGACTAAGATGTTCTACTTCTGCTCCTTGGAGTTCCTGCAAGTGCACAGTGACAGCTGGGGCTGGATTTCCTTCTCATTGGTATTACTGGCCAGACATATGGCATGTGATATTTCATATGACATTTTTGTATGGAATCACACAATTGTACATGTGTAAAACAGGCTGGTCCCACTGGAAAGACACCACACCTAGAACGATGTGTTGTGGCTACAGTTTTCAGTAAACTAGTGGACATCCACACAGGTGCTTGAAATCCCACAGCCTTATGCACAACCACTGTCCACATGGAGCTCTGGGACCCTCAGACCCACTCAGAGTGCTCTCACACCACCACACTTCACCCACAATCTGAAACAGCATGTGCTGTGAACATCTATATGAGAAGCATGCAAAAATAAATTATATTAAAAAAATGTTGCTTCCAATATGTTCCTTTTTTTTTTTTTTTTGGAAAGTAATTTGTCATTTGGAGTGCTTTGTCTCCTTCAAATGCCTGTGGGAACCAGTATTGCTATTGACTTAACACTTAAATTACATACTCCCTTTCAGGAAAAACTTATGGAGGAAACCAAAAGAGAGAACCTTTCAAAAATGGATATTAATACATACAGAAAAGACAGTAAGTACATATATATTTATTAGCCTGTCTCTTCCCTAAGATCTTGCAAAAGGAGTTGCTCAATTGAGTCAGCAGAGAAGTGGACAAGTCATTTTACTAGCCAAGTACCTATGAAAGAGGAATAATAGAGCATTATGCTGCATGTGCTCAGGAAGGACAGAAAGACTCTTGGGGAAGCAGGAGAATAAAAGCACAGGTAAGACAAAGAGTCTGGAAGGAAGCCAATGTAATACAGCAAGGAAAAAAAGTTGGAGACCAGGGAAAAAAGGATAGTTCAAGTCAGCCCCTTTCCTTCACATAAACTGGCTGTATCTCATTTTTGTCATCCAGAAGTAACATCAGGTTGAAGATTCATACTAGCCTCTACAGATCACCAGCTTGCTTTTGGGAGCCCAGGACCTCTGCAGTTTTTGCCTATGGCCAAACAACTGTTCTCTTTCACTCTTCTGGGATGAGTAAAGAAGTCAGCATCCACACTTTTTTCTGCTAGTACCCTGCTTAAAGGCAAATATTACATCTACCTTTAGTATGCTATTATTTCAGGATGTCTAAATATGGAGGTATCAATTACAAGTTTCATACCATCAAGCTTCTTACTGCAAACATAAGTATAGAAACTTCAGCATACATAATTAGCAGGAACTCCAGAAATGAGTAATTAAAAGGTACCAGAATCCAATCATCAACAAAAAAAGCATCATTTTGTCTGATTACCATCACCTACCACAACATTGCACCCTAAAGCATACAAAAATATGAAAAATATAAAAACATAGGAATAAATTTAAAAACATTCATTGTCAATATGAATTGCTTAATTGCAGTACTAAAATGCTATTTTGAGTGCTATAAAATATTTCTAGAATTACAAGAAATATAATTTATAGAAATATAATTTACTTAAAGAAATCTACATCACTTGCCATAACAACCAGCTCTACTCTCTCTATGGATTTCAATATCTTGCTCCTCATTACTTTAGGAAATACTGAAAACAATTTTTTTCTCCATTCTGTAATACTGCAACTTGACAGCAAACATACCACATAGTGCTGCCTTTTGAAACCCTGAAGATGGATTTATGTTCACCTGACTTAAAACAACCTTTCTAATGGCCACACATCAGATAGTCTCATAGTGGAGAGCTTTGACTGCCTTTGTGTGAGATCTCATTCTCATGTTGCAGCAGGTACTTAAAGAGTGAGAATCACTTTTTTTCCAAAGGAATTTTGATGTCCAACTCCCTTTGAAGCCTCCCTTCCTATGTATCTTTGAAAATCTGATCTTCAATTTGTTATCCATTTTGCCTTCCCACTTGATATGACAATGCCTTCCCTCCTTCCTTCGTGGAGGCTCAAATAAAAGGGCAGTAGCAGGTCTGTACTCCTTAAATGAATGAAGTAGTTGCTCAGAAAATCACAGCTCCTTTGCCCAGTCCTCATCCATTCTTTTCCATTCCAGTTTCATCAAACATCATCATGATGGGCCACAGGCATCTGTTTCTCACTCTATGCCATCCATCAGATTGGATTTACATTCTTAAGATAAAAGTGAAGATCATTGTAGGCAGAAACTGGATGCAGTTGTCTGCTACGGAAAACAGATTTCCTACTCCTTTCAAATTTACTGATTACTCATGGCCTTTTCCCTCCAAAGGGTATCTACCAAAGTGGGCACTGGTGTTGGAATAGCCACCAGCTGTCTGATAAAACTTAATGAATGGCAATTTTATGAGCTTCTGTTGTTATTGTTCCTTTAACTCCTTCGGATTCAAACCACCATGGCAATTCACTGACAAAGGAAGATTAGAGATAAGGCACAACTATGAACATTTTGATCCCTACTCCAATATTTTTCTTTAAGAGATTTTCTTAGGCAAGTCATAGAGGGCCATAATTTTTATGGTGTCCAGTGTCTGCTCTTTTCTACAATAGAGATTATGGAAACCTTTTCTACTTAAAGAGAACATGGAAACCTCATTATATTTATATAATTAGCACCACCTTGGCATACTAGGACTGATTTTTCAGAGTGCCTTTAGCCAGACATTTTAGTGTTACTCCTCTGCATTTGATCCTAGGAAATTTCTGTCTGGTCAAGGTCTATAATTTCCTTGTTACTTCCCCATCAATGAAGACCACACTGCCTGGCCAGGAGAAGAATTCTGCTCTATCAAAGTGAAATTAAGCACACAAAGAGTTATTATATATAAGCTGCATGTAGAGATTAAATTCAATCGCACAACTAAATCCCCATTCAGTGCTTTGAAAATTTACAGCTAAATGTGAAGCTAAAAATATTAGCTAACAATGTGAGCTATCTTCCAACCACATCCTCTCACAGAAAAACATCAATAGAAGACAAGTCTGAAAATGTGCCTTAGAGGAATTTATGAATATTTGTTTGAAATGCAGCCATTTCACTTTCAGATGGGTATTTTTTCTCCTTCTTTTTTCTTCCTCTCCCCTCATCTAGTGAACATATCCTGTGCTTCAGGGTATGGAAACTTGTCAAAATCACACCCATAGTCAAATAAAATTTAACATATCTTTACAAGATATTTATAACATGCAAATACCTAGAGGCCCTGCTTCTCAGTCACATGAAGATCCCTTATGCTTGAGAAGAAGGGCTCTTTCACATTAGTGAGAATGTGTGCATGGTAGATTGGAAGCTGGTTCCACATCTTATATGTGACATGTGAAGCTCCAGCAACTCACATCTCCACTCCATGTGCAACAAGCAAGCAAACCACATTGCAGCATCTAAAAAGAGGTGTTCGGCGAGCCCTTACAACCGCATCCCTACAATCAGCCACTTGTGTCTCAGCAGGATTCTGCTTCAAGGATCCCACAAAAAATAATTTTACTTCATCCTTCATTTAAAAACCAGGAAACTTTTGCTTCATTCATTCCACTTTTTCTTAAGTCTCTTTAGCAGCTCAAGGAGCCTAACAAAACATTTTCTCAAGATAAAAGAGATTAGCAGTAAAAATTCCACCTTCAGATTCTTAGACATCTGCTTCACACACAAATTTTCTCTCTTGGCACACATCTCATTCAGAAATCAATTATTCTACTAGTTTATTTGAAAAACTTTGTCACTTAAGAGCAATCAGAGACAGGAATTTTCAAATTAGAAAGCTTCTAGCAGAACCACCAAGCACAAGCTATCTCTTGGGACACTTTGGGAACAAATCTGAAATCGCATGCTGAGTGCCCACGCCTGCTGCGCCCACTGCAGCACCCAAACCTGCGGGGCTCTGTGTGCTAGGGCTGAGCAACCAGTCTGCAGTGCTGAGGAGGGTCATGTCACCTGAGGGAAAAGGGCAAACAAAAGAAATCTCTTTGGCTTCGTCTCAGGAGGCAAACATGTATTACAAGTTAGAGCTTTCTGGGTAGAATTCACTCCAAAACCGTAAAATTCTAGTGTCAGATAAGTAAGTTACCATGGTTTAATTGACTTTCTTTGATAAACTCCGATACCTACCTAGAAGTCAGGATTTTATTTCCAAAATTATTTTCTACCTGAGGTCAGTGCATTAATAGATAGATACAATATATACCTCATTTCCTGACAAAGTAATACTAAGGATTTCTTAGAGTGCGTGCACACAGCATTACACGCTGAACAAAAAGTCAAGTCATGTGATGAACATCCCCTGTTTTTGTGCTACAAAAGAACCTTCAAGTTACACAGAAGGTAGAAAAGCTCACGAAGTTTACAACAAAGACTTCTGTGAGCTAGAGGAATTTTAATTTGAAAGGGCAATTTTATCCTGTACCAGAAGTGGTATATACCTGGTAATATGATACAAAAATATAATAACAGACTTGTGTATTTTAAAGGAAGAAGACTCATTTATGGACATACAATTTTTTTCTGCTTAAAATACATGAGGAGAGTAAGCACTTTATTTATTCTTTAAAAAGATTTTTTTTTTTTTCAAATGGCTTACTATTTGATTACAGCAACACTTTTATAGCAATAGCACAAAGTAAATAATACACAAGTCTGGCACAAATTCCTGTTAATCTGATAACCCATAAACCATCCCCACTACCAAGGACTCCAATTAGAATGAATAACAGAGATGTTTGGGGAATTGAGGGGGGGACAACATCTGTTTGATTGACTTGTGCCTTTCCTGGAAAAATGCAATGCATGTCCATAATCCTAAAGATCTGACAGCCCTACTACAACCCGATTTTTAGGAAAAATAAAGGCACATCTTTGCTACAATGGTTGTAGCAGTTTACCTATATGTTTATACAGAAGAGCAATACTGCGTGACTCACTTTTCTAGTAATGCATTAGGTCTCTGTTCACACAGCCAGCCAAATGTCATGTACGATCTTTCTCACTTTGCCATAGAAATGCTACAGGAAAGAGCATTTTTTGCCACTTGTTGTATAAACTCCTCTGTGTTTCATTATATGTAATATTATATGTATTATAGATGTATTATATTACTGGCAAAGCTGTTAGGTTGTTCTGTTGTTAGTATTCTACTGAGAACAAACATAACTTATCAACTGCCTGACTGCTTCTTGAGAAATAGGTATCAGTTTACCCCATTGAATTACTACACCTGTTTGAATTTTGGCCACTCCATCAGAGCAGCAAGCTAGCCTGAGGAACTTTCAGCACTCACTTTTATTAGCCTACTTGACAAAATTCTCATAGCCTTAGGAGCTTGCAAAAAGTGAGAACCTAAAGAAATACCAAACTAGTAAAAAAGACTGGAAAATTGAATTTTGTACTGTGGCAATTGTAAACACCTACTCTTTTTCTCTCATCATTATACTTTTCAGGTTTTTGAATTTTTTTTTATTTAAGCTCTGCACATACTACCTGCTCAGTCCATTCAAACTCCATGAAAGAAACATAGACTTGTAATGAAAGCTACTGCTGAAGCTTGATAATAGTAACTACTGATAAACATTGAACATTGCCTTTATGTACCATATGAATGAATATAGCTTGCTGACTGCAGGAACACCAAAGCAACAAGGAGAAAAAAACAATTATGAAACACTAAAAAAAAAAAAAAGACTGGCTCACCTTCTGTGCCATTGGGTGTCATGGAATTATTATTTATATGGGAGTTATCAAGTTTTGGACCACTGGGGGATTCACTACTACCACTTAGTCGTCTATGTGGGCTGGCTAGATCCTGCATTTCCATAGACCTGCAAACAAGATGCAACTAGTTTTAGTGACATAAGTCAACACAAATTACAGAGGAACTGCCTTTATGAGATGCAGACTGCTATTTATCAACATCCCAGAAACACTTAGTAAAAATTAACTTCTCCCAACTTGATCCTTTCCAGTGCTTAACTCATGTTGTAGCCCCATACATGACTGGCCAGCTACTGTAATTATTTTTCCAGCTTGTACCTAAATAAACTTTAGATTCCAAGTACTATACTTTAAAAATTTATTTAATTGTGTATTTTTTAAATACATACAAAGATGGAATCACCAATATATGAAGACATATATTCTCTTAACAACAAATTAACACTCTGCTTTTTCAAGATTTACCATTCAGTGGCAATATAATGGGCCTCCAAACCAAATAAAACACTTGAAGCAATTGTGGAAACCTATCGTCTACTGACAGGGAATGAGATATTCCTGATGTATGTGTTTACTCTGGCAAACTACTTAATTGTTCCTCTGTTTCCTTTGAAACAAATGCAGCATTAAAACATTATGATGTCTGCTCACTTGTTTGCTTTGTGGATTACATAAAGCGTGCCCGATTGAAAAGGGATATGACCAACATACAGTGGATCCATACAGGAGTCAGTGTGCCTCAGCACTCTGCTGCACCTCAGCAGCTGTCGCTTAGCCAAAATGAGAAAAGAGCAATTCCGATAAAGCAAAAATTAAACGTTTAAGCAGCACAAAAGCAGCTGAATATTTCATATTTGTGCTTTCAATAATCATATATTAAAAGGCCAACAGCCATCACCACCGTGACATATCCCTTGGTTGATGCTGGGGTTTATGACTGAAGTGCCCTATCCTTCCGTTCCTTTATGTCTAAAACTTTTGATATTGTTATTTGATGTACTCATTCTAAGTAATTGCTGTCAGTAGAAGCTTCATAGGTTACTGTGCCTCCAAGGCATTTGAACCAGTAATTTTTCAGTTTAAAAGAAACGTTTAGGCTCTTTTAAAGACTATTAAAATTATATATAAAATTACTCCTGCAGTAATGTTATAAATATCCTTAAGCCTAAGTGTCACTTCAGGTATGAAGCTTTCATATTTTAACTGAAATTTTATCAGTTCTAAAGGTTCTAAACGTAAATCCTTTATTTAATATTTCTTTACCTAAATAAATCTACACAAAAAAGAAGATGATACTGCAATGAGTTTGAAATGCGAGCATCAAATATAAACTCAAACAATTTAGTGAAAAAGTTACGTGCTCATGGTTTACAGACTTGGTTGCATGCATGTAAAAGCTACGCTCCAGCATTTACTCATCTGCTTAATGTGGGAAACAAGAATAAATATTTTACTTACCACTTGAAGTTAAAAAAAATCCCCAACAATTAAAGACTTGCAAAAATTAGCAATTTTCAGTCAAATCCTTACCTGCAGCTTGAGGAAACAGCAACATCTGAACTGGTTTGGGACTTCTGCACCTGTAAACCAGGGAAACAAACAGAAGCTTCTATTACTCCGCTTTACTATGAGGCCTTAATTTAAAGAAAGGATATCACTACGGATGACAATTCTGTCCTTTAAATCCAANCCTTTTTTTCTAATTAAATTTATAATTCTTCACAGATGTAGGTTTTGTTGATGTTCAATTTGTCTCTCTCATTTTGTTAAACCTCACATAGTACTCCACCAATCCATTGAATAGCCACATTAAATCTGTTAATACCATGCTCTTCAACCCCAGAAATTATTTCCAGAAGGCAAACTTGCTTTGAGAGATCATCAAACAAGACTTAAGGTACACATTTTATCACATTTTCCCTACCACAGAGCTCAGGATGCAGAGGAAAATTCATGACTTTTGCACTGTTTATTATACTTTGCTAAATTACAAATCAAAAGCATCTGACAGAAGATCATGTATGAAGCCAAAAAGTTAATAATGTTCTGTGAAAAGTAAACTGTAAATGGGAAGGGATTCTAAATTTCAGCAGCACAGAGCAAATAAAATGTAGGTACTTGTCTAAATTACAGGTTTTCCACAGTATTTTTGCTTGGTAGGAGCAATTTTTTTAATGGCTATAATTTAAAACATTTTTCCAGCTGAAAAGAAATTTTCGAAGTGAAAATAAGAATTTAACCCAGAAAACTATAGCCAGCACACGCGTATTCTCTTAAAATACAGTTCAACTTTAAAGAAGAAAATTCCAAAGACAATGGCAGTTTTCAAATGAGGGTGTTCCTTCTTAGGAAAAAAAAAAAAATCTGTCATTTTTAGGAAGGGGTGGAGGGAGGGAGAGAAAGGGACCTTTTCCCAACAGCCGTCTTTACCTCCCTAAAAGCACAACACAGTCAGTATCTACCGACATAATGGCTTCAACAGCAAAAATGTTACAAAACTAAAATGCAAATTGGCTGCAGAAAGGCACCTTGCTGGCAACCCAGGAAACTTGGTAATACTTTCACTCTTCCAATAATCATATATCTCTGGGCTCCAAGGGAAGAGGTAGGGCTTTTTTACTAGATATTCTCATCAAAGACAAATTGTACTTATTAAAGCAAAAGCAGATAATTGCAGCTATTTAATTTTTAATTACTAGTTTAAATTCTTCTAAAAGTGCTATCCTGCATGCTAATTTCATGCAGTCATGAATGAAATGTTTTCAAATCCCAACACTTTCTTCCCTTTAAGAAAGAAGTACTACAATGTGACAATGCTTCTATTATGACCAGCCATTTAAGAATGTCTTTCTGCTTTTCCAAGATTTTTTTTGGCTCCTGAGAAATATTTCATACTTATTGCAATTCAAGCAAAATGATTACTCATTCTTTTTTTTTTCTCCTAAGGTGAAGCGTGACTCAAGCCGTCTGTCACTGTGCAGAACTGCTGAGAGGGGATGGCTGCTCATTTCCAGACCCTTCCAGGCCTTGGGAAAACTCTGACAGCAGTGAGGTGCTTGGCTAAAAACTGCATGCCATGGGTTTGTGAGCAACATGAAAACACTGTGTGCCTATGTGTTTATGTACCTAAAATTCTGCAATGTGTACTCATACGTATATGTACTTTTAAAGATGCATGTCCACATATATACTATTAATTTATTTTACACCTCAAACCAGTAGTCTGTGTTCTGGCAGATGCTTTGCGAACCATCTCAGTATGGGATGGAAAAGAAAATAATCTTTATACATCGTATCTAATGTTAAAAACTTCCCATGATACACTACACCACATTTCCACTTCTTATTCCAAATTTCCCTTGGTGCTCATTTTTAAATTTAAACAAACTACATGAAACACACCATCATTTTTTTTTTTCTCCCGGACAGCTTTTATCTCTTCCGCTTACCTCAGTTTTAAATGTTTGCTTACAGAAGAAAGAAAAGAACACACCAAAACACAGCAACCTTCAAAGAAACATTTTTAAATGCACCTTTACTTTTCCAGAACCAATCTTGCCCTGTAAAGGGCAGTCCTTCCTCTTGGTGTTTGAAACACTGAGAGAATGTTTGGTGGGTTTTGGTTGCTTAAAAGCAAGATGTAAATATAATGAGACTTCAGAAGGTCTTTAACTTCTTCGTTCTAAGATCACCGTTCTAAATAAGCCACCTAAAATGTCAATAAACGTCAAATATTTCAGTTGTGTAGATGTTTATTCTGTCATCTTGAAAAGTTCTCCTATGGGGATCTGCATGTTTTCCTTGGTGTTTGGAAAATTTAAACACATTAAGCAAAAGGATTTCCTGCTTCAGAAAGCACTGTCAAAATCTCTGTCAGGCATTCTTCCTCCCAATTTTTTTATTATTTTTCTCACGCTCTCATGTCTCTTTCAACAAGGTCTGCTGGTTTCGTACCGTACGTGCCTATTTCCACCCCCCCATTTAACATCTCACCATCACGTAACTCCTATCTGCCGAACCATTAGCACTCGAGGAAATCAAACAGGAGAATCCCCAAACCTGGCCGATCACAATAAACAGAACCTCCTAACATCTGTTTTGTGGGAAGCCTACAAACCCCAGCCTGAACTTCGGCCAAAATTAACTGCTGCACCCAGTGATTTATAATTGAGCGCCGCTCTCCTCCGGAGCGGAGCGGCAGAAAGCGCGGAAAGCGCCGCTGCCCCAGCGCGCACCCCGGCCCCGCCGCCGCGGGACCCCGCGCTGCCCGGGCTGCCGCAGCCGCCCCCTTTCCCCGGATCCGTCCCCCCGCCCTGCCCGTGCCGCTGCCGGTGCCCGCTGCCGGTGCCCGCGCCCCCGGGTACTCACGGTGCCGGGCGCAGCTCAGAGCGCGGCGGCGGCGCCTCCCATGGCGCGGCGGGGCAGGAGCGCCCCGCGGCCGGGCCGGGCCGGGCCGGGCCGGGCAGACAAAGCGCGGCCGAGGGAGGCTGCCTGCAGCCCCGCCGTCTGTTTGCTCAGCCTTGTGTGTCTGCCCAGGCAGTGCCTGGGGGCACGCTGCCGCTCCCGCGCCCGCTTTCCTCCTCACTCCCCTTCGCCTCCTTTTTTTTTTTCCTTTCCTTTTTTTTTTTTTTTTTTCCTTCCCCTTCGGGTTTTGTTTTTGTTTTTGTAATGCAAACCGCAGCTATTCTCTTGTCCCAACCTTATTGGTTTAAAAGCAACAACTGCAGTGAGGCTTACGCGGTCTGAAGCCAACCTTCCTGCACGGGCGAAACGCGCTCCGCCGCGGAAACTGCGCGCCCCTGGCCGCCCCCTCCGCCCCCTTCCCGGCCGACAGGGCCCCCCTTCCTTGCACCTTCCTCAGCCTCACCCCAGAAAAACTCCTGAAAATCCCTCGGGTCCCTCCTCATTTAGAAAGTTGAATTGTGTGTAGATGCGTCCCCTCTTGTAAACTGGGTTTAATCTAAAGCTGTCCTAATAGAATAACTGGAATTACACCAACATTGTACCAATGAGAGAAGCTAAATAGGGATACTCATAGAGGTTCTTCAGCATACAACCAGCATACACGCCCGGACATGCCGTTTTGATTGGATATGTAACAGATTTGTTCTCAAATATCTGAGATTCTTGCAACCTTGTAAAGAAAGGGTCTGCTAAAACTATTTAAGCTAGCCTTCTCCAGTTTAAAGGTATTTATTAAATAAAATATCTGGAACTTTTAAAGTGGTTTAAACCACTTAAACCATTAAATATCTGGATGCCTAAAAACAATTGTAAATATAATTAAATTAGTATTTTAGTTATTACTAATCACTTACTTAAGTTTTAAAATTTAAAACCGTGTAAAGGCTGTTTCCACAGACCTTATAAATGTTTCCAAAGAAGAGAGAGGTGGTTGCACAGAGTTAAATTTGTGCATTAAGTAACAGTAACTGTAAAGCTTAGCTTTTATCAATCAATAAGTAATTAAGTAATTTAATTAGTAAGCCATTAAAGTGAAATGGGTTTATGATGCTTTTCTATACAGGACTTTTAGTTGCTCACAATGAAGAAAAAAACCCCAAACAACTCTTTAAAAAATATATACATTATGTTAAAAAACATTATAACATACATAGTAACTAAATTTGACCAGCATTCTCCGGAGCATTTCCGCTTTGCAGACAGAATCTTTCACTTCATGTAACACTAATTTTTCTACACTTTTTTTCAGTACACATAATCCAAATATGATGAGGAAAACAGCGTAACGATTTGTAGTACTAAAAAAGAAGTCATAATACCACGCCAGGTATAAAGTACTAAATCCAAAAAAACCAAACCAAACCCAAAAATCAACAACCCCCCCCAACTTTATACTGTATAAACAGATTGAAACAGAACTTTTTTACTCTTTACAAAAACCTGTGGTTATTCACTGCTAATATATCCTTACCTTCAATTAACTAATCTGTGAATGAAAGCAATACTTCTAGAGGAGAAATATCTTCTGGCTACTACATCCCAGTAAGTGAGACATTATTTTGTAGCAAGTACATTGGGAATACTTCAGGAAAGCAGATCGCTTTGCATAGCTAGAAGTCAACCTCGAGCTGAAAAGGCACCTAGGATTTCATTTTGTTTAGCGGAGAAAAGGGATCTCGGGACAGTCACACACCATATATGGGAACCCAGGTCAAAATAAGCAGCATTCGATTGGGCCCGTCTGTGCAGCCAGCACAAACACAATCCCATCACTTCTTCAGAGACACAAACCACATCTCACGCCAAGAAAACTATTTATCATGTTCTACATTAAACTGTGAAAGAAATACAAATTACTTATCATGGAGTCACGCAGTTTCGTCAGGTAAAAGTCACTGAAACCCTGAAACACAAGGCTATGCAATCATTCTGAACTATATGCTTTTTGGAACAGCCATGATCTTCTGGAAAATACTTAGCGCTGAATTCTTTACCAGTGTTAAAAAGACCATTTTTTAAAAGTCCTGCCCAGTCCTATATAAAGACACATGTCTTGCTTCACTGACTGTAGGACATTTATTAAATGAAAAATATCAGGCACACACTTTAATGAAGCAGAAACTCATTTTTTTTTCTACAAGAAAAACTCAAAAAATATCATATTGTTGTTGTGAGGTAACATTGGAAAATGTAACTCAAAACCCTTTCTCAAAAATAGCAAAACTTAAATGATGCTATGGAAAGAAAAAAATATTTAAAAAAAAAGACTGTGGCTTCAATGATGCATGTAGATTTTTGCACAAATCTATTTAATTCCATTTTTGAAATAGCACAAATATATTAATACATTTTAGTATTTTAAATGTAAAGGTCAGTGAAACAGGTTTATTGTTGGCTAGTTTGTAGTCCCTACTGGGAGCTTTATCTAAGTAATAACTTCAGGAGTGTGCCCAGTCTCTGTATTTAATTAAAGTAAGACAGATCCCCACACACATACAGAGCCTGATGTGACGATAAACATGGGATAAATTACACAGAGGCTAAGATGATCAGAAAAAGGGTGTTGACGATGCATTGCAAGAAAAGAATCAGCTTTGAATTTTTAATCTCTTCTGTAGTATGGCATGTAGACAGTATGGGAACTGAAGCCATATAAATGATCTAGATGGGGGCTATGAGATAAAGGAGGGTCCTCTGTGTTTATACAGCCATTAAACAGTGCCTTAAAGTTCCTTATCTGATGTCTGAAGATTGGACTTCAGATTAGTGTATATCATTACCCCACTATAGGGTCTAACCTATGAACTTATCCTACCGCTGATACTGTGGACCAGATCCTCATTTGGTTTAAGTGAGTGCAGTTCTTTTTATTTCAATAAGTAATCTAATTATGACAGCTGAGAACCTCACTGATTTGAAACCTACTTGAAAGAGGTTTGTTTACTTATCTTTTGGTGTTAGTTCTTCCCAGTAACTGCATACTAAATCAGTACAGGGTGGGCTGTTGGTCACTGGCACCCAACATCATTTCCAAACCACAATTGCACTAACACTGGGTTTGGAACAGACATGTCAGTGGGATTTGTATATGTTTACATCATGCCTTAATTTGCCCTGATTCTGCATTCCCATTAATGCAGCTGGCATCTCAAGAGCCTAAGAGGTAAAGGACTAGGCCTATTACATAATATCAAATGCACAACAAGCTATCAGGTATATTATTACAACCATTACTCATGCAATATGGTTTTAACTTCATATGCAGTGTCACACACTTGTTTTAGCACAAGTAAAATGGGTCCATCTGGAACACAACATTTACTGGGCACTTAGGTGCCACGATTACAGATGTTCTGGTAATTAAGAAAAATTAGATGTAAGATGGATATGGAACAGTGGGATGTTTGTATGTTTGTCTCCAAGTAGGAAATACTACTGAAATATTTAACATCAGAAATAGGCCTAGGAAGACCACACTTCATTAAAGCAAAAGATGCATCCCATTGCTCCTGAAAGCCACCGCCTGGCTCTTCCCATAACAACTGCAGTGCAACGTCAGAACCCTCTGAAGCAGCAATATCCTCCTATGCCTCCATACAAGTTTTATCTTACACATAGCAGCTGTTGCCTAGAGACATCCCTGGCTGGAACAGAAGTTTGCAGCATTTGACAGGAGCCCGTATTGTCTCATGCTACTCATGTGAGCAAAAGTAGAAACACCTTGGTAAACACAAATAATAAAAGTGACAGAAATCAACCTTTTTAAGTGTTCTGTCCAAAAACTATCAGTGTGACTAAGAAGAAAAATTTAATTATATTCTTTCAAGATATGTTGGATAAAATTAATATTGAATTAAAGTCTGTGTGTAATGTGTTATTAGAAAAGGTATGTACTGCTAACCATCATTTTTAGCCAAAACACATAAACTGCTGGCCCCATGCAACTGTAGTTGTTTTCAATCCACCAATTCAGTACAAATTACAGAACCACATAGTATAATTTAAAATAGGAAATAGTAATCTTTATTAATCTTAAGTAGATGCTGCTTTAGCCTTTTGAATTAATGCACGACTTACATATGATTCTAAAATAGTTCTTGACAGCTATGATATAAAAAAATGCAGAGATTGTCCACAGAAAAAGTGTTCAGTCTAGTTTAAAAGCAAATACCTTTGTATAGCTCAATTTTTCACTCTCCAAAGTGAAAATATGCTTATTTTTTTCTGTAGATTTGTTGCATCTTAAAAGCATTATGTTAGAGGGAGGAAAAAATAGTGTGCATATATATGTATATATTTACAGGCACCAGTAGTGTAAATTACAGATATACTCAGGACTCAGCAAAATAAAAAGGTAGTTTGTCAAGGTGAAGGAAAGGTTTCCTAGATTAACTTAAATTTTAAATGTATCTAATACTATCATTTCCCTTTGGGTATTTTTTAACACCCTAGAAATCTCATGAAGGTAATGATTGCCACACAAAAATACTAAAAAGCTTTGGTCTCCAGATCATGTGAAGTAGATCATCTACCCAAAAGTCTTGGCTTTTACCTAAAGACTGAGACAACCGGTCTGTGACATCTGAGGGCAGAGCTCTGAGATCTACTCCAGGTTTAAGAGTAATGTAGCTTTTCCAACTACAACAGTCTTCATTTAAGCAATGTCTTAGCTATTAAACTGAACTATACAAAACCACCTTGCGTTTCCCAATAAAGTTCAGGAGTTTTACAGGGGGACTTTTAATACTGTCTACAGTACCTAAGAATCAGTGGAGCGTTACTTTAATTTGTTGCGCAAAAACCTCTGCTCAAAAGACATATACACATATTAGTAACTTTGTAAAAGAAGTCCTGCTGAAGATAACATAAATGTCTCTGAAGAAAGCTATTTGAAGAATTATCTATTTACAAGATAGGGGGTGAAATGAAAGGAGTAAATTGCAATCTGTAAGCATCCTTGAGAAAGAGCTAATTTTTCTAATTGACATTCAGGCTTTTACTCCAGCTCATCATAGAAACATATCTGCCTAAAATTTGAAAACTATCATCCTTCCTGTGATATGTGAATAATAATTTGCTTATAAAAATGAACAAGTCAAACCAAATGCGCCACTGATGATGAGAAGCAGCTTGCTAGCATTCTAACAGGTGACAAAAGCTATAATCAGTAGTTCCTCGGAAGATTGGGTTGCAGGAAGAACACACTACAAATGAGAGATTACCAGTGAGCTGACAAAATAATCAAGTCCTGTTGTTCTGTGAAGACTATAAAACACATCATTTCACACACATGCCATTTTTCCATAGTTCATCCTCCCACAACTGTTTAAGCCGTCCTCAATCTTTCTTTTAGTGCTATTAGAATAAAGTTAGAACTTACAAACCATTGCAAATTTTTTTTCACAGCAATAACTTACATTTTTGCCAGTGATATAAATATAGCGCACTGTATGACATGAGTCAGCTCAGTAATACTAGACTGTCTTTTCTTCAAATTTCCCCACTACCATGAACAAGAACAGTTTTGTCAGCATGTCCTATAAGGTGAAAAGGAAGATTGAAAGCTCCTCTTTGTTTTTCAACTTTGAATTAAAGTCATACTCAGAATACTTTACTCTGCAAGAAAAATATATTTGTTAATCAAATACAAGAATAATAGGTTTATTTGTTGCAAATTCCATTTTGTTATTATTTCCTAAATGCATTCTGTATTTTTTTTCCAAAGTGTTATTCATGTCATTGTTCAACAGTAGATGGAGCAGTGGATCATTACTGTATTTTAGTTATTTGTGTCAATTATTACATAATTTTTCAGCTACTGACATATAAGGCTGCACAAAAAACCCTAAAAATATTATATAGAGAAAATAATTATTGATTAAAGCATTTAGAATTAAAAATAAAATTGAAAGAACAGCAACTCAGGCTCCCTGTGACAGTTTATTAAGACAAACCTGCATTTATGACTAATATAAGTGACTCATAAACATACATTCAGATTACAAACCTTGCGTTATCTGAATACAGTAAGTAAGTACATCCTTAACTTTGAAACATTCAGTCATAGAAACTTTTCTTACAGTAATCTGCAACAGTGAAGCATCTTCTAAGAGTGACATGCATAAATATCCCACACTGTGGGCCTCGTAAGGCAAACGACAAAGTGGAAGTCTAAATTAAGATAGTCCTGTCATTTATTTTACACTTGCATTCATGTTTTTCCTAGAAACTGTTTTTAAGATATGTGACACAATAAATTCCTCTAAGCCTTACAGTGATTATACCATGACCATCATTTGTTCAGCAGAGGCTAAATTCTCACCTATGTGTAACCACTGAAAATGAAGCACTTAGTTGAACATGATCATCCAAACCCTCATCCTCAGGGGAGAGACACTTACAGTCAATGCAGGGGACCCAGTCTTGAGGTGTCCCCTCCCTGTAGACACAGATTATGGACTTAATCTACTCTCAGGTTTTGATGGCTAAAGCCACCCCAAGAATTCAAACTTTGTCAAACCCAACAGTATATTTTCCCTTAGAATCAATTTGATCTCAATAGTAATTGTATTCACTGAAGTTTCAAAGTGGAGCACTCATCTTTATTTTGAAACTTTGTATAATTACTGACTCAGACTGCCAATATTTGTTGTTATAAATCAAGGCCAGAGAAAAACTTCTCAGATGGCTTCAAAGACCCAGTTCTCATCTCCAAGCCCAGCTCCCTCCCCCACTTCCTTCCAGCAGCATTAACTTTTTCTCTGCAATCTCACAAATCGGAAAAAGAGTAACCTCTAAAGCTGTTTTAGACTGAAGGTCAGAATTCAAAGGATTGGTAACTTTATCCACAGAGCCTTGCAATCACATTGCTATTGGAAACACACCCAGAAGCACCAGCACTCGAGATGTTTTTATTAAGCAATGTCAATAGGTACGAAATTTGAAGGTTGGTTTGTTGGGTTTTTTTTCCATAGTGTAAGGTTTATCAAGACTCATATTTGCAAGAGATCAAATTGCTTTCTGCCACCGAATTTTAGTTTAATGTTCTCTCAGGTAAGGAAACTGGGCTCTGTGTTACATGCTAATGAAAACAGCAGCTTTGGTTTGTTTATCTAAATACTTAAAGAGAGGCACCTCTTGCAGCCAAAATGTAAACAAAGCTTAAACTCTTTTTACTGCTTGGATACTTCCAGGCTACTAATAAGTTCTGGTCGTGTGTTTTGTTTTTTTGTTTTTTTTTTTTAATTAAGTGTATTGTACAGATTTTCTACATATATATCCTGCTCGAAAATCTACCTTTCTAAAGAAATATTTAATTCTTAAACCAATTATTCATAATTACACCAACACCTTGAGCCCACAACCACAAGATGACAGATCCCTTTCAAACCTGGGCTCAAGGGGAGTAAAAAAATCCCAGAGAGGAGCCAGAAATTTTCTCCCTGCAAACCTGTCACTAATTTAGAGGGAAATAGGTTAAAACAAGGATTTCAAGTAAGTTTCACAAGATTTAAGAACAAGCAAAATTGGGATTCCAGTTTTTAAAAAAACAAATCCTATACCTTGCTGCTCCATCTTATACCATATCTGCATGTCCAAAAGAGTGAAACATTCATATCCACCCAAGTGATTCACCTGAGGAAGTTCTGAAAATGTATCTTTTAGGGTGCCTTGCCTTTTACAATGCAGGAATTTCCATATCCAACCACTTCCATTAAACAATGCTGCTAAACTAGGGACAGACACATGAAAATGCACCTTGCACTGGACACCAGTTTATGAGCTGAGAGACACAGCATGGGTGCTGCACACTGAGCAGAGGCAGAATGCTTTTCATGCATTGGAACCAGAAGAATGCAGTATCATAAGGAGAGCAGGACACATAACAGAAGACAACTGCATGAAAAAACTTGAAACAAAGTTGAGCAACCTGTTTTAAATTCTTACAATTTGATTTTTAAAAATTTCCAATCTGTCTGCTATCAGTATAAGGAATGTGTTGAGTGCAACTCAGAAATGCTTATTTGTCTTTGGTGCATCTAGTACCATTGTAATCACAAGCAGGGTATTTTTTTGTAACCAGGCTGATTTTTCACAGCTCATTTGGAAAGCACAAAAGCCTAAATTAGAGACATCTTGGAAAGTTTAGTAGCTTTAGTAGCCTGAAAATGCACTAGTTTGAAATACATTCTACCAATGGACTCCACCACAGATAACTGGGTATTGAAACAAAGTCAAAATTAAACTGCTGGAGACTGAAGACTGCATGTGATGCCTTATGGTGCCTGGGACACTAGGGTTTCATCACCCCGGCTGAGGACACCTCCTGCTCCACCAAGCCCCAGTGGGCTGTGGCCATACAGAAAAGCATCCCCAGCCCCTGCAGCCACTGATGAAATGCTTACCTATCCCTCGAGCATCCAGAAGAAAGGCTCACCCTCCTGAACCTTAATCTGTATCTACAATGGTTTTGAATTCAAAAATAGTCTCAGGAACTGTGTGGTGGTCTCAAGAACAGTTGTAAAGAGGGGAAATCCAAGGGATGGAAAGTGGCAGCCCCTTGTTCCTCTGTGAAACCCAAAAGGGCTTCCACAAAGCAGCAATGATAGCCCTAGAGTGCATTTATCTTCTCCCATCCCCTTTTTCATTAAACCCTCCTTGTTTTCAGTTGGGGTTTTTTTCTGTTGTTTTGTTTGTTTGTGGGTTTCGTTTGTTTTGATTTGGTTTGGTTTGTTTGTTTTTTGTTTGTTTTACTTTTTATGAGAAAACACTTAATATTTTCACCTCCAAAGTACTATAAAATATTGTGTGTGCATCTCTAAAGCTTGTATTAAAACAGCATCAGCTTCACAGTAATTGGCCTCAGACATATGTGGTATACCAAGCACAGCAGGAGGTTTATACAAATCTTTCTCTACCAGCTGATGAATTACAGGATTTGCCTCTCATTTTTCTGGTCAGTAAGTAAATAATAGTATGCAGTTATGCAGCATGCATCCTAAAGCAGCAACTTTTAGGTCAACTATTTTTACATCCATCTAATATGGGGTTGCCTAAAACAGTTTTTACCATATGATGAATATGCAGGATGAAATGCATTTGAGCAGGTCCTATGTTACAAGGTTACTGTCAACCCATGTTGGGGTCTGCTTCAACCCAGGCCACTGCCCTGCAGTCCAGTCCAAAGGTGGACTGTGGCACCCATAAGTCATCCTTCTGACCTCAAGAAGGCTGTGTACTGTTGGCTGGAGTCTATGTCCTCACAGTCCAGGTTGCAGGAAACAGGTTTAGTTATTTCATCATGTATGGATGAACTGAAGTTCTCCAAGACTTCGGTTTCTCAAAATTTGAATGGGTACAATAACATGACTTGAAGTGAATGGCAATGAGAAAACAGCTGTAAGTTAATACGCAGTAAAAATGTTTCCTATTAATTTACTAAGAGAAGTGGACTTTAGAGACCCTGAATAAGAGGTTTGAAGTCTTCTGTTTACATTTGGTTTAGAAATTCATGACTATGAATAAAAACCCAATAAATCACAGTGATTTAAGAGATTGGTTTGAGACACTGATTTGCTAAATCTTTACACTCACCTAAGCTTGCTTGTAACTTTGCAAGACATAAGTTCCTCTGTTTTAATAAAACTGCACTACACAGTTTAAAGATACCTGCTCAATTTCCAACTTTAGCTCTGTTTAAGCATGAGTAGCTTTTCTCTTGCTAGAAAGATCCATGGATAATACCAATAAATCTTCCCTCAAACAGCTGAGAACTAATAGCAATGCAAAGTATTTGCAGTGATGCCATTTAATAGTCAATAAACATGAAAGTACACACGCAGACATCAGTGGAAATGTGGAAAAAACCTAATATATAATAAAAATAGTGATACCTAGACTTCGTTAGATTTCCAAATAGCTGTCATGTGCTCAAGGGGATGACATTTAATATCTCCTTTAGCATATAACAATGTGCTTCTTTCCTTTCATCCCAGAAGAACTAATAAGCCACAGCACCCTTCCCTGCCTAACATTAAATGCCATGTTATCCAAATTAACATCTCTGTAGGGTGGGTTCTACTGAAAGGAGTAAATCCAGTAAATTTTCTTCACTTGAATTGATCTTGGATTAGCTCCATGATTTGAAAATCCCAAAGAATGTACTTCTGAAATGTGCAAATGGATTCACAAAATAGAAATAAAAAAAGAAAAAAAAAAATAAGTCCTGACTTTTTCCAAGTCTAAAAAAACATAAATACTGATTTATCATTTAAAATTTGTTTGCTTTTCTCACCTGCCTGCAATTACAACTCTGACTTCATTAGCTGACTACTGACTGCTAAATGCATCCCAATCATCTTTTCATAACTGCACCCTGAAAGCCTGTTTCATTTCTTCAGTCTTGATCATCTTATCTGATTATTTCTCCATCTACATAATTCCTTGCTAGCTACGGAAATTACTTTTCAGAAAACATTTATCAGAGAAGTCAGTGCATTGTCCAACACGCTGGTGTCTCACCCCTAACTGTATTAGAAATGCCTTCCTAGGAGTTTGTTCTCCCACGCAGGGATGACTGCCCTATGGCATGTCAGACACCTACCTCCCTCCTCTTGAGCTTGAAGATAAGAAAAATGAGTGGATGTATTTATTAGATCACTTTTGTGTTCACTCTCTCAACTCTCTTGATCTGAACCACTGAGTAGGAATCACTCATATTCTGAATTATATTGGCAGTGAGGACACTCCTGTGGCACCACAAGCTGGGTGGCTCAAGGTTTTGCTCTTCAGCTGCTCATGAGCTGCCAGCAACAGCTGAAGATGCCCACATTCACCTAGCAGCTCTCTCACTTTACTTTTTGGTTACTCAATTTACACAATTTGTATCTCTTTACACAAGCCAGTTAAACTGTCCTTCTCTGGGAGAATACCCACACGTACTCACCAGGGGAATTTATTCTCTTCGATTTTCTATAGGATCAAGAAGGTGCTTGTATTTTGTTTGTGACGTGTAGGGGATCAGTCTCTCTGATATTGATCAATTTATTATATACTTCTCCTTACCCCTCAAACCATTTCTTGCTAGGAAGGTTGTGAGACACTCAGTCCTACTGGAGATGTGACTGTTTCTTTTTTGAGTTTGGGGTCTTGGGGAGGAATTTTGTTGCTTCACAACTTCAGCAGATGAGGATCTCTGGGTTAAGGCTGTGTTACACCGAGAAAAAGCAAAATATTTCTTTTCTCTTATCTTTTGCATCCAACATTCGGTCTGTGGGGCAGGGAAGTTGGGATGAACTGACAAAGCCCATGACAGAGTAATTGGTGATGGAATTATTTGGCGGAAGATTGCTGCTTGGTTTGACAAGACTCCAAAATGTGAAAACCACTTGGTAGACAGGGAAAGCTGCAGAATATCTACTTCTCATGACAGTTTTTTTAAGGGTTATATTGATTTGGAATTATTCTCATTTTACAGGCATTGTCATTTTTGACCTGCTGCATCTGTCCTGTGAAAGCCATGGTGGTACAGTAATATACTAACAGCTGAAATTAGTTCTGCGGCTCTTGAGTTTTGGAGGGGATGCAGACACCATATGATATTTGTTTTCAGACATAACTGCTTCATCTTTCATTTTTTCCCTGAGCTAAACTGACAATCAGAAACCACAAGCCTTGCTTTGGATTTATGATGTTGAATGAAAGCCCAGTGGATAATAAAATTAACACCATTCGTGACTTAATTAATGATAAGCACCATGTGTCTTTTACTAAGCCAGCAGTGACTGGACAGAGGACACAGTGGATAGATGGGTTCTGAAGCTAATGCAGAGGCCTCTCCTTTGACCTCCTACACCTTCCACATATCATCCTTCAGTGCAGCTACAGCCTTCAGAATACAAAGAATTAGTTTAACCCAGTAGAGAGATCAAATTAAGACTCTGCATACATTACCAGAAGGTTGTTTGATATCTGGGGATCTGACTGACATGAATGTCTCCTCTAGAGTGATGCACTAATCTGTATTTTGGGGGTTTTTAAACATACATGGGAGTAAAGATTTTAAATACATTTGCTAGATGTGCAAGCAAGTTTAGTGACTTCATTGGAAAAAAATTTTAAAAAATATTTCCTTTCTAAATAATTGCTGAAACAGTCTTCTTTCATGCTTAACTACTTCATTATATGCATTTTTTTTTTATTTCTGGACAATAGTAGAGTTAATGTCAAGAATTAAAAATGTGCAAAATTACATGATCACTTTGTATTTACACTGTCTTTTGCTTCATTGCCTGCGTATTATTCTGATTGCATAAATATTCAAAGAAAAACACCCAGGGAAATTTTCAAAGTGGTGCATAGAGGCTACACTATGCAGTTCCTATTAATTGGAATAAGTCACATGGTTATGTTCTCACAGTCTAATTTGAAAATTTCCCTCCTGCTTTCCACCATCTAAAATAATTGTCTAATTCCAGGTATGCACTGTCTGCATCTCCCACTCTGCAATTTATAAATACAGAAGGGACATGGAGTCTTTTCATGCAAATACTTCAGGATGCTCCATTGGCATTTTATACCCAGAAGAAAGAGTCTCCAGCCTAATGAGAGTTACTCCATTCCTTGTGCTGCTCCTAATCCTTGTCTCTAAGGATATTTTCATTAATATCTTTGCTGAAATGCCTATTTAGATGCAGAGAAAAATCAATATCCTGGGAACTTCTAAAATAATTAAAAGTAAAATCACAAAAAAAGTAGGATCAAAAGAACCACTAAAACTAGAGTAAGTTGTAACCCATCAAGAAGTCACAGAAACTGTGCTTTGACATTCCTGCCCCAGAAGCTAATGACAGCAAGTATAAATGAAAGATTTTTGCATTTGACTATATTTGAACTTTCCCCACAATGTGCCAGGAAGGTCAGCCAGGGTATTTTAGAGCAAGGCTGTGAGTAGAGAGAATTACAGGCTTAGAGTTACTTACAGGTCCTTGCCAGAGATTCCCTCTGTTTTATAGCTCATAGGCTTCAATTTTCACAGTTGCTGCTTCTAACCAGTTTTTTTTTTTTTTTTACATCTGAAAACCAGGAGTGGGGGAAGGGAGGGCTTTTTTCCCCACATGGATAACTTCAAGAGATCCATGGAGATTGACCATGGAGGCAGAGGCAATGAGCACGAGCAGCCAGCGGGAGCACAGCTGGCTCAAAGCAGCACCTTGGACCAGGCTGAAATCTGGTGGTGGAGCAGCTGCCATGGGATTGAAGCTTCTGTGGTGGGAAAGGTGAAGAGAAGATCATGGGGTGGCAAAAGTGAAGAGAATCTAATGTTAGGGAAGAAGGAGGGTTTGCTGATGAGATTGGTGTAGCTCTGGAGAGGAAAGGGTCTGGCTTTTGGGATGCAAGTTGCTTATAAGTGATTTGTCTGGGCTTGGAGACCCTGAGAGTGCAATGGCTTGGGGTTGACACAGACCAACCAGGTACCTCTTACTGAAACCCCAGCCTGGGGAGAGTGACACACAAAGGGCTGTGCCACCAACAGCACCTTTGGGGACAAAAAGCAGCTTGCCTGCACTGGAGACCTGCATGCCTCCAGCCATGCCATCATCAGTATACAGCAGCCCTATCCTGCAGTTTCACAGATGTTCACCCAAAGATACAGTTGTCTTTAGCCTCTAATGAGCCAAGGATGTGTCCATACATTCTCCACAACCCACTTCTGTGTTTTCCTAAAACTTAAAGGAGTGTGACACACCTGAGACCTGAGGCTGGCTAGCTTTCCATCCAACTGGATTGAGATTTCCCAAGAAATTGAAAAGTTATCATTAGGAGACATGCAGCTAGACATATATCAAAGCAAGTGGTTGCAAAAGCCTTTTTGCTTTTGGAAACCAGTTTATAACAAGAAACTGCCTGATCTCCATTTACAGTTCTATTCAGCTATTTTAATGAAGTTTTTGATTTTGCTGACAGGGCAACTTCATTTTACACAGAAAGACAGTTCCCCAGAGGGAAAGATCTGTCAGTTGTCACACGAAAGCCTTTCAGTCCCTACTTAAAAAAACAAAGGTATACCTCAAGAAACCAGGTTCATCCTATTGAGCTGCTGAAGGAAGGAAAACAATACTACAGACAAAAAACCCTTCCCTGGTTTCATTGTGCATCACTTCCTTTCAGGGACCAGCTATGGCTGCAGTCAAGAAGTCACTTCTTATTTATATTATAGATTGCTTGAATTTTTTTTTTCCATCTCAGACCTGATGCTGTTAACAGCTGGATTGTCCTGTCTCTTATGGGGGTCAGACTGACTTTCTCTTCACCACATAGCAGCAGTTAAGAAGTAAGAGATGATGTCAATGAAGAGCATCTTTCTTTTTCACCTATTCTTTCAGTCTAATGGATACAAAAAATAAAATCAAAGGCACCATAGCACTGCAAGGAAGGATGAGACCAGCAGAAAAGAACCACAAGCCAACAGGAGCGGACGCCATGTACAAGCTCACAAATAACCTGATTTTCCACCAAGCAGGTTTTGAAAAGGCTTTGTTACCCAGCCTGCTGGAATGCCTGAGGCTGTCAGCTTGTTTCAAAGCAAAAGGGAAGACTGCTGGCAACCTCAGGGCCTAAAATGGTGGTAAAAAAGTTTTGCATCAGGGAGCGGTGAAGCAAGAGTCTTTCGTCCTCACTTAATGACCTAATGCCTTGATGGTTTCCAGCTAGGGTTATCTATAGCTTTGGGGAAATTATCAATGCTCTATTGAAAAGGATTATTTTCTTGAAACAAGCAAATCTCAAATCAGGAATCCTTTCATCTAAACCAAATGAAGTCTCTCCTATCAAAAAATATTTTAAAAGCTGTAAGAGTAAAAAAGCTGAAAAACCTCTGCATTTAGAATGTCCCAAAAACTTTACTGCATCCTGCAATTTTCTGAAAATCCATGTTTCACTCTGGTTTTAACAAGTTTTTCCTTTTTAATATAATTTGCCTTATACCACATTATTTTTACTCCTATCAGAAGTCCTCTGCAGAAAACAGTTTCTAGTAAAACAGTTATGGAAGGGGAAAGCACTAGACAAGCAACAAAGGTGGAAACTCCATGCGTCTAAGTAACACTATTACTAAACTTGGCATCTTTCTTTTAAAATATTTTAAAATTATATTAATTCAGACCCATATGAAATTGATTGTCTTCTTTATTAACAAAGACATGAGACCAAAGACCATAACCAACTAGACCGGGCCACTTCCTGTGTTTTCACTATCAGTGTTAAAATAAAGCTCAAAAGCTGAACACAGCTGAAATTAGTAGATTTGTAAGATATTTATACCTGTGCAGTATTCTATTAATTGTGGTCTTCCTTAAATGCAAAAGATAAAGGATATTAAAGAAAGTTAAGTCTTTAACGAGCTATAAATGGAAAACCTGCCCACAAGGTTTTCATACAAATGATTAATCTATCACTGAAATTCTACTTTTCCTCTTAGATCATGCCTTTGCTCAGGTAAAACTGCCAAAACCTGTATTCAAAGCATTGAGAAGACATACCTAAAAAACAACCTTGCTCCACAATACAAGCTGGTTTTAGTGTTTCTGTAATGCTTCAGCATTTGAAACTCTTAGAAAGCTTGCCTTTTTTGAACCACTTGAAAAAAAAAGGTATCACAAGTGAAAGGAAGAGAGGAATATATGGAGAGTTGCAACCACGGTCAGTTTGGAAACACTGAACCTTTCATGCAATATAGGTGTAAAAATTGAATACACCTACCAGTACATCCGGCCTGACTGGATAACTATAATTTAAGCAGGTGGCTGACAGATGTCATATCTCAAACATGCTTTTTCATGTTCATTTTCATTTTAATCTCATTTTCATGTCTCAAGTATGCATTTAAAATTATTTGCTAACATATTGTAGTGTGTAGTGTACATGATCCTTGAAGGAGATTTCAAAGTACAGTTCAAAGCTGCCAATTGATTATACAACGGGAAAAATGAGAATAACCATTGCCAATTTACCAGCCCCCAAGACAGACAAAGATGGGCTGTTCCACAGCTAATTGCTGCAGCAAGGTTTCAGAATGCAAAATACAGCAATCTTTTCCAAAGTTAAAATGAAGTTTTTCCTGTAACTTGCTGAAAAATATATTAAAGTGCTGCTTTTAGTCTGAGAAGATGTAGATGTAACTCACCCTTTCACTATTTGAGGGTTTGTAGATGGTAATCTCATTGCACTGTAATGTTGCAAAAGTTTTCCTCTAGATACTATTT
Organism: Lanius collurio; assembly: GCA_020086605.1. NCBI lineage: Eukaryota > Metazoa > Chordata > Aves > Passeriformes > Laniidae > Lanius > Lanius collurio. Next base: position 34,574,614 of record JACBWW010000003.1, read on the forward strand.
TTAAGCTTCATTCAGGGGTTTGATTCTGCAGAGGAAATGTCAGAAACCAAAAATTACTAATCATGGTGCCACCACTTGCTTCACATATGATCTTGGTACTTCAACAGAAGAAACATACTTCTGAGTAACTACATACCAATCTCACACATGACCATATCTGTCCAAGTGGCAGATGGGTGGTTATTCTGGAAAATAAGAGCTAAATTCTCGGCTGGCAAAAGCAGCATACCAAAAAGCAAACTTAAATTCTGAATGTCATCTGGAAAGTTGTCCTAAAGAATGTAATCTCCCTCACAGGAATAAAGCCATCCCATCAAACCCACAAGGGTACACTGAGATTTAATTAACTGTCCTGACTTGCAGGAAGAAAGTACCAAATAATAACAGGTGACATTGATAAAGTCTTAAGTACGAAATAGAACTGTTTTGCCAAATACAAGCAGTGCTATTTTATTTTTATTAACAGATGCATCATGTCTCATTCCTTCAGGATGAGGACTGAAATGCTCTATAGTAATTTGTGTGAACTTTGGGGCACATTTACCTAAATCCTCTAAAATATGCAGTCTATTTGGCCAGTGAATTTCAAAGTTAATGAAGCAAACATCCTCTTACATGCATAAGTGAGGAAAAAAAGGAAATAAATCTTTCTGTTTGACCCCCATTTAAATCTGAACATGAAATACGAGAACTTTTAAAGCAAGGCAGAATTTTGCAATATATTAAAAGCATATGCTAAAGACTACTGCTACTAAAAAAGCCTCTTGCACCTCACTTTATCATTGCATTGCATCTGCCACCTCGCAGGTGTCCATGAGCTTTTATACACACACAACTTCTAAATGTGAAAAAAGAAGAATAAAGTAAAAGCAATGTTATGATGACTTTGTGATTTATGAAAGAAAGCTCTTTGAAATTCTGCCCTGAGCCACACGGAACTCCAGCTGAATAATTAATTACATATTGACAAGTTCTTATAAAAGAAAAGCTCAGAGATGTATTGACATTTATATCTTCTTCTTAACATTCATCAGAAAATGTCATTCTGCTTGAAACAATTATTGATAGCTTAGAGTTTTTGTCTCCATATCCAAATGCTTATCAAGAAGACACGTGACTGATGATGTTTTATGGTTATATGACTTAACAAGTTGCCTAATATTTAATCTTTATGATTGACTAATTCCTATTACAAGAACATTAGTGTCTTCTATAAACAATAAGAAATTATTGTGTGTACTTAACAGCAAGCCACAATGTGCTACAAACATTTCTTTAGACTATTCTAATTAGGCTTTACATCTGAATTTTTGTGCAATTAGGAACCATTAACACAAAAAATACAGTCAGAACCATGATTTAATATGACTCTCCATGAACTTTGTTAGATAGGATGTTAAAATGAGATGCACCAAATAATTGCAAAATACTCAATGCTGACAGTGCTCTGTATTTTAAAAGGAGAGAGAATAAATTTTCGTATTTCTGTTTTCCTATTACTTTTGTAATTAATTGAACTAGGATGGCATGCACATTTCTGGTAGAGCTCTTCTGTTACAGTACTTCAGTTGCACTTAATAAATTGCACCTTCCATGAAAAGAAAAGGTGATGGATTGAAAAATGTTTAGCACAACCATGCATAATTGATAGGTTCCCTAGTGCAAATAAGTGTCTAATAAATAATTAAATTTAATCTCATTATAAGAGTTTTCATAATGGGATAATTTAATTAAATGAAAGCCAAAGGGTTCTTAGGGGTTGAAAGATGCTGCTGTTGCTATATTTGGCTAATGGTCTGGGGATAGTATAGTGAAGAAGGGTAATTCACATGGGTACATGCATTATTTAATGAATCCCTCTGAGATGGAGGAAAGGACAGATCAATGATAACTTGTCATTTTATCATTGCTTACAATGCACATTTAAACAACCTGGGAAATGTTAAAAACAGAGAGAGAATCTTGCAAGCCTTTGCAGTGCATCAGGCTGTCCCTCTGCCAGACACACAGTGAGCATTGCCTTTTGCAATACGCAGTTTCACTCTCATCTTGCATTTGTAATTTTTTCTCTTTCAGACCAAAAATAAGAGCAAAGCCTTACAAGCTTCTGTACAGTTAGGGAAAGCCTGCCCCTAAGTGAAAGTTATAATGGATACAGCATGTATATCTGATACTAAAAAATTGATAGCTGTGTCACGTGGGACCCATTAACAAGCTTTTTGAGTGGGCTGAGTTTTGAGCTCTAAGTCTCCAGAAGCACTTAGCTAGGCTAGGATACTAAAACCATACAAGTCTAAGTAGTTAGCTCATTTGCAGGTGATCAGTTATGAATTAATATGAATAGTGAAGGTTATATCTTTACAGATGAGACAGAAGTGTCCTCTTGCACACAATAAATGTGAAAGATACAAAAGCTAAGTGGATGAGTTTGCAGTCTGAACTCTCACATTTTAATGACCTGTACACACACAAGCATTCTCATTTAGAAACTTTTACCTTTACTGGTAGACTCTGAACACAATGACCACAGCAGCACTGCAGGCTTGCAGTTTGTCTGACGGTACCAGACGTTTTTATCAGAGAGATAACAATCACTCTTTTAGAAAAACAGAGGGATACAGTTGCCTGTGATTTTGCCATCTGAAGCATAAGGATTATGTAACATACATAAAAAAAATATTTTTGCTCTTCCTATCTGTTTTACCTTTGTTACTACCCTTCTAAATCTTTCTGGACCTTAAAAGTGATTTTTCTTCTACAGTTACGTAGGCCTATTACTTGCACAAAGAAAACATTTTTTAGCACCAGCTAAACAATTTTAATTTTTGTTTGGTGCTGTGCTGTGAGCATAAGTGGCAATGAGCTACACAAAATGATGTTCAGATGTCTCTAGGAGCTATGATCACAGCAGCTTACATTATCCTACCAAACAGTTTGCACCATATTTGCCACTTATATGAGGTCCCACAGGAGTTCTTCAGCCTTTCCTAATCTTCACCTAAATTATCTTGTCTTAAATTTGCCATCTCTCCACTCATTCTATTTTTAGTTGATTAATAAGTACATTTATCAAAGTACTTTTATTATAGATGCTGAAGGTTTTGCACGATGAATGTCAGTCTCCTATTTCTATTTGTTCTTTATTCTCCCAGATACTTTTCAATCCACATGGAAGTTTAGCATTAACACATTTCTTGAATTATTTCTTTTGAGAATCTAAACTTTTCTTGAAAAATCCAAATACACTGTATCTGTCTGGTTTTTGTTCACCTTCCCAGTGACTCACACGAAGGACGCAGAAACCTCATTGTGTCTCACACATGTTCTCTGAAGGATTTACACTTCCACACTCACTGGTTACCTCATACAAAAATGTCTCAGTGCTTTCAGTATTGTTACTCATGTTTTTTGACCACCCCCTTTTTAAGCTGAAAAAATACAATGCCATTTGGCTTTCTTGCTGTTGCTCTGTTATTTGGTTTAGCACCTCCTTCAGCACTGAAAACACAAACAGTTCCTCACTTTTTATACAAAGTGGCTGCTTAATTTTACACTAACTCCAATGAATCATTCCTGAATCATTACAGAGATGGAGTGCCTCTTCCCTTCTCAACTGTTATATTTAGATTCTTACAGTTTAATAGCCTGACTGATTAATGTTTTGGCTTTTACAAAAGGAATAACTTGATATTTTTTATTCTAGTGGGGATTTGCAAAAGGATCCTAAGAAAAATTACACGAAATATTTTTTGTTATTTATTATACCCTCTTCCATCTATTTCTTTATAAACAAACAAGTAAACAAAAAAATATATATGTCTTGAGAAAATAAAAGTGGCTATATTTTCTGACTAGTGTGCCCAGAATTCAGCAGCCTGATTTCCATGAGAGTTAAATATTCTTGATGTCTAGGAAATGAGTTTCAGAGACAGTGTACTGAAATAAAGATGTTCTTTTCTGTAAATAAGGCACAGTTATCTACTTAAATCTCCGAGAATATTTGTGTACATTTTATTACAGATCATTTAATTCAAATATCTGGGAAGTAAGATCTCCGATGATTATTCAGTAATCTGTTCTGTCCTTCAATAACTAATAAAGCTCTCCATCCACTCCTCATCTTTTCTAGGGAGATCTCCAGTAAAGGAGACCTCCAGTAAACCAAGCTAAAACACACAAGGTATTATAAAATTGAGTGTTCCCCTGCTTTATATAAAGCACAGGACAAATACAGAAGTAATTTACTTTTTCCTTTTTCAGATTGCATTTCCATAATGTCTTATTGGAGCATAACTTCAATGCTGAAATACTCTGATTGGTATCCAAACTTTAAGGGGTTCAGAGCAGAGGAATTTTGTTTGTTTAAGAGTGGGACCTATTTATTTTTATTATTAAGTTACAAAATTCATTCGCCCTCGCCTCCAAGAACTAGTTTACTTATCCCAAAACCTCAGCAGACTTCTATACACAATTTTGGAAGAGTGATCATACCATAGATTTGAATTACAATCTGTGATTTCTACTCATTGTAGAAATCTACTCCTGATTTCCAGGCAGGATAAAATGTATGATAAAATTCCAATAAGTCATAAAAGGAAAAAAAGACTCCAATAAGAAAGTAACATGGAGATATTTTGATGGGTATTGACCTAAGAAGTGACATTTCCATTTTCATGGCTTCTTTTCTTTACGAACATTCCTGTCAGCCACCTAAAAGTCCAAACTTTGGCAGTCAGAATTTTCATGCTATACTCCAGTACTTGCAAAATTTAACATTCACCCATGGCAGAACAGCGGCTCCGTGTAGTCCAGAACAGTCAAATCCCCACATCACAGTATGGAAATACTGTAACTGAGCTGCATCAGCAGCCTGTTTCCTAAGTGCTGACTCTACACGTCAGCAGCTCCTGGTGAGGAGCCGGTTCTCGGCACCAGCCACCGCCTTCGGGAAGCTCCGCTCATCGCATGCGCGCATCGCTGAACCTCAGCGCACGGGAACGAGGAGGCAACGGAAGAAGTACATGTGATATGGCCCTTTTAAATGCAAAACTCACTTCTTAAACTGCATCTGGACCTAAGTTATTGTGCATTCGGGGCTTATTTGATTTATTTAATATTTGTTTTGAAATCTATTTCTTGCTGTAGTACTATTATTTCAAGAAGAAGTGAATCTCTTTTATGATGACATTGGGGTAAACTTTGCAGGATCTATTTAAAATATATAAATTAAACCTGAGAATGACTTCCCAAATAAGTATATATTTTATTATTTCCACATATCCCATGAATCAGTATTTTAGTCTAGCTTTATTTAAAAAACCAATCAATGTCATATGAATTTACACTTTCAATTGCTACAACTTCAAATACAGGAATGACCCCAGAGGTTTTTTTTTTTTCCTCAGTGTACCAATCTGTATCTTGTAAGTTTTTTCAGTTAAACATAAATTTAATGGGCCTCAATAACCAAATGAAAAACCACAGTTTTACTGCCATTTCTAGGCTCCTTCCTTCTTCTGTGAAATCCTTTCCCAGCAGATTTCCATGACCTCAGTTCTCCATGAGACATACTAGTTGGCATAATGAACAACAAAACTTCAGTTATGCTGGGGAAAAAAATCTACTTAAAATAAAAAGAAACCAAAACACTAATATTTTTCTTGCTTGCAGCATGGGAGGGATTCTCTGGTAGAAATGGTCAAAATCTGTGGAACTGGGACTGGTTATATGTTGCTAAATGAACCCTTTCCAAGGCACTTCAGGGATGCAATCAAGCAAAAGTCAACTAATCTGGTCAAAGAGCAAACTGTCTATCTATCTATCTATACATTGCTCCTGTTCATCAGTAGCTGTCACCAAATCCAAATGATCACAACTTTTGAGATTCTGAAGGATCTTCTCATGCTTTTCTGTCCCTCCATCTAGTACATCTCTCCACAGTCTCAGGTGGCACTAAACCTCCTACAAGTCTTCCAAGGATGAGAACAAAATGCTGCAAAATGAGAACAAAAATACTGCTCATTTCCATAAAGACAGAAATTAAAAGCTTTCTATCTCTACACCTAATCAACGTAAACTGAGTCTTTACAGTAGAAATAATACATATTGGGGGAAAAAAGATCTAGATACTAAGCATAAAAGTATCAGAGAATCTCAAGAAATTCTTTATGTTTCCTGCCAACAGTTTGTGCTGGAAGTGATCTGTTGGATATATTTCATTAAGACTTTATGAAAGCCTCAGCTTCACACAACCCAGCTACAAGTCCACAGCTGCCCTGTAAGGACAGAAACATTGGAGCCAAGCATAAAGTTGTGAGAGATGAGCAAGGCTCCAAAAATATCTGGTCTTTCCAACACCTTACACAAAGTAATTTCTGGTGTGCTGTAACTGCTGAATGCAAACTCCGTGATACAGCTGGACAGGTCAGTTCTGTATTCTTAAACTACTGGCTGGCAAGTCACAGATTTTTACTTCTTTCTCTAGGCATACACAGGATCTCTTTTTTCAAATGGGAAAAGTAAAAATGGGATGGCACATAAAATGCTTATGTTTTGTCAATTTTAGCATTCTTCTTTGAAACAAATATAAGACACACCCTTTAATTCCCTTTGAGGATGTAAGGGAATGTCCCCACCTATTCCCTTAAGTCCAGTCTTAATCCAGACACAGGAACAAAACATTCTTGAATGCAAAGTAATGAAGACAGGGAATGACAACTTTGAAATATGTTCTCAGAAAACTGAGACTCATTTGTTTGCAAAAAAAAAATTAAGTTGTCATAAAAACGGATGAACCACTTTTCATAGTATGAATATTTTTGAGATACCTCGTGTTAAAAATTAACTGTGCAAAAGAAACGCAGAGCAAACCAGATAGCAATCAAGGAGCACATGTCCTACAAGTTTTATGAAATACTAAGTAATGGTTAAATGGTATAATCTGGTGAAGATCAGCAAAACAGAAGTTCTCTGAGGAGAAACCTGTGTTCCCAGTAGCTTTGTACATCTGACTTTCATTTTAAAGTTTAAAATCCCAGCAAAAGGGCAGAAAGAAAGAAGGATGCCAAGGTACATCCTCCTGAATAGATTAAGTGGAAACAATAGGAGAGAGATCAACTGCCCTTTGGAGGAACCTTGTGTGATTAATATAAACACCAGATCACTCCGATCATGTGAGGAGGCGCTCAAAACTTACACATGCAACACAGAACTCGGAGCATCCACAACCTAAATATCCCTTCAAACATTTTAGTTTTCCCAAAACTGACCTCTGGGCACAACACTCTTAACCACTCACTGATGTCAGACCAGCATTGGTACAGCACAGAGGGCATGGTACTAACAAACAAAGAAGAGGGTAAAAAATCTGGAGGACCTAAACACCCCAACAGAGAGCTGTTGGGAGTTGTTTAAAAGCTAAAATCTGGTCTTTATTTCTCAAAATAATATGTAGCTTGGATGGTGGAATAAATTAGACAAACTCTACCAAGTTTAGCAGGTAAAGGGGAACCTAACTGCAGCCTTCCTGTACCTAAAAATGGTCATCAAGAAGACAAGAGCCAGGTTCGTAACATTGATTGATGCCTGGTGGGGGGATTCGGGACAGCGGGCACAAGATGAAACTCAAGAGTTTTAGGGTGTATAATAGGAAAATCCTATTCACCTTGAGGTTAAAAATTTGGAGGTTTTTCAAGATTGGACTAGATAAAGCCCTGAGCTACCTTGTTTGCCTTTATGGAGGATCTTGCTTTGAGTAGGATGAATAAGGGACCTCCTGGATTGCCTTCCAAATTGAATTTTCCTATAATCCTAATATCCTAAATTATTAACTGTTAAAACAGATAAATAAATAGTAATTACAGAAGAATTAATGCACAAAGAAAGAACATATAGCTCTAACATATTGCTTAGCATTAGCCACTGTATGCTGGTCTTTCAGATTTCCTACACCACTTATTATAGAACAATTGCCTTGATAAAGCCTTACTGAGCTTATATTAAAAGCTTAAAAGAAAATGGTAACAAATCTTAGTCAATAAGCCATAAATTAAATTGTCTCCCAGTAGATCTTGGCATGTTACAGTACATTTCCATTCAGTAGGCCTTGATTGGCAGATTGTAACGATTCATATTACATTAGTAATTCATGAAATAGTACAATATACATAATCCAAAAACTATGTTCAGACATAGTGAAGAGGGGCAGCTACAAGAAGCTGACTATTCTTCCCCATTCCTCACCTCCAGCTAAAACAAACAGCAGCCCACCCTGTACTTTACTAACACAGTCGAACAAGTAATGAAACACAGAGCAGATAATTTCACCATGACCTCTCCATGCTTCTACTTTCACTTTTCCTGATGGGAAAGGGAACAGATGGTACAGGAAAATTGTCTCTGGGTAGGGCCAGGATCCACACTACCTACTAAGGATTCAGCTGGCCACACACCATGTGCTGCAGAACAACCTGATGACCTGGAGAAATAAGAGGTGAACCTATAGAATGACATGGGTTTCCAGAATCAGTTCTGGACATCTCTGATTAAACCCTCTCCTTGAAGGCTGAAGATTTACCATCATCAAGCTCCAGCAGTGTCCTTGAATTTGTGTTTGCAGTAGAACTGCAGGCTTACATGGGTAACTGAATACCTAATACCTGGATTAGCACCTGTAGGTGTTCTACAAGACAATATGCTTTTAAAGTCCAGAGATTACATGCAGTGCTATATATTTCTGAATGTCTATCTATGTATTGATAGAGACACACACATGCACATGAATACTTGCCATTAATTCTACCAGGAATTTTTAGTTTATTTGCCAGACCTAGGCAGTCCCACTGGAACTTGGAGAATGGATAGTTAAAAAATGGTTTTATGCTCTATTAAATCAAAACTATGCTGAAAATATGTTTACAGCATCATTTTATTTACAGTATTCCTTCTGGTGCAGTGAAATGGCAAGGAAATAGTCCTTTTTTTGTTGGTTTTCAATAGTGATTTTGCAGAAATATTTTCCATTTGCTAAGCAAATTGTGTTACAGGGCTTTCTTAAATAAAGCACTATACTGTTCAAATGATAAAATTCCGGTGCCATGGGTTGTTATTTAAATCAGCAATGTTAAATATTCCATAAAGTTTCAGAAAGGTACAGAAAAATACCTCTGCTATATTATCTATTAAACATACAAGAAAATATGAAGGCAGAATTTCCTCAATCGGAACAGAAGGCTTACTGATGAAGTTAACAAAGAACATCTGGTTTTCATCTGAGGTGCATTAAAGTGGTCATTGAAGTGTCCTTGTTGGTCATTTTCAGCTTTTTTCTTTTTTTCTTGTCTGCTTCACAATAGTTTGTGTCCTAGCTCTGTGGTAATTACAGCGTGCTACTAAAAATGGTCATTGTCATTGTACCATTTCCCTTTGAAAAACTGCAGGAGAAACATGAGAGAACCAAATGTAGATCTCATCTAATTTCAGTGTTAGAGCAGCTTCCAGAGCTCACCTTGTTCATACTTCCTAGGGGTGTTTATTTTCTGCAATTATTCATCTAGGCTTCACTGAACTTGAATACTAATAAATTTTAAGAAGTGAAACAAGAAGCCTTCATGCTGTCTGTGGGGAGGCCTCAGAAAACTGCATTGAGAGTTACTAGTATCAGCACCAAAGGTGCTAATACTTTGTTACCTGTCTCAGAAAGCCTGATCAGGTGAAAAACTCAGGAAAAAGAAAACAAAACCTTTGTACGTTTTTTCTGAAAACATGAACATCCTTACATAATCAATCTAAAGTAAAGAGGTTTAATATAAACTGTAAATACCTTCCTTAGATTTGTGTTGTGGTCCTCTATAAAGTTATTAGATGCATTTTATAGAAATCTTAGTTTGACTTTAGCAGTTTATAACTAAATGTGGGGGGAAATATCAATTATTTAATTACACAAATGAATATGCATTATTTATAGTCCCAGTTTAAATTTAAGGAAACTACTTCTGTGCTTTAAGCTAATTTTCTCAGTGCTTGAGTCAAGAAAATTCAGCAACATACTGTTACTGCATCCAAAGTAAATTGACATTGGTATGGTTAACAAAACTACAAGGATTCATGACACTTGACAGGCAAATAAAAAGACAAGCACCCATACATCTGGAGTTAGACTGAAACCTCGCTGAAACACAGAGCAAAAATTCACAGGACTCAAATGTGGGCTTTAAACACACATAGGATGCACATGCTTACTGTGTTCTCTGCAACTAAAAGTATTTTAATAGTTACACAGGTTACACAAAGGTGGTTCTGACAGTAGGCACAATAAAAGCATTCTCTGAGTGATCGGGACTATAAAACACCAGCCTTGCAGCCTGACAGGCAAAGGGTAGCAAGGCAGTTGCAGGAGGAATGGCTTTTCAACTTACTTCCCAGCCTGGCTGGCAGAAGCCTAGAAAGCTTAAGTGTACACATGTTTTAACTACTAGGTGAAAAAGTTCCACAACAAATTTACAGCTTCCCAATATCAAGCTGATTGATATAAAATGTCAAGCAAAGGTGTTCAGCTGTTCCTAGAATCATAAAAAGGAAAGCAATTCCACCTGTATTCAAAATAATTATATTTTTTTTAAGTTGAGCAGTACATCAGGAATATGAAATTAATTTCAGGGCAGCAGTTATTAACTTTACCATGAATCTCATAAAAATAGCTAACCTTGGAAAACTGCAGCTTATGGTAGAGACTGAACATACTATGTTTTAGCAAGTCAGTCCTACGGACCAATCAGCACTCGGCATGTTTTGAGGAATTCTGAGGGCTGTCTCATAAAATTTGGTCAGGAATGGGTTTTATCTTCTTTTTAATGATCTTTTCCTTCCCCTCATTCTCTGTCTTGTGTTTACAAAGGACAGAGAAAGAAGGAAAAAAAAGTATGCAGGGAAAGCAGAGTAACTGAGAGAGCAAATGAGCTCTGTGGCTGAGGAAAGCATGAAGAATAGGCAGACCAGTGAGCAGAGGAAGGAAGTTAAGGGTTAGTGAGGACAGGAGCTGGGGATGCAGGGCCATGAGGGGCGATGCAGGACCTGGGGCTGGATAAAAGAACAAGAGGTGGGAACACCTGGTAATGAACACTAGAACTGCCCATGAGGAAGATAAGTGACCAGAAGGATCCCCTCAGGAAGAGACATCAGCACTGGCAGCAGGACAGTGCTGAGGCTGCTTGCTGGAGCAAGACACAACGGGGATGCCCAGGGGATCAGCCGCTGCCTTCCCAAGCAGGAGGCGCCCGCGGGTGGCCTGTGGGCAGCCACCTTCAAGCATCTCCCTGGCCAGCCTGGAGAGACAGCTCGACACACTGAGGACAGGCAGGGAGCAACTCTTTGAAAAAGCTTCCTTTAAAGCAGATCAGCAGTCAAGGAAGAGAAGCAAGCAAATGCATAAGGAAAGGGTAGGAAATAATATGGCCATGCGGCTAAAGTAAGAAGTTACAGATTTTTACAGATTCTGCATGTGATCACTAAAGCCAGAATAAGAGGTATTTATTTCAGGTGGAACCACCACCTAGGAAAAATGTCTTCTGCATGAGAGCCAGCCAAGTTTATCAATAATTTTGCTGAGTGCAAAAGATTCTCATTCTAAGCAAAATTTTCCTAATAGTTTACATTCATGACACTTCCAGTCTTCTTTTTTGTCTTCTGTTGACTTGACTTGACACCACTCTTAATATTCAAAAAATATACCCAACAGGGACCATCCAGAAAACGCCATTCTTCACAACTCTTTGAAAGCCCTTACCTACAACAATATCCACAGGTTTCCTGAATGTACCACTTACTTTGGGTCCCTTTACACAGCAAAGATTATTATATAACAATTTATCATTGTTCACTGCAAATACTTTACCTAAGTCAAATACCTGAGAAAATATCATTATTAAAGGAGCCCCTGAACAAACAGAGTTTTCTATTTCCCTAATAATGAAAGCCACGGTAGCTGTGGACACTAAGCACATCGGGGAACCAAGATTGTGATTAAATAACTGTCTCTAAATACCAGCAATCACATTTCCATGTGACTTTTTAAAATAATAAAGATAACTTAGATGTATTTAAATTAGCTCTTTGCTCCTAGAAATTCTACCTAATCCAAATATTTCATTCCTATCTTTTATGTGATCCATGGCACAGTACTGTCTGCTTAAACATTCCCATTTACTACAAACAGAGGAATAATTTGTTTAGCTATATAATCAGCAGAGAGGCAGCACACAATAAAAGAAAGCATTCCAGCTTTAAAATGAATAAAAATTGATTGTGTCCCTATAAAAACTGAATTGGCAGAGTGTTAATTGCATTTCACATAAACATCTGTAGCAGTCGGTGACTTGTTACTGTGCTGTAATGCAATACAGGACACTTAGGAATAAATGCATCCTCTAGATGAGTTCATAGAGATTTTCTAAAAGCACCTGATGAGATTGTAAAAATCTGATTAGTCAGAACTCCTAATGACACTTAAAACAAAGGGAAATCTTTAAATAAAATTATTTTGCTTTTCTTTTCTCTTGATAAATTATATGCAAATTACTGTTGATTGAAAAATGTCTGCCTTGAAGGGAAATTCATACTAATGATGGAAAGGTCATCAGACAACAAAACTATTTACCAAAGAAATCTGCAGGCACTTCAACAGTATGCTGGAATATGAAAATATATCCATTCCTCACATTACTTCTTGTTGTTATAATGCATGAGACACTCTCCAGCAAGGAAAGCAGACCAGTTTGCTTCCCTGGAGACCTCAAAGTAAAGACTCAGTACTCAAAAGATGCAAACACATGTTTAAATGTGCCTTACCTCAACTTCAACCACATTAGTTATATGCAAATGCATGTCTGGAAGAACATAGTCTAAGAAAGCCATGATATGAGACATAATCAATACAAAAAGTTCATGTCTGAACTGATGAAAGAAATAAATAAATAAATTACAGAAATTACCAGCAAAAATAAATGCCCTTTAAATTCTTCCTCTAAAAAATTCAGTAAAAAGGGACTGGTAATATTATATTTATAGGACTCTGAAAAAAAATAGATAAGTTTTAACCATTTCAAATGCAGACTGAATGATTTCTTTCTAGGTGTCGTATAGCTCTACTGTACTGAACATTTATTTCAACAACAGCGATAAAATACAAAAATCAAGTGAAATAAAAGCAAAAATTGAAAATCAAGATTCTCAATGAAAATTTTTAGAATTCCCTAAATTTCAGGTCAGAAAATTAAGCCTATATTTTTAATTTCTTCTAATTATCATCAACTAAGATTATACGTAATTTGTAAAACAGCTACAACACCTAAACAAGCAGCTGCACAGATGTGAGAAAGAAACCACTGGATAAGTTGCAGCTATGGAGAAATGGTTTTGGAGCAGATCACAAATCAAGTCCAAGCAATTTGTATAAAAAGCATTTATCCTGTTGTGGCATGCAAAGTAATCCTCCCCAGCAGGAGAACCTTGCAAAGAGCAGCACAGACAATCACGTTGAGGAAATATGAGCTATCAGGAATCACTCAAAGAACTGAGCTTGGTGGAACTAGGGTTGGTTGATCTAGAAAGGAGACTGAAATTGAGAAGAAGAATGCAATTTATATCATTACTGGTTCCTAAAAGTGTCCCACAAAGGGCAGTGAATTACTCTCTGTGAAACGGGAATGGAGCAAACTCCATCATCATGTTAGATAAGTGTCCAATTAAGGTGTTTGATTCTGCTTCAGAGATGGTGATAGATGAAACAATCTGTTGAATTTCTCATCCATGCTTCTATCAATACTGTTCCTTTTACAGCCAGCATATTTAAAATGTTACAGTGATATGTAATATAGTAAAAAAAAGTCCATTAAAAGTTTTTAAAGGGTTATTTTATTCTTATTTGCATATCAATGATATTAGTGTCAAATGAGATTCAAATACATACATATATGTATATACACATATACAAATACGTATATGAAATGTTCTTTGTAGATAAATGGTAAAGCAAGTATTGGTAACAAGACTAGGAATTGTCTTGTATGATTTTCAGTATTACAATTTAAACTACTGTATCAGCCAAGAATGGACTTTATCCACCTTGGGTTTTTATATAACAGAGTAGTCTCATTCCTGATAAGTGTCTCTAAAGAAAAGTCATCTGTAACTCCAAAAATAGTAAATCCCAGTTTCAAGCACTGATTTTAGTGGAATAAACTCCCAAAAAGTTAGCAAAATAAATAGTCTTCAATCCTTGAATGGAACACAGAGTAGTTCTAAATTTGATAAACATGTTTTCACTTCACTCACACATGAACTTTTCAAATGAACAAGACTTGTGTCTAACCTCACATCATACTGTATGTTCCCAGCTCAAATAGATTATAATAATGTGTTGTAAAGCCATTTGGTTTGAACTGTGGCTGGTGTAGTACCCTTCAATAAATAAAAAATGAATGGACATATGGAACCACTAGAATCCACTCTATTCATCCCTTAATGGAGGGTCCTAAATCACAAACCATAAGTTTAGCCAGTTGGTAGCTGCACTGATTATAATGAGACCATTTACTCCTGAGGTTAATGCTTAAGCTGACTCAGATTCTTAAAGCAATCAGATAAGGCTGGCCAAGATGTGGTGCTAGACAGAAGTGGATGTTCAAAGGGATTTCCCTACAGTCAAGCTAAATAGAAAGGCAAGCAGCAACGTTTTAGTTGGGCTGCAAGGTAATCCATATTGCCAGCAGAGTTCAGCTTGCTAAAGGTGACATCCCTCAGCTACTTTGGGACTCAGAAGCAAGGCAAATCAACCCTATGAGCACAGGGACTCTTTCTTACTGATTTCTTACTGGGAAATCACACTCTTTGTCTCTTTGATTCTCCTAAGCATGCAATGGAGGCTGGGCAGCTTTTTGTCCCCAGGGATTTCAGGATGCAGCTCCTACAGTGAAGAAGTCTGTCCACATCTGATTTAAAATTTGGAGCACTGTTGAATGAAATGAACTTAAATATTCACAGTTCAGCCAATTCTACATTCTCAGGAGCCTAACTGCAATGGATTCAACTTGGTTGCTTCCTCAAAGACATCAGGAAATACAGGGCACATTGAATTTGTGCTCTTTTCCTTCACTGATATTGCCCCAGCTGCAGCATACAGCCAGAAAGACACAGGGCAACCACTAAAGTCATTTCACACAGTAAAGCTCTTCCCTGAAATTTCAGCAAAATATGTCTGATTTTATTTAAATTACTGATTAGAAAGCAAGACAGGAAATGCAGTGGGTTCCTTCCAATTAATATTACTGTTTTCTGTGCATTTTTCCTAAGTAAGTAGAATCAGTTAAAGTAATTTTTGTAGCAAAAGTTTTCTACATTACAGAATTACTAATTGCATCCATCTTGGTAAGGGAACTCATTTTTCCAGGATGCATGGGTGGACAATCCCTTGAATTTGTAAATTCTAGTGCAACAATGAAATACTAATGCTTTTAGCATATGAATATAGGGAATTGGATAAATGGTTTATGTTGCTTTCTCTGACAAAATAAAAGCTAGTATTTTTGTAGCAGCTACAAAAGGAAGATTACTAGAAGGTAGCTTTGACAAGTATCCGTTTTGAAAAAAGGAAGAGAAGAAATGAAAAGAGCTCATTCTCCACGCACCAATTAGAGCGTTTTGCCCTGATACATGGCAAAGTATTTTTCAAACTAAGTTATTTAAAAAACAATAAAGGTACTCTTCTGCCAGATGAAAAATGTTTCAGCATTTTCTGATAAGAGATAACTTTTGTCCTTTAAAATCTATTATACAGACAACCTATAAAATGCCCTTCCGAGACTGAGTGTTATAGCAGTCTGGTATGACTACTTACTGAAATATTTTCAGTGCATCATAAAATTAAATTATGTGTTCCAGCTCATTGGCTCCTAATTTAGATAAAACAGTAAGATCTGAATTCATAAGGCTGGTTGGTCTGTAAGGGGGCCCCAGTAAGGGACTGCATATTAGGCTATTAAGACTTTAATTTTAGCTGAGCTGTAGTTATGTCATGTACTTGAAGTGAAAACATGATTAAATATATTGAGAAAAAAAATGATCAATGGGATGCTTAAATGAGCATTTAAGGGGAAAGTATTTAGACCTGGCGTTTATGCAGACCGTAAACAATTTCTAATTACATCCACAATGTCTTCCCTATGAATAGATCATGCTTTCTTCCTTTTATAGATGAGCATTTAGATAAGAGGGACAGAACTGGTTAGGGGTTAAATGTAATTTCAAATAAGCATCAGATTCAAACTGAAAGATACAGTTAATTGCTTCTCCCTTGTATGTAACTGAATTATCATCTTCTCCTCTGGAAGGAATAAATCTGAACATATCTCTTCCATGGCAGCAATTTTCCATTTTGTTCAACCATTCTCTCATCTCTGTTACATTTTAAATAAGTTCAGTGAGAGAAGAGTCTACCACAGAGAGTTCATTTTTGCAGAGTGTTAGTTCAGCTGCAACTTCTCCTGAATGATTTAATACATATAGCTATTATGTAACTCAGATTGTCTTCCCATGTTTTAATTTATTCAGTCATTTCCTTTTTAAAACATGTGCTATAAGGTACAGCATACCTCCTGGTTGTGATTTTGAAGGCTTTCAATTTATTAGCTAGATTTCAGACACTTAAATATTTATTTATAAAAATGTAAAGATTTAGAACAGTTGGAAACCTCTGTTTCCATATTTTACTCCTGTCTTGCAAGGGCTTTTGTCCAAAGGTGAATGTGGTAATGATGTAGATGTGATTTGAAAAAGCCCTAGATAAGGTATTTTTTTCCAGAAACACACAGTGAGAAGTTTGTTGGGAGAAAAAGTTATGAGAGTAAGAGCAAGCCACCAAGGATTAGAGGAAGGAAACTTGGAGCTACATCTCTTCTGGTGTTCAAGTATGAAGTCGTCCAACTCATTAGTTATCTTATTCAACCTTGACATTCATTTATATGGAAGACAAGGCTACAAATGACTTTAGCAGGCATGCTGAGTCTCTTCCTGAAAGGAATATAGTCAGGAAGAAAATACAGTAGTCATTTTAGAGCAACTTGCAGGAGGAACGTGGACTCTGTTAGGAGCTTATCTCAAGACATGAATTATTTGTTTCCCCTAATAAACATCCT
The DNA here is from genome assembly GCA_020086605.1 of Lanius collurio. NCBI lineage: Eukaryota > Metazoa > Chordata > Aves > Passeriformes > Laniidae > Lanius > Lanius collurio. The sequence continues at coordinate 34,591,800 of JACBWW010000003.1, forward strand.
ATTACACTGGTTACTATGTTTAGGCTCAAGATTGACAAGGAGGTCTTGCATAGCAAAGATTTAGCTACTGTCTCATGGTGCTGCAGACCAGATGCTCAAAAAACCTGGTCTCACACAGAGTTGTTTTAATATTTGCGTAGCAGCCAGGCGGGCGAGTTTCCTGAATAAAAAGAACATTTGAACTTTAGGCGTCAACACTAGAAGAATTCATGTTCTTTAATTAGGTCACTGATCCCTCTAAATTTCTATGTCTTGACTAGACATAGAAACATTTTCTGTTCCTCAAGACAGTCAGCCTGTCCCCTCTGGTTCATTTGAAAGAGGATGGTTAAAACTGTCTTCCAGGCACATTAATCTAAATCCCCTAGGCATTGCGTTGTTATCTACATGCACACAGAGTGTTTATAGCAAATCCTACCAAATAAAATCAATCATGTTGTACATTAATTTTCAGGGATGTACATAATAAAACATGGAATATTGCAAGTGAAAATACGGCCCACAAACATCTGGATAAGGTGTTATCAGTTTTAACTATCTAAGACTTACAGTTGTAGATGAATTTAGAAGTCTGTTGGTCTATTAGCACTGTTTAGTGTAAGAAAAAGGGAAATAAATATTAGAATGTATCAAAATTTTTATGGTTCTGCACAACTTTTGTGTTGGCCATGGCCTGTTCTTCATTTTATTTTTTTTCTTAATTATGAGTAGTCTTGCTATTATAATCACTTTTCAGTGAGTAGATATCAAGAAATTTCCTTCTTACTATCAATGCTGGCTATTACATGGGTAATTCTCTTCCAGGGTCTGCTGTGGTACTACAGCCTGCAGAAGTACTATACAAGTTTCCACAAAAACATGTAGGACACAAAAGTCATACCGTGGAGGTTACACTTTCCTTCTCCACCCTCTCCATCTTACTTCTTCTAGGATCTTAAATAATTTGCAGTTGCTTTCCCAAGATGTGTTATCCAATTTTATAACCAGACTGTGTAAAAGATCTGAAATTTCCTTTTAATGTATATGTGATCTGAATTTTAAAAAGATCCTATGGAATGCTACTTGATATCTAATTTCTTTTACTCAAAGTTGTATTTTCAACACAGCATCATGCTTAAAGGTTTACTTTGACATACCTATTATTTATATTTTATATTTACATGAGAGAAATTTTACTATGGTAAAGTTTATATGTTAAAACTTACTTTTTTTTTTCATTTTGAATTTTTTTTCAATTCCACAGCAAACAAAAATCCAGCATCACATAAAAAAGAAAAACCAAGTAATTTTACTGTAATGCAGGCCATGAGTTTGTCATTCTTTGCTTGGTAACATTGAATCTGATAGACAGAGGGCAGCTTCTACAGTGCTAGGGGACAGAGAAGCCTAAGCAGAAGAGAGATCCTTCCCCATAAATGGAAAGTCTGCCTCATAACCTCAGTCAGATTTTAAATAGGAAATCCACGCAGGAGACAGCTACTGAAAACTGAGCTTCATAAATTTCACCAAAGGTCTACTTTCAATCACACAGAATTCAAAATAATGGTCTTTTAAATGCACAACAGACAAATAGACTAATTGACTGCAATCTAACAATCAACTGGTAAAAACTGCCGTATATATAAAGAAAGGAATTTGTGCTATGGAACTATCTCAAGTAAGCAAAAATGACACTTGCAAAAAAATTGGGGAGCTGGTCCCTCTGAAATCACTGGTAATCCTCTTGTTGATTTCAACACACTCATAGTTTGCCTCTGATATTTGCATTATGTTCCAATCATTAAAACTAATTATGTATTTCTTCATTCACCTAGGAATACATAGTCTGTGATTAGGGACTTAGACACCAGACTGAACTACATGTATGTTGTTTGAATTATGACAAACTAATGATAGGTCATAAATACAGAAACAGAAGGTCTGCAAAAGCACTGTTTGTTCCTAGGATTGATTATAGCAACACTGAAATTTTTCACTTACACTTGGTTCATATTTGAGATCTTCCCTGTATAAATTGAAAGCTCACAATCAAAAATCAAGCTAAATCAAACAGCATGACAAACAGTCTGCCTAATCTTCACCTTGGCCAGGGTTCAGAAATGTCAGCTACCTTAAAAATGAGTCTTGGCACTAGCAGAGTTTCCGAGTTTCCTTGATAATTTTTTTTAATCAGATACCCAGAAAAGCTAAGTATAAAAGTCCCTTTTACAAGTCTTCTGAGTGATGCAATGTACTAACTTTGAGGTTTTTGTAATTGCAACATTTTGCCTCTGCTGAGATTAAAAGATAATACAGAAGGAATTAAAGCAAGGGATTCTGGATAAATGTTTGGAAAATTCAATTATCTTTTAGAACAAAATTTGCTTTAATGGATCATTTTTCTTTTATGTAAACTTGAGATCCATTCTCTACTGATGACAGTTATACTTCCAGTACTACTGAGAAGCTTTCTAAACATCTTCCCAGTTTACCTAAAATATATAACAGACTTACACATGTATTTATATAACATTTTTATATATGTATGTACCAAAATATGGGTTTTACTCAAGTGTGTTTTACAGAAAAAGGCAAGTCATTGGAACTATAAGTTTTAATCAACGACTTCATCAAAGATACTGGTGAACTACAGCTTCATCACAGCTGAAAACAACTGCAATAATATTCAACTACGTGCCTCATTTTCCCCTTTGTGAATACTTGTATACATCTCATTAATGAGAAACTGAACTGCAAGAGATGCAAAAAAGTTTTTGGCATAATATTATTTCAAAAAAGCCGCCAGTAACACTCTTTTGTATCTGAAGTAATCTTTTCAAACCCGCTCATTTATTATCGTCTTTGAGTTGCCTGATGGAGTTTCAACTACCACAGCTATTCTAGAAACCATTAAGTTTAATTCTTACCCCTAAGGGACTGAGAACAGATGAAACTTCAGGCTACTACTATTATTATCATTATTAGTTTTGCATATTCTAGAAAATAAAGTTGTTTTGAAACCTTACATCTAGGTTCAGCACATATAAGACCTTAAGGGAAGTATTTGTGACAGACCCAGTTTAGTCCCTACATAACACAAGCTACTCTGTAAAACTAAGATTTCATAATTTAACACAAATAGCATTTTTTATTAAGGATATCCCCAGGCTTAAGGTCAACAGAGCAACAGTTTACTTGCCAGAAACTTGACTGCAAGTTAGAAGGGACTATAGGATTTAAACTAGTTTTTGGTAGCTGCTCTTGAAGTCTCCTTAACAATTTCAGAATTAACTATGTTACTTTTAGCATTCAGCAGCATAAACTGGATAAGGTGGAAAAGGCAGAGAAACTGCAAACATTTTATCACCTGTATCTACTGAGTCTGAGTCTTTGCAACATTCAGCTTCTTCATGTCTCAGTCATGACCTCAGTATTGTACTCTTCATCATAACTTATCTCGCCATGTGAGCAAAGGTAAGTCCACTGACAGTTACCAAAGAGTTTCTGCTTTTTGTCCCTGTATTAGTAAATATACTAATTTAGTGATTATTGTTTTTCCCTGCAGACAAGGGCAACAAATGGAGTACTTATAAAAATCCTCAAGATAAAAGGCAGGGAACTGGAAGAATCCCAGGAAGTAGGGAAAAGCATTGTTTTAATGTTGTGGGTATTGAACTTGTTTTGTGCATTACATAATGGGAAAATATTTGGGCCCTGGCATTTAGCTACATTAAATAGTTTTTGTGGTTATCAAATTTTGTAGCCTAGTTTCAGCTTTTAGAAGTTGCCACAACAGCAGTTTTCTGTTATGTACACTGCACAGGCATAAACATTATCAATTAGATAAACTGACAGAAAATTGCTGGTCATTCAAAAGCGAGAACTTCCCTCAGGAATTGATAAAATTCTATCATGCTCTCAGAACTCAAGGGCTGTGTTTATGCCATAAGCATTACACAGGAACAATAGTCATTCAAAATACAGTAATTACTTTGTATTCTTCTGTAAAGGGGAAAAAAAAAAGAGCACACTTAGATCATTTTCCTAACCTAACCAGCCATGGTTTACATTCACAATCTGCACTCATGTTTTACTGTTTGATTTCTTTTTTGCTTAAATGGGCAGCCACTGTTAATTATTGTCAATTTCTAGGCAAATGCCTGCTTAATTAAAGCTATTTCCTTTGAAGCTTACGGCTAAGAGCAGCCTTGAAAATTTGTTCTCATCTTGGGAGAAAGCAGTATGTCTCAAATCCATTAGCAGGGCAGGGAGGAGGCTGCCATAGGGAGCATCCTGGTGTGAATGCAGTGCAGGTTTGGCAGAGCTAGCAATACACACAGAGATGAACGAGATAAGAAACACAGCACAGCCCTACTCCTTCATCTGACCACATCTGATCATTCAGAAGAGCAGGTGGGACCTGCTGGCAGGACCATGGGAGTAAAGGAGGCCCAGGAAAGTTGGTTCACCCTCAACAACAGCCTCCCCAAAGCACTGTCCTTGCCAACATGTAGGAATCTGAGGAGGAAAGGCAGAAGGCCAGCATGGATGAAAAAGACACTCTTGATTCAGCTTAACAAAAAAAATGAAGAACATAGAGAGTGGAGGCAGGGACAGGCCACTCATAAGGATTACAGAGATATGGCATGTGTGTAAGGATAAAGGTAGAAAAGCAGCAACACTGAGCATCTTTGAGAGGCCACAATGATTAGAGGAGACTCCTGGAGACCGTAAAAAAGCAATGACATATCATCATCAAGAAGAACAAGAAGACTCTGGGAAAATACAGGCCAGTCAGCCCAGCCTCAGTCTCCAGGAAGAATATGGAAAAAATCCTTTCAGAAGCCATTTCCAGGCACATGATGGACAAGAAGATAGTAAGGAATAGCTAGCACAGATTTAACAAGGACAATTTGTGCTTAACTGACCTGACTGCTTTAAGATGAAATGACTGGCTCTGTCGACATGAGTCTGCAAGCCTCCCACAGTATCCTTTCAGACAAATAAGTAGAAGATAAAGCAGGTGAGGAATCAGCTGAACCTTGGGCTTGAAGGTTTGTGACCAGCAATGCAAAGGCCCTCTGGCAGGCAGTTGCCAATGTATTATCAATGGCAGGCATTGATAATACAGCCCATACTGTTTGGTACCTTTACAAACAAAGAGGGAGAGTGTGTACTCTCAACAAGTTTGTAGACTGCAAAGTTTACAAGTTTGCAACCCTGCCCTCCCAGGCTGGTAGGGCAGGGCTGCAGTTAATCAGAGGGATGTTGATAGGCCAGGGATATAGGTCTGTAGGAAACTCATGGAATTCAAAAAAGGGAAATACCCAATCCTGTGCCAGGACAGAATATCCCCATGCAACAGTGCAGGCTGGGAGATGATTGGGTGCAGATTTACAGAAAAGGATGAGAGCATTTGAATACAAGCTATGAGAAGTGAAGAAAGCCAAAGAATATGGGGCCATTTTAGCAAGAGTGCAAGCAGCAAATCATAGAACCTTTTCCCCCCTTCTATTTGGCACTCAAGAGACTGCATCTAAATTACTATGTCTAGTTTTGGCCTCCCCAGTATAAGACACTGGAAAGGGCCTGACAAGAGTCTATCAATATTAGGGGGAGCATTCTGTAGGAGGATAGGCTGAGGGAACTGGTTTTGATCAGCCTGAAGAAGAGAGGGCTATTAGGAAATCTTACTGCTCTTTACATTGTTCTTGTGGGAAGACAAGAAGATGAAGCCTGACTCTTCTTGGAGGTGCACAGTGACAGGGTAAGAGACAGTGAATACCAGGTTCAACATGGGAAATTCCACATAAGAAGAAAAATAATTCACCGTTAGAGTAGTGCAGTTTTCAATATGCTAATCATGGCATGGATTGAAGAAACCATAAAACTCATAAAACCTGAGGTTTAAGCTGTTAATGCAAGTAGTAATCTACCGCTGGATGAAAGCACTGGAAAGATGGAAAGCCTATTAGGACAAAGTTGAACTTACTGAAACTCAGAGTATCTGTATAGACACTTCTACGGGCTGTCAATTTCTTCTTTGGACAAACTGAACAGAGTTTATTAGAGATACATATGAATTTGTCAACAACAATTTTCTCCTTGTGGAAAATTTGCAATTCTTTATTGTTCCACAATGGAATAGCCCCTGATTGAATGGCACACTCTCAGGAGCACCTGACACAATATGAAGCAAGACTGGCATAGCAATCATTGGTATCATCCTATAAATGTTTTTTACATGCATGAAGATGAATCTTTCCTCCTAACTTAATTATTGAAGATAAATTATACAGTAAAAGAAATAACTTTCAGTAGGAACATCAAAATATGACAATTGGCTGTGCAACCAGACATGTTTCTATTTAACACATCTGATTAAGGAAGCTATTAATTTTCTAAATGTAATGCCAAACTTCTTTGTAACACCTGACACAGCATTTTGCTAGGGTAATAAAAGAAAGCCCGACAGCTGCAATTTTCTAGAAATATGTATTAAGCCTTTCAATATGCTCTTGGGAAAGTTTTCTCTTCTATAAGCTTCTATAATTTGTTTTTAAATGGCTTGCTTCTGATCATTCAGATCCAGAGTTCTCTTGCATCTACTCCAGTCCCAGCTTATTTTTTGTCACAGACATATTAAAGCATTGGAAAAAAAACCCCATATAGTCTCCTACATATTCTCTCTGACACTGGTTTTAAAATTCTTTTGCTTAAAACTTTCTTCTTTCTTCCAGGTATTCATAACACTAAAGATTACAGAAAAAAAAAATCATGCTGATAGAGTTGATTACCACTTTTGCTAAAAAAACCCCCCAAATGATATTAACTGAAGGGGAACATTGCAGAGAAAGTATCTGGCTTTCTCTTCTGAGAACGAGACGCACTGGTGCCTTGTGCTGTCTGCTGACAGGAACTAAATATATTATCTGCATTCTCCAAGACATTCCACTTTGAACTTAACATGCCAGTAGTCATGGTACAAGTGAATGGACAGCTGCCATGAGGAAGGCATTTAATGCTCAAAACAAAGATTAATAGAGTAACCACAGTTAAATATAAATTAAACAGGATAAATACATGCAGCAACTACCTTTATATTTATAATTTAAAATAATGGTTCTAAAATTTGCATTGTTTAAAAAATCATCAAGTTACAAGATAATGGATTCTTGCTACTATTAAAATTGGATCATGTAGCCCTCTGTTCATGTAATATCATTTGTACACAGTAGCAACAGCAGATGACTATAAGTAAGACTACTAACTTTGTCCTATTTTTAAAACAGCTAAAGAACGAGTTTAAAATTTGTTTTATTTATCCTGGCATTTTCTTAATTTGCCTCTCAGTACCATTTTGCATTAATTAAACTACTCAATATACTAAAAAAATACTAAATATATTCTATAATTTGGGTTATCACAAGATATTCCCACACTATATTCTGAGCAGATGAGAATAAATAAATGTGAAAGTATTGAACTGTATCATTTAAACATGTGCTTAGCATTTTAAAATGTCAAAGTCTGCTATAGAAAATAATTGCTTTAGAATTTAAATAGCTCCAAAGTACATAATTTTTCATAAGCTGTATAACAGTCATGATAAAAATGTGTGCACTCACAAAGTGGAAGAAGTCATACAGAATAATACGCCTTAAGAGAAATTTCTCCATTTACAGAACACAGGAGAAAGTTCTGGATCAAATTCACGACTTTAGCTCTGCACATACAACCCCCTTATCCTCCATGGTGACTGATAATTCACTGTTCAAATCCAGACTTCAGATCTTTATCACTTAAAAAACGTATGGGTGTTTTGGATTTGCCCACTTGAATATATTTGCTGTGAGCACTTATACAGAGATCTTCATAGGAATATTTTGAGCTTCATCATTTTGATTACTGAAAGCAAAAGCTTAGAGTAGTTTATTTTTCATGCCTGGCACTCTCACTTTACTTTCAAAAGGATAAATTCAATATTTAGGACTGTAAGACAGTGCTTAGCACAACCTCTATATGTAACAGAAGCTTATGACATTTAGTTCAATTTATTTAGATTATTATGATGAGAGGGAAAATGTTACTGTCCCATTTCGCAGACAAACAATAGACAGAGACAAACTACATGGCATCACAGTCATACAAGAGGTTTGCAGGACAGCCATGGAGAGGATTCATATTTCCCAAAGTCAGATTGGTGTCTTAAAGGCAAAACCCTCCTTACTACCACAACGCTACATCCCATTACACAAGGAGATGTCAAAGCAGAGAAATTTAATTTCCTCCTTACTAATGTCTTAGGTATTTAAAAAATGTCAGCAGAGCAATCACAAAACCTGTATTGACAGCTTGGGCACAATGGGGTAACACAAAGATCTTGGATTAAACACATCAGATGTTACAGCCAATTAATCTAGCCCTCCAATTTTGACAGATTCAGAACTGATAAAAATAACAAACTTTTAAAACTCCTTTATGAACAGTAAAATGAAAGGTTGTGGTGGATTAAGAGAATCTCTGTTTCAGAAGCCCAGCTCCTAGACTCCACATGGCCAGCTTTTTTTATGATCCCAATGATGCTTGTTTAGCATCCCTCCAAGAGCCTCTACAGCTCTGCTAACACCACCGTCACACACTTCATCACATTCATGTTTATTTTTCTTGGCAGACCTACACAGGTCCTGTGTAACACTTCCTATCACTAAATTTACTCAAATGCTACTTTTATACCTACAAATTACTCACAGAAAACAAATGTTAAAGCACAAAACGCATTGGGTTTGTCAGCACCACTTGTTTCTGACAATCCTCTTTGACTTATAAATGTAACTCTCGCAATTTCTCAGCAGGGTGCAAGGCTTACAGGCAGAATAATAATGCCCTCTAAACTAGTATCTCACAAGGATTTGGTATTAAAGATACTTAGGCATGAAACATTTGCCAAGCAACCCTGTAAAAAGAAAAAAGAAAAAATACTAAGACAAGAACTGCATGACAGTAAATGCCATGTGCAATAAAAAATGTGGCAAGAGTTTGCAATCCTCTCTAAGTAACAGCAGTAACAACAACATAAAATCTCCCACTGAGTTCATTTGACACAAACTATCCACAACTGCTCATCAAAACCAAGAAGGACAGGACTTCTATTTCTAGCAGCTGTCTCTAATGCTGAACGCCCTGTGAACACTTTGCAGCGAATAATGTTTTCCTCCTTAGCCACAGACAAAGAGAAACTAGAGTGGCACAAAACATCAGTGGTTGAATAAGATGAGCACAGGCAAAAAAAAAAAAAGTCCCCAAAAGAGCACTGGCTTTTCAGCAAAAACAGCTGAGATCCACAGTTTATTATTAGCACAAGCTGACAGTCAATGGGAGTAAAGCCAAAGATGTAGCAGTGCTTAAGGAAAGGACTCAGGATGACCTAAACAGCATCACCATAAATCTGGTATTAGTGTGAAGTAAGCAAATAGTCAAAATGCTCATCAGCAGAAGTACATAATAGATAACTCTCAAAGTCATGCTGGAAAAATGTTTAACATCCGTTCTTATTTTCATGGCAGGTTATAAAACACTTGAGAGGTACAAATAACTTTTCAGGCATGTGCTGCTATGATCCTTGGTCAACTGAAATAAAGGACTGCTCCATGAAAACAAAGATGAGAAGCCAAAGGCTGGAACAGGCAGGTAGGTGGAGGAGTTCTTTCAGCTGGAGGTAAAAGGAAGGAGTAAATGATTTTCCTTCTTTTTTTTCCCAAACTTACTCGCCTCACTTCCCGTTCAGAGTTATCTTCCACAGCATTTTCTCACCCATTCATGGATTACATTACAGAGTGCATTCCCTCCTTCCTCCTCACCTTTGCTCACAACAATCTCCTCCTGCACAATACACTGAATGCCATAAAAGGCAGGTGACAGCTGTAACACACAGGAGAATGAACATGTTCTAAAAGGCCCAGGGAGTCAAAGGTGCTGGCATGACCCTTCTCACTACACAAGGACAAGCAGTCAACACAGTTGGCATTTCAAGTACAGAGGAGTCATCACAACCACCATCATAATGATCCACACACAGAGTGTCTAAATCTTTAATAAAGAAAAGCAATTAATGATTTCAAGATTTTAAGGTATTACAACTGCTTTCTTTCTGCTAACACTTCTTGCTCTCTTCCCACTTACATGACAAAACTTTTCATGGGGAGGTCAAAAGGGGATAAAATCTTTGTCATGTCATTATAACCCAATGGTCATTGGATTAAATCTTCCCTGGAAGAAGCCTAGGAAGAGACAGAAAAGGGATTTGGAGCTGCTGTTTTGCTGGCACCCAATCTTTTGTAATTGAAGAAAAAAAACCCAAAAGCAGAAGGAAGTATAATTAAAGTAAAAAAAGCTTCTGTCTCCAGCATACCTTTAATTGTAATATGTTGACCAAGTTGGGTTCATGATCTTATCAGCTGTTCTCAGATCTACCAAACTATGCTAGTACCAGACAGTGTAAGGCTTAGGTTTTAGCACCTTTGCCAATTGAGGATCCACAATTCACATGCTAGAGGAATCATGTATGTTAACTAGGACACACTTTTCCTGAACAGAAGGCAACAGAGATGGGAATGAGGAGGAATAAAGTGGAGAAAGAAAAGAGCAGAAGAGAAGAACCACACACTTTACACTCCAACTGACTTACTCGGGGTTTAGCCACAGTGCATAGGAGTGATGATGCAGACTGTCTTTTCAGTCCTAAGCTCTAAGATTTATCCAGCAACATTGCAGCAGGCACTGGATGCAAGTGCCCACTGAAACCAGGGGTGCTAAACTACCTGAGGCCTGAGAGTCAATAGATCTCACTGGTTACTGATCTTTAACAACAGGAACAAAGCCCTGTACAAGGACCAAATAGTGCATCTGTTCAACTAAAAGACAAGAAAAAATAGTCACTGACTTACTTATTAAGGGTATTGAATAAATTCATTTTTCATTAAAAAATAGATTATTAAAAAAAAAAAAAGTAATTCAACTCTCTGAATTTGCTTTTAGAACAGATGGTCTTACAACTCTAAAATTTACTCTTCCATCATGCTGCATGCTGTATGTTGCAGGCAATTTCTTTAAGTGACAGCTTGCTTTTCTATTTCCTCTCTCTCTGTGCCACCTGTCAGAATGGGTCTTTGATCTACCTCTAGATATAAAGGATATATTATATATTTTTTGAAACTCACAAAGCTACTAATTGAACTTAAAATAATATGACATAAATAATTGAATGCATTATCTTTTCTTGGTTCCAAAAAGAAAGCAATATATTCTGCCATGATGCGAGTTTTGCTGGAAGGTTATATCCCCACTCTCTCAAAACCTGTCTAGCCCTTGTGAGTCAGACCATAAATCAGAACTACCCAGAAATTTTTCTAGCAGGGGAAGAAGAAAGTTTTGGAGACAGAACTTTTAACAAAAGATTGGATGACAACAGAAAGAGGGGGCAGGTGGCTGAGGCAGGTGTTTCCTACAACCCTGACTATTTTACACACCAAGGAATGCAAAAAAGGAGCTTAAACCACACTTCTGCCTGATTAGGGCTAGAATTCAAACTGCTCCTCCAGGAAAGCACCATCCCTCTTGTTTGTCTGGAAGAAGTTGCTCACCTGTAGCCAAGTGGGTAGAACACTTGATCTAAAGGGCAGGGTGTTCATTCAGCTCTCTGCTCCAACCCAAGCTGTCTGTCGTGGGCTGACATCCCAAAGCACCAGCACCAGAACACAGAGTGAAGAGAGGGTGGAATCACACCTTCCTGATTTGCAGCTGATGCCAGTGCCCCCAGTTTCTGTGTTTTTTTGGTGAAAATATATTTTAACACAAATTCATAAATAGTTTCAGCTTCAAAGCCATTTTTTAAAACTGAATAGATTCAGTGAGAAAGATTCTGAATGTCTGTCAGAGATGTTACACAAGCTTAGTGCCACACACTGCAGTTAAATACCTGAAACTGCAAAAGGGCTCATGTTCCATAGATTCAAATGCAATCCCAGGAAAACATAGGCCAAAAAATACCCCAACCCTAAAGAACCATTGTTATTGTCTCAGATTAATATAAACATTTCATGAAAAACATGCAAAAAGCCAAAATTTAACTGTGGTAACAAAGGAAAATTCAGTCAATATGAGACCATTGCAGAAATAGCTAAATTAATTATTTGCATGACGCTCCCTATAAGAGAAGACCTTGACAGCTCTGAAACAAAGTATCAGTAGAAGCTTTGGGAAAGATTAACAAAATGAAGAGACCCAAAACAGCCAGATTCAAGAGTTTACCCGAGAGCTCTAAAACAATGGAAGCATGATCAAATCAGCTGCTATAATAAACAAGAGAATTGGTAGGCACATGGGAATATGATGTAATGGGGAAGAGAAAGCATGGCTTTGTAAAGAGAAGTCATAACTTTAAGATTACTTGTGTTTCTGTAAGGAGTTAACGATTATTTGGATAAGGATGATTTGGTTAATGCAGTATATTTAGATTTCTAAAAAGCTCTCACAAGCCAAAAGCTCTTAAACAATTTGTCATAAGGTAAAATAAAAGGTCTGTCAGGAATTACTATTTAAAGGATGGAACAGAGTAAGTGGGTAGTTTTCATAGTGTTACTAGTGGAATTCCAAAATGACCTGCTCCATTAAACATAAATACCCTGGAAAAGATGACAAACAGCAAGGTTATAAACTTGCAAAATGATTCAGGTCAGCTCAAAGTAAAACTGCCTACAGAAAACTGCTTTCATGGTGACTACACACGACAAAAGCTGGTGACATTCTGTGGTGATAAATGCAAAATAAAAGACAGCTCAAACTGAGAATGGACAAGTGTTAAATTATCTACTGCTCCCAAGGAAGAGATCTTGCAGTTGTTGCCAATAATTTTCTGAAAACAGTGCCTCAGTGGCCAATGGCAGTCAAAAGAGTGGATGTTGTGTTTAAAATTATTAGGAAGGAAACACAGAGTAAAACAGAAAACATCATAAAGCCAGAGAGCTCACATTTTGAATCTCTCACACAAAGCTCAGCAGCAGCCTTAGGAAAAAACAACTTGGAAGAGACACCTTTGTGTCATGAAAACAACAGAATTCTACCAAATCAGGAAAGAGACTGCAGGAAGTGAACAGAGATTGACAAGTCACTATTTCTCATGTCAGGAAAACCTAACAACCCTATGGTTTTGCTGAAGTTATTATGCAGAAAGCATAAAACAACAAAACCACTTTCTCTGAAAAGGCATAATGAACTTGTGGAACTCATCGCTACAGAGAATCAAAGCACACACGTGTCCAAAAGCAAGTTTATGAAGGACAGCATTAAACACAATGTTTTGGATGCATCTTCCATCCTCTCAAAAGCAGGATTTTCTCTCTTTCTCCTACTCTCATTAACTATCTGCTGCCAGTCCCTGTTAGACACAGAACACCAGGCTAAGTTATCTATCCCAAGCTGGTGGCATGCACTCACCTCTTGCTCTTCTCTGCGAGTCCCACTCTCAGGTTCTTCAAGCTGTCATATGAGGCTCTTGTTTTTCTGTCTAGCCCTGAAGATGTTTGCTTCTGAGTAGATTTTGTCTTTAAGTCGGACCAAAATACTTTCAAATTAATTACACTCATCAGAGGTAATTATTTTATTAAAACTCTGCAGATGGAGACAAAATTGCAAAGATGGAGATTCCAAGCTACCAAGAAGTGCAAGACACCCTTTGCTCCTGATGATCAAAAGCGGATGCAATACTGGCAAATAAGAGAGTCTTTGAGCATCAATAAACAAGAAAAGCTAAGGACAGAAAGAGCTGATGTCCAGCGCTGCAAGGATTTGGCAGTGTGCTTGTCTTCTGTTTATAGAAAGCATAATGGCAGCTACAGCCCTTACAGGGACTGAGCAGAGGATTTATGCAGTGTCTGCACTATATAAACCTGCCTGACGTGCCACTTAGCTTTTACAATGCCTTGCAAAAAACAGAGAAAAACATAACATAGATCTTGCACCTTCTCCCTCTTCAAAGTTTTGTTGCAAAGGACAAAGATAGGAGATAATCATCAGCCTACCACTAAATACACCTTCCTTGCTCCCCAAAAACTAATGGAACAGTGGAGTCTAAATTTAGATTCTTTCTTCATGTACATATAACTGAAGGTGAAAGCCAGGCATATAAGCATTTAACTAGTTGATTCTGAATACTGAGATACTTTTAGATCTTTTAAATTATTTACAGGACTAAAAGGGTGGTCAAACATGAAAAATATGTCCAATTATTAAGAATAAAAATAAAATAAAAAACAGATCATGCTTACTTTCTAAAAATATCTACACTACTAAACACACATTCAGCAAGACAAAATGCCTGAATCCACAAGCACCCAAGCAGTGCTAACTCTAAAACTCTCACTCTTGCAATTCCCATTCATTTTGCCCAAATGCAACACTTAGATTATATTTTAAAATTACTCTACAGCATAAGGAAAGTATGAAAATGTGTCTGAAATTACTTATTTTCCTACTTGCGTCTTTTAAAGTAGAATGAGAAAAAAGATATTTTTTTTTTTTTAATCTTGAAGCAATTTCATTCATTGACTCATGACCATTAACAGCATTTACAGCTCTGTAAATTATAATCAGGATAATCAAATCCTGTGCTTTGGGGTAGGAGCTGATATCCATAGGAGCTGGGAAGAAATTTTCTCCCATCTGCTGCACCGCACATCTGTAGAGGTGCATTGTCAGTACAATGGAAAGTCCACCCTATGTGAATGGTGGTGGAAGAATATAAGACTTTGAATACCAAAAATGTTGAAATGACAAATTGTATGTGATTGATGAGAAAGCCCTATGAAGCTTTCTCCTCACTCTGCTCTTGTGCTGTGCACAGACTGTGAGACCACTGAGTCTATGACTTCCAGGACAGTCTAGACAGTGCAGCTACAGCAAGGCAGCCAGAAACAGAGAAGAATCTCTTTCCTACCGAGTCTGAATTTTAATTTCGCCTGTTGTAAACAGCTCCTTGACTGACTAATCTTACCCCCAGCAAATATAATTTGATTTTACTGTAGCCATATATGTAAACATAATATGAGAAAATCATGGCATTAACATTATTAACTACTAACAAAATTATATTCCTCAAGTAAAAGCTGGAACATAACTTAATTTAATCTAATACATTCCATGCACAGACACACACAGACACACATATATACACTCACACCAAAATAACATTAATTTAAACATCATGTTTCCACTAATCTGAGGTCAGTATATATAGGATTGAAAACTGTACTTAAACAGAATTTATTTGTCATTCTACTGTATTTTCTATTACCATAGGAAAAGGTAAGAATGAGCATTTCAGAGAAATCTGAAACTGGAAGGAACTTATATTTCAATAGCCCATGTAAAATAACAAACTGAAACTAGGAGTTTGTTGTGTACATAGGAGGGATACCAGTGATAGCTATAGCCCAACCCAGTACGATAAATATTTAAGTGCCAACCTGAAACTCCCATCTCCTGACATTGCTATCCATACAGTAATCAGGACACACATGAGCTGCACAGCAATGCTCTGTGCAGAGATGTCAGAAGGAAAAGGGTGAGTTGCTGACCAAAATCCTTGTCAAAATACTGTTTTGGGGAAACACTGGTCTACTAAGCACAGGTAGGGCAGCTTCACTTCTGACTTACTGATCCTTCTTACAGACAACATCCCTTCTGCTGGGAAGCTCCAGCTTACCTGTGAGTCAATGTCAAGGGGAAGATGCTGAGTGCTGGAGCTGGCCTGTGTCATTAGTTTTGCTAAATACAGGGTTCAACCTATCACATAAATATGCACAGTAAACTTGAGACAAAATTTACAAGAGCATTCTCTAAAAAAGCTGCTGAAATCCCTGGGGTTTCTCCACACTTTCTTTAAGATACACATTCAAGCAGCTGAATATGAAATACCTGATCTATAAAGTTTTAAATTTATTTCTAAATATTCACATTTTCTCTAAATATTCACATTCTCTCTTTCCCCCTAGAAGTATTCATAGAAAAATTGTGCGTTTATGTATGTATCAAAACACTGCAAGAGTACTTTAGCCTAGAAAACCCACTTGAAATGTTATAAATTTCCACATTTACTGAAATGGCACCAGGATAGGGGATGGAAGAAAACAGGTCTGCCATGAAAGTCTTGGCATCTGAGTGACTATCCCAGCTTTTGAAGCAGCAACAGAAACATCCTTCCAATTAGAAATTATTGTTTCGAGAAAAACAGTATGCACTCAAAAATAGCATTTCAGGTAGTTCACTTAATATTGCATAAATATACTTTGTACTGATTTTTTTTTAATAGAATTGGAATTCAAAAAACAGTTTAGGTATGTGCATATATAAGTAAAGCAGCCTGTGTATGTGTGGGTGTGTAAATACCATATACCCAGATGCAAACCTTCAATGTATTAAGTAAACTTCAGCTCTATACCTTAGTACTCAATTCTGAGTCTGGTTACCTTCCGGATTGCTAAGTCTTTCTAAATTAGAACAAGCAATTTCTCTTTGTTTTACCTAATATTTGAAAATGGCAAAAAAGTCCCATGGGTCACTGAAAATTATCCCTTCATTCCTGCCGCCTGTTTCAAGTCAGTCAAAACATTCCAGACTTCAAAAGGGGGCTTTGCCTGCTTAGGCCATTTTGGTGTCCTTCTATGGTTGGCCTATGAGGGATTGGTTATTTGGATAAATTAGTTTGTGGAGCCTGCTGGCCTTCTAGAAGACCTCAGTGTCTGACTGCAAATTAGTTCTACCGAACATGTAGAAATCCCTGGGCAGACAAGAAGAAATAAATGGTGATAAAATCTAATACTACAATGTTTGTAATGTGATTTTATTCTGCTCTGTAGCTTGTAAGCAAAGCTAATGTTGAATTAAAAATTTTCAAATATAAAAATGTCCATGAAAGCACAAAATCAGATCAGTATCCGAGTCACAGCAGAGAAGGCTGGATGCCAACTTTAAAGTTAAGCTTCCCGCAGGAATCTTTTACAAGAACAAACAAAAAACCTCCTGGTTTTCCACAGAATCAATTAGGTATTTACATTACGGATGCACCCCTGCTTAAGCCAGGAAGTCACACAGTTGAATTCGGCTGGAGCTTGGGCTGTGAATAAACTGCTATGCAGTCTTTTAGTGCACAGTTGTACAACTGCCTAAGGAGAGTTTATCCTTAAGGAAGAGAAGTCAGAGAGCCAAAACTAACAAACATGGCTCCTCGAGCGGAACAATGGTCCAGAAAACCTAGTAAAAAAGAAAATAAACTTCACTGGCAGTTTGCTTTTTACTGTTAAGGGCTAAGCTACAATTCATCAAGACTTCCAAAAAGAGACTCCACGCTGAACACTTGCACACAGTGGCTGGAAAAAGTCAGATGGACTGTGTATTTCTTATATATCCACTTTTGAAAGTCATCTAAAAATGCCTTGTGCCATAACAAAGAAAATGCTCCACCTCTCTAAAGGAAACACAGATTTGTAACCAAGATAAGTGGTGGTATCTGTTGATGGACCCCAACAAAACCCCTACAAGGTCTCAGTGACCCTGAGGAATCTGCCCAGCACTACAAACTGTGGGTAGCAGTACCTCTGTCAGTGTGCAAGCACCGCTGCCTATGGCACTGTTTTATTTCTGCCACCAGTAAGGAGAAGTACATTTAAAGTGACAAGAATTCTTCCATGGTGTTGCTGCAAACCCAGATGAATGAAGAGCTTGTAGTGAATAATGTTTTCAAACTGTCCACAAACAGTTTACAACTTTCAGGAGAATTTTCACTAAAATGTTTTGAAAGAAAAATATTCTATCAATAGTTACTGTTTGAGCAGTTGCTATAGACGACCTAGCAGCAGCTCATTTCAATTTTGGGAACTTAAAAGCATCAGCTAGTTCCGGCTGTTCATTCTTTTTGACACTTACTGAGCATAATAAGTGGGTTTTGTGGCTTATGTTTCCAATATTCTACCAATTGCAGATAGAGAGGGGAAAGGGAGTGGGAAGGGTGCAGGCGATTACATTTTATAGGCTCAGTTACAGATTGCAATTGCATAGTGCTTGTTGGTTATTGCCTTGCAGAGCTTTCCAAAAAGGAAGTGTGTCACGCATTTCTTCAGAACAGGAGGGGAACGAAGAAGGGAGAACAGTGCTGTGCCAGTCTTTGAGAAAAACTAGGCAGCACATGCATGAATTTCACGGCAACAATGCTGTAAGTTTTCAATCAAAGGTAAAATACTATATTTTCACCCAAAGCCCTCATAGACTTTGTTTCCTAATGTGACAAACAGGTAGTGTGAGTGAGCACAACAAACCTGTCATTGATGATGCTGTTCAAATCTGGAGGTCACGTCTGGCTGTCACCAGCCATGCCCTCAGGCCCATCATGCCACCACTGTGGCAGTGGCCTCTGAAACCGCTCCAGAGCTGTGCTGCCGGATCCTGGCTCGCCTTGAAACAAAATGAACTTTCTAGCCCTTCTGGTAGTGAAGATAACCTTGAAAATGTGAAGAGAGTGTAATCTGATGCCTCAGTAAGACTGCAAGGAGCTTGAAACAAAGACAGAGAGATGTGAACTGCCCCAGCCATCTCTCTCTGGGCCCCATGGACTCAGCATTTCTGTGGTCGTGGAGTCTGGCATTTTTCCAAGATTCCACAGAATCTCGCATGTTTGCTGCAAAATTCATTATTTTGCTGCAGCCAGGTGCTGGATGTTTTTTGGTTTGGGTTTTTATTTTCCCCCTCGCCCTTTCTTGCTGAAACCAACTACTTGCTCTGTGTCTTTCCACTAGCGGAGGTAGGAAGTGAATTTTCGGTGCAAAGTGCCACTCTCTGGTACGTGGCATGGGCTTTGCAGGAGAGAAGTGTCCAGTGAGTAGCAGGGAGGAGAAAGAAGTTGGAAACATGCAGCCAGGCTGCCCAGAGCACTCACTGAAAGCTGAGGTTTGGGGGCTGTGGGGGGAATCAGAGAAGATTAACTGCTGGAGTGGACCAAGAGCACCTCCTTTTTTGGCTCATTGGGCACACACTATTTGGATCTAACTTGACTGCTGAGGGCCTCAGAGTCTTCACTCTGTTTTCCAGATGGGCAAACTCCATCACCAAAAACACTCAATGCTGAAAATACTTCTTAGTGTACAATTTTGCAATGAGAATTTTCAATTATGAGCCTGGACAGGGTAGGAATGAAAATTATTTTATGCTATATAATAACTTAATATCGCTACCAGAGAGAGAGTTATGGAAGAAACGCCCTCTAAAATATCCCCACAGGGTATAGTAATTGCTGAAAACATGCCAATACTTAGTGGTGAAAATTTCTTGTGCTGAGTTTTGCAAATAAAGAAACCTCATGCATTTCTTAAAAAAAAAAAAAAATCACAGGCAAACAAATGAAATAAAATACCTGCTGACCTCTACACTGCCCGTTTTGAGGTTTTTTTTAGAAGTCATCATCAGGGTACCTCTAAAGACCTGGGTTATCATGTTGAATCTTGTCAGTGTTTGTCATGGTTTTAAGGCTTCTAGATGGTTTCTAGGGCAATGGATTCATGCCAATGCCAAGTTTGCAACTGGTAGATTTGGCCTACCACAAAAACAAGCCATGATAATTTTGCATACACTTTTTGAAATCAATTTAGCATAAGATGTACTGTTCTCCATTCCCAGTCTCCTTACAATCAGAATTTCTGTAACACCCAAAATGACATTTTTGTCTCAAAAATAATTAAAACAAGAGGTTGTTTTTTTTATTTCTCAAGTATATTTGAGCAGTGGGACTTGTTGCAAATGACTAGCAGGCAGAAAACCCCCTCAGGATGGTGAAGAAGATACAAATTAAAAAAAACCCAATCATTTGTTTTATCTTGATAAAACAAGAGTGAACCATCTTTGATAGACACATATACCATTAGCAAACAAGCTTCAAAGTCTTTTTTGGACATAGAAAGAAAGAAAGAAACAGAACTTCAGTGAAATTTTCAGACAGGATAATACACTGATATCATCTGTCTAGCTGGCCTCAGATTTGTGCTATGCTTCTTTCTCAAGCACCTAGTAAAGGCAAGGTGGTGGTAGACATAATGTTCAAGTTTCCAAGCCCAAGGCTGAAATATGTTTCCTACAGAATATGAACCAAGCACATGACAGTACCATTAAAACCATTTCTCTATTAGGAAATGGCTACAATACTCTCTTATCTGCATGAGTGTAAAAGAAGTGCAGAAGTGAGTTTACTGGGCTTATTATGATATCCTCTCTACATGTCAACACTGACAGGCAGTATTCCCATGTGCAACATCATCTTCTTCTTATAAAGAGAAATCTTGCCTGAAGACAGTGGCAAAGTACTCATCTACTCTCTCATACTGTTTTCTGGTAACTTTTTATTCATTTTCCTTTACTTTGTCTTGGTACTTTCTCTGTTGTCCATCTATCTCTGTTTCCCTAAAACATTATCCAGCTTCATTTCTCAGTTGTTGAATAAAGCTCCTCCCTTATCCACATGTACTTGAAATTGCTTCCACCACATAGTTTGCATTGTCCAGTTGCAAAATTAAATTCCCTTCCAGCTGGTATTTGTAGGGAAGTTTCTCCCTTTTCCTATGGACTAGCACCAGGTTTTTGAAATCACTACGTGTGTTTGGAATCTTAAATCCCAAACAGGTTTTGGTTTCTGGTTTCTAATTACAGAGTGCTAATCTATCCCTCACTCTCTCTTTCTTTCTATGCACACACACAGAGCAAAATAAACACCAACAGTGTCCATGCCATCATCTTTATTTTCACTGAGACTATCTGACTACTGTTTTTAGGAAATCTCCCTGTTGGTCAACTGGCTGTTGCAAACACAGCAGCCTGTCCAGTTATGAATGACTTCAAGTCCTAATTGAAGGGTCTGATTCCAGGGTTTAATACCCCAATTTTAAACCTCTCCAATGACACTGCAATCAGAAGAGTTACACCCTGCCCCATGTTATGTACCTTTGGGACCTTCAGTCCTCACTTACAGAAGCCTGAGTGCTGGTCAGTGCAGCGGGTCTATTCAGCAGTCACTGGTTTAGATTTTGATAATCCTGATAGCATGAACGACTGCCACCCACTTGGGTAATGTGAAGGGAAACTCTGAGCAGACAAAGTGTTTTACAGGCTCTCTGGACCAAGTGGTGAAAAGAAGGAATGGAATGAATAACCCCAACAGGAGTGCTGGTGGTGCCAAACCATGAACAAATATTTCCCTTAACACTCCTGTTATGTTAAGTGACAGTTATATTTTTCATTACATACAGCTTCAGCATACAATTACCTGGCCCAAACCCTCCACAGCACACAAAGCCCAGGCTATGCCAGGTACACAGAGGGGAAACATTGCAGTGGAAGCCACAGAAAATCCTGACAGCATCAGGGAAAGGCTTTTCATGCATGGAGGAAAGCCTGACTCCAAACAGAACAACGAGCTTGGGTGGTGCTGAAAGCTCTGGCACTGCAACTGCAAACAGGACCATCCCTGTTTAGTGCCTGTTGGTAACCATGGCCACCCTTTTCCCTAGGAGTTAACTGGTCCTGTCCACATGTGGCAGTACCAGCGATGGATAAATACCCAAATGTACACACAGAGAAGAGACTGTGGAACAAATGAACATTGGAAAATAATCAAAGCCATATTGCTTCAGACAGCAAAAATTACACTACACATGAAGTGTAACAAAAACACACAACACAACAGGCTTATTGTTAAGGGGCTTGGCTTTTCCTACTCTGTTGCTACATGAAAACCTAATGGAAGCATCAGGGAAATTGAATACAGGAACACAAAATACAAAGGGAAGAGTGAGAGATAATACAGAGAGTACTGTCAAATGTAGAAAATCAACACATCAGAAAAAATGCAGGAAACAGATCTAATTAAATTTACTAAATAATCATTTTTGGACCTATTTTACAACTGGTAAAAATAAGACAATTTCAATATGCACAGTTTCTGTTAAACAATTTAGAATGAAAACATATATGTAGCATTTCAAATTTCACTGAGTGCCAAGAATGATGTCACAAACTAAAGTAACACATCCAAAGTACACAACTAATCATTTGACTGTGCCTGAAACATTCTTAATTGTTCCTGATAATTTGCAAAATTTCTTACTATTGTGACTCTATAAACAAGCATTTATAAGAAACAACAATGTACTACATTTTTTGCCACTGTTATTAAGACTTTGCCGCTAGAAGTTGCACTCATCTCTCCCAGAAAAAGTATTTGCATATATTCACACAGGCAAAAAGAAATAACTTCAAATAATGGGATGAAAAATCTCTAACAGACAAAAATATTAACAACATAAATGTTGCAGGTCAAATATTTCTTAGAGAAAGCAACAACCATCATTTTTTAATATGAATCACTGAAGACAAATATTTTTAAAGCTACACTTAATTTTCTGTAGCTTTAGCATAGTCTTCCATCTCTCAATTAATTTTGTCATTCACTGCTTCTTCCAATCACTAAAAGCACATGTAGCTCTCTAAGACTTTCATTCACTTGGTTGCCACAAAAATAACTGCAACTTTAAAAGCTGCAACTTTTTTTCTCAGGACTGACAAGTTGTTTACTTACAGACTTCCCATTTATTCCCTCGGGGTCTTCCATTGAAGATTTCTCCTTCCAAATTATATACAGGCTATTAGTTACAGGGAGGTTCAGACAGTCCCAGCACACACACACCTGTGGAAAAGACAGAACCACATCGTCGGATTAATTTGTTGGCATGAAACTAGGAGCTGATCTTCCCTTCTGCAACTTTCCAGTAACTAACAAGTATTCACAAGTTGGGAGCAGTTGTCATTGAAGAATTGAATCAGTCTTGAAAATAAACACATAGCTGAGCTGTTTATTGCAGATCCACACAAGCCAAAAGCAGGCAGCGAGAGCCCCGTTGTGCTCACTGTCTGCAGAGTAAAAGGCAGCCAGGAACTCTTCTACCGCCACTATTTCTGTGCCAACAACACATCTCTTATTATTATTTTTTTTTTTCTGTTCTTTAGGAAGCTCAGCCTTCCCCTGATATCTATCAATGTCAATTGTACTTTAATGCTGAGAGGAAATAATAACAAAGACATATGATTGTAGACTGAGCCAGGATAAAAAAGAAAATCCACAAAGTTTTCAAACGTTGCCCTCAAGCTAAGGATATTTTTATACTAAATCTCTTCAAGTTTACATTAGGTCACAGTGCTAGGCCCCATAAATTATAAATATGGGATGCGTTGTGTTCTCTCACCTTCAGAAAGGGTGTTCTTTGATGTTAAAAGTAATAGTGAAGTACCAAGATGAAACAACTAAGGCTTACCCTCCCAAACAGATATCAATTCAAAAATTGATAATTAATACAAAATAATCAATACAAAAGTTCCATAGAAAATTTTCTTTAGAATAAAATGCTGTAAACTTCTTAAAATTCAGAATTATTCATTGGTGCCATTTAAACAAACCCAGCTAAAGTCCCCATTAGAAAAACCAGAGCTTTTTTTTAAATACATGGGGAAAATGCTGTCAATAAAGAATAAAAAATAAAAATCTGAAATTTTTTTAAGTGTATGTATATATATATATATACACACACATTATATACAGAGAAATGTGAATAGCACTTTTTCTTCTGTGACAGGTGAAGATATGGTCTGAAGATATTCCGTTTGTCCTAAGACCACCCTACATAAGAAACACATATAATTTAGAATCACAACCCAAAATCTTATTCTTTATCTTTCTACCTGGATAAGACTCTATCAAGAAAATAAAAAAATCCCTTTGAACCCAGTTTTTTTGGACACTACTCACTGCACACATTTGGCTCCTTCTATGAAATCTAAGCCTTAACAAAGTGTTAACAGGTCCACTCCACACCCTAAGGAAGATGCTAATATGAACCATGCTTCTGCAATGCATCCACTCCCTTCTTTCTGGTTTACAATTGAGAGATCAAATCCAGTCCTGATCCTGCTGAGAACAATGGTCAATCTGCAATATTTCTATGAAATCAGGGTTTGGTGCTTATATTTGTTCTGATACCAGATTATAGGTTAGAAAATTATTCATGGCTTTAAAGAGTGATAATTAAAGTTAGGGAGGGGAAGGACAAGAATTTCTTCCAACTTAAAAAAAAAAAAAAAAAAAGAAGAAAACAGCTCTCTAACAATGCCCCACTCCTAAGCAATGACTGACATCTGTTTCAAAAACTCTTTTATTGCAAAATACAATAAATGGAAAAACCGCACAAACTGAAAGTCTGCCACTTCAGTGAGGGAATAAAAATGGAGCCTTTTCTAATGGAAAAATATTCAAAAGTCAATTCATGTAATGCTGGTATGGATGACCTGATGGATTTTCAGATCAGCAGCGGTCTCTTTACTAATGGAAAGAAAACTTTACCAAGACTGGTAACTTTCCATTGAAAGAAGGAAAAAGCATATATGTTTTAGTGTATGTTATAGTTCAACCGTAATTAGGCGACCTAACTTGCAGGAGCTGCTGTGGCAAATATTTTCTCTCTCTGGGAAAGATTCCTGTAACACACCAGTGCTAATAGAGCCTGCTCTGGTAATTTCTGCTCTGACATATGCTGCACTTCATGTCACTGCAAAAGAAGTTTACAATAAGCTCCTGTATATACCCACCCACACTGCTAGGGGCAAAGACTTGTCTTTCTCAGAAGACACCAGAGACCTCTGGCAGCCGAATCAAGCCACAGTAACATGAGGGCTTAGATGTTAATACAGAACATCTGATGTATAGTATAATTCAATATAATTAAGTAATTTTAATTTTGAAAAATTCAAATTTTAAACAAGAGCAACTTAGTTATTCTAATTGTCATCTTAGGTTATTTTTAACTTTTAGTAAAGCTTTATAAAAACCAATTAAATTCCCTTGAGTTGTTAATGTATCAAAAAATACATCTAAATTACACAGAGTATCTATTACAGAGAAGTTGTTACATCCAAAATGTGCCATCGAATATGAGTAGAACAAAAATTCAAATTATTGAAAAAGGCAAGATCTAAGTTGAAGGGAAGTCATGAAAATACGTATCACCTTTTATTTCTCTCTACTACTTTAGAAGTCATTTGCTTGGTTCAATATTATTACTGTTAAATAAAAGACAGTATTAAGAGTCCCACCAGCTAAAGAAGTACTATTGTACCAGGCATGATAACCGGCAGTCCTCCTTCCAAACAGCTATTACCATTTTAAAGGGAATAAAAAAAACCCACAAAGAAGTGCAGAAAGTGCTCACGGGGGATTTTCACTCCCTGCTTTCTGAAACGCCAGCCAGCGCCGCACAGCGCTCCCCACACACGGATCTGAACGGGTGTCTTTGCCGCCGGGCACAGGGCGGCTGCCAGCCCCTCCCGGCCACACCGTGGAGGTGGCAGGAGCTTCAATGAGCTCCTTGTCGTGGAAGCGCTGCCCTCACTTGAGCACCCACCTGAAAACATGGCAAAAGCCAGCGGCTGATCACCCAGGAAGCAGATGTTAAAAACAGCCCCTGAGAAATAATCTCTTAGGGATGGAAGGGACCAGTGGAGGCTGACCTTTTTCAGAGAGAGTACCAAATGCAGGGGTGATCGAAATGTAACTGGCCATGGCTGAGCCCTGGCACCTAGACACCTACATTTAAGGACAAGGAGCTTGATTCCTTATGCTTGCCAAGCTGTTCTTCACAAAAGCTGTGCATTTCCCATGCAAGACCTACACTGCCACTAATCCGCATCTCGGAGCTGTCCCAGGGCTGTTGTAACACACCTTCAGCTGCACTGAGCCCCTGACAAAATTCTCAGTGATCAGAAACAGCACTAACAGCAGCACAACAATACCTTGGGCTACTTTACCCCTTCCATCACCAAGGAGAGGAATTAAACTTTTTATCCTGTTCCTGTGCCACCGGCAAAATCAATCCTGTCTTACGACAGCTAATTAGGCCATTGCAAAGTCTCCAAGATAGGTCATTCTGAGTGCCATCAGTGGTTCCTGCTTTGCTCTTATTGTTTTATGCTTTCTCAGGAACTGGCAGGATTTTTCTAGTAACACCACGAAAAAACTGTATCTCCCCAAACTATACACATTTGTTAGAAGAAAAAAAAAAACCAAAACCAAAGGAAAAAGCCACACATGCTTTATCTTTTGGTAGAGAAAATAAAAAAAGAGATTATGAGGCTGGGTGAAATGGCTTTTTTTTACCCTGTAGATGATAGCACGAGGTATTTTACAGTTAATGCGAAGGAACTTGATGGTTTTGATTTTAGGTGCTATATTTGGGAAGTTTCCTTTTTAGCAGTTTCTAAAGACTCACTACATTCGCTCCATTCCCAGGTAGGTCTCTCGTCCCCCACCTACACTTCCTTTTAAGGTGTTAAATTTGGCAGATAACCTGGGTAGCATTTAGAAAACAATTATTTCCAAATGTTGTGAAAGAAACTTGCCAAGTGTAACAGCTGAAAACCAAAAAGAAAGAGGAAAAAAAAGAGGAAGGAAATAAAACGGAAGAGGGAAAGGTATTTTTAAAAATGAAATTTAGTAGGGACCTTTCAGCAGCTTTATAAGCAATTAACTCCAGGGCTGTGACTGAAGACCACCTCTGATGCAGCCTGGAATGCCTGCAGATGCAATACACCATCCTGCCTTCCAGCAAGCCTCAGGGACACCAGCAAAACACATAGGTGCCCAGATGTGTGGGACCTAACACGCACATCTGCTAGAAGGCATCCCACACCAAATGCAGTGGTGACACAGACCAGACAGACTCTGGGGGTGAGCAAACCCCCAGACTGCTCTGTGGGCATGCAGCATGTAGGTAACAGTGTACAACACCACAGGAGGTAGGTCACTACCTCTTATCCCCATAAAAATCCATGTTCATCTCAACAGATCTTTTTTTCCACTACCATCAAGCAGAAACACACGGGGTGTCAGGACTTGTGGCTGAAGTAAACCTGTGGGAGAGGGAGCTGAAAGTTTCAGTTTTATTGGTAAGCTTTCCTTTATATAAAAATAGAACAAGCACTCTGGTGTCCTGGACAGGCATGTTTAAAACCCATGCCACTTACACTCACTGTCAAGTCTAGGTCTAGCACCAAATGAATCTCATTCTTTGTAAGTAAATAATACAAATTAAATATCAAGATTTTTTGCTATATAGGTAATTACTATTAACTTTATTTTAAAGACTAAACTATGGTATTTCCCTAACATTTTTAACTTCACTGAGGAGTTAAGTTTCTGGTAAGGAAACATGAGGTCTCATCTGCCTACACAGGAATCTCATTGGGTGTTGGACCAGATTAATTGAGGAGACTCAAGAGCAAAAGGAGGCAAGAAAGAAGGCAGACATGAAGCACTAGGAACATAAAAATACATCACAGGCAAATGATATGAGTGACAGTCTGAGAAATACATCTGTGCTACTTTCTGAATCCTGATGACATTTATAAAATTGCTATCACACTGTAAGCCTGTCTTGAAGGAACGACTCGACAATAGAGTTTGTGCCTCATTTCTCCTATGTACCATTAAATCTAACATGAAAAAGGTGTTGAGAAGACAAGGGCCATGGTACTGGTTGAGATCAACAATCCTCCTGGTGCTTTCTCCAACAACAGCCATAACTGGACACAGAAGAGCAAGAACAGAACAAGCACATGCCATTTCCACAGCATTTCCCAGTTTCCTGCTATTTCAGTTCAGAGGGTTTCCTGAGACAGACGGAGTTCATCTGTCTAGCAATCCTCAGTATAGCTCTCTCAAGTACTGTTCTCTTCCTGAAACCTATGTAATTTGTTTTGGTTCCTAGCAGTTCTCACATTCACTTTTGGGGGAATTACTGAGAACTGAACAAATTTTATTGGAATTATCTTAGATACCAAGACCTCATTTCTGAAAGATAAGGGTCAGCTCAACTGGCATTGAGTTGTACAGCTACAACTATTTTAACTGAGGCTTAGCAGTCCACATTTATCCCTGCAGAATTTCATTTGTCATTTTATTGTCTGGTGACTTGTCTCATAAGCTCATGAGCAGTTAGTTCTTCACCACTTTCCTTGCTATTCACCCCAAGTGGAAACAACCTAGAAAATGATTCTGCCTGATTAGCACATTAACTGAGACATTTGGAGTGAGGATAACAGAAAAGTCCCACCTGAAGAAACAAACAATGGTAAAAGATGTTGACGTATTTTTATGGGAATCTGCTGGTTGCTAATTTCAGCAAGCTCAGAAGGGCTCTCTGGTGTCCCAGTGTTGGAAGAGATGGGCAAATACAAAGTAGCCTCTCCTGAGGTAAAGAAAGAAGCCTGACAATGTGGTGTTCAAAAGTTAGAATGCATCTCAAAAGAGCAATGATGTAAGACTGGAGAACTGAAAAAAAAATGAAGTAAATAATTTGCCATTGCTTTTACAAGATCTAAACATGAAATATAACTGTTTCAAAAACTGTCTTGATTAGGTCTTTGAGCTGCTTCCCACATCCAAGGATCAGGAATGGTTTTGGAATTAGGAATTAGGATGCACCTGGTATGTGCACCTGGTATGAAACCTGGTGCCTGCGATGGGCAGATTTCTAAGTTCGACTCCCTCACACAAACACCCAACAGGGCGCCTCAGTCAGGAAGCTCCATAAAAGGCTAAAGTGGGAGACATATACATATAAAAATTTAAAGCAATAATGTTATTCTAAAAGCAGAGCTCTCCAAACATAGCAAAAGATCATATTTTTCACTGAATACTAAATGTGAACAAAAGTCAAGCTGTAGAACAATGTTAAAATTATACTGGTTTCTGGCTTGCCAGGATTTCTTTTCTAAATTACTTACAAAATTAATACTATGTTTAAACTACCCAGTGGGATCAACTTTATTTGTATTTGAAACGCAGGTTGAAACTGTTCAGCAGAAAAACACAGCTCAGGACAGGAAATAAAGAATATTCATAAGGTGCAAACATAAAAATTCTGCTTTTAAAAATTAATAAAATTACATTTTACAAGGTGAACTTTGCCTCAAATAAGGATTAAACAGCTCCGCTCTTAGCATTCCATAGGATCTTTATCATCTAAAAGTTAAAATTTCCCTGGTTTTATTTATGTATCATCAACAAAGAACAAAACTAGAATGCAACAGCAAATTCCTTTGTCATAATTTCTTTAAGCAATAAATGTGTTTTCTGCTTTCTATATATCAAACACACTGCAAAAGGTGGGGGGAGACCCACAGATTAACACTATTTGACTAAGTGTCATGGTTAATAAAGAGTATGAAATACGTACAAGAAAAAATGTTGAGCTACGAATCATAACATGCAACTGGAATACTTACCTAGCTCAGGAAAGAAGCTTTTACAAACAAAGCTTCCTTTCAACCCGTGTGGTTCTGTACAATGTTTCTGATGAGAAGTAATTATATATGTGCTTTAAGAAGCCTTTCTACACCTCTTATAAATTTAGATTAAAGGTAGGGCATTACTTATTATTTCACATGTGCTTTTAAAGTAGTTTGTAAAATATATGCAGTCTATAAAAGTTTGTGGTCTAACAACAAGCAACTGTACTGCTTCTGCATAATTCAGTGCAAACAGGTAAAAGTTTGCTAGTTATAATTAATACAGGTCACATGTAGAGGTTTTAAGGTTCACACAGAGCAATTAAAGTAATTTTCTTCTAGGTGAAATGTCTTAATTTTCTAAATTTTTTTGAAGTTTTATTTATTTTTAAAATAAATCCAATAAATTTGAGTCTGAAATTGTAACAACCTTCATTAAAACCTAGGCTTCCCCCAAGCTGGTACAAGCATTCAAATAAGAAACAGTACCAGCAGTATTTTCAGTAGTAGAAGCCACAGCATCCCAGAGAGCAGAAAAATACACCCAGATAGGATGGGTTACAGAAAGCATGGCTGCAAGGGAGTCATCCTGGCTACAGAAAGCTAACAAGCAGGAAACCCACTAGCCAAAATCTTGGCATCTCCTAGTGAGGGGCACCCAAGTGCTGGGATAGGGTCGGCTGAGGTCCCACGCTCTGTGAGAACGCCCCGTTGCCTCTGGACTCACCCTGCCCTTGGGAGCAGTGTAGTAGCCCTTGTGTGGCACACATCTGGGGTCTCCATGTGAGTGCCACTTGCAGATCTCACAATGGCTCAATCACCAGCTCAATGTGCACAGCAATGCCCTTCCTCACACCACCATCAGTAAGGCTAAGGATGCTGCTTTCTTCTTTCGACACCACACAATAAGAAAACCTTCCTGTCTCTTGAGATCAACCAAAATTTTCACTATTTAGTCACAACATTCATACACTGCAAGAATCATTTTATTTTCAATCTTTACAACACATCAATATCTACAAATACTTCTGCTTCTCTTCATGCAGTAGAGGTAATTACTGGAAATTGGGGTGAGTTTCACTATTAGGTTCAAGCAATCTACTTTCTTCATTTGGACTCATGTCTGAGAATGGGATCTCTTTCAATCTCAGTTAAGTCCAAATGAAACAGCGTGAATGGTCCTAAGATTGAGAGAACCAGAAGGCTGTACCACTGAATTGTCAAATCTGCCAGTGTGAGATCCAAAGGGATATTTAAATGTACCACAACAGCCTAAGCACCTACAGCCATTTACACTTGTTTGTTTGTCTGTTTGTTTATACTGAGCCCCCTTATGAATTACAGTAGAGACCCAGCTGCACCTTTAGCCACCTCAATACCCTCGGAAGCCTGGCCCATGGTGACCACAAATACCCACAATTCACTAACTGAAAACTAATTTAAAAGAAGAAACAATACAGTTTTAACCTAACAATGATGCCAGCTTTTCTTCACATTTCTGTGCTACATTCTCAAGCTCTTGTCTCTCAGGAGTAATCCCAGGGGAAGGGACTGCCCAGTTCCCTGTTGGGGCCATGCCCACTGTCAGTGGGTCAAGCAAGGAGGCACAGGTTGGGACCTCTCTCTCTTTTCTAACCAGCAGTCACTCTTTAAGAAATTAAACCCCACCAATAAATTGTTGCCAAATTTGGACAATTAGCATTGGAATATTACGGGAGAGGAGAAGAAAATTATTGTAGGAGTATAAATAGGACTCCCAGTTCCTTGGAAAACAATGCTAAAAAGCATTTTTATAATGTTGTTCTGTTCAACTTGGTCATATCTTTTGCTTGACAGATGACATACTTCTCCTCTGATTTCTTGCAGGCTATGTTTTCATGAAAATTAATTCAGTAACTCATCATTTTTAAAATAACAAAAACTGAAAACTTAAGGATTTGGAATCTTGATAAATAGATTCTGCTTACACAACTACACAAAGATGCATTATGTGTTTTTTGTCAGCAAAAAATGCACCTAGTCAAACAATAGTATTTAGTTTCAGTTCTCCATGTCTCCAAACTGTATCTACCAACGAGAATGAACTTTATATACATTTATGAAAAAAAACAAAACACACAAGAGCAAAACACAGTTGAAGTTCAGTCATTAAATGAGTCTGTCCTTTAGCAACAGCCATACTTCTTAAGTGTTTGCTTATCCTAATAGTTTTGCAATCTTTTTTCACCAACACAGCTCAAGATAAAACTTTTAATTATTGTTACATATTACTGACTATAGTAATATACTAAGTGTAAAAAGCAGAAAAGACAATGGTTATGACCTATAGAACATTATTTTTGCAATTATTATAAAAATAGTTTCACTTATCAAATAACGTTATATATGTTATTATAAATAATATTTCATAATAAACAAAAAGGTGAAGAATTAACTACATTATCATTCTGAACATAATTTTTCACTTTCTTTCAAGAACAATATAACCTAAAAGACAGAAAATTTTATTCACACAACACTATG
Organism: Lanius collurio; assembly: GCA_020086605.1. Taxonomy (NCBI): domain Eukaryota; kingdom Metazoa; phylum Chordata; class Aves; order Passeriformes; family Laniidae; genus Lanius; species Lanius collurio. The sequence goes on from JACBWW010000003.1 coordinate 34,623,726, forward strand.
CAATCCTCTTTAATATTCAGATGATAAAGTGCTCAAACTATAGAGCTGAGTAATTAAAATTCAAAAATTTCAGGAATTAGACCAACTGCCTAAAGTATCAGTAGGTGTGACTCGCTATGGAAACAGCATGGGAAGGACAGAGAAACAACTTCAAGTTGGAAAAGCTTTTAAAAGCATATGAAGTACCCAGCTGTGGCCTCCCTGATTTTAAGGACTTTACACACAATTTCCGTTCTTATAAATAAAAAGAGCTTTCTCCTAGCTCACTTCATTATAAGGGGAGCTGCAAAAATGCAGACCCACCTCAGAGGGTGGGAGTTCACCTCTGTGATTTTTCCAGGCAGCCTGGCACAGTGGGGGCCCTGGGCAGACTGGGGCACTGCCTGCCTGCCCTGCCCACACCCCCAGCCCCTGCTCAGGGTTTGAGTATGGACAGCAGCTGCCCCCGGGCTCCCCCAAGAACTGCCCCTCTGGGTGTCACTGCCAGGCAGCCACAACTCACTGTCACACCATCAAATCCAGGCAAATTTTTCTTGGCCCAACCACTAGAGCCTTTTCATGGTAATTTGACCTGTATCATGAAATTCAATGGTAAATTCATGTTTTACTTCCTACGTCCATGCAATAGGATTAGCAATCTCAGACAGAGTGAGAAGATATTCCGTGTCACAAAGGAAAAAAAAAAAAAAAAAGAAAAAAACCCAGAGCACTAAAAGTGTCCAGACATCTGAGAAATCATTATCTAATGATGTTTGGTATATCAGATTAAACAGGCAAAGATAAAAAGAGTAAAAATGAGAGAAAGAAAAAAAATCAAGCTTCTTAATTCAATTTAAACTCTTAATTTTGCATCACTCTCCCTCTCTCTAAATCTAGAAGGAAAGGTTATTTTGAGCAATAATATTTTTGGATTCTCTAATTAAGAAACTGCATGAGAAAAACAAAGAAAATAACCTAAATTCTCAAAATGCACAGCATGCAAGAGGCCTCTAGTTTCTAGCTGACTTGGAGAAACTGTTCAAACGACCTCTGAAGATTTTACCAATTCTCCGGGCAAAGTCCATCCCTCACCTCACCCATAGCGACAAGTTTTGCAGTACAAGGAGGACAGAGCCACAAACAAGAGTGAGTTGATTCCTTTTTTTTCTTCCTACCCTTTTTGTGATTCAGTCTACATAGGAAGATGTAGCTAATGAAGAAAATTAGGAATGAAACATCAAGCTTGGAATAAATAACACAGCTGTAAGGAACCAGTGACTTAGTTTCTACTTAGATGGGTTATAAATACTTTTATTGATGCTATTATAATTTCTACAATTTGGAGGAGTGGGTAACCATTCAGAAAAAGTAATCCATACATTTTAAAAGGTTGTTGAAGAACACATACTTGTATTTTACCTCACACTTAAATATACAGTAGAATACATTGGGTACAAACTGGAAGAAAGGTTTGGGAGGAATTTATCCAGACAAGCCTTCAGAAGATATGCCAGCTGCTTCCATGAGCTGCAGTCCTCAATTAGGGATGTTTCCATACACATTGCCCTTCTGTCTCTTACCTTCTGCTGCAGCTGGACTACCTGCTCCATGACTACTCTGTGATCCTACAACTACCCTCATTATGGTTCATGCTTACACAGCTTTTGGCAGAAAACGAACAGCTCTAATCTGGAAATTGTTTCATAGGGACTTTCCATACACCACTCTTTTTACAGACAACTTCTGACAACACTGAATGACCATTTTCTCTTTTTATAACCATATTTTTACTTTAAATTATTATGGAATGTGTGAGTCTTCAAACATAGCAACTGTCTGGTGGTGATGTTCACACTGCATTTTGCTGAAGCATATGTGACCATAACAGTGTTTTGCTTGTAAAAGCCAACGGGAACTACTCTACAACACAACACTATGTTCCTAGTAGTTTAAAAGGAAAAAAAAAAAAAAAAAAAAAAAAGGAGGGGAGCTGGGGGTGCTGGGGGTGGAGACAGAGGGGAAGCCTCCTGTTATATTTTCTTAATAGAAGAAAACTCTGATCTTTGACTTTCTGATAGAAAAACTGCCAAATTAAGCATAGTTTTAAAGAACAGAATATTACCCTGCAAAAAATAAGCTTTATCTCCAAGATGAACAACAGAGACCATAACCATCTCATAAGTAGCCATATCCATCCATATTTTTGAAGGTTTAAGGTGAGGGCGGGAGAAATAAGAACCCCAGAAAGCGAGGTGAGGAAGGTGTACCCCTTCCCTGCTGCCAATGCTCAGCCCTCTCCTCCCCAGCTGCCGGAATGGGCTGAGCGAAGAGGGGAGAGTACAGGAGATCACCCTCCGTGCCCTGACCCGCCGGAGGCAGGCAGCCAGCGGGCTCCAGGCGGGGAGGCGGCCGCCCCAGCGGGGCCGTGCCCAGGACACCGGTGCGGTCGCGGTCGGCGGGTTCGCCGTCGGTGCCCCGGCATCGGTCGCTTTTCCCCGTCCATCGGAGGAGGAGCTGCGCGCTCCGTGCCGCGGTCCCGGACACTTCCCCTGACACTTCCCCTGACACTTGCCCACAGCCGGCAGCCCCGGGGAGCGAGGCGAAGGCAGACACGCTCGCACCGCGGCCGAGTGTTCACAGATTGTTGCCCTCTGACACAAAACACGCGTTCAGCGCTGCCGACGCGCCGCAGCGCCCGTCGCCCCCGGCCGGCACCGGGGCTCCCGCGGCACCGGGCGAGCCGCGCTCCGCCGCCCCTTCCCCTCCCACGCAGGGGCTCCCGCGGCCTCGCCCCTCCCTCCCTGCCGCCAGCCCCGCGCCGCTGCGCGCCCGCGCAACCCCCGGGGCTGAGCCGGCGCCTCCCGCCCGGTCCCGCTGCACCCACGTGTCCGGCACCTCCCGGCTGCGGGGGAGGTGGCCACGGCACGGCTCGGCACGGCTCGTCTCGGCACGGCTCGGCTCGGCACGGCACGGCATGGCATGGCACAGCTCAGCGCGGCGCGCACTTACTCCGCGGGGCCTCCTCCGCGGGGCGGCGGCGCGGGCCCGGCGGCTCCCCAGGAGCGGCGCCCGGCGGTAAGTTTCGAGGAGCGCGGAGCCGCGTTTGGCGGGGAGGGGTTTCGGGGAGGCGGCGGCGAGGAAACTTCCCTGGAGCGGCTCGACCGCCTCCTCCCGCCGCCGCCTCGCCCGGCGGCAGCACCGCGCCTGCCCGGCCGCGCCGCCCGCTGCCGCCGCTCTCGGCCCGCCGTCACACAGGAGAGCGCCGCTGGCCGCCCCCGTTCCCGCCCCACCAACACACGCTTCTTAAAAATTATTATTATTAAATTTTCTTTTATTTCTAAGAACTAAGGCGTTAGTAGCGAGGGAAGGATGGGCCCTGAGGAATCCCGGCTTCCTGCAGCGCTGTCGGGAGGTAAGGGAAGGCTGCAGATTAAACTCCCCGAAGCCCAGCTGGCGGCTCCGTCGCTGTCTTGGCAGCGCCAGGGCCGCAGGGTGGGCAGTCGGAAAGGTATCGGCAGCATCCCCCGGCCCCAGGGGCTCGTCTGACACCGCTCCTCACCATCGTGGGTAAAGCCATCGCTGAAGGCACAGAATGAGTCGAGGCGTCGAGGTCTGCGTGGGAATGCTGCACTGAGAGAAGCTGTGCTAGGCATGTGGCACCTGACCCCGCGGACTTCGGATCATCCCTAAAATCCGAGCTTGTACACAACCACCCCTCCTCATTACCCATGAAGAGAGAAAGCATGGGTCAGACTCCATATGTCCTATGCTTCAGGTACAAAGTCACTGCAGAGCAGTGGTAGAACGTCCTCTTCACTTCCCCATCCTGGAGACATGAACTTAGACCCTGCATAAGGTGTGTAGCATGGCATTCCAATGAAAGCCCTGCTCAGTCTGGCAACCTGGTCCAGACATGGAAGCAAGCATAGCTGCTGGGGTTTTTAACCTTTACTGTAAATATGAACACTGCAGTCCAGGCCTTCTCTTCCTTCCTTTATTCTTCCTTAAACCAGAAGGAAAAAAAAAGATGCCATTTCTTCAAGTTCTTCCATTCCATTTCTTTGTCTTCAGTACATACCCTCTCACTATTTTCTTTTTCCAGCTTTCTTAGTGTACTTTTATGTCAGTTCCAGAAAGTAAAAAACTTTATATTAAGTCATAAAAATATCTCTACCTATAAAGAATTTGAAATTATGTTCCCACAAGCATTTATGTAGATATACAAGCAATACCATTTAAATCACTAGAATATCTAATGTTTGTCCTGAAGGACATAAATCACATGGATTCCATTTTAACTTTTTAAAAAATTTAAGGGTATTTTCCTCCACTTGTTTCTTCTCCAGTCCTGTAAACTAAAGGGTGAGTGTTAATTAAAATGTCACAAATAGGGCCATGTGCAAAATACTGACAGAGATGGAGTCCACATTCTTCTGAAGTTAAATGAATCCATTAGGCTGTATTTTGACTTTGCAAATATGGGATGCTTATATGTATATATTTTTTATATTTTTATTGTACTTGTATTACTTGAACATTGTATTTCTAGTTCGATATAATTTTAAGATACAAAACAGAGTTTATCTTAATTCCCACTAAATCCAGTAGCCAAAACTCACCTTGACTCACAACGATGGGATAATGTATTTTTATGCTGCAGGGAAGCAGATTAAATTGTTGTAGCATACATGAGGTGAGAATGTGATCTATGGGCTGTAAAAGTTTTGGTTCACAGATTATGAGAAAGACTAAAGAAAGATAAAGTCGCAGGTCCACTTGCTCCCTTGTAGTGGATTATGTAATAGAGAAGAGCACATGGGATTCCATAAAAATCCCTACAAGCAAAATGGAAAACCATATCTCTGCAACATACTTTGTCCTGGACTTATGGAATAGGCATGTGCAGCCCATATTCAGGCATGTGCAGCCCATATTCTACCTTGTAATGCAGTTTTTTCAGGAATTCATAATCCTTGTTTGACTATCCACTGTGGCACAAAGCTTTTTTTCAAAGTCAGGTGTGGGGCTAAGTATGTGTCCAAATTCTGTCCTTTTCCACCTAGAAATCTTGCTGGTAAAAAAAATTCAAAGATCCATATTTCCTAAGCATTTAGTAATTTTGAGCAAGTAGTAGAGGATTCAAAAACTATACACATTCTGAAAATATTTAAGAAGGTCTCTGCCAGAACAGATCTAATTCCCCAGGTATGCTCTTATTTTTGTGTTGGATACCTCAGATTAAAATGTCAATGTCAGCTGCAGCATGAGCAGAATTGTTGCACAGGCATGTGAGAATGCTGGCAATACAAGTCCAAGGAGGACCATGATCTCATGAGAACCCTCAACCTGCTTATGAAAGTAAAAGAGTGGACCTCCTTCCTACAGGAAGCCCTGGACATTGTGATGGTAGGTGATGTAGATTGTCTTAGATTTGGCTTTGCAGTGTTTCTTTTAGCTTTCCTTTTCGGCAGGGTTTTGAGCTGTGAATGTTGTGAGAAGAATCAAGTGAAGCCTATAAAATAGTTAGGCACTGAGTAAAAAAACAGTATAATTACCCTTCACAATAGGAAACTGGTAAACATGGCTTATAGATCAAAATGTTTAGAACAGCAGTCAGATTGCCATCCTGCTTCCTAGAGTCCAGTCTAATCAGTTGTCAAACATCTGCTGTTGCTACTGGATTAAAAACCAATTGCGGAAACTCCCTCCCACTCCAAGAGCTGTCAGGTCACCTGCTGCCATTTATCCCCTTATCTGCAATAGAAACCCCTGAAATGTTAAGTGGTTTATTCGACCTATAATGTCAGCTAAAACTAGTGTGGGTCTTCCTTATGCAGTTAATGAATTTCAGTAGGAATAGTAAGAAAGCATATTAGGTCTGACAACTCATAGCCCTGAAGTTTGAAAGACCAGTACCTTTGAGAACTGACAGTAATGCCAAGGTAAACAGTTTCTCTTCTGTTATTCTTTCACTGCTCAAAACAAGCACCTCTCCAAATCTGAGAGCTCCTGGCAGGTATGATGAATGGCAAATCCTAATGAAGCCTATGGTTTGGCCAGAAGTGTTAGGACTTAGCACTCCGTACAATTTCTCATCTGAAATAGGAGTATAAGGAGCCAATTTCTTGAGCATAATTTATTCCAGACACTAGCTGGAATAAACAACATTCTGTAACCTCCTCAGATATTTTGCCAGTAGGGAGCTGTCTTTACACTTCTTTCAACCAAGCAAGCGATCCAAATACAAAATTCATCATTCAAGAATACAGTGTGGTTTAAGAGACTGGAGGATTTGAGTTCATTACCAGGATCACTGTTGTGTCCTATCTGTATGACATTTTCTTTCGGAATCTGGTCTACCATAGTGTGCTGCTACCTTGCCCTGATGAGTTATAAAAAAACCCAGTACTTTGGTTTAACATTCTAGAAGCAACTCAAGCTTACATTCAGATTCTAAAATATGTTTTACTTACGTTTCATACTAGAAAGGAAGTATAAAACGGGACCTCCTTAGTTAGTAAATGTTCTTTTGTCTCCCTCAATGTCTTTTCAGACTTTGATTCCTTCAGTCACAGACAGGCATTTTGTTATGAACAAAAGCACTGCCATGAGTATAAACCTAACTTATCCACGCCAAGAAGGACAAATAATACTCCGCTTTTCAGATCCAAGGTCAGATGCCATCCTTAGCTACCTGCAGATGTAATTAAAAGCAAGTTTATTACTATAAAAACAGACAATATCCAAATGGTGCATAATGGCTTCTAATGGAACCTGGAAACATTTATGAGACAGATGCTATTGGGATCCAGTGCAAACTGGCCCCCATAATGCCATCTTGGTGAGCCACACGTGACAACAGTACTCCACCTACTCCTTTAGAAGGTCCCACGAGAAGACAAATAACAAATAGCCCATTCAAATGTTAATTTGTCTTCTCTTCTAACCCTTGGTTATAGTTTATTTAACTCCTCAAAAGAAACCATTTTCACATGTAATGCTCATGTTTTCAGTACCTCCAATGTTTGCTATCTTCCATGTGATAGGATGATTTAAATATAATGTAAAATATTTTCCTCTCTGGTATGCTGCTCATCCCCCACCCCCGCCCCCCAATAATACATTACTTTGTCGTTATCTTTTTGATAGGTGGTTGTCTAGAACTAATGAAGATGGAGGTAGATGGGGAAAGCAGCAATTTAGCATTGTCTGGAGGAGCAGATAAGATCGTCTTCCAGGTTCATAATCTGCTAATTGTGGTGCTGCAGATAGAAACTTCCCTCAGCCTCCGGGTCAGTGGAAGAAGTCCCTCAGACTTCCAATGACTTTTGAGCACAATTTTTTCAGTATCAGAAAATTAATCTCGAATGCTGCCTAAGATGGAACACTGTAGACACTTAGGTTTTAATGAAACTACCCACCGAGCTATTTATGAATACATGGATTTACAGAACTTTACTGCGTGAAACAACTGGCTAAAACCAGATTTTAAAGTAGATTAACAATGAAATCCTATATTTTAAACTCTCTGGGAGATTTAATTGTGCCTTAGCTCATTAAGATTTTAAGACTGAATACTCCATGTGCAGTGGAAGAACACCTTTAACTTTGCTCTCTCCACAACTGTAGATGAAGTTTTTCAGCAGTAAAGGCCTGAAATAAGAAGCCTGTGTACCTACCGTAGGTATTAATGGGAGGCTGAACCATACAGAGTGACAAGCCACTTGTTTAATGTCATATTATGGAAGCATGGACTTGTGCATTATTTAACATAAGACCACTGGTAAAAGTAGGAGAGTACAGTCACTGTTGCAAATTTTGAAGTGCAGTTTATCAAGTACAGAAGTTCAATCAAAGGAGTCTTGGGAAACTTGTATGTATCTCACATTCTTTGTTTTTCTTTAGAACATTATGACTCGATTTAACTCCCAGCAGCGAGAGGCTGGTCCATGTAATTCAATCATTTTTGCCGACAGTGTTAAGTCTTGCTTATCTGTCATTACCTATGTCCTCACTAAGTTCAATAAAGAAAAATTCTTAGTATATTTGAGAAAAAAAGTGTTTGTAACAGGAAGTTCAAATTTCTTCGAAGAAAATATTAACTAACAAGGCAGATATTTATTGCAATGATGGCAAAATGAAAGAATTTTATTATTTTAATGAGTAAAATTATATGAAGGCATAGCAGCACATTTCAGACAGGTTAATAAGAAAAAGTATCATCCTTAGATACCTGGGGAGAAATGCTTGAGTTTAAGGTTACCATCTCTGAGTTTGTTCAGGCCCCTTCCGAACACGTCAGGTAATACCCTAGAAAGAGAATTAATTGTCAAAAAATTTATCGAAACGGCGAATTTTAAGTAAATATTTTTCCACGATGAAATTCGGCAGTGCAAATGTGCTAGGAACAAACCAGGGTGTAGGGGGAAGCGGTGCCTCCCGGCCGCAGCTGCCCCAGCCGAGCCCCGCTCGCCGCCCGCCCCGCTCCGCCTCCGCGGGCCTGGGAAAGTGCGGAACAGGCCTGGGGATGCTGAACCCAGTGTTTTGAACACTCCCTGGATGTTTGGTGGGACTTTCCAGGCTTGACGTCCCACAAGGGACACGGAGGCCTTGAGTGATGCTCCGAAGGACATGGCAAGCACCTACCCGGCGGCTCTGCCGCCCTGGCCCCCCTCAGCGAGGTTTCGGGGAAACCGGATGGTGGGCCGGGACTGGGGTGCAACCGTGCGTGAAATCACCCCCTTCCACCTACCACGGACCGACCCCTGTCTCGCTGAGGGGACCTTCTGTGGTATCCTGGAGATGCTCCTCCAGCACTGCGTTCGGTCACTCCTGTGGTTTCTTATGGCCAAGTGAGGAAGTTAGGAGCTCATACGGGGGGGAGAAAAACGGGAAACCTATTCGGCTCAAGAATGAGTCACTGCTCCCGCTTAATAACGTCCTAAACGGGAGTAGCTAATGTCTCACTGATCCCTTTGGCTGTTTGCAGCGCTTGAGCGCAGCCATTGCCAATAGTCGCGCAAGGACTTGGAAATTATGGAAATTGTCTTCGCGGGCATTAGTCACTGCTTTAATAGGTCTCATTTTGGCTCGGTCGCTGAAAGATGTAAGCAAGCCAAAAATTCAACGCTCTTCTGGGGCATCTAAAAGGTTAGGTCCCTCCTCCGAGAGGGATTTCAGTGTGAGGCCAAGCGCGAAGAGACGGATGAGTACCTAGGTTCAAAATTACATTTTCGACAGAAATTCAGATCTACCGGGTCGTGTTTAAATGCGAAGTGGGACAGAAGTGGGGGCGGGGGGGGGGGGCGAGGGGGGCGGGGGGGCTCAGTGTGCAGGAAATATCACTGGGAAACCTGGTATGTAACAGGCAGGATCAAAAGTTAATGGCCTATTTGATGTGAAAAGTGAGCTGGGGATGCCGGAGAGTGGGAGCGAAAGGAGCCGGCCAGACGCACGCAGGGCGTCCGCGCAGCCGGGCCCCCCAGCCCCACGCAAATAGCTAAGCCAAAAATACAGCGCAGGTAGGAGCGCTTCTCCGTCGGGTTAGCCTTTCATCCGGTGAGTTTAACCCCCCAGGTGGGGCGGTGGGGTGGCTGAGTCGGCCCTGGCTCCGCGGGAGATGTGCCTGGCGGCTCTCCGCGCCTGGCATCGGCTGCCCCCCGCAAACCCGCGTACAGCCTCTCCGCCGCCTGCCGCGCAAAGCCTGGGCCGTCGATGAGAGCTCCCTCCCCTCTCTGCCCGCAGAACCGGGGTGATGCCGCCGGCCCCTGGGGAGCTGCAAGTGGGGCGCTGCGCGGGCGGGCGCGGTGAGGGAAGAGGGGTGCGGAGAGGCGCGGAACGCCCCAAGGCGCGCAAGGGCTGCCGCTGTGACCTCGCTCGCAGACCCTCAGTGCTCGCACCGCCGCTGCCGGTGCTGCGCAAAGCTCAGGGTTGTATCTGCGCCTGGCACAGACAGACAGGGAAAGGTTCAGGAGGAGATGGCGCGCTCCTCTGGATTGGCAGGCCACGGTCGAAGCCCGCTAAAATTACAGACCTCCCTGCCACACAGCATCGAGCCATCTCGTTGTCGATAAAGCTAAGAAAAAAAATATTAGCCTCTAGTAGCATCAGAATATTTCTTCCATGCCAATTTGTTTAACAATATTTTTCTAAAAATAACTGGCCCCCATTGTACGGCTCAGTTTCTTCGGCTTTAGCATACGCTTTGAATTAAAACTGTTGACAAGATTGTAACGAAAATACTGATTGATGCAAACATGCCCTGAAACAAATCCACACCTGATTCTGGTTCTCTGACTACGCTGATCAAAGCCAACCCCCGCCTCCCGCAAGGCCGACCGGGGTCTCCAGCTTCCAGAGAAACGGCCCGGCGGGACATAAGGGTGACAGACAACGAATGCACGGGGACGAGTACCGAAAAACAGGGTTTGAAGCGTTTGGGGTTCCCCAAGTTGGTTTGAAGTGGCACCGAGACAAACAACATCGAATGCAGACTGTTTCTTCCTCCTTGGTCTTATCCCAACCCCCAGACACAGTCAAATGTTGAGAGAAGTCTGAAGTCAGGCCATTGCCAGCGCTAGAATGAAAAGGCTAAGGGAAGCCAAAAATGCCTGTGGTCTCCGTGAACTACGTTAAATCATGAGGTGGTTATATTTAGGTGGATAATGAAGCGAGTAAAACGGTAGATAAAAATCAGTTGCTACGGACTGTCTAGGATTTGGTGTGTTTTTATTAATTTTCATAGGAGATTTTAAGATTTACGTGTTCTCCCCATTTCAAGCTTCAGACGGAGCGCTCTCGGCGGCGGGAAGAGCCGGGAGAGGCGTTCGCAGCCTCCCCTCCCTCCGCAGCCGCCCTGCTCCGCTCCCTACCTGCGGCCGGCCCAGCCCTGCCGCTGCATGAGCGGCTTGCGCTGTGAGTGGAGCAGAAGGGAGTCTGAGCTGCGGGGTGATGAGTGAGGAAGGCGGGGGGATTTGACACCGGGGGGTGCGTCAGAACTTCTGCTCTGGCCCTGACGTCCCGGTTGCAGGTCAGCTCTGCGGGAACACCAGGGAGGCTTGGTCTCCGAATGTTCAGGCAAGGCAGGGGGAGGATGCTGCTGCTTGCGCACAGCAGCTCTGTTCCCTGGCTGAGCAGGACAAGAACTGCCCAGTTCCCAGCTACAGGACAGCTGGCCTTGCAGCCTTCCTATCTCCTGGCTGATCACCGCCCCCACAATCTCCTTCTGCTCCTCTGTTCCCCTCTGTGGGGTGACGGCACCAGAGGTAGCGCCAGCGGGGTCCACTAGGGCCGGGTAAACAAGAAAGTCCTACTGGATTCCCAGACGATTCTCCCCGAGCCGAGGGGAGGAGCGGCCGCCTCCCGCTCCGTGCTCTGCTCTCGCCTCGGCCGCTCCTCTCCCGCCCCCCACTCTGTGCGGGGCGCCGTGGCGGTGGGGACGGTCGCGGCCCTCCCTCATCTCCGAGGGAACAGTGGGATCCCGCAGCATGTGGGAAGGTTTCCCGCTGGGATTTGTGTTCTATCTTTTTAATAGCTACACTTTGCTAGTTAAAAAACAAACAAACAAACAAATAAAACCCAACAACTTTATTTTCAGTGAAATCAGTATCACCGGGAATATGTGACTGTAGAGTAAGGAAGGGGCTGGAACACGGGCGGGATTTGCAGAGCGTCATGGTCCCACAGCGGCGTAGTCCTACATCATGAGCAAAACTTAACCACTCGCAGCGACGGCATCACCGACAGCCGGCAGCACGCCCACCCCTTCCCCGGGAGACCGCAGAGCTCCCCCTCGGCTCTCCAGCACCTGCCTGGATCTCCAGCACCGACAGCCTGTGGGCACCCACGGGGGCCCGGCAGGTCTGCGCGGGGGCGTCCGCGGAGAGAGCAGGTGCGGCCGGCTGGTAAGCGCTGCCGTGCCGGCGCGCCTGTGCGGGATTCACCGCGCGGCCCTGTCTATTCTCCTTTCCCCCCGAGTTTTGGCTGCTGTTTGTTTGTTTTCTTTTTCTTTTTTTCTGGTGTTGACAGATTCCCACGCAGCTGCACTTAGCGTTTTTTCCCTCGCTCAGACTTCAACTACGTGCCAGACAGAGCCTGAGATACCCTGCGCTACTTTCTGTGCCCATTCTTCCTTATATTCCTTCTTTTTTTTTTTTTTTTCCCTTCTTCCCCATGGCAGTATAGACACATGGATGTGCAGGGTTATTTTCAGATGGCCAGTGCCCAAGACTTCGAGCTGGTTGGCGAAGCTGCATCACTATCTCCTCATTAGCTGGGCTAGCGTCACGGCGCACGTCACCGGCTCAAATCCCAAGCACTCTCCCTGCAGTACCTGCCTGACGGAGTCGTGGCATCGGAGCCGCCGTGCACTCCTGGCTGGGATGAAAGGCAGGAGCTTCTCCACTCCATGCTCGCAGCAGCTGGGCATTTACTCTGACAAGGAGAGAAATGCGTGTTTCGTATGATGTAGATATGCATTGTCACTCCAATGACTGGTGGTGGAGATACCTGCCAGATGAACAAATTCAGGTTTGGATCCAAACCTGCCTTCCTAAATAACGCGGCGCAAGCAGCCCAGCTGACTCCTGGGCTGCCATTAACCTTTACTTTATAGCAACTGAAAGCTGTATGAATTTTACCAGCAGCCCGGCATTTTTTCTGTGAGTAAGCTGAATTCTCTCGGACGCTGCTGCGTACAAATGAGGGATAGAAAAGGGTGTAAGAACGGTACCAGGTTGTTATTTTGGGCAGTGGTAAGGTCTAAGTTCAAGAGTGGGAGCTTTGCTTGCCAGGCACTCGGAAGTGCACAAACCTACCCCTTTCCAACCCGCCTCACCCCCTCCCCCAAATGAACAGCAACACTGAACTCCCGACGCCAATAAACCTTCAAAAAAAAAAAAAAAAAAAAAAAAAAAAAGCAATACAGTGTAAGACCCGGCTCGAATACATAAGCACATAGAACTCAGAACCATCCTTGTCTCCGAGCCCCTGCAAAACGTTTCTGTTTGTATAGGAGTGGGAAGAGACAACCTTGTCAACAATGTGCTCATCTCGTTTACTGCTTCACTGCTATGGCTGACTCCTCAGGTTCCTGCTGCTGAGGTAACAAATACCCCTCTCAAAGGTGCCAAACAACATTTTTTAATCGCCCATCTATACAGATAATGGTGTAGAGCGTTTGATTGCTGTGGTTCATCCCTAGGTTGGTATCACGGCATATCTCTCGCTTCTTATTCCCCTCTGATACCCACGAGTGACTGGAAAGTGTGAGTGCATGTGCGCCCTAGAATATGGCAGCGTGGAAAATGCATTGTTTCCTGAAATAATAAACAATCAACTTGTTCAAATAATCTGGATTTTACTGTGTTTTGTGTGTGGAGGAGTGCTTACCTCAGGTCTACTCAAGTTTCCCAAGCATAAAAAGTCTGTAAACATTGCAAATCACCTAGGAGAGGGGTTGAATTCTACGCGTCCAGAAACAGACACATACTTAAAGAAAAAAAAAAAAAGAAAAAAAAAAGGAAAAAAAGAAATTTGCAGGATACGTTGTAAAGAAAAAGAGTGTAGTGAAGGGGAAAATAAAGGAAGAGAAATTGAAATGGTACTGGAAAAGCCTTGGCTCTGGTTAGCAAGGAAACACTCTGTCTTCTTCCAGCGTCACTTGGTGAGACCATAAAGAGACACACATTGTGCATTTTCTCAGGTTTTCAATATCCCACACACATATAGTAATAGCAAGTTTCAACAGCTATTGCCAGGGCTCGGGTTGGTTTCCCTCAAGTGAAGAAATGCATCTTTAAGTGGGAAATCTGCCACTGGCTAACCACAGTCAGAGATGTCTGCTGGGATAAACAGCATTGTTAATTCCTTCAAGCTCCATCTGTGGAAATGATAAAGTGCAGCCATTATGGAAGATGCAAAGTTAAATTAATTAGGTTCCTCCATTATGCTGCAGTCTTCTGAAGATGATTGCTATTTTCCTCTTAAATGCCATTATTCCTAGATCTAACTAGCAGCTGATGCAATTAAAGTGAACATAATGTAAATTTAACTACACAAATGACACTTTCCTCTGCGTATGTTAGAGTGGGGCACGCAGGGGCTGCATCACAAGCTTGGACTTCCCCCGTAAACATCTGATGTAACCTTAAAAAAAATTCAAATAAACCAGTGTGTATTTGAATACTTTTCTTCAGCGAATTCTTGGATCAATACTTTTGTTTCATGTTTTCATGTTCTCAGTAATGTTAAGGGATCCAGTTACAAACTCTTGCCAGTAAGAAAGAAAATATGCCCCGCTGTGCAGCCTCCTAAACACTTCTAAGAAATAGTGTTTTCTTTTCATTTGGAATGACGATTTTGTTTGTCTGCTCTGCCCCGGCGAGCGAGACTATAGATTATTAGTAGACACATTTAATTCCGGACCATAACGCAGGCGGCTGCGCCCAGGGCCGCCACACGCCCTCCTGCCGGGGCAGTGCCGGGCAGGGGGCGAGGGCACCCGGGAGGGCTCCCGGGGCCGGAGCTGGAGCCCACCGGGACTGGGGCGCTGCCTCTCGCTCTGCTCCCTCCTTCGGGAGTCCCGTGCCTCCCGCCCCGTCGCCCTGCCGCGCTATTTTATTTTATTTTATTGTATTGTATTGTATTGTATTGTATTTTATTACATTTTATTACATTTTATTTTATTATTTTATTTTATTCTATTTTATTTAATTTCTTATTACATTTATATCTTTAAGGAAGAAGAGTGATTTTTCTAAGTCTTTGCAGTGCTTCATGGGTCATTATGGCTTAATGCAATTAACGTAACCTTTTGTAACCCAATATCAAGTTCTTCCAGGACAAATCTTTAAACAGATCACTAATCGTAAAACAAGTTATGGTGTCTGGGAGTGAAAACTAAGCTATTCGCTTTCCCGCTGATACTTTCAGCTTTTCGTGCTTCCCCATTTCTCTTCTCTCTAGCTCTCTCATCTCGGGTTTATGGGATTTGTTGAAACGCTGCCTTTTTTTTTTTTTTTTTTTCCCCTTAAGGTCTCTGTTTTAAGCCACTAAAATGCAGCACTGGGGTTTTACAGTTTTCATGAGGAAGGCCGTCGGGATGCGCGGAGGGAGGAACAAGCGGGCGCGCTGGGGGCGGGAGTTTGCGCGCAGAGGCGAGCGAGCATCCCCAGGAGGGGCCGAGCCCGACCGGCTCCCACCGCGCCGCCGCTCCGGGGGCCCGAGGTGTGGCGGGGCCGGGGCTGGGGCCGCGGTGGCCTCCGGGGGCGGAGGGCCATCCATCAGCAGCGGCCAATGGAGCGGAGTGCCCTCCCCCCGGGCTAATTGCTTTTGCTTTTCTTTGAGTCGGGGCCGGCGCTTCCCTGCGCGCTGCCCCCCGGCCGGAGCGGGAGCTGGGCAGGGCAGCCCTGCGCTGCGGGAGGGTGGCACAGGGACCGCAACACGTGTGGCTGCATTCACAGACGTGAATATTGCCCCCGCCAGCCCTCGTAAAGCTTTCTGCAGCACGCACAAATGAAACAGGTTTGGCTGTGAAGTTTACGTTTGATTTAATGGCGAAAGGCGCTTCCTGGCCTGCTCCTTCGTTCCCGCCGTGCCGTTTGGGGGTAAATTCGGGCGGGATATTTAAATTTGGTTCAAATGTCGCACGGATCGCTTATAGGTGGTTCAAGGTAGAGCCACCACTTAGCTCAAATTTAGGCATAGTGTTGCATGTCTATGAATATATTTCTGTATATGATTGTTATACAGATCATGTCCATGCCAGCTACACCAACAGAGGCCCAGCTCAGTGATGTGGTACCCAACACAAAAAATAGAACAAAAAAGCTGAGAGTAAATTATACCAGAATTCCAGTTCAGAGGAATTACGCCCCAGTAATTAGAATATTAGATTCTGTTTGCATAGATTATTTAATCTACCACCCACAATCTCTATACTTTAATCTTCCCAATCATGTGTGTGAAATTGGTCTTGTCCTGATTTCGTTTTTACATCCAAATTTTTGTTTGTATTCCTTGTTACCCCCGAGGAAAGAGAGTTGCTCCAGGAACCTAATAATGCAGAAAAATATTTTGCATTGTCACAGTGTGCTTGTGCATTCTGCTACATTTTATGAAGAAGTCTCTATGATATGTGTTCTTTTACTGTTTTGCATTGGACTTTAGAGTGTCAGAAATGTCAGAAACAGCAATTCAGTCTACATATTCATCATAACAATGCATTTTCCAAAAAGGATGTAATAAAGGTAATATTTAAAAGGTCCCAATTGTAAGTTTTTGAGAAAAAAACCTCAAAGCCACCAATCACTGTAGCTTATCTGTCTTTAGAGAGACTGACAGGTTTTCAAAGAAATCTTGCAGAATGCACAATGCATTCACCTTGTCTAGTTTAATAGAGGCAGAAAATGATTAGAGTGTGTTTTAATACTTGCTGTACATGTGACGTAGGAAGCCAAGCCTCAGAACAGTTTAAATGTTGATATACCCAGCTTGAAAAAGCTTGTCAAATAAATCAAACCGTTCTGGGGGCAAACCCATGTTGTTTTTAAACCACAGAGTGGGGCAGTGGGCGTGGTTACTCCCATGGTTGAATGGTGAATGTATAGATTTAAAATACATTTTGCCACACTGGTTTTCAGAGGATTGTTTTGGCCTCGTATTCCAACACCATGAGCCAAAACTCTGGTCAATGTTTTGACAACAGAGCCAGGAAAAACAAAAAAGGCTTACCCTCTGAAAAAGAAATGAAGATGTAGTGAAGGAAAACAGTAGTCTCTCTGCCACTGCCTTACTCAATCCATATGTGGACTTAAACACAGGAAATACCCACCATTCACCGCAATCAAGCCAGGGGCTTGTGCATCAGAAAGTGCCTTGTGGAACTAATTGTAGTTTATTAAGATTGTCATTGACATAGAAAAGCATTTTGAAATTTGAAGTTAGAACATTTAAAGAATACAGAAAAAAGGATAATCTGCTGCATGCGTGTTAATTTTTACAGAAATGTGTTTACCACAACAGTACAATCCTACAATGTACATTTATTATGGCATTTTACATAAATTAATTATAATTTTGTGATGTTTGTGTTATTAAACTCTTTATGCTTACTTTTCATCCACAGTCTTTCTGGTGCAGGGTTGCAGGATAATTTCAGAGTGGAAGAAAATCTAAACTTCATCAATTTAAAAGGATAATAAAGAAAAAGCATAGTATCTTTCATACAGGAAAAGTTTACACAGAAAACAAAGCTACAAATAATAGGTCCTAGAATTTTTTTTTTGGTCATTTTATGAACTTAAATGAAAACTTGTCCTTGCCAACAAGTATTTGACAAAGTGTTTATTTTATGACTTTTATGCCAGATATGTTTCCTTGTGAGGTTTTGCTGATGCTTTTCCTGACCGCATTTTTTTTAATTATTATTTTGCTGTACTGTTGCATTTAGATTTTTAGCATGGTGAGTCACTATTAGACCTGACAAAACAACGCTGTGATTGCCTATTAAATTCAAACTCTGGGTAATTTTAATTGAATTTACATTCCTGTGAACACCTGTGATCTTTGCCTGATGATTCTGCTTCCTAGTGCTTTACATCAAACCAGGAGACCATTCGTGCTTCCAGTGGTACAGGCTTTTTAGTGCTCTGCTATACTGTGGGTCAAGTCACTTGGCCTTCCACACAGACTGGGAAGAGTTTGAGGGTGTGATGTGTTTTCCACAGTTTTCATTTCATCTAAGAGGGCTGCTGTAGAGCTGTCTAATCAAAATTATCAATTCCTCCACACCAGCCACACAAGTACTGTGGCAGGACTAGGGACAGGCAATTTCAGTCCTTCAAATGCTGTCTCTACCTGAAATAATTTTGGTTTTGTTGCTTGTCTATGATCCTTCTTTTTTTTTTTTTTTTTCATCCAAATGGCATTTCATCCAAATTTCATAAAAAATTGGTGTTCAAAATCTCCTCTGTTTTAAAGAATTTCAAGAACGAACCTGTCCACAGAGAGCAAGAGTTGCAGTTGCATTTCCACATGTCGAAATCCAGCTGACTGAGATTTGGAATACAGGTACTTTCAGCTCCCAAATCTGCACATTCAAGCCTTACTTTTGTCTGAAGTGATTTTAACCCACTATGTAAAATATAATGGCAGTGGATGCTTGCTCTCTTTGCCATTTCTTTTCTCTAAAAAGCCCATTTTATCCTGGCTGATTCACAACCTAGACTGAGGTGTGGAATGCCTGAGAATCACCATTCAAATTTCTTTCTGTTTCTAGTGCTGAAATCCATTGAGAGCACCCCAGATCTTCCTCTAGAGTTGGTCCACAGGTGACCACCTCCTAATCCCAGCTACCAGTTATTTTTCTACTTTAAGTAGCAGCCTTTTCCTGATATTTTGCAACTTTTTCAGATTTGATATCAGATTTTATGAATCATTCTTACATTTTATATGATCTGTTGGGGGAAAAAGTGGGGAGAAAACTTGTGTGTAAATACATAAAATGGGATGAATTTACAGGCATGAGTCAAGTCTGATTGTAATGTAAACACAACTGATTATTGTGTTGGTAGATGTCTACACCAAAGTGCATTTGGAGTACAATAGTCTATATGATATATTCAGAAAGTAACTATGTAAGAAATCAAGAACAGACAAAACCACTATTTTCTTATAGTTGTTCATTCTCCATACATATGATTCTTAACTTTTTTCAATGTGAAACAGTGCATACACAAAAAGCTGATCTGAACAAAACTCTCAGCCTCATCCAAGCATCCAACAACATTCCTGTGGGAACAAAAATAGAATAAAAGTTTGGCATCTTGAGATCTGGGCTATGGACAGAGGCATTGTCATTAATTTTTAAAAGCGAGAGCAAGGGACTATGGGCACTAAGATCATATTCTGAGAGTTTCTATTACTGACTTTGGAGTGACAGCAAGTAAAAAACACCCCTGAAGGTCAATGTAATTAGATTTCTAAGTCATCCATAATTTTCCTGATGAAATGAACATTAGACTGATGTGTATTGGAGGCAGTGAAAGTTAAAAGTTGTGGCTTCTTCGCTTACTTTGCAGCAGAGTTTCCTTGGCCTTTTGCCCATTACAGGTCTCTGCAAAGCCAATGTTTATACTGATCCATTTTCTTTTGCTTTTTTTCACCATAGACATCTAAATGTATAAAATGGTGGCATTCCATAAGGAAACACGAGCAGCAAAACAGTAGAGAAATGCTAAATCAGAAGAAGAAAGTAAAGAAATGCAGGAGATGGTGTGGTAAGAGAAAAGGCAGAGATAAATGTGTATGGGGGTAAATATCCTTCCTTGGAGTGACACTTGTGAAAGCTACAAATTCAAAACCTCTGCTAGATGTGTCTGCATCTCATCCAGCACATGCTGACCTGGTGTGTTGCACTTCTGTAACATTCAGTCAGAGCCACAGAGGCAGGCATGGAAAAGGGAGCACAGATTTGTGATTAAGAGGCAGTAGCCAAACTGAAACTAATGTGGAAGTATGAACTCGAGGGAAGGTAATTCTCTCACAAATAGTAATTGATGTTTATTTATGGCTTCAGAACATCAAAAGCAGTCAGATACCTACTGTATCTTGGTTTTGGCATTAGCATGTAAGACTTGAATTTCATTCCAAGCCCTACTACTCTCAACTATGCCCATGCACCAGCCTTTGAGCCTGTTTACTTTAAATAATGGCTTTTAACTCCCCAAAATTGTAACTAGCTTCACTGATGAGTAGTGTGAATACAATGGCACAGACTATTAAAAAGTCCCTTAATTTGTAAATACGTTGTATCAGTAAGAGTTGTGGAACCTAGAGTACAAATTGGATGAGACAGCAGGATTTCTCTCACAGGCCATTGCAGAGTTCTTAAAATAACCATGTAATCAAGTATTAAGTCCAAATCAGTTAGGCAGTCTTGGGAAACATACTGTTTCAGATAAATAGTAGATCCTCAGCTCTATCTGATGTAAACAGATGTGGTTATATCAATGTGATTCTCACACAGCTTATAGCCATAATAATCCACATGCTGGACAGTAGTCTTCTCTCCCCCTTTCCAAACAGCTTCCTAATCTGTTGTCCATCATTTCAGGAGTTGAAAAATACAAACCTCAAAGTGTATGGACTCTGATTTGAAGAAAATGCAGATGTCATTGTATACAAAAATGTATTACTGGATCAAACCAAAAATAATCCATTTGTATCTGTTACTATGTGTTTTTAGTAGGGGCGAAGGAAAAGTATTACTTTACATATTTCATTTGCTAATATTTCAGGATAAATGGCCTGGAAAAATCCAAACATTGTTATTTTTAGCCCTGTTTTCTCTCACTCTCTCTCCCCCACTACCCCTTCATCTCCCCAGAAAAATTCAGGCCAATTTCAACCACATTTGAGAAAGGAGGAGAAATCCCAAACATCATTAAGTTCCAATAACTGCTGCAAAAATCTGTGGTTGGATAGAAGAGAAAAAGCGTATTTGTTCTTCCAGGTAACTTGGCCCCTGTTCAGCAAAGTCAGCTTTGCTTCTGCCTGGCAACGCCTGGGTGCACGCAAATGCTTGTGGCCGTGCATAAGCCAGCTCACCCAGGGCTCTGGGACAGCTTCAGGCTGCTCCCTGTCTTGCCAAAAGGGATTATCAAGCAGGGACATGAGAGATGAATAGGGTTAATACAGTAGGAACGTGCAGAGGATATAAGACACAAACAACAGAGGCTCAGGCTCTGTTAACTGCTCACGGAACAGCTTGTTTTTTAAATATACCTAAGGCAGTTACTACATTTTTTTTCCTAGACATTGAGTCTCATGTTTATAAAGTATAATCCTTGGATAATTTATCACTTTCAATAAATACTAGCATTCAATCTTCATGCTATGACTCTTTCAATGAAGTACTTTAATTGAAACAGGACCTATGATATTTCTACACCAACGTGTACAGTGTTAGCTTTTTTTTTTTTAACATGCTAAATTTCTGTTACTACCTCACACCACAAAATACTTAAGTTAGCTTCCTATTATTTTGCTTATGTGCTTTAAACATTTTCAAATTTTTGCAAGCAGCTGAGGTACTCACCATTTTCAATCCAAGTGAAGAGCGTTTAAGAAATGACCCACTCAAAAAAAGTAAAAAGGGAAAAAAGGAGTCCTGGTAGACATACAAGGTTAAGATTTTTTCCTACAACTTTTGATTTCACTGTCAGAAATCTGGAGCTGGCTTGGGAGAGTTGGTGGTGGATCTCTAATGCCCTGGGGGCTGGAGTCCTCATGTCCCTTACACAGGCCAGAGGGAAGTCAAGAAAGAAGTTTGTCCTGGGAGTCCTGAATTTCTGCCTGGAGCAACCTTTCTTGTTCAGCTGACTGTGTGGGATTCAGAGAGACCTGACCCCCAGCTTAGGCACTACCTTTAAATGCCTTCAGATGGGTGGTGTAGAGAGCCTAAGTGGAAAAGGAGCCTGTTCCAACCGTGCCCTCAGCATGAGATAGCCACAACAATATAAGGAAAGGTTTCTTTCCCCCTCAAGATGTACCTAAAGCAACATAATTTCTCTGTGAGAGAAGGAAATTAAGATCTTCAGCTACATTAACAGCCATGCAACCTGCCATCACATCTCCTCCCGGAATGTGCCAGAAGGGCAGAGGTGGCATGGCCACATGCAGACAACACAGAGGTTCCCTCGTTGGCTCTGTCATTTTCTAACTCCTCTTCACTCTCTGTCTTAGGGACTGCCCTCCCCTACGCCTATTTCCACACCAGCTTTCCTGCAGTGTTTTCAGGTTTCTCAAGGAGATTTCTTTTGCTGCTTCTCCATCCCTGATTGTCTGTGGTCACTCATTCCTATGGACAACTGAGTTGCTCTCAACTCTGATTTCCCCATGCTTTTGGAGCCACTCTACTTACTTTCCTCTTCTTTTTTCACTTATTGCTTTTCCTCTTCCTCTCTTGGTTTCTCAAGGCTTTCTTCTTTCATTGCTTCCTTTCTCCTTTCCTAACTCACTCCTTGGAAACGTAATTCATTTTCATTACTTTTTTTTACCATCTCTAGGAGGGTGGCTACCAAGTCTGAATTTCTGTTCTTGACAACATCCTTCTTTTTTGTCTCTGGAATTCTCATATTTCACCCCTCAAGTCTATCCAACATGCCATTGCCAACATTTCTTGGCTAGCTTACATTGCAATTTTCTCACTATTTAAGTGAAAGAAAAAAAAAAGGGCAAAATTTGGGTCTCGTTTCTCAAGAATACAAAGGGGATACTTCTATTCTTGGTGGCATACCAGGTAATGAAGATGAAGCTTACTTTATTCTGAAGTCAGACTAGACTTTAGATATTTCTATGTAGCTACTATTGTGACATTTACATCAAATCATTATCATTTACATGGAATAATCTGTCAAATATACATGGATTTAAATATTTTACCACTAAAAATTGACTGCGCTTTTCAACAGTTGAATGTTGAAAATTCCATGAAGTTCTTAAAACAACACTTTCTGCTCCAATATATCTTTTCCAAAGCTGTATTATTGTAAATTACTATAAACGATCATCATTTGTGTGGTAGAAAACTATGGCAATGGGAATGCTCATTCCTCCAGACCAGCCTTTGTTTGAGCTGGCAGAGGACAACCAAGATCCTTCTGCCATGTGTGTTGTGCAGGAGGATAGAGAAGAGATGGAGGGATCTCTCTCCAGTGGTGATTTAGAGTTACGAGAAGTGCCTTGCAGGGCTGCTGCTAGGAAGGTGACTCCTCTCCAGACAGGAATTGAGCATATTTCCATCCAGTTTTGCAGGCTGTGGTGAACCATGGGCATGGTGCATAGGCCAAGGCAGAGAGACACACAGAGGGGACAAACGGAAAACACAAGTCAAACAGTTGTCATTTTGTTTCTTCTCATGGGAATTGTCCACTGGCTCCAAAATGAAACAGCTGCATTTACTTCTATGGTATGCTGGACACCAAACAACATAATAGAAGCTGTCCCTCTAACATGAAAGAGTGTGAGCTTCTGTGCAAAGATCATACTAATTTTATAGGTCTGATGACCTTTTGCTACAATGTCGATTCCTGGATGTCTGCAGCCAAATGACAGAGTGAAGAGATGTCACACATCATGTGCTCTTGTGATGCAGTGAAGATGAACAGAGCAAAAGAAGACAAACCTATCCATAAATAAAGATGAGTAGAAAACTAGAGCACACAATTCTTTGGTATTAAGATACAGACAGAAGTATATTACTTTTTATTTTGTATTTAATTTCTTGGATGAGCACCAGAAACAATAATTCTTTTGTCTGAATTGAAAGCTCTTCTTTTCAGCTGCCAAAAATACAAGATTTTTTTTTTTAAAGATCTCTGAGACCTGGAAACAATAAATGTTTTGTTTCCTCAGATCCAGTGATGGAGAGCTGACATGCCAAAGTCATTCTTCTGTTTAGTAAAGATTTCTGCAACATTTGTCTTCCCATTAGGGATGTCAGTAGAACTAAATTGTTACTAGAATATATACTTCACCCACTTGTTTCAAAGATGATTTTAAACCATATTTAATATCCTCTGAAAATATGATGGCTTAAATTCTGATGGCCATGATACAATGTTTGTACCTAATCTAACATCGTGGAAATCAGTTTTGTAGCTGTTTCATGCAGCCAAGAGGCAATCTTTTCTGCATATCCTCCATAATGCAGGACCAAGGACAATTGGAACAGAGGAGGGACAGAGGACTGTGGGTGTGCAATATGTGTACATCGCCACTGCATTTAACCAGAGTGGCTGAACACAATGACTTCATCCATCCTGGCATGCCTGAAGCGTGACCTCAGCTCACTTTGGCTTCAGTCTATGTTGAAGGTTCTTAGCAGGTGCTGGCAGCTCAGTGGATGTGACACAACATATATAGCTCTCTCTTCATCCAAGAGGCAGGATCGGTTTCATGCTGACCCTGCAAATTACATTTGCACTATGTAGAGTTTGTCCTCTTGTTGTTGTAGCTTGGATGATCTAAGTTTACAACTTAGTCAAGGCTTGCAAGCAGAGCTGGTATGTTTTACTAGACCTAACTGGGGCAGCAAAGCAAAAAAGCAATCGATGAGCTTCAGAAACAAAAGTCTGTCTTGTCCCTCTCTAATGGCAAACAGAAATACTGAAGGGCCTGTGGTACTCTCCCAGAGATGTGCCATTGCCTGCCACCTTATACATTATACGTGTAATTTTTTTTCTCAGTACTCTTTCCATGCATTTGTAGGATATTTTCCTATGGTGGACATTCATCACAACAACACAGAGCAGTGATTTGAAACAGAGATTTTATTTGTACAGTCACACTCCCAGATAGCTGTTGCAATGGTAAGTGACAGGTTTGAAGGAAAGTAGCCGTGTGCAGCAGATGACCCTGTGGGGAAGTGTCAGGACTTCCTACATGCATCTACTAAGACATTGTGCTTCAGCTGAAGCCTTTACTCTCAGCAAACCATCCCATTCAGTGAGCAGTGCTTCTGTTTGTGCCAGGAGAACTTAATCAGCTCTGAAATCCACTGCTGTGTTTTCATTCACATAAACGTCCTTCCATATGGCAAAATCAGTGCTGGTCACCGAAGTTATGTGTACAGTAGCAGGTAGTACAGGCTGGTATGAGCAGATCAGTGGAGCAAATCTGTTGATCCTGAGGACCAGGCATGTGTCAGAGGGGGTTTGCTTTGGTCTAGCTTGTGACTGGGTCTGGGACCTGTTAGCTACCTGTGAGTGAATTAGGTGCAGTCCTGGAGCACATCTGGCTTAGTTTCATCCAAAACATGTTTGTGGAGTGTGCTCTTAGACCACTCTGTGCTGTGAACCACAGCATAGTGAATGAGAATGACCAGGAAGTTTGTTCAAAAATACACTTCTGTTCTGACCTATAGCACTGCTGCAGATTCCTCTGGCATGCACTGTGCTATAGCATGCCGCAGCAGCATTTCTTCAGTTTAGCATTGTATTTTCTTTTCTCAAGGAATCACATATTCCTCCAGGTGACTTGGGATGTAGATAGACACTTTTGCTTCTGACATTAAAATAACAGAAGTTATGTGTTGAAGTTATCTTCTAATGAATATATTCTAACACCACCAGGCAAATTTTATCTCTGGGGCTGGGTTACCAAGCCATAGGCTATGACTGTGTATGCAGAAACTTGACTAACCCAAAAGGTACTTTTTAGGAGAAATCCCAGTCAGACATAATATTTTTACTATCTATACAAAAGGAAATATTCTATTTTTAGTGTCTGGTGATGTATCCATAAGCTTTTAATAACAAACAAATGGGTGTGGTGCATTTGCTAAAACAAAACAAAACAAAACCCCCAAACCAACCAACCAACAAACCAATTAAGAAAACCCAATACCCCCATTCCCTGAAAAAAAAAATAAAAAATCAAGGAACCTTTTAGAAGCCTACACTAAGAAATTCAAGATGAGGGAGGAGTATGGAAAATAAGGCTGACCATACTTGCCCTAATGAGAGATGCTTTCATTTTTTAGAGGAAGCATGTGCTTTAAAAGGCTAAAATGTTTAATCATCTCAACTTTACTAAAATGTTTTAATCACCAGCCTAAATAAAAAATATAGAAAGTACTGGAAGCAATTGTTTTAATAAATGTGAAGAAAGAACTAAGTGCCAAGAAACACATTAAATATATTTTTTTGTACTGCTACAGTTCAGCATGGCTGTCACTCTGGCTTGGCTGAGGGCTTTCCTCTGAAAGCATTCCATTGATTGTGGACAGAAGATGTTATTTTCCAGCATGTGACTTTATTCAGACACTTTCATGAAAATAGTGCAAAACTTAACAATGGGAAATTACATTAGAAACTTGGATTTTTTAGGGCTTTTTCTATGGACCATGTATAGACATCATGAGTACAAAGAAGAGATTTTGCAAAGATTGTGATGATTTTGCACGTACTTCAAACAAATTCTGAAGGCCTTCCCTGCACTCCTCAGTTTTAGATGTGCACTGACTAGGCTGAATTGCAGGACTTAGCTTTAAGCACAACTTGAGCTATAGGAAAGTCTGGAGCAGACAGAGAAAATGTACAATGTGTGCCTGAACACATTGTAAAAAAAGTAATGTAAACTATGAAAAAGGAAGAAGAAAACAGAAAGTAGATTTCCAATATCTTCATAAACTATAAAATATGTCCTACAAGTAAAATAAAATCCTCTGTCTTTGCCAAACATTACTCCATCATAATGTTTCATTGCACCATATCCATTTGCATGAGCCACTAATTCCCATTTGTAGCTGTCCACTGGTCTAGACAGACAAATCTTCGGACGTCTATTCCTTTGGTGGATTCATCAGATTTCCAGACCCATTTTCCCCATCTTAACAATTTCTGTTCCTTCCTCACTTTTGTGCTGGCTGCAGCAGATTGCTGAGCTAGGTCCACATAACTAGTCCTATGGCATCGGGGTGAGCAGTTCGCTTACTTGCCTTCTCTTTCCTTTAGTCCTGTTTGAAGTGACCCCCCACCTTGTACTTAGTACGATATGGAAACTGGCTGCCTCTGCAGTAAATTTAGATCCTATGTGGTACACACTGTACGCTACTGCCAAGGAGCACAGAAAAATAACTTCCTCAGACTCCCATGCTCCAGCTCCTTTAAAACAACGCACATTGTTTGTGCAGCATGTGCATTGTGTATCCAGCAAGCTTAATACTGCACACTAAAAAAGACTTTGTTGACATAAGATTGGTAAAGAAGGCTTTAATAAAGCAGTTTTCTAACACGGTAGTTTTTGTTTATTTTCAGAGTTCAAGAACACAGTGCTTTGGTAGTTCTGCAGTTCCGGATGTGTAAGGTATTTAAAAATCAATTCCAGAAACCAAAGCTGTTCTATCCAAGGTACATCAAGGGCTAGATTCCAGCCACACATTCAGTATAAATAATGTAAAACCATCAGTCACATTTTATAGTAAGCAAAGTAAAATTGAAGAAGTAAAGACAAGCTAATAAAATAATTAATATTAGTGGAAAATAACTGGTATAAAGTAACAAATACGTTTCTGTAGACATACCACTTAACTCTAAAAAAATATATACATACATATATGATGGCTACAAATGAGCTTGTGATTTTCTTCCAAAAGTATCTGAGCAGGAAGTAAAACATTTTCCCAGTGGATGAAATAACATTCATTTTTGCCAATCTAAGCAAGGCAGATTTAAATTTTATGTGTGTCCAACTGCTTGTTCCCCCTCAGCTAATAACCTGCCTGCTGGAAGCATTTCAAATGAAAAGGAGTTCACAGTTCCTAAGCCCAGCTCTGAATATATCTGCCATGCATGTAAACAAGTAAACCATTATGTTTCTTGTTGAGATAAAGAATACCATGATAAGTGGGGACTTTTACCAAACAAAGGGCTTCCTATTGCGAGTGTGGATAATCTTCCAGAAAACCCTGTGTTTTGGCAAATCACACCAGATTAATCTATTAGGCATCTCCTTTCATCATCAAATTTCCGCTGCCTATCACAGTGGCTGCCTTATCAAGCACCCTTTACTCAATAGCAGGCCCATTCCTAGGATTTCAGGTGCTGGCCTTCCAAGCTCAGAAAACAGGTGTCCCCACTGTTTTCAGGCAGGAAAGGTCCCTGCACAGAAGCCTGGGAAAGGGCAGGGGTATCAGCTGCTGTTCTACCTGAAGGAACAGGTAACAGGAAACTGTTGATTCAATGGGCTGAAGTTAATTGGCAAGCATTAGTCAGCACTGAGTGTTTTTTGTGAATTAAAAATCCTCATAAGAATCCTTTCTGACAAAAGTTTTGGAAGGGGGGAAGATATGTGCCCAGAGATGCCTCCCAGAAGTTGCCAGTTGTAACTCTGTTTTAAGTGCTGCATTCTCTCAGTGTATTACAGAAAATATGAGCTAGGAGCAGAGAGCAGTGTCAAGCTTTACATGGTTATGTGTAGTGCCTGAGCTGTTACGCAAATTACCTATATTCAGGAGGAAATGGATTTCAAATCTCAGAGAAAGGCTAATATTCCAAACTGATCAGTATGATGGATGAGGTCTTTGGTTTTTGAGCTCACTCTCACTGCCTTCCCTGGTCAGGCCTTTTTTTTCTTCACGTTTATGAAACTGGGCATATGGTTTCTGATCAGACTATTCATCTGTGAAACAGGGCCATCCACTTGGTCACTCAGCAGTGATGCAATATGGAGCACATTCAGAGTCAGGGGTATGAAGAAAGACATTTTAAAGTTGATAGAAGAATGTGTTTTACAGAAACCAGTAAATCCTTGCTCATCTAATTTAAATTTCAGTGCTTATCTCTTCTCATCAAGACAGCATCAAGCAGCTCCTGTCCTGGCAGGTGTCTCAGTATCTGCCTGCCTTCTCAGGCAGAAAGACCTTTCTGTGCTCCAAACCCTGCTCCTGAAAAATTGGCTTGTACAGACTTTGCTGTAATGAAACCAAGGCAGGCAGGAAGGCCGGCGTAGAGACAGCAGGAAGAACCCATCTGCTCTCAGTTGCTTGCTTTGACAGCAGGGCTGCTCAGAGCATCGGGATGAGCTCCCAGCTCTGCTTGGTGGGTAGGAAGGAGTTGATAAGCACATGCCTGCCCTTCCGGGACTCCACAGCACAGGCTTTGTTTTATCTACAGATGATTAAATGGTCTACAGAGCAATTACAAACCAAAGGAAGGAATGGCCAGCTCTCTCCAGGTTTCCTCAATCAGCCCGATTGAATTTCTCAAAGGAAGGCAGCAGTAGCAACAGCAGGCTCAATGACTTTTCCTGAAAAATGTTGTCCAGTTTAGGATTGAGCTTTCATTTAACTACTTGCTGTTTCATTTTATTAAGTGCAAATTGTGGCTTAATAGATTTACAGTTGCCATAAACTTCGGCATCATGAAAGCTGTCGGACTGGCCAGTTGCACAGTGTATTTCTCAGGTGATGCTAGAAAGGGTGAACGGGACAAGCCAGGCACCAAGAAAGTTTGCAGAGTATTTTAAGGGGTCTGTGCACTGTGTTCTGAGAGGCAGACAGAGATGAATCACAAGCAGTTGCTTTCCTTTTGTTCCTCTCTTTTCTAGGAATTAGAGTGAAGGTGGAAGATTTCAGAAGTTTATCTGCAAATGAAAAATAGCTCACTTTGACTTTTCAGACAGAAACTTTGTAAATTAACTGCTAGACAGTGGCTATCCAAGTCCAAAACACAAGTTGTTTTATTCAGATCTTTTCTTTGTGCCCATTATACTGTAGTTCTGCTCTGCACTCATTACACTACGTTTTGTTCTAGATACACACCAGCAAAAAATGTAGGCATACTGGAGTATGTTCAGAGAGAAACATCCGGGCTGATTAAAAGGCAGGAGGTACAGACTCCTGTGAGAAAATTAAAAAAATTAAATGCAAATGGTTTGGTTAAGCAGTGATGGGACAGTGGGCGTGAGAGACACCTACAGTCATTTTCTCTAGGACAAAGATGACTGTGCAATCTTTACCTTCAGGTTAGATGGCTGATTTACCATGGGGGAAAGGGAAAGCTGCTTACCTTCCTCAAACTAAGTGAGAAGGCTAAAGAGAGGAAGAGAAGATGAATTTTCATTTTTTGTAGGGGAGATTTTCGTCACTTCTAAATAAAGTCTCCTGCAGGAGGCTATTAATTTCACAAGCCAGCAACATAGTTTTTTGGTTAATATCTGAGTACCTCTATGTGTTGCTAAAAAGTTGGTTCTTTTGCTCCAAGCAGCACACACAGGGATCTCTGTTACCTCCCTATCCAGATATGTACAAAAGAGCTTAGAGGTCTTCAGGGAAGTTTCATAGTAGAATAAAACAAGACTGGTGCAGCTTTGTTGCATACCCTGAACAAAGAACTCTCCCGTGTATCAGTGTAAGGAAAAAAAAGGTCTAGTGTCCTATGCAGGACATTTTCCACCTGCACATCCACACAGGGGTATTTCACATCCTTGGCTAATATTAGAAAATATCTCCATATGCAAAGATGCACCCCAGATGTGAAGCAGTAGAAAGGAAAGCTGTAAGTCCAGAGGGGAAACCTATTTTTGCTGATACTTAATTCTGAAAAGGGTTCACTTTATGGGTCAAATATTCTGCAAAACACTGAAATGTATGCGTGAACTTTGCTGAGTGACAACCACTGTACCAGTGGGCAGTATATCAGAGGACCTAATATTTTCTTGGTGTAATGATTCTGTGTGAAACAAGGCAATCTATTTCAAAACATATTTAGCAGACAAATAATATCCTGGTGACAATTCTGGGACAGCTAAATTGTCCACAGAGTACTGTTTTATGATGACTGGTAAACAGGCATGGACCTGCCAAGAGGAACTGAGGAGACTTTTGTCCTTCTGCTCTGCCAGCACAGCTCAGGAGCCCACAGCTTACAAGGCCAGTGTACCCTTACATCCCATTCTCACTCCTTAGCTGTCAACAGCCCTGCTACATCCCATGCTGTGGTGTGTACATCACGTCAGAAGGACTGGAAGAGAATTATAATGTATTGAGGTACGTTCAGAGATGACAAAATCATTACCAACTCAAACTACCTCACAAAAACAAAAAAGGGATGTTTATTTTCTAGACCTTCTTGTGGTCAAGCTGCTGAATTGTGCTTCAAGGGAACAAAAAAATTAATCTAAGGCAGTCTGTAGCTGACTTTGCAATCCTGTTAGTCTGTGAGATGCAACCTATTCCTTCTAAACAAATATGAAGTATGTGCTTCACTTGCCTTTGTGTGAAAACACATCTTAATGGACACAACTAACAAGACTTTATTTTATCCCCACAGTTACTTCACATGTAAATTCAATTAATTTATTTCTGCAAACTGGATCATATTGTATGAATAGAAGATAAAGGTTTAAGACTTTTGGTCCACTCTGCTAATTACAGTGTAAAACACTTCCCATATTTGTTGCCAAAGACCATTTTGAAATCACTTATTATCTTGGAAAGTTGCCTAAATCTTCCTCACTCTGTGAGCCAATGTCATATGTACAGATAGCCAGAGGACTTAATGGTCACCATGCTCACAGACAGCTGCCAGCACGCTGCGGCCAGCGAGGCCATTTGTAATTCTCATTAACAGTTCTACCATTTTTGGTTGTATGAAAAGTGATAACACACTGATCTAACAGTCATTAAGAACTTTTTCTTACTCCTTTAGGATTAATTTGCACTGACCCAGAATTCTCTATTTGCTTAACACAAGCAGTGGGCCACTTTGATGTTATCTGCTTCTATAAACAATAGCGTACAGTTCTCTCCTGGGCTAAAACAGCTCTTACTCTACTGAGAATTAGCTGTATTAATCATTCTGAAGTCCAAGAGTGCATGATCATAAATTGTGTGCAGGGACCTCACTTAGCAACTCCCAAGACTCTCATTTATCAACATTTTTTTCCCTTCCTGGATATTTAGTATGTAGGGAGTAATTTATTTCTGAGCCGGTGCCTTGTGATGTCTTTCATGTTGAAGTAAAGTTGGAAAACTTTCTGCAACAAATATAATTTTTCTTACTTCCTTAGTGTAAAAACAAAAATTATGGACCACAGCTACAGAATGATTCCCTCAAGTGGTCAGAACAGAAAGCACAGGCCAAGCTTCCAGTCACAGAGCTTGAAATTCAGTGAACCAGATACCAGTAACTAAAAATGAGGCAAACTGCACACAAAAAATGCCTTTTCCTAGTTATAAAATTAGAGTTTTAAAAGTATGGGGCATCTTTGAAGTTGATATATGCCTAACTTTTCTTACTTTTCTCAAACTATGTTGCCAGAACATTATTAAGTTATAATTAAAGCAAGATGAAATCTTCAGGGAACATTAATTTAGTTTATATTTTCCCAGAAAAGGTCTGGCTACCAGTGAGTGATGTTTTTGTCTTTACCATTTATTGATCTTTTCCCCACAATCAAAACACAATTCAAATCTGCCAAAAAAATGCTGTTCCAAATCAGGTGAGAGTTAATGTGATACAATGTATTTCATGCTTTTAATGCAGCTAGCAAGGGACTTTTATTTAAACTCTCTCTCAGCTTTCAAAATCCTGTTATAAAAGGATACGAAGTCAGAGCATACAAAAATCAAGAATAGAGGGAGCAAAATTCACATTTTGAGTGAAAGAATGACAACCTTGGGCCTTTATAAGGCAGTCTTTTATCCACATGGCTCAATTTCTTCAGCTTTTGAGATTATTCATTACCTAAACCACAAGGGTAAACAGAAGCCCCAATTCTGCTTTCCTTGAAAGTAGCATATGTGAAGTATCTTCATTGACTTACTGAGGAAAGTCCAGAGTTGAGTTAATTTTTTGATGAGAAAAGAATTTTGGCCCAACTCAGGCAGAATCAAACTCATGAGCACGGAAATCTTTCTAACATTTCTCCTAGTTTCATCCTGAGCTTAACTTCAATTTCAAAGCTCTCACTGTTTTATTGTAAACATGTGGTTTTAAAAGTACTGCACTGATCCAAAGTTATCAGCATGTGAGTTTATTTTATATTAAGTACTTCAAAAAATATATGAACATAAAATGCCAACAGAAACAACAAAAATATAAATAAATCACCACATTCAGCAGAAGTGCTTGAATTCAGAATGCAATACAGTCAAGGTTTGAAAAGTTTATGCCAGAGTGCTAACTGAAGGAATCAGTAATTAATTTTTTTTCCCACAGACAGTTTTGCTGCTGCACCAAAAGATCCTCAAAGGTTGTAAAAAAAAAAATAAAAAAAATTAAGGATAAAAAAAAAAGACAGTGGAAAAATGTTTATTTCTCCTTAAGAAATTCTGGCTTCTGCAATTTGGAATTTTTCTCAGCTTTTGAGAGCATTTGTTTTAGTGAAGGCCAAGAACTGCCATTATATCAACAGTCTTCCTCTCTTCCATAAATAAGTATTCAGGGGCTGCGATCTATCCTCACCTAGAGCTGTGCTGTCGCACTGATATTCATAAAATCATGAGAGCAGTTTGTGAAAACTGCTCATACTTCGGAGGCTGCCCTAATTCTTCCTGGATTTCTAATTACAGAAGAGTTTGCTACCAGAGTCAGAGGGCAAAATTCAGCCAGCAGAAATGTGAGGCTCCATGACTGCTTTTTTAACCTAGTAAAACTATCAGTAACTACCTGTGGAAGAATTTTTTTAGGACTATAGGCACATGTTGCTTGTGTACAGCAGCTAATGCCTCTTGAGGTGATGTAGGTATGCCTGAGCCAGTCCTATCTCAGTGTTATAAAACTCACAGAATATGCTGAATTGGAAGGGTCCCATCAGGATCACTAAGCCCAACTCCTGGCCCTACACAGGGTCACACCATGTGCCTGAGAACATTTTCCAAACTCTTATTGAACTCTGTCAGGCTTGGTGCTGTGACCATTTCCCTGGGGATCTTCTTCCAGTACCTTTGCTCTTTTTGTTCCTTGCATTTCTTGAAAATTGTGACAACTTTTGCCAGCTTCCAATCAGCTGGTACCTCTCTGGAATTCCAAGACAGCTCAAAAATCATCAAGAGAGACTTTAGAAAGACATCAGCCAGCTCTTTGAGGATTCTTAGGTGAACCCCACCAGGGCCCCATAGATTTGTAGGGATCCAGCTGAAGCAGCAGATCTCACACAATTTCAGGGTTGGCTGGGAGCTGATCATTCTCACAGCCATGGTCATCCAGTTCAGGGCACTGAGACCCTTTTGATCTGTCATTGTTCTTGAAGTCAGAAGAATGCATTAAACACCTCTGCATTTTTTCTGTCCTTTTTTGTGAGAAGACTGTCCCCATGTTGTCAGGGGCAGATGCTGTTTCTACATTGCCTTTTGTCATAAGTATATTTGAAAAAAACTTTTTTAATTGTCTCCCATATTTCTGGCCAGCTTCAACTCCAGCTGACCTTGGCCACATGAATTTTCTCCCTGCAGTGGTGAGCAGCATCTCTGTGTTCTTCCCATGTCACTTGGCTTTGTTCCTCCTGGGCATATACCTTATTTCCAAGAGAAGATTCCTGTTTAACCAAGCAGGCCTTCTGCCTCACCCGCTTGACTTCTCAGTTTGGGAATTGCCTGCTCCTGTGTCCTTAGGAGGTGATGTTTAAAAAGTGATGAGCATGGATGCACCCTGGAACTTGCAAAAACATTTTTTAGGGGACTTGCTAATTCCCTGAGCAGCCTGAAGCCCGCTGTCCTTATGTCCAGAGTTGTATTTTGTTGGCACTTTGAGCGTTGTTGTTCACTAGTTTGGCTGATATGCCATTTTGCAGGATTAAGGACATTTTAGCCCTGCCTCAGGAAACACTGCACCTCACTCTACAGAGTACTGCAGACATGCTTACAATGCAGTTAATCTCTAGATCCATCAGCCCATTTTATTTAAAATTCTGTGGATGGATGCTTCACAGAATCCTCAAGAGTTATTTTTGCATGACCCATACACTGAGAACTACACCCCTGGCTGAAACAAAAGCAAATAGGGGCTTTCAATGGCCTTCACTTCAATGGATGGTCAGCATTGCTTGTTCTGGGCTCCTTTATTTAACACTGCTGCAGCAAGATTTGATCTGGGCTTATGCCTTGAGCATTATCTGCTGGATCCTCTGTCTGTAGCCTGAGATAATGAAACTCTCTGCCTAATTTAAAATCCATTTTAAGAACTTTCAGCAAATCCACTGCCCTTGTCACTCATGCTCCCATTGGCATATATCTGAAGAACTCCATAATTTAAATAAAGCTATTATTTTATTGAGGTCTTGCTGTTGTTATTATTACCTCTCCTGAGACTTAATTTCTGATATTAATTTTGTGCTTTCCATGAGCTGTCACAGTATATTCATTTGTATTTATAGAAAATGTATCTTTTGTTCTATAATCCTGTTTCCAAAATTTGCAATGCTGAAATACACGTTTACAAATGAAAGTCTGAAGTCCTCATTAGAGGACTGGGTGTGAAGATATAAAATTGTGTTTGCTGGTGACATTACAAATAAGAAACAAAAAATTTCAAAGTTCATTTTAGTCCTTTACTTTTATGGCTGTTTTTGTGGCTCACCTGCATCAATAATTTCAACACACTATGGGAGAGGCCACGTAGACCCAAGGCTCCATCACTGAGAACTCTCCTACTTCTACTTCCTGGACCTCTCCATGAGTGCAGCTGTGCAAACAGGTAATAGGTGACATGTCTACAGATGCCTACAGAAGAAGTCTTTTCTCGTGCTCATTATCTCACCACAAAAGTAATCTGCTACCGCTATTAAACTCACCAGAAAGCTATCTCACTTGTGGAATTCCTTTAAAGAAATGCCAGCTGTCTGTTTAGAATCTAAAATACAGGTAGCTGAAATTGTGCCCTCCTGTGACATCACACATCCCAAATTCTCTGCAGAAATTTAAAAATGGGGTCACCTGGTATCTGCCCTTTGCAAATGTAGCCTTTCCAGTCGGTGTTCCCTCATGTTCTGGATCCCTGCTGGAAGCACAAGCATGTCTCTAAGAAGGATTTCCTTCAAAAGCTTTAGAAAGGGGAGAGAGAACAGCTGCATTCAATTACCAAAAGCATGTGTCTGCTGGTCAGGAAGAAAGGGTGACTGCTGCTGCTCAGAACAGCTCCCTGGGCTTTGGAAGCAAACTCTGGCAGATCAAAAATTTACAGTATTTTATTTTGGTGACAACACTAGTTAGGAAAACAAGGCAGCAACTTGCCTTGAACAAGAGTGGCCTCTGAAGAACTTACACATTGTGGTGGTGCCTTTAAAACAAACAAGCAGAATCTTCCAAAAATCAATTTCTCCTTATAAATTGTTTTTGCTGTAATTTGGGGGTTGGGGGTAGGGAGTAAGGAGTCTTTGTGCAGGATTTCTCTTGAACCTATAAAAGTGAATAGACAAAACTTGATGCTCTATGTGGATAATTTGCTCCCCAAACATCCTCTCTCAATGGTTCTCTTCTGGTATTTTGCTCCCTGGAACTTTGGTTTCTTTCAAAGTAGAATATGAAAGTGATAGATGAGTACTTGAAGAAGAGATCACTTGATGGGAGGATGCAGCCTGATTTTAGCAGCAGAGGTAATGTCAAGAGCTCCTTCTAAAATGCAGTTGTATGTAGAACAGCAGGAAATAAGGAATCTGCTCCCTGTCAGCAGGTAATCTACAGACCCAAGGTTAAAACTCAGATGAAACCATTTGGACAGATACTCTATTCCTCAAACACTGGCTTTGCTTTTGACATGGTCTATCCTGTTCTTCAAGGGGGTGGAAATGAGAGGATGAATCTGGGAGGGCTTCAAGAGCAGACCACAAATACAATGCTCATGTAAAAAAAAAAAAAAACAAAATAAGAGGCACTTTTCTTGAATCTCATATTTTTCATTTTGTTTTAGTCTTTTTTCAAAAATATCTGTTGAGTTTTTAAAGCACTGAATTGCAGAAGACCACCATATTGAATTAAATACACTGAATTAAATAGAGTTCTGAGAGTGAACGGGAAAAAATATACAGATTATGGGCCTTTGGATTGGAAAGCAGCCAGCATTGTTCCTGGGATTTAGGTGATCTTGGATATAAGAGCATTTAATATCTGACTTGTGAATAGTCTCCAGTTAATTTACTGTGGGATTAAAAAAAAAAAAAAAAAAAAAGAAAGAAAGAAATAAGGAAAAGAAAAAAAAAACAAAAGAAGCCCAGATTATAAAGTTCAAAAATTTTAAAAGTAAGTAGAGGAAGGGGAACATTATACTATGCTTAATCCTGCAATTTCCTTACTGCTAATGAGTTATAGGAGGATATGCAGTTGTTCTAGCTTCTGGACTGTGAAAGACGAATAGGAATACAGGTTGCACTAAAGCAAAATCTGGTAATTCTACCCTCAGAATGCTCCTTGTGAAGCACCTTCTGACTAGGAATTCCATAAACTCCTACTTTCCAGGGTGTTGAAATTACTCAATATGTAAAGAGTCAAAAAATTTTCTTCTGAATCTGCAGTCACTTCAGCTTTGGAAGTTTTGAATCATTATTTATAGATAATATGTCCATTAGTATTACAGCATTAGGCAGCACAAACAGGAATTTGTGGAGCTGGTCAGGGCTCTGGCACTAGTGAGAAGAACCTTGCTCAAGTTTTGCAACCCTTTCTGATAGGCTGAAAGGCTCTGTTTGGAGGCAGAGGTTGGTGGTGATGTAGAAGGGGATTAGGGAGACACGTTGGGAGCACAATGGCCAGCAGCAGCAGCAGCAAGGACAGCTGGGCTGTGCAGCTGCACAGGCCCTCAGCAAAAGAGTCAGTGTTGGTCTTCAGTATCTGAGGTCTGAGACAACATGAAGAAATTGATTACGACCAAAGGAGTTAAGCAGATCCTTATAATGAAGAAAATTAGTATCTTGCTGTTCCCTTGCTGTAGGGGAGGAGAAAATTCCTATCAGTCCTTTGGTGAAAAAGAGACAGACGAGACAGAAGGTGGAAGGTGTTACCTCTTTGACCCTGAATGTGATGCCCATGACAGAAGATGAATAAACATCTTGTTACTTTTGTGCCTTCTGCCTGTATTCAACTTTCCTTGAGTGCCAGGCTTGGCTTGCCTGTCAGTTCCCATGGCACTGGTACTTGTGGGTCGTGCTCTTGTGTCTCATGAAGAAGTTGCAGCCATGCTGTTGTGCAGTCATGTAGACAAGGACTGAGCCTTTCTCTTGAAACTGTATATGACCAATTTTTAAATTTTTTTTTTAGATAAGCAATTACAATAATTCATTCAATGCAGCTTTTTTTTTTTTTTTTCTATCAGCTGCTGGGAACATGCCCCTTCTGCTTCACATCTGTTTCAAGACATGCAGTTAGCTTCTGTTTCCTTGTTATTCCATCTGCAGTTTCACAGCTGCATGTGTTCTACACACTGCTGTTTTGTTCAGTGACAGCATTTAGATTAAGTCTATTTCT
Organism: Lanius collurio; assembly: GCA_020086605.1. Taxonomy (NCBI): domain Eukaryota; kingdom Metazoa; phylum Chordata; class Aves; order Passeriformes; family Laniidae; genus Lanius; species Lanius collurio. Next base: position 34,661,665 of record JACBWW010000003.1, read on the forward strand.
TTCTATAGTCACCCTTCTGATACATGTATGTGTCTCTTCAAGCCCACCTAGGGATCAGGACTGAAATTGAATCTACCTCAGTATAATTTGCTAACATAAAGGACAGGCAAACTATATTTTTTATTTGATTTAGTTAGTAATTGGAAACAAAGTTTTATGTATTTTTTATTTTTAAGTTAATTCTCATCCCTGGGACGTGATGGTGATATTCATCTTTTGTAAATTGATGTCCTGAGCACCACTAAAAAAGGTTTCAGTATGCTGCATTGTTTTCAGGGACTGTGTGGCTGAAAGAATGAAGTGCCAAGGTTTTTCTCCACATACAGATGTTTTGACTATTTGAACAGACACAGGAATACCTCAGCACTGTCGTTATGTCATATCACAGCACATGCCCAAATATTCAGTAGGTTTCCAGAACTTAAAAGAAATAACACCAGCTATCAGATTTTGTCTGTGAGATACATTCCCTCCCTTAAATAAAATTAAGGAAAATGAAGAGATTTTATTATTATCAAACCTCAGGATGCTGTTACCAATTGAAATGCCAGTTTAACTTTAAGCCCCTCTTTGATATTTGTACTTGATGAGAGTACATGACGACCATAAATCCAACTTGGCAATGATTCTGAAAGGTCACCTGTGGATATTGTTTTTCATGGTGTTAAATAGACTGTAATGGTCTCATTATTTCTCCAGAAGGACAAGTGGAAGTCCCACTGGTCTTCTTGCTGTCTCATAAATAATTAACAGGCTGTTTTAACTGGGTCTAACCTTTGTACAGAGTGGCTGAACTTCACCACGTAGCAGCAGCAGAAGAGATTCAGAAAATATCATCCATCATTGATGGTACTAAAACATTCAGGTGATCTAGGAATAAAAATAAAAGACTAATAATCAAGTGGTAATCAAGCATTTTACAGGCAACAAAAAAAGCCTATCTTTCTCTACAGACATGAATAGTTTTAGCATCCTCCATCATCCAGGTTATTCTTACTTTTTTTTTCACATCTCCCCACATGACCTGTCAGCCAACTTTTCAACATGAGAAATTTAACTGCGGTGTGAGAAAAAGTTCAAAATGTTTATTTTTCCCTACTGCCATAGGTAAAATACAAAAGAAGAAGGATTAAAGAAGGACCGGATTCTTCCTACTACCAGCTCAAGACTTTCCCGTTGGGATGACTAAAATAAAATCCTGCATTTGAATATTGTAGTTATTTCTTTTTAGATAAATAGTCCTCTCCAACTTTCTCTTTTGAGCGTCAGCAGGGTCTAAACTTGTGGTGGATTCCGTATCTAAAGTACAATGCAGAAATCTGTCACATCTCACCTGGAAAGCACCCAGGTTTCTTGGTAGAAACAGCTGGTGTTAGCAATAAGGAGCCAGGTCTGATCTCCCAGATGTTTCATCATGACAAAGTGGGGTGGGGGGGAGAGTGCAGAAAGTGTTCTTGCTATTGGATACAGGAAAGATTGTCTGGAAAAGAAATGCTAAATTCCAGCAATGAAATTGCAAAGGAAAATTAAAAAAATAGAGAGGCTTAGAAAAGGAGAGACGGGAAAGAGAGAAAAAGAGAGAAAGAAAACACGAGCCTCTCAACATTTCAGTTTTACAGAAAGGCAGACACAGGTTGTCTGTAAGAAAATGATCTGCATATTTCCACTGCAACTGTTCCTCTTGCCTCCTTTGTTCTTCATTTTGGGAAATGAAATTATCTTCCATACAAATCACAGCAAGTTCATATAGAAAAAATCCCCATAGTTTACAATTCTGCTTTTGAATTTCACTTCTGTGTAACTGTATTCTCTTCTTGACCCTTACATTCATGGACTGATGAATGAAGGATAGTTGGAGGAAAAGGAAAGCTCTGAACCCCCATCACAGGAGAAGATGTGGGAGGGATTGCTCTTGAACATGCATCCTCTTCTAAGATGCTTGGTAGCAACCCCACAAAGCAAAGAACCTGACATAGGGAGAAGAAGGAATATTTTAGAGCAGGAGCAGCAGGAGGCTCCAATGGCATATTTCAGACAATTAACAGGAATACCAGTTCCTATTCCAAGCTGGTGGCAGCATTTCTCTGGAGAACACCTTGATACTGACACTCAGGGGAGTCTGAAGTCAAGCAGCTTTTCATGTGGAGGCCAGGGGAGGGTTTGGGTTGCTTTGCCCTACTGATCCCTAAACTTCATGGTTGTTAGAGGACTTGCTCTCCTGCCCTTCTTGCCAAGAAAACAAAACTTTCTTTTTTAAGAAGACACTCCTCTTAAAGTCCCTAGCTTAAAGATATTTTAAAAAATCCCAAGGTGGGGTACTTCCTATATATTATTCTGGAAATTCTTTCCAGTAGTCTTCATTTTTACCACACTTTCTATTTTGAGCTATTTTTCACATTTTTAAATCAATTTAAGGGAGAAGCAGTAAAAGCAGAACAACAGCATGCAGGTAATTTTATGAAGTAGCTGTAATAGGTGGTAGTTTCTAGTTGCATGCCACAGAAACTCAGTGGTACTGCTCAAGATGTCTGTGGGGTGACGGGGCACTACTTGGAGAGATTTATTAGGTTCTTAACCTCAAGTTAAAAAGGGAAGATAAATAGAGGAAAGTCTCCTCCCAATAGACCTCAATTACTTACAAATAGTCAGAAGACGCATTGAAAAGCTAACATTTTTTATCAAAACCTTCATCATTCTTTACATAACTTTTTTCTAAAAGCTGAACTAAGGAATTACATTCAGGCAGTTCCCTCTCCTAGAAGAAAATAAAAATAAAAGAAAACAAGAGCCAAGAGCATTTCTGCTTTCTCCCTCTGGGTGCCCTGAATGCACAGACAGACAGACTGCTGTAGAGATGTCCACACATGTGGAACTTTGTGCTCTGCCCTCCTGTTCAAAAGCCCTTGTACACTTAATGATCACATCCAAAGCTTCATAAAAACAAAGTCCTTTTACTGACTTCAGGAGGTCAAGACTCATACATAAGCAATTTGAGGAAAGAGAAACAAAAACCTATTAGTCCTTGCTGACATTTTTGTGCACCGAAAAAAAAAAATCAGAATTTTCCATAAATTCCGTGTTGAAGTAGGAATACCCAAACTCCTAAAGGTGACAACTTTACTTGTGGCAGCAGCCCAATGGCAAACATCAGCACTTACTGATCATGCCTTGGTGTTAACTAATGTGGTTTCTGTGTAACCTGAGGGCACCACTATGGGCTGTTTGCAATATCCCAAATTTCTCCCATCGTCTCTGATGTTTACTTAAACTAGAAACTCAGATGTGGATTTTCATTCATTTTAGCCTAGAAAATCTTGTGCTTTTACTGACTGTTACTACTGTCTACTGAATGTAGTTATGGTATAGAAAGCAAACAAACCCTGAAGATGCAGGTGTGTGATGTGTTGAAATCTGATACTGCTTGCTGCCTGTAAGTAAAATAAACAGAATTGACTTATATTAACTTAAGTGTTGATTGTAACCTCAAAGTAATTTTTTCCTTTTATCTCTTAAATATATATATATTGGTGACATTTTAAAAACCTAGGTCTTAATTAATTTTCAGGGGGAGTTCTTCCTAAATACACAGGACAAGTTCTGATCTTTGACATTTGGTCGAGTGTAATGACAGAGGAGTGCTGTCCTGTTTTCATCACTGGCTTTAACGGATTTTACAAAACTTCCCTGTTAAAACAATTGTTTAAAGCAAGACCTGGATCTGTCTTCTTTCTGCCAGATCACAATCATCACAGAAATTTTAAAACAAACAAAGAGCCAGAGGTTACCTGTTCCTCTGTGCAGTGACTGAAAGCTGCCAAGGCTGGACCAAAGCCAGCCTTCAGGTCAGGTTTACATTATCGCCAGCAACGAAGGAAAATCAGGTCCTGAAAAAAAAAGGTACTGTAGTTAATAAGAAATTGAAAAAATCTGATTAGCACATCTGCAATTAATCAAAGCTGTCACAAATAATTCAATGAAACTTAACTCTTTGCTGAAATGTCTTTTGACTCAGTTTACAACCATCTGAACAATTGTGCTCCCCTTCAGGAAAACAAACAAACAATTTCCCTGGCAAACAAGAAAGGCAGTATTGCTTTAACTCCACATGGGATGACAGTTTTCTGTGTATATATCACTACAAGGCCCGTTGGACATGTTTCCATAGGACTTACAGAGTAAATATATATATTTCTTAAGGGCTTGCACTCCTAACAAGTTGGACTGAGAGGCTGCAGGACTGGATGAAATAAAGACATGTTTGGTTTGATTAAGCACCTGGATGAGAGGCTGCAAAGAGAAGTTGGGGGGCTCTTGGAAACATTGTACATAACACAATACACTTTCTCAAGGCTCTGTGTTTGATCAAAACTCCCATGTGATTTCGAGAGAAGCTGTGTCCATAAGGAAATCCCTTTTTCGTTTTAATTTTGTTTTATTTTATTTGAATGTAAAACCAAAGCTTTGAAAGCTTATTTTAAACCTTAAAGATCCATTACAGCCTGTCATGAGAAGCTATAGCATCAATAATGATGCTCTGGCTTCCTGAATTCCTCTTCCAGTTTTCTTGGATTCATTACTTTTCCCTCTCCAGGAGATGAGAGCTGGCTCTGCGGTACAGAATGGATGCCCCTGGGGTTTTGGTGGGGAGAAAGCCATCCTTGCTTGGACTCAGAGAGGCCATGATCCTATGCATCACTGAGCAGCTATTGAAGGAAGGGGAAACTGGTGGACCCAGAGATTTAATAGCAGCATTCTGATCCTCTTCTGTTTAGCTACAGCAGAGCTAGAGCAGCAGGAGTTCTCCTCCAGCTCCTGCTGCAAAAGGAGACTCTAATGCAACCAAAATGGCTACATGCAGCCCAGCTTCATTTCCTACACCTTTCATTGCTCTTACCACAGCATAAATTTGGTATCTGCCTGTCTGCTCCCACACCAGCTCTGCAGCACAATTGTGTCTCCATCTGAAGGGGCCCCATTGGAGACATGCAAAGAATGGAGACTGCAGGAGAAGAAAGAAGCCTCTAGGAAATGGAGGGACCATGTTTGCACACATATAAAGGAGTGCAGTACCAGAGGGTTCCAAACAAACACCCGGTCCTGTTGTGTTTTCCTTTTAATATCGACCCCATGACAGACGCAGTATTTTCTATCCATGCACACTGATGTGTGCCAACACCCACACTAGAAATCCAAACTTGCAAATATAACTCCTTTAAATAGCACACACTGCTCTGTCTTGGCTCTGAAAGTTGTTTTTTTCTACTTTTCTTTCCCTATTTTGTTATGTCACATCATAATTTAATGTTTAGTCCTGCAAGCTGCCGAAACCCAAAGTGTATAAGGGGCACAATCTGTAGAATAGCTCCCAAAATGTGCAAGTTCTTGTGGGACCAGACTGTGCTTGTCACATCTAGGAAGCATCTTAACCACTAATGTCATTGTGCAGAGATAGGAGGGCCAATAATAAATAGAGCAGTAAGGAGGAAGTGGATATATTTTGTAGTATTAATTTCACAGAACACAATGTAATACACTTAGGAAGACTTTTAAGTATCATAATAGTGGGTTTATCTCATCTTAACCAAAGTGTAAGCAAACAAGAAAAAATAGAACTCTAAGTAGGTCATTAACTTGATATGAATGGAGCACAATAAAATTGGATATAGTGTTGTTACACTTCTCTACAACCACAATTTTGGATGGTGTACAAGTCTTGGAAATAGCACTGCTTTGTGGACAATAAAATAATGTGAACAATGAATATCTGATCCAAACTTTGTTGGATAGTTATTATTAGAGATATGAATATTCCAAGAAGGTAGCATTTATTATTGCTCATGGATACATTCTGTAACTCTTTTTTTAATATACATTGCTGGCAAAATGTCTAGGGTAGAAAATCATAGGAAATTCACATCAAGTAAAATGTGTAGGCCAGGAGTTTTACATTAAAATATCTGCTAGGCTGCACTGAATTTATAACCCCTTAAAGCAGTACAAAGGGTTTTAGTATTAGATATAAATTATGTATAAAACACTCAGCATGAACTGTTGTCCCTGTATTAAGGTAGATACCCCAGGCATAAAAAATAAATGACAAAATCTACATTAATGTTAAGAGGTCAACTTTAAACTGACAAAATTAAGGAAATGCAGAATTACTGCTGAATCCTTCTGTCACTCATTTTACCCCCTACTCAGTTCACACTGGGTCATGCCTCTTCTTTCCAAGCTGGAATAAAACCTCTGCTAACACAAAAAGAGTAATCAGGAGTCACTGCCTTGAGTGCATGTCGTGCAGGTGATGACTGGGGACCACTGCTACTGACCTGCTCTTCCTCCTCAAGAAAGAAACCCCCTATTCATGTAAGAGATACAGCTTCCTTCATTTCTGCCTAGGAACATTTTCCCCCTAGGTGCTCCTCCTCCCCATCTTACCCTACCAGTGTGTGTCACACTCACTCAACATTTAGCCTATCACACCTCTCTTTAAGAAAAGTTCTACTCTGTTAAAATAGAACCCAAATACAATGTGGACCTAAGGAAATGGCTAAGCTGTAAGTATTCAAATAATTCAGAGATGTTTGTGTTCCAAAGTGTATCACATTATTTTCCTAAGAGCTAAATAATAACAGAATCATTGGGGCTAAAGCTTGAAGCTTGAATGTGAAGGAAAGTTAATAAGAAGAACTAATTACAGACTTTACCCCAATAAAATACTTGGATCGTCACAGTTACACCACCACTAATCATTATCAGCCTTCATATTTTGGAAAAGAGATAAAATCATCAGAACTAAAGACTGATATTACTTATTCTAATGTAAAATCTTACTCCTCTTTCAACATGAGGAGATAAACACACAGAAACACATATTCAGTGAGCATAGGATATGTTTTAAAAGACTGAAGGGTAAACTTGACTTCAGATAAGCCAATGGGAATATGGGTTGCATTCATAAATTTCATGTTCAGGAGGGACTATTGTGTTAACCCAGCCTATATGGAAGCTCTCTCCAACTAACCAGCTTTCATTCTTTTCTGTTAAAAATTAATTTCCTTTGTGTCACCCATATTGATAGTAATTCGATCAGCAGCAAAACTAGTGAACATCATCAAACTCTAACTTGTGAATGAAGAAGAAAGATGTTCAGCTGAAAGGCTTCAAGTGACAAAGGCCATAAGGAATTATTTTGCTTCGGGGAACAATTACACACTTAAAAAGTAGTTTTAGTCCCACCTGCAGCCATTGGATTGCATTATGTTCTAGTTCTAGAGACCAGAAAGGTCCCTATTGCCACATGCAAGTAATTACAGATTATGATCTAGTTGTTTTTGTGAGCCTAATAATCCATAAAAATCTAACAGCCAGTCACACATGGAAGGTTTCAGTCACCTCCTTCTGTACCTAAGTCAATAATTGTCAAACCAAAATCTTCACTTATTTTTGACACAGGTTGGACTGACTCAGATTTTCTAAAATATTTCTGTTTTTGTCAAAAAGAGATTGTAAGGGCAAAGAAACTTGAGAACTTTCTTTCAACAGCTAAGGTGGAAAAAAATGCTGATGCTTGTAGGGTCAGTTGCTGCTGCAGTTTCTGTGAGACCTGGGAACATTGTCTCAGATGTGATTGTCCAAAGATGCTGTGTCTAGCTGCTGTTTTTGGAAGACTCTTTCAAGTTAGTTAAAACCAAATGTTTCTTTCTGCTCTATTTCTACAGGAACAAATATATGCCTGACACATACACTGCATTTCAGAAAGATCAATATTCATAACATGAAGCTCACAGAAGTGTTGATAAATGTATTTTAGACCACTTTGAGCAAAAATTATCCAGTTCAATTTTCAACACATTTATGGCATTAAAATTAATTAAAAAAAAAAAAAAAAAAAAGTGTGGCTCCAATATTCTTCCACATAATTTGGGTTTAAGGGTGATTCTTCCAGTGTAGGATACTCGACATTCTCAGCTCTAGACCTTCTTACACAGCTAATGGAAAGGTGGGTCCTCCTTTCAACCCACAGGACATGATCCAGGTGACCTGTGGGGAGCAGCACAGAGGCTGCTCCAGCACATCCTTCCTACAGTCATTACAGGTCAGGTCCCTCTCACAGCACCATGTGTAAGTGAAGGAAACATTGTCTGCCTTTAGAAAAGTCAGGTCACAAGGAATGACGAAACAAGGACTAATTGTAATCTCATGCAATCAGTGCAATTTCACCCTGGAGTTATTGGTGAAACTCCAGGACAATAAAATCTGTCCTATTATCCAGGACATATTATTATTATGCTCTATATTATCTGGAGACAAATTATTGGAGATAAAGAGCTGAAACTGGAAAAGTACAGGACTTGGTGACAAAGCTTATGATATCAAATATTTATCCTGTTTGGTGTGGTGTTTTTTGTTTTTTTCTGTTTTGGTTTTTTTCTTTCTTGTTGTTGTATTTTTTTTGTTTGTTTGTTTTGGGTTTTTTTGGTTTTATTTTTTTCTTTTTGAGACAAAAGTACTTTTCAGACTGTTTTTCATTACATAAAATTCTGCCAGAAATTTTGGCATTTGCTGACATTTGTGCCTTTCCAGGATACATGAAAGAAAGAATAGTTGGAACTCAAGTGGCTCTTGAAAAAGAATTAATTGATAACTCAATGATTTGATCTTGTGTAGGCCAGTGAATTATGAAAGGGTTTGATGAACTCTATAACATTTAGGAAGAGAAATTAGGCTGTGATTTTTCTTTGGAGCAACAGGAAAGGCACAACATGATGTCAAAAATGCTGAATAAAAGGCTAATTAATCCTTCCTTTCAAACATAGAAGTCATGAACGAATTAGAAAAAGGTGATGATCCCTAAAGAATAGTTTTATGGCAATGTTGAAAAAGCATTAAAATAGGAGTGGAATGAGGCGTGCAGTGAATTTGCTCACAGGAGGTGATACAAATAGTCAATATGGAAAAATTCACAAAGTAATTACTTTAGGAGCAATCCTTAAGTTCTGAGTGAGCACAAAGATTCAGCCATGCTTTTGAATTTCTTATTTGAAGTGTAACAACACTTTAAATGCCAAAATGTAAAATCTGTTCCACAAATGTCCATTTAGTTACAGTCCTTCATGAGGGCATTATGGCTTTCAGGTGCAATAAACTACCCTTCTTTGTAACAACACCCCTTTGTAAACACAAAGCAAATCATTCTGTGGAAAGGGGAGAAGTTAAAAGCCCTAAATCTTCCATTCCCAAGGATACTGTTACCTTCAGATAGAATGTATTTTTTATGTATGTATTTACTGCTTAAATGTAGTATATTTCCATTGGGTTTAACTGACAAGATTTTAGGGAGTTCTTCATTACTGATTTATATGTATACATATAGACACATATATGTTCAACTACCCATACACTTTTTTGCTCCTGTTTCCTAGCATAAAATTATTGCCTTCCCTGGAACAATGAAAATGCAACTGCTTTCTAGACCAGTGACTATTCTTTCTTTGAAGAGGCTCTTAATAGGATGCATGAAACATCTGGAAGAATTAAATCAAAGGGTGATGGAATTCCCACTAGAGAACACATGTCAAACAAGAAAAAGAGTCTTGTGGAACAAATGAGATTTTGCCCTGAGACTTAGCAAGTACAACAGCTAAGCTCAGCGTTGGATTGAGATGAAAACTCCTAAGAGGGCTATTGATACCCTTTTTAAACATCCACTGTGCCTAAAAAAAGAGAATAATTTGTGTAATACAGTCTGCAAGCAAAATATCTGTTTTCCCTATCCACAGCCACTATATAGAGAAATTCCTGAGATCCACAAAATCTACATGTAGGGAAGATGGTGTGGGAGAAAGACTGCATCTAATAAGCATACCACCATCAAGACAATACTCAACTACAGCTCTAAAGCTGCAGTGGGGAAAGGAAACCCAAATATAGTAGATGCACAGGGACTCACAAATAGAACAATTATTATCCACAGCTCAAGCTGTTAATTTTGGCACTTGTATAATTCCAGTTGCCACACCAAGGCTGAATTTCATTCAGTGATTTTCTCAGAAAACATTGTATTAAGGAGAAAATTGAAAACAACCTCAGAAACTGATAGTCACACGTGTCTGTCTGCCTTGCACAGTTGTATTCTCATCTCATTCCAACTGCCAAATAAAAAAAAAATTAAAACGTCTGTACACTAATACTGATTTCCCCAAAACTTCATTGTAAAGTGGTGGGTTAAAACAATTTAAAGAATATTTAATGAGAACATACCTGAAGAATTGGATGCCTGAGGGAACTGGACAAGCTTGAGAAGTGGGCCGGTGGGAATCTCATGGGAATCTCATAATACCAAGGGCAAAGTGTGCATCTGGGTCAAGGCAGCCCCTGGTCTCAATACAGACTGGGGGATGAACAGATCACGTGCAGCCCTTGGGGGTGCTGGTGGGTGAGAGACTGGACAGGAGCTGGCCATGTGCACTTGCAGCCCAGAAAGGCCAGCTATGTCCTGATCTTCATCAAAAGCAGCGTGGCCAGCAGGTCAAGGCAGGGGAGTCTGACCCTCTACTCTGCCCTCATGAGATCTCACCTAGAGTGCTGTGTCAGCACAGGAAGGACATGGACCTGCTGCAGCAAGACCAGAAGAGGGACACCAAGATGATTAGAGGGATGAAGTACCTCTCAGATGAGGAAAAGCTGAGAGGATTGGGATTGTTCAGCCTGGAGTGGGGTGGCCTAAATGGGGCGTTCCAGTACCTGAAAAGAAGCCCGCAAGAAAGATGGAGAGGGACTTTTTACAAGGCTGTAGTGACAGGACAAGGGGGGGATGGCTTCAAACTGAAAGATAATGGATTTAAATTAGGTTTAAACTGTGGATGCCCCATCCTTGGAAGTGTTCAAGACCACGTTGAATGGAGCTCTGAGCAACCTGGTCTAGTTAAAGGTGTCCCTGCCCTTGGTAAGGAGATGGAACCAGATGACCTTTAGGGTCCCTGAGAGCCCAAACCATTCCATGATTCTATGAGAATGAATTTACTTTTACTGGGGAAATAAAATGCTCCTTCATTCATATTCCAATAGATATCCATCCAATCTTTTTCTATTTCTCTCCTTACATTCCTATACATTAAAAGACTCATGAAAGACAAGTGGCAAAGAATGGACAAGACTATAACGGGACTATATAACTGGATGAAACAAAGGAAATTCTTAAAACTCTGTTTCCCACTGGTCCAAAGGCAGCTCAAGAGAGCAGTGATATGTTTTTCCTCTTGTTTTTCTGATGTTTCCTTCCCCCTCACTCAGTGGAGAATGCTCTGCTCATGGAAGAGAGAATAAGCTGGGTTGCAAGTGATCTTGGACTGGAGATGCATTTAGTGGTTGGAATACTTGATGGTGTTCTACTAAAATATTTTAGCTCTTTTGGATTTATTAAAAGCATAACTCCTGAAATGTTACCTTTTATTTTTTTTTTACTACAAAGAGTCTTTGTCTTTCCACTACAGTGGGACTGATTTGAGAGGAAATTGGTCTGTTACTGAAGGTGGTGGGAGAGCAGATGTTCTACTGTGGACAACACAGAATGTGTTTGTAGTACTGCAAAATGCAAAGCAAAGCACTTCCTTTACCCTTTTGTATCTCATGCAGTGGTTCCCTTGCCTCTCCAGAGAGGCCATATGATTTATAATTATAGATGTTTTGATCCTTTTCCATCTCCTGGTCATGTGGGGAGGGGATCACCGACTGCTGTATTCATGGTGAAACTCAGTCTGTTGGGCCTTTATTCAAACCACTGAATCACTTATATTGGAGAAAAAAAGATGCACAGTAGGAAATAATTAAAGCATAAAACTGACTTTTGGAATCTCTGCAGAAAATAAGCTTCCTACAGATAAAACAAAGAAAAGTTATTTTCACCACAGATATTGAAACAATATGAACAGCACTCTGAACTGTACAACCTTAAAAGTGAATAGTTCAATTTACAGACTTCATCCCACCACATAAATTTCACTGACTATGGATTTGTTAGTACACTGGAGCCTTATGCCTTTTTAGCACACCAGTTTTCTAGACTATCATTCCTACAATAGCTCTTTTTTTTTCTTTCCTTGGAATACTTTTTCTATGGCTATTCTTCAGGAAAATTTAAGAATTATTCCTACTTTGTATTTCTACAGCAGCATGTTGCTGTATTTCCGAAGTTTCCAGACATGCTGGTTCTCTGCCTTCAGGTTTGCAAGCTCATATTGTGCCAGAAAGACATGCTGCTTTTCTGCTATCACAAAATTAATTGCATTTGTCAGCAGTAGGTTGATTTATGTCTCCAGTTCAAGTCACAAATGTGTGATCAGTGCTAAAAGTGATAGTTGATAGGTCAGCATGATGAAATTTTTCACTAATGTTTCACCTTCAGAGAAGCTTCATGTATTCAAATCCAATTTCCTTCTGACTGCTTTGCATTTCTTTAATTACCTCTTTTTTAAAGATGAATTTGTGATTTGTTCTGCTGAAAATCAATGCTGGAAAAATCCTTTTTTCTACAGAAATATTGCATTTATTGTCAGAAACATAAAATAAAAGTCCTCCTGTTGTTAAGCCTGAACACGCTTTTTACTGCCAATTATGTAAATAGCTTCAAACATAATGGTAAAACTCTGCTTTTTTCTCCCATACATAAAGGATTGTATAAATTCTTATAAGTCAAAACCCTTACAGTTCATAGTAATGAACATTTGCCTTTAGTGTCAGCAGATGTTTGGTTTAAAATGTATAGACAAGGAAGGCACCAAAAACTCACAGGGACATTGTTTACAGAATCAGTGCCTTAATTATCAGGTAGTAATGCAAGGCATACTTTAAAAAAAAGCAGAGTGACAACAGTGCAACAAGTAAGAATAATTCTGCGATTTAATAAAATGAAACATTACATACTCTTCTCTGTAAACACCAGTAAGATTCATGTCAGCTGCCAACAAATGAAAGATCTTCATGTATTCTAGTGAAGTTTCTTTCAACAGAATTTCTGCTTCATAAGTTTTCTAAACAGGAAAGCATCAGAGCTGCTCCAGCATAGAGCTTTTAAAGGCTATCAAATGGCATTTAAAACATACACACTCTACACACCAAAGTCTGCCCCTCCTTTCCCCTCTGTGTTAATAGTACAGAGCATCTCCCCATAATTAAACTAAACCCTGAAATCTTGACCATTGTGGTTGCTAAAGATCCCATGCACTTTTCAGGAGAAGAGGGGCATTAACCACAGTTTCCTCCACAAATTCCCAGTCAGGTAATTGCCTGCTTAGAAATCACCCATCCAGCTTCCACTGAGCAAGCTATTTCCACTCACCCTCTTACTGAAACTGCTGGAGGGCATTGCAGACATGGGCTGACAGCTGTGTTCTGTCTTAAAGCTCTCTTGCTTTGCTGAATATGAAAACACTGCTACCACAACACAATAAAATGAACAAAGTGACAGGAATATATTTGCCATAAAGTTTAGGAATAGCAAGTAAGCTAATAAGAGCATTGGTAAACCAGGCCATTAATGCCTACAAAAGATACTGCTGTGCAACAGGGTATCCATCACACCAGATAATGCAGATTTGAGGTGAAAAGTTGATGATCCCCAGTTCACACTTTTAACTGAACACATTTCATCTGTTTTAACTGGGGCAAGAAAGAGAACAGCCGGGACTAATTTCAAATGTCAACTGTGCAAGTAAGACAAAGCTTTAGAAAGAAAACTGCCATTCACCCAGTTTTATTTTCAGGCATGCTTATGAAATGCTCTTCTGGTTTCTATCTTCTTGTAACTTGATGGGAGCCTACAGGAGACTAAGATGTTCAGACAGAAATTCAATGATGGAGCTCAGAGTAAAATGACACAGCTTCCCAGATACACTCCAGAGATATTTAATAGGTTCTGTCATAATCCATATGTTCTCTTCAAAAAATAGGAATAAAAACCATCTGCCTTACAATAAATACTAAGTGCAGTATGAGTTAATTTTAAACTGATGTAACATTCAGTCAGTTTTCATTTAAAATGACAGTGGATATCTTGGCCAGACTAAGTGTGGATTTGTAAAAGCAGATGAGGAACAGTAAAATGTTTTTCCTTCAAGATAAATATTTCTTCTTAACATGGAGGTTTTAGATAATAGAGAATTGTTCAAGTGAAAAAAGACTTTACATTCATCACCATGATGATGTGTTACTAAATACTGTACTTTTGGACTCTTGTCAGGAACCCCTCAGGGATGTGGCAGAGCAGAGATTGCAAATAGTGCCTGATGTCACTTCTGGCTCAGGCCCTGAAACAACTTGCTGGCTCTGGTGGCATCAGGATGGTCAGCGTGACCGGGCACTGGTGTGGTGCCTGCTGACTCCAGCCATAGGTGTCAAACAAAGGAGGGAAGCAGCAGGCTAGATTACATTATTTGTTTATTTCTACTATTGTAGCCTGAAAGAATTGCTATGATGAGGTTCAATCAATTTAGACGTTTTCCAATATCACCCCTATGAACAGCAAAAAAGTAAAAAAAAATACCGTTTGAAGATCCACATTACAAAATACAGCAGACAACCCTACTAGCACTTCTCATTCCTAGCATTCTAACTGCTCTCAGCTCCCTAAAAAATCACAGAGGACTGAGGAATAAAGTAGGTTTATAGTGTGTCCCAAAGATCAACAGCTTTGACTATGCTAGCCCAAGAATGTAATCATTGCATGAGAAAAGTATGGTGTGTCTTGGCACACATACTTTGCAATAGTATGGTATGTCAGAGACAGGGACAGATGTGTCATTGAGTCCTGTTCTGATATCTTAAAATGTTTTCAAAATGATGTTTCATCTTAGGTCTCAAAAAGAGCAAATCAGTCAGGTGGCTATCCTATAGCCTCTTTGCTTGAGACAAAGGTTTTTCCCCATCTTCCCTTTTTTGAGTTGCTGTCCTAGTTCCTAGAGTGGTAACACCTCAGTCCTTCACCATGGTCTTATTCTTGATAGCAAGACTGTAAAAAACCCAAAATGTTTCAAAGACTGTCTGTATCAAACAAGACAGCCTGAATGGTCCCATACAAACCTCCAGATTAGATCTGACCAATCAAGAGAGAAATCTGGGAGTCATCATTTGCTACATGAATTGGCCGGCTTAGTTTCCAGGACAGGTTTTAAAGCCACAAAATGTTAATAACTGTGGAGGAAGAATTTGAAACACAATTATGCCAAAGCTTGATGTTCCCAACTTTTGAATACCCTCTGCATTCTGGCACCTCATTGGAAAAAAACAAGGGTGGTAAGGGGCACTCACTAACTTCCATGAAGTGAGGGGCAAAGTAGGGTAGAAGCTTCTTCTGGGAAAAGAGTTGTACCTGAATTCCCATAAAATATGATTGGAGAGTCTGATAGAGGGCTGTTAAGACTAACAAATAGTGTTGAGCAGCAAACAGAGGATGATTATTTTCTATAATAACAATGCACTCAATGCAATTATTAGGCCCTGCATTTCAAGAAAACCAAAGGAAGAATGTTCTGAACTAACACATAGTTAAATTATGGAACTCATTGGGACAGAATGTTGAGAAGGCCAAAGACCTGAACTGGTTCACAAAGGGACTAGACAAGTTCCTAGAGGTTAGGTCCAGATATTATTGTTCATGTTTAAATGCAGACTCAGAAAACTCCTAAACTGTTATTTCCCATAAATTATGAAAATGAACTAAGGGACAGATTGCTTCCTAAAACTTGTATTATATACTCTTCTCTATTGTAACCAGTGCCATTAAATACTCAGTGCTGGGCTCAAGGGGACTTTTGGTACAGGAAGCACAAAAAGTCTTCTGTTTCTGAGACGGAGGTAAGGGTGTAAGAATGAATCTTTGGAATAGGTCAAGGACATAAAATGCAAAACCAACTCCAATTTTTAAGAAGTATTTTTGGTGCGTAAGCAGAACTGGACATGCTATCTTGGTGAAAAATGCTATACATACAAGTAACATACAAATTTTTTTCCCTTGAGACAGGTAAGCTTAACCTTGAGTGAGTGGCCTATCTTAACTCTAAAACAACTATTTTTCCCCTGTAAGCTTCTGACTATGCAAATGTTACATACATGCTCATCTCCAATCATATGAGCACTCCATTGGGAGCTATGTATCTTTTTTTCCTGTGCTGTGTTGATATATTGTCCACTGTTTTTCCTGACACATCTCACACATGGATGGCCATTATGCAACAGTCTTTCAGTAGCTAAGAAATATTCTAAAAACTTTTCCAATCAAAATCTCTTATTAGCAGCCACAGGATAGCTAATACTGGAGCAGCAGTACTGTGTCAATGCCAACCAAGTGTGAACTCAAATAATTTTGAATTTTGCTTGGTTGATAAAACAAAAAGGATTTTAGGGATGCAAAGGCAAGATTTGTTTAACTATTGGGCTGGTTAGCAATACAAAATGATTTTATTTTCCATTTTTTTCTGGTGTGTCTTTTCTGTCTGTCTCTCTCTGCCTTTTCTTTTCCAGATGCACTGTAAGAAATCCAAGAAATTTCAGACCTTTGTGTTAGGAAGAACCCTGGAATACACAAGGCTCCTGCTGATTCTTGCCATTCTTTCTGGAAAACCACAGAAAAATGAGGTTATTTATCGCGGTGGAAAGTGTCAGTGGATCGATGCTGTGTTTTTTCCCCAGGGTCCCTCGTGGAGACGCTCAGGCAGTGCTCTGCCAGCACCTACACGGGCACAGGATCTCACCTTCACGGGTGGTCACAAACAGCCGCTCACGCACAGTCTGTGCACGAACCACAGACAGAGAGCCCAGAGGGGTTCTCTGCATGCCATTCCGAGGCGTTTAACAGAACCAACACACCCGAAGGAAGCAGGGACAAAGAACCAAGAATGAAACGCGAGCGTGGTTTTATCCCGCAGGGTCCCAGGGGTGGGCAGAGCAACAGAAGCCGATGGTCTGAGGGCTAGGGGGCAGAGGCAAGCGTGAGTGACACAGCAGGGGCCGATGGCAGAAGGGAGGGGAGGGGGGAGAGGGCCAGTGACCAGTGGGGTCTCGGTAAAGGGAGAACTTTCTAGCACAGTGGTATGGGGAGAGACCACTTCGAAGTACCATGGGGGATGTAAAGTGGACTTAGCCACCACAACATTTATTCATGATAGTTCCTTGCTTGGATCTATTCAGTGCGTTTGTCACACAATAATAGAAGATTTGTACTTTTCATAAAGTCTCTCTGTATGTAATTCTTATGAGGGTGGAAGCTTCTGGGCAAAAGACAGCACATTTCACACTAGAAACTCATATCGACATCATGAATATTTTGGCAGTGCTCTGTAAAACATTTCTCAGTCCTTTCCAAGGATCTGCAGGCTTGATTTGATGTACATTGTAAAAAATAAAGGTTAGTGAATGTGTTATTGGTAAAGGAATAAGGAAAATAAAATAGTAAAAGGCAATCTGAATGCACAATTTTTATTTCAACGGGAAAAAATATCCATTACAATGGCTATTCTAACTTGCAGTTGTATGCAAGTGACTAGAAAGTGCCATAATTTAAATCAGAGTACATTGTGTCTTCCTGATGTTCCAGTTTTCCACTGGAAGCCAGTTGAATGTGGCTGAAAAGCACATCGTATGAAAATGAATGCTCTATGTCTCCCTGGTACCTTCTTTCTGAAGTCTGAAGTGCAATTTGAAAGTGTGCAAGGGTCCTGTGATGGGGTGGAACACTGCAGTGTCCTGTGGCAGAGAGAGCCAAAGGACTGAACATAAGAGGGTCACAGCAGGGGGAGTGGGATAGAGATCAGGTCTCCTGGTTTCCTTCATTGTTTCTTTTAGGTGTTGCATTTTTTTGTTTATTGAGTCCTAACTGTGCCAACAGAGATTCTGTTACTTCCATTTGCTCCAGTTAATTATTTCAGGGGAGGTTGGTAGGTCACATTACGTAGGAAGATGGATTCTTTTGTCCTTGAAATCTATGAATCTGTGAAACCTGTAAAGAACCCCCTCCTAACATCATAAGGAGTCTTAACCCATGTAGGGAACTCTGGATGCACAGTTCTGTGTGGGTCAGAGCTATTGAGTTTTGAACACTGCTGTTTCTAGGGCAAGATGGCTGTCTCCCAGGAAGATATTTAGTAAGTGACTCTGTGATGCTCATGTCACTGTTCTTGTATCTTAGCCACTGAGTAGCAATACTGATCTATCACCTCCCTGGATAATAGCAGCATCCACTCTTCCCATGTATGCAGAGCACCAGCTGATGTCTAAATGTGTTTGGACCTTGGTTTTCTGAGGTTTCTGTGGTGGTCTCTGTCTGTGCTGATGCGAACATGTGACTTGATAAAAGAAGCTTTCAATTTTGATTAAGAAAAACCACATGAAGAAATGTCAGATGGTATATGGAGCCTGGCCCATGCCTGTTATGAGAATGGACTACTGCCCTTGAAAATTCAAATGAAAATGTTTATAAGGAAGTTAGTAAGGTAGAATAAATCCCTCTAATTGAGTAACCTAATCTTTCAAACAATCTTTCTCAATGCAATGCTATTTACTTTGGATTCAGTGTAAAAAGGGAGTTGAAGGACCAGTGGGGCTTTAGGTTTCCCAGTAAAGTGGTGGCATTGTAGGAAAGGGGCAGAGTATGAGACGGTATTTATGGAATATAAATATCTATTAATAAAGCATGAAAGGACAGCTATGCAGCACTGATCACTCCCTCACTGTGGGAATTCCTGTGGAAGTACAATTCACATAACTTTTCACTCCTCTGTTTAATGCAAGCAAAGATTAAACATGGTCAGAAAAATCTTCATGTATAAAGGGTAGAAAGACAGAGAGGAGACAGCAATTAGCAGCTGCCCCTACAAAAGGAAGACCTGCAGAGCCCCAGAAAAAAGCTTGTGAACTGAGGACAGCTTGCTGAACTGCTGAGCTGTACATACTAAAATTCCTTACTTTTAAATTCCTGCAATGTGATATATTCTTTGGGTGTTCAGGGGCTGGAAACTCCTGCAGTCAGCCCCAGGACATAACCTTGCTTTTCCCCACTCTCTCCTGCAGCTCTGCCCCAGCAGTACCGTTCATCCTCACTTCTCCCCCCACCACTCACACAGGGCATGTCTAAAAATACATGGAGAGGAAGAACACACACCTGCTGCATTTCTTCCTGTAACACCTACTTTGGCCACTGTCCTTGAACTCTGCCACATAAGAGGTGATCAATTCTGCCTGCTTTGGCATTTTGGTATTCCACTTCACGTTGCTTAATAAAATTGTCCTCACTGCCTGCAAACCTCCAAAGCCATAGAGGAGAGGGCAGTCGTAGCGTATGGTCCAGCTATGACAGGAGAGTAGGCAGCTTAAATTGTCATTTCTAAGATCCCAGGAGGTATTGTTTGAGAATTCTTTGTGGTAAGGAGAAGGTAAGCAAGAGATTTTTCACTTACTCATGATAAGACCAGGACTGCATTTAGCATCATGTGAGTTTGAGCCATGTGCTTAAACCTGTGGAGCTATTCCAAATTTGCACCAGTGCGAGAGTGAGTATCTAGATTTTACATGTTTATTCGTGATTGTTAGACACAGTTTAATTTTAAATGCATTAATACCACCAAGCCTTTTTTTTTGACCACCCACAGTTCACAGCAGAATGGAAGGAGTGGCATATTTCCTACCCCAAAAATTGACACAGATGCTTAGATAGATAAGCACTATGTGTGCACTTCAATCTGTATTCCAGTGGTACTTAAATATTAAAAACATTAATATCAAATCAGATCTAAACAATGTGAACCCTACTTTACAATAAATATCTGCCATGAAGTTATAAAGATTAACTGACAACCCAGTATTTGTTTAAATTGCTTGCCAGCCATGTTTTTTTCTTCTTTGAAAGATCCAACATGTGTATAATGTCTTCTATTAAGTATGGATGACTCTCTTAAATGGAAAATGCACCCTACTGACCTCATTTGAAAAAGCAGTTTGGACTAATATAAATTTACTGCAAAGCCATATAAATTTCCTATATGTTATTTCTGCACTGTGTTTACTGAATGTGACAAGTTTAAGTAGATCTAAAGTGGATAATACTTTTCATCACATCATTGCTTCAATTATTACAATTCAAACTTCTTCTTAGTTTCCAAAATGAGAAGAAAAGCAGTGTAAAATATAACTTTCTGACTCAAAGTTCTGCCAGGCAGCAGTCTTCTGCTTAAACAATAAGATACCATTCTTAATGTATATATCCATTATTTCTATTCACATAATAGGTTGTCCTGGAAATTTGAGAGATCCAAATGGACTATGACAGATACTCTTGTCCCCAGAAACAGATGCAGCTGTGAAGAGGAGGCTGAATCTGTCTGCTCAGCCTCTGTGAACACCTGTCACAGTTGCTTTCCTCAGCTTGTTGCACGACAAGTCCCTGGTGGATGCAGGCAGCAGGTGACATATTAGCTCTGAGCAAAGGCAAATACATTTTTGGGAAGCAGCTCTTTCTCCTTGGAGTTGGAAGAAGTTGTAGGTTTGGAGGTGTTGTGGATTGCAGTGATATCTTAAAAGCTTGTGGCTTTTACTCCATCTTTATTAAAAAAAAAAACAAAACAGAACAGCCTGGAATTTTTGTTTATTTCTTCCTCAAGTGAATAGTGGGGAATCTAGTGGAGAATCACTGCTTCTAGTACTTCATTCTCAAATGTAGAGTCATGTTTAAGCTTTCTGTTAAAATGAAAAATGCCTGATCTAGTCAAGGTTGAGCCATTTATGAACATAGCTTACTCTTAAGATAAAAATATGCAAATGAGACTAATTGTTTATAACTTGTCAAACCACCTGACTATAAAGCCATCCTATCAACACATCTGGCTTTCTAAAATCCAGCTGATCAATTGGTCTTGTTGTGTGACCAGAACAGTAAAAGTCTCATGATATGGTGACTCATGAATTTCACAACTGGAAAAGCCTTACTGAAATATCTTTCAGTGTTTTAAATAAATTAGACAGCTTCAACTCTTTGCTGCGATTTAAGCTGCTATTTTGAATAATTATTTGTGTTGTCAAAGCAATTAGGTCCGCTGACTATGACAACATTATGTGAGGAGTCCCCATCTTTCTCCCTGCCCTAAAGAGCTCTCAGTGCATCTGCAAGACGACAGTAAATGAGTTCCAGGTACATGGCTCACTTATGGGAGCCATCCCAGAACAGAAGGGCTTTGAGGAAAGACTCCAAGGTATCTTTATGGGGAGATGGAGAAAAAATTTTGCTGTTTCTGGGAGAAGGCATAGAATTATTTGCTTAAAAATGTACCCAACTGATGAGATTACAGTTGCATACTGCTGAAGGACTCAATTTAGTGGTGAAACAGATGTATAAATAGGCTGGAAGTAGGGTATGATGGCTTTGAAAGTGAAGGTAAATATTTATTCATATATAAAATAGATGTGAGTAACCCCATAGAGGAGTTTATGCATTCAAAGGGATTAATTAAATACATTATCACAACAAGGTATCCTGAAAAGTTGTGACGGTACTATAGGTTATTTGTCAAGGCTAGAGAGAAAAAAATTACAATAACCAAGAAGAGAGCTTGAATGACTTTTTGGCCATTTGGTTAATTTTAAAAGTCTGTTAGAATTGCCAAACAAATAATGCATTAAAGTTAGATATGTTCTTGAGAGGGAGTGCCCAGTAGAAACTGCAACTTAAGTCAAGGAGCAGCTGATTGTCTCCACAGTAATCACAGAGTACTGAACTATTTCCTTTAACTTTATTGAAGCTGACTGGCAGATAAAATGAAGCATGTGGTTCCTTTTAAAGTCCCAGCAAAAAACCTAGCTTGGTCGGTACATGCAGGTGGTGTAAATCAACATCATCTGCCTGGGAGCAGAGGTTTAAACAAGAACACTGAGGTAAGAACTCTAAGGTGAGAAGTGGACATTCAGAGCAAAATAGGTGTGCTACTCAGCTTAGTTAGAAGAGGGCTAGTGTTTTCTTTGGTGACTACTAACTTGGTATGTTATTTTGGCTTACTAAGAAAGAAGACATTTTGCAATTTCATGATGAAAATATTGTGGTCGCCTTGGAACTTCTTATAACTGGCCTTGTGCTAGAAGTGTATATGCTAGCAGATAGCAGAATGACTGTAGTTTAGACCAAAAGTGTAGGATATATGACTTCTTGGCATGGAGATGGATGGTGAGTTTACGGATTAGGCTTCCTGAGGGAGAAAGGAATCTTATGCCTTTTCCAGACTCTTCTAATAGACAGAAATGGGATAGAAGAACATCTGCCTACAAAAAATAGGAAAAGATCAATGCTATTTTTATATCTAGTGCAGAATGAACACAGAAGTGGAGAGGAAAGAAGGTCTGAGAGTTCAATTAAATGTGGTGAAAAGGCAACTGGAACTACAGAGCCAGTTGCAGTTTCTTTTGGTCACTGGGAAATCTGGTATCACTGAAGGACATCTCTTAAGACAAATATGAGAACTGATGTTAGAAAAGAACTGAATGAAGAAATGAGTCACTTATTGCTGAAAAGAAGTGATGGATGAAGGATTCTTCAGTTATATTAGTGGAAGTCAGGGGAGAGAACAAGGAAAAGAAAGCTGAGGAAGCAGTGGAGAAAAAAAATGAGCAGACAATGTTATCAGGCCAAAAAGGAGTGTTATATAGAGTTAATGAGTGATTTCAATCAAAATTATGTAGTTTTCAGACAGGAATTTGAATATGTGTACCATTCTCTAAATGGCTGCAGTAGAGTAGTTCATTCTCTTCAGAGTGGAGGGTGAGGGACTCTGTATTATTATCACTATGTTCAGCACAAATCCAGCTTACCCTGGATTTGTGCTGAACATAGTGATAATAATACAGAGATTTTTTTTATATTGCTGAGCAGTACTCATGCAGAACCAAGGCCTTTTCTTCTTTTCAGACTGCTGTGCTGGCGAGTAGGCTGAGGATGCATGGGAAATTGGGAGAAGACACAGCAGGGACAGGTTACCCCAACTGACCAAACAGATATTCCAGACAATATTCTTGGTACATAAAGCTGGGGGAAGAAAGAGAAAGGGGGCAATTTTGGAGTCATGGGGTTTGTCTTCCCAAGTAATGGTTGCTCATGAGGGAGCCCTGCTCTCCTGGAGATGGCTGAACTCCTGGGTGCCCCAGGGAAGCAGTGAATTATTTCCTTGTTTTTCTTTCCTTTGTATACATGGCTTTTGCTTTTCTGTTAAACTGTTTTTATCTCAATCCACGAGTTTTTTTGCTTTTACTCTTCTGATTCTCTCCCTAATTCTGCTGGTGGGGGAGTGAGTGAGCAGCTGTTTGTGGGGCTTGGCTGCTGGCTGGGGTTAAACCATCACAATATGCCATTGGGCCTGTTATCATAGTAAGATGCAACCTCTTAAATGACCACATCTGACTGAGGTTGAACAAACACACTGGACAGAAGCAGCTGTTGTGTTAAGGGAAAGAGCCCTCTCCAGACAGATTTCCTGTTCTGCTGTTCCTCAAGGCACAGTGTGCTCTGACTCCATACAGGGCTCACAAGTTGTGTGGTTCCTTAAAAGTAAGCGAAGGAAGAAAGTGAAGTCCTGCAGTCCAAGAAAAAAACCCAAAAAATATTGCTTTCAGTAATTCCTGTAATATGTTAAAATCATGTTCAAATGTTCTTGTCAATTTTCAAGAAAATAATCCTTGCATTTTGTTAATTTGACTCTTCCATCTTTATCAGTACCATCATGTCAAGTAAAGAACTTACAATCAGAAACTAAAATAACTTTTGGCCAATGGCTAGTTACAATTTGATTAAAACAACACAACATAAAGGACATCTCTTTGTGTCATGTATAGATTAATCACCACTGACTCTCACATTGCAAGCGTGAATTTGGGGGAAATGGGCCAGTTTCTCAGCTGCAGAAAACTGGTACATTGGGATACTCACGTTGGGGATACAGTTCTACTGTGATCTGGCAGTGTGCATTCTTGAACTCAGACCGGTGTCAGATTTCAAGTTAATGTAGAAAAATGTATTTGTATTTAACTCCTATCTGGAAAATCTGTGTATGAGTGAATCGGGTACTACCCTACCTTGATAAGTGGCATTCATATACCCAAGTGAAGCTTATACTCATATTGCTACCCCTATTGTAATTCACTTCTGAAGTCCTTAACCTGCAGTGGCTCTGGGGTCACTCAGGGGGGTGTGAATCAGAAATAAACCCAAACTCAGTGATACATAGTTCCACAGTGGTAAGAGTAAGGTTACTCTTCCTCAGGTGGGCATGCACCTTGACATCCACATCCCTGTGGTTTAAATACATATTCTAGGAAAGAACAATCACGTTTTTTTCTTGTTTCGGTCCAGTTTTGCCAATCAAAAACCAACCTTGAGTGTGCCCTGCACAGAGGCACAGAAGCTTTAGAGAGGCTCATTATTATGAATTTTGTAAGAACTGGAATAGGAAGAAATCTCTTCAATATAAAGACATTATATTACGATTGCTCTACTCTTAAAAGATTATCTGAAGAAAAATAATGTCACAAATTGTGGTATTGAAATAAGTGTTTTATATTAATTTTCTACTCCAAGGAAAGAACAAACATTAAAATAAGGAAACTGGAAACTAGAATATTTAAAATATTCAATAAAAAGAACAAAAAACTCCATTTCTTGAATAGACCTATTGTTCTTTGAAATGAAATGAAAAAAGCAACTACCATAACTATTCATTGCTCTCCATAAAAGTATAATATTTTTTTCATTATAGAGAAAATCAGTGCAAGGATTTAACTTAAAGTATTTTAATTTCTAAAACTAGACCATTTTCCTACACTTTGAAATAAAAAAGCTTAATTTGTAATTTGGAAAGACTTAACCTCTTTATCTCTAGAGAATTCTCATTTCTTAAGCTATGGATGTTCTATTTAATGTACTCCAGACAGTAGGCATGTATGAGCAGGCATGTTAACATTTTCCTACACGTTATCTGGGGACAGGAATTAAGCATGGGGTGGGTATATCTTAAAACAGAGCTCTCATGAGTGTCAAAGATGATCTTGTCCTAATTTCAGGTGTGTATTTGCTTTACTATTTCAGTGTGGGATTGTAGGCATCTTTTGCACAGATGAACAAAGACAGGGAGGAACAAGGACAGTCATCTTTGTGTGGCCCGTACAATTGCACTTAGTTTAAGGAAGGAAGTGAGGTCTGTGACCTTGCCGTGCTCCACACTGTGGAGGGTACACCATCCTAAAGGCAAACGTTAATTGGAAGCCTGTTTTAGTTAGGAAAGGAAAGACACAAAAATTGGTTTTATGTGGAGGAAGCAGAAGGAGAAGTGAAGGGGAAAGCCGGTGGGGGTAGGTGGTTAGTGGGAAGCACTGAGTGTAATGTCTGTGTTGGTCAGGACTGTTGGACTCTGTTAAAGGCAGACTTTGAATGTGATGTGCAAGGACAACACAACAGAACCAGCCTATTTTTTGAAGGGCTGACAGAGTAAAATTCTTGGCTGCAGGACAGCACTGGACAGATTTGAAGAGAGAAGGAGAGAGAGAATGGGCTTATGTTCGTTGCCAGTCAAGACACACAGCCCTTATCACATAATGCATTTTTAGATAATATAACTTTGAAATGGGTATCTGATAGGTGTTCTTCACTGCCCTTTTCTGCCTGCTGACCAGCATCCCTGCCCTGAAATGAGTACTCTGAAATGCCCCTCCACACTGGTTGCAGCTGCTGTTGCGTAGTTCCCCTTTAGGCACCCTTCTCTTGCCGTTGAAGGAAATAGTAATTAAACCCCCTCACTGAGTCTACCTTTTATTTTTTTTTTCTTCCTGGTTCTGGTTTTGCTGCTGCTAGCTCTCCATTTACCCTGGAAAGGCTTTTCAGACCCAAGTGTCCTCCAAGAAATATTATCTCTCAGCTGGAATATTGTCTGAAGAAGATGTCTAATTTTTTGTCCCTACTTAATATAATTGTCCTCAAGTACACCTGCACATCTGTTATATATTTATGTGTTAAGGGTTCCCCCTTGCCCCAAAGTGACTGAATTTAGAGGTATTCTGCAGGTGACAAGTTTGCATGCTACAGAGGCACAATGAGGTGTGAACTGTTCAATTGCCAGCAGGGAAGAAAAATTATTATAACCTGCATCATTTAGAAAGCTTTATATTTGGAAATCATACACTCTAACACCAGCCTTCCAGGTAATTAATTGGTGGTAAGGAGCCAATAGAGGAAGTGGATGACTTTTGGTACTCATATACTTTATTTTACTTCCCACACATGTCTACATCATAACCAAAAGCATCTGAACATAAAAGATTCTGAAGCATCTTCAGAAACATCAGTAAGCCTCAGTAAAATAGCTGAACCTTGACTCAGCCCCTTAGGAACTGTTATAAAACCATTTTTGTGAACTAAAGTAGAAGGATGGGTGGGAAAAAGAAAAACAGATTTTGTCACTCCCGAAATATGCTCAGATTCAACCTTCACTAACCCCATTGTGTAAAACATACTGAAAATTATTAAGAGAAAGCTTGCAAGTGTAAATACTTATTCTCAATGAAATCAACACCATCAAACTGATTTGTAACTATTCCCTTAATACTGCTATAAACTTTACTGCAGTGAAAACACTGGCTATACAGATTGCTTTCCTCTTCCTCAGGATGTGTTTCACCTTTGTGGCATTGCCACTATAAATCTCATGGTCCAACAACCCCTTGTCTGCAAGTGATTTCAAGCACTATCATAAAAACGAAACAGACAGACTTAATTTGAGTTCCAGACTTAAGGAAACTCAACTAAAATATTAGCATAATTTCACTGAAGACGGAGGAAATTGTTAAAATATGTGTATTAGAGAGTGTCTGCAATTCAATTCATCTCTTAGCTGGCTCTTGGGTGCCACCCAGTGATTGATTTAACAGCAGGTTTGTATTGGTGTCTGTGGCGCACCACAGGCCATGTTAAGAAGCAGCACTGATCACAGGAGATCAGAAACAAAACGTTAGGAAGTATAAGAGATTCATGACATGTTAAATCTGAACCTGTGAATAATAAGCTCTCTCTGATGGATTTAGTGCTTGGAGAATTTCTATACTCCTATTTGTTTCACGTGGGGACTGACTGATTAGGCAACCATTGAGCATGTTTCTTCCTGAAAGAAATTAGGGAAGCTTTTAGTCCTTTGATTTGTTGTACTTTCCTTCTTTGGAAAACATATAATTATTTTTTTAAGATAATAGTAGTGCTCTGCTTTCCACCAAAATAACAAAGTCATTTTCATGCAGAAAAAGTACATGTTTTTCTGATGATTATTCTTTAAATAATGGAAAACCTTTGGAAAAAAAGTCCTAGTTAAATACTAAAAGATGTGTGATGGAAATCTGCTAAAACAACTGGTCCTGAAATTGAAAAGTCCTTTTCAGTGACCCTGCATGAGAATATGCTGTTGTCCCAAGAAAATGTGATGGTGCACTGACCGCTGCCCTGGATCACAGGTTTTTACAGGCAATTGATGCCAACAGTTTAGAAATACTGATGTGAAAAAGATTTCTCCTACAGAGAGCTATTTAATCCCACAGAGAAGGCACAGTGATTTCTACTATTAGAGTCAGAAAGATGAGTATTTTTTGAAGTGGAGGACTTGAAACAATCTCTCTCAAAGTATGGCTGATTCATCAATACTGAAGTTTTAATTGATGGTAAGATGTATTTCACAAAGTGAGGCTGCAACTGAAACTAGGATGGTTCTGGTGCAAAAATAATTAGGTAAATGAAGTCGAAATAATAACCAAAATGGACACTTCTTGTCTCAAAACTTATTGCTCCTTAGAGTTGGAGAAAAGATTACGCAGGGGCAGAATAAAAGGTTTTACCCCGTGTCTCAGCCTGCTGTGCTACATACCTGCATCTCAGCAACTCTCTTTGCTAAAATAGTTTGCAGAAGCTTAAAATTTTACATACACTCTCCAATTTTAAACTGAAAATATCTTTATCTTCTGTTCTTGCTAGCTGGGGTAGGTAGAAGCTACCAAATTCATAAATTAATTGAGTATATATGAATGCCAGGAAATGAAAGACTGTGCCCCTAATTTAATATACCATGAAACTGCATGTTCTTTGTGGTTTCTTAGATGGCTTAACAGTTTATTGGTTAAGGAGACAACTTTAGTTAAAGATTTAGCATTAGATAGCATTTCTTGTACAGTATTTTTCATTACAGAAGTCAATTTGATAGAAGAAAAGCAAAAATGTGTTTTGAGTAGACTGTTAAATGACCAGCAGGTCCAATGTTAGCACCTTCCCTTTCCAAGCAAAGAGGGAGGTTTTGAATTGAATACCTTTGGGCTGCAAGGAGAGAACAGGATTCTGTCAGCCTAATCTCATTATACATGTAGCCATTACAGTCAAAATGAGTTTCCTCTGCCTTAGTTTAGGTTGGAGTCAAAGCCAGTTCTCAGAGGAAAAGGGTCATTACATTAAGGTAGTAAGTTACTAAATTGAGCTTCCTATTATACTGGGATATACACATTTATGTTTTCTTTAACCATAGGGAGATGAGATGAGATGAATAATTTGGGTATTGTTTACTAATTGGAGTTGGACATTATGTTCTGATGAGTTAAAAAAAAAAAAATAGACAATAAAATGTTAATTGTACAAGAAGCGTTTTGGGACCAAGATTTTGTTCAGAACACTCCCACACTTTGAGAAGATGCAGCATTAAGCCAGAAATTTGTGGCTCAGGCTCATCTTAAATGAGGTGAAATGAATAAATATATGTCATAGAAATCAATATTCTTTTGGCCACGGTCCTACAAACATATGTGAATAATTTTGTGCATGTGAGTTCAATTAGATTATTCATATGCACAGTGTTAACTCAGATATGCAAGTGTTTGCACTATTGGAATCCCAGTTTATGGATATTCACAAAGAGCCAAAATCTACAAGGAAAAGCTCAGATACCACAAATGTTCACTCAAGTGAGTATTTGTGCAGAGGTCCTTTTGTACTCACAGGCATTAAGGTGCTCAGTGGTTTCTACACACCATTTTACAAATCAAGAATGGCCAAGTCTCACATTTTGCAATTTTTACATGCTTAAATAATTAATTTGATTGAGCATAATTAAATATTAATTAATTTGATGGCCAACAGAGAAATCTTTAATTAGCTATGTAATGGATTTGATATATCATGCTTAAATTTTAAGTAATTCAAAATTTCTTTTTATTTTTTTCCCCTTTGCATCAGTCTGTAAGAAATTTTGAGCCATTCCAACCTAGATTCATACTTTTTTTGCAAATGTGCAGAAAATTGCAATACCACGATGAAAACACTTTTTTGTATAGAAATATTAACCATACAGAAGTAACTGTGGCATGGTGTAAGGTGGGCTGTGTAAAGGTTGGGGCCCTGGCCCAGGAAACCTGGCTACAGGTACAAAAGAAACATCCAGGGAAATGCGAGGAAAATAGCATCCTTCCTTGTCTTTTTCTGACTTTCTTTGAAAAAGGTAGGCATAGTAGTCTTTTTTATCATGTGAGGGTCAAGAGCAGAGGCTGAAGGAGGTTCTTTCTCTTCAAGCAGGCAAACAGTGCATCTCTCATTCAAGAAACAGCCAAAATTCCTTAATTGATGAGGAAACAAAAAATAACAACTAAAATTACAGGCCACATAAAAGTGCAACCAAGGATGCAAACTAATGTTTTACTGAGTTTTGCATCAAAACCCAAGTGAGTATGACTGTATATTAGTGGGGTGACATTTTGTGTGGGACAAAGAGAAGAAAAACTTATAAGGCCAGGAATGAGTGCTGGAACAAGTCCTGTAAGTGGGTGACAAAGGAAATGTTTGAAGGAGCTTTTCAGTTAGGTCCTGGCTCAAAGAGGTACAGAGTTCTCTGCAAAAAATTTCTTTGTTTTGCTTTTTGACCTTTGTCTGCAAGGATAAGGAACTTTGCATACTCTTCAGAACCAAACAAAAATCATTGCATTCTATTATAGAATCAAAGAATCATATCTTATCCTTCTTCCCAAGAGAAAAAGAAAACGCAAGAAATTAAATCTGAGGCAGCCACACGAGATGCAAATGATGTGTCAGATTTAAGAGGATGTAGGAGCCCATGCACTATGGGGCTGTAGAAAACTGAATGCAGAACTTCCTCCTGTACAGGGTAGACACCAGTACTTGGCTGCAGTGTCTCACCTCAGACACATGTAACTTGAATAGGTGTGCTAAAGATATTGTAAATTCCTCAGCAAAATATGCTTTAGATCAATGTATTATTGAATCATTGTTTATCCTTGAGAAACACTATGCTAGCAAAAAACTTTCCCCTAACTAAAAATACTGAAGTCTTTTTTTTCCTTTCCCAGTTTTTCAAACTAATATTGATTTTACTTCAGCTAAAAATAGTTCAGTGGGAAAATGTCATTCAGAGGTGCCAGCTGACTAAAGAAGAAAAAGAATAACATCTCATAAAACACAGACTAGAATTTTGATATTATTCTGCTACTGTCAGTGGATTATGTTGAATTTTATACGCAAGGAAGTATGTATGATAAAATTTTGCTATGATTCCACTTAATTCTAGAGCTCAGGAAAATTTTGTTGGAAAGAGTGTTTTTTAAACTGAAAAAACATAGCAGATTTATTTTAGTTTTGTCTACTGAGATCCATACATTTCATGGTAACTTTGCAGTGAAGCATACTGAAAAGGCACCGAATTCAATGGAGTCTGACCCTCACTGACAGTTTTTGGGCTAGCTGAGCTATGTTTAAAGCAATACTCATTTTACTAGAACACCACACTGCAACTGCTCCTACCACAGGAATCACATGCTTTATGCCATTCATCATTGTCAGTGCTGTCTATTGAAACCTTCCAGAACAAATCTCCTTCCTTTAGAAATATGGTTTTATCACTCCAGCTTCTGCACCCTGCCTTGCCTTGGATAGTCCCTTTCCTGGAAGCAGGACAACAAACCTCACTCAAAGCAGGTCTCTTTGTCTACTTGGAACACAACTGTGAACACAACGAAGGTCGCTGTTCAGGCCATTCCAACAGTAAGTAAAGTAGTTCCCAGAAATGTGCTGCCTGCCTTGACTGGCTGATGTTATGCCTGCTTTGCATTTTCAGCTTTCTCCCAGGAAGAGAAGTTTAGGCACAGAGTGTTTTTTGTGTGTGGTATTATTTACTTCATTGTGTGCAAGACTGTCTCTCTGATGTTAAATGTGGTAAGATTGAAGGAACCTGCTTTGGAGATAAGCAGAGCAGTACAGGGCCATATTTTGCAGTCTTGGAAGGAATTTTGCTCTCTCTGCAGATGAGTTTTACACTTATGTAGGAAGTTATGTAGTTCTGAGTTTTGAGTTTTAATATTGACAATTATCTTGTACAAAGCAGTGCTTGAGATATTTGGAAACAAACTTACTAAAAACCTTATGGATATCTGCTGAGCATTTGAAGTAATAAGTATCTTTGCTTTCCTGTATAGTCTGTGGGAACTTAATGTCTGTGTGGATCACATCAAAGATATGCTAAATTTACTAATGGCTTTGCTACTGGGTCCTCTAGCTTTCTGGAAGTGGTCCAGGGCTGAATACTTAGGAATGGCACCAGTATAGAAGGTTACTTCACATGATACTGGTCCCTCTCTTATGGCTTCTGGCAATTTACTGCTTGGGGATTTCCTGAGCTGAAAGTTGAATCTGCATTGTTGTACTTAGGAAGAGTTGGCAGACTTCTGTTATGTACATTAGTTCCATCTAGTTATTAAACATTTCCTATTTCTGATATTTACTATGTCCTGCAGTAATTGAATACAAAAATTTACTTCTGAGACTGCTTGTTTTAAAACTTCTGACTGGTCATTTTTCTTGGTATGCTCAATTTTGGCATCAGGAGGGCACTCTGGAGAGTAGAAAACAAGCCTGATGTGCTTCTACCAGCCAGTGTTGGTTGAAAGCTACACTTGAGTTCCACATTCAGTCTTAACTTATTAAGTTATTCCCATAGCCCTGGCATGCATCTATAAATTAGCAGATAAGGGGTGTAGAGGCAAATACAAATGAAGGGAAAGTTCATGTTGCTCAGCCTCAGTTTAAAGTGTAGCTACTTCTTTTCCATCACAGATGGATTAAATGATCCGTCCTTGAACTTACAAGATCATAATCCATTATTGAAGTACCTTGTAGAAATGAATTTTATCATCTAAAATACAGAGCATCATCCTAAAGAGTTCGGAGAGAAAGAAATTTACGCCTCTCCCCAGTCTTCTTGCTTGAAATGTGGATGGGGAATAAGACAATTCCTCCCCATCTTCTGACGTTGTCCCATCTCCAAAGGCAAGCAACAACTTTGTGACTGTTCAGGCTGGTGGCACCTGAATATTTTGGTTGTGCTTGGGCCATTCTATATGATTTTCTTTTCAAGAAAAGAAAAAAAAATGTTATTGCTGAAATAGATTTTTCTTTCTTTGTGACATTGTGTTAGTAGGCATCACTGGGTCAAATCTCTCTCTTTGACATCACCAACTCTGTATGAATTAAATGTGTCTTTCTTTGGAAAAACTCTAGCTTATTGTCCTATACTTTAAACACTGATTTGTTGACCGTGTATAAGGAATAGAAGTGTATAAGTAATGTCTTCAGTTATTATTTGAGAAATTTTTCTTCTGTAAATGAGTTGGAATAAAACCTTTCATTTATGGGTATCCTCTGTAGTGTGGCACTGGTAAATGCCTAGCTAGTAACTGACTAGCTAGAGACCAGACCACCCACTCTCTCAACACAGGCCACTGAATGACTGACTAATACTAGAGACGTGCAAGGAAGAAGTCTTATTTCTCTCTGCATATCTTAAAATCTGTCCAGTTGTCTGTCCTCTATGCTTTTCATTGCCATACAATGTTCAAAACTGGAAAAAGTTTTCCATTAGTTCTAACCCCACACACTGCCCAAGCGTTATTCACAAATGCTTTCAACTGTAGTGGCAGTGCTGAGGGTGAGTATTGCTTATATTTACGTTATATTTGTTCTGTTGTTTCTGAATTTGGAGGCAATAAAGAATTAATTTAAGAAAAGTCACATAACTAGAATGCAGTGATGGTGTGACTCTTCACCATACTATCAGGGTATCAGTACCTGTATTGGGAGGATTAAGGTATGCTATGGAAAAACCAATGCTGTCTCCTATAAAGTCACTTGCTAAAATCAACACTAGACCTTTTTCTGTGTTAAACTCTGGTAGCGAGATAAAGTAGCCTCTTTCACTTATCTCCTACTCTAACCAAAATAACTTCTGATTCTGCCTGATGTAAGGTGTAATATACCAAATCAATATGACCAACTATACAAAAGTATAGTATACAAGAATGCAGAACAAAATATACTGTGTTTGAAGCTGAAAAGTTAAGATGCATCTGAAAAGTGAGGTTAATGTTCAAAATGTCATTGCAACAGTATTGAAATGGATGAGAAGAGTTGAATGTTTGTCTAATCAAATACCCAGAATGCCCACCCCTTTGAATGTTTCAGTAGTGAATCCTACCTTTTGGAATTCTTAAGTCCATTTGTGAGGTTTGTTCTTTGGGAAGCTCTAAAGCCTATTTTATAATACAGTGTCACAGGACTGGAAACTTGCCTCAAAAAGGAAAGGTCAGCACTTCAAAGAGCAACTTCATTTGCATATGTTAAGAGTCTAAATTTTTGCTTGTAGTGTATGTTTAAGAGTGCATGCCTTTTTATGACCAGCCATACCGAAAGTTTGGAGCTTTTCAGTCCACATTTGGAAGCAGAAGCAAAACCCAATTAGAGGTTATATCTTTCTGTATTTCCCTGACACAGTTTGGTACACATGAAAAGAATGCAGAATTAACACAAATCTGCATATTATAGAATAGATACACAAAGGTTTGTTGAAGCAGCATTAAAATGGATGAAAATGGTATCTGCTGAGTGATATTGAAAACTTGCACCTTTGAATGTTTTGGCTGCAAAGACTGACAATGATAAATCACTTTCCAACAGCTGTGGACAGCTGTTTAAGTCTGGGGTCTAGAGAGCTTAATTGGGGAAGTGTGTTATAAAATTAAAGTGCCAATGGCTCATTAAGTTATGTGATGACTTTGTGTGGCAGGCCAATAATACTGCATTCCAAGCTTTGGGAAAAGACATGCCTAACTCTCTGTTAATTAAGGGCTTGTCAAAGAATGCAGGTTTGCCAAACTGCAGTGTTTTCATAGGAGAGCCTCTGTAAAAGAAGACTTAGAGAGAGAAGCTATTTACAAGTAAGAGTTTATTGCAGCTGGAGCAGATTTGTACCTCTTTATATCCTGATGCCTCGGCATGTATACCTTGTTTATAAACTACTGGGAAGCCATAGATGCAGAGAAAAGACTATGAAACCAGTTTTGATAAATAACCATTTCTCTGGAGAGAGTAAACTATTACTAACATAGACAC
Source organism: Lanius collurio (assembly GCA_020086605.1). Taxonomy (NCBI): domain Eukaryota; kingdom Metazoa; phylum Chordata; class Aves; order Passeriformes; family Laniidae; genus Lanius; species Lanius collurio. The sequence goes on from JACBWW010000003.1 coordinate 34,696,154, forward strand.
AATTATAAAAGAATTCCACTCAAACATTAATGCTCTCCTCCAGCACAGAGACAGGTTTTTCAGGGTGACCACAGAATTAAAAAGCAGAGACATGAGAGAAGTGGAGTGAGGTGGAGGAGGTGAAGTGTATTACAGCCATAAGGATTATTTGCACGAATATATTGTCATCTTTTAAAAATTTTGTTTACATTGATTTGTTTATATAGCAAGAATTTTATTTGTCTATTTGAATCTCTAGTGAGCTACAAAGCAAGGATGAATGACCCTTGCTAGCAATGGTGTGGATAGAGACCATCAACTCTGAGTTACTTTACAACCTGATTGCAAACATGTTGGCTGCTGCCTGTGCTAAGTGCAACCTGCTTTGCACTCCCTCCTCTCTGCAGGGCTCACAGGGCCATCAAGTGCAGGCCAGAAGATCTTCCCTGTCACTGTTAGACTGCTAAAGCCACAACTCCACATAGCAATTTGGCTTAGAGACAGACTGAGACGTGTTGTCTGTCAGATTTGACGTGCACAATCTTCCTAAAATAAGTACGAGTTCAAAAGTGCTGAAGAAAGGACCAAAATGTGAACAATGTGAGAGGGATGATAAAACCAAATTATTAAGCAGTCTTTCAACTGCCAATGTGGAAATTTGAGACCCATTCTCATAATTTGTTTCATTTCTCCACCCTAATATTTTCCTTTGCATTTTCAAACTGTAGAACATAAAGCTTATTCATACCTCTGTCTTGTTCTTAAACTGCTGACTTGCATTGCTTGGGATTTTCCATTCACCATTTCTGCTCAAGTCTTTGATAACATTTAACTTGTGTTGCATTAAGATGGGAAAACTTAGTATCTATTTATCTGTTTGCCTCAATCTAAACATCATTTCCTGATAAGTTCAACTATCTACAACATCTTGCCTGGAGTTGAGGCTTGATATTAAAGATTCAGACTTACCTAATCATAAAACTGAAATATTGCAAATTCATTGTCGTTATCAGGATCTATCTCAATGGAAAAGAGTTTGTTCTCAAAATGCAGCAACAGAAAGGATACTTGAAGATGTTTAAATAAAGGTGTTTTAATGAAGGTTTGGAGCATAGCTGTCATTCTTTAAAACTGTAGCTTGATGGAAAAAGGAGAATTTACACATATGCCAAGAGAATTTTCTCTGCAAATTGATTATTGACCGTCTTGATAATAGGCTGCATATCAATTTTATTTCTAAGTGAAAGACTGACTTTACTAATGAATTTGAAGCACCATGCTCTTGGCTAAAACATCAGCAGGTACTTCTACTGAAAAACCCCCAAACTTTGTAGTAGCTAGGGAATTTTTTTATTTTATTGTAGTCTTTCCTGTATAACTAATTCTGCAGAGTCTGTTTCTTCATGAATATAAAGACCAGCTGATGTGTTTGCTCACAATTTTTTTTCTGTGAGCCAGTTATTGCTGCTTGTAAAGTTTGAATGGGTATACTGTAAATATTTTCACAGAAGGCAAAATTGTCCTCATGTGGCATTTAATGAAAATAATTCCATATTCTGGCTCTACCCTAGAAATAGATTACACAGAATGAACCTCAATACTGATGTAGGTATATTATATATGTCTGTATGTATAAAGTGGTTTGTTTGTTTGTTTTTTCACTGAGGGGAATATTGTTTACTCCAGGTTTCTATATTGTGACAATCATCCTTGTGGATGCTAAGAGCTTGTTGAGCTCCCTCCCTTGGGAACTTGTTGATGCATTTGATTAATCACTAGAGGACAATGCTGTTGAACAATACAAGTTGAAGTACCTGTACCTCTAGTGAACATTTGGCAGAATTATGCTCTCCTATGCATTAGTTAAAACACTTGATGCTGGAGTATGCAGCCATTCTCCTTCACAATATTCTGTCCAGTGTTTTCAAGACAGAGGATGCAACTGTGGTCATATCTTTGCTGCTATTTAAACTTTGGACAGGTACCAAGGCCTGATTTGCCAATATCTATTTGTAAGTCTCTCAGGAGACACTCTTGGTCTCTCAAGAAGTAATTTAAGCCCTGTCATTTTTCAAAATAGCCGCTGTCACCTCTCATGAAAATAAGATTTAAGGAGGCAAAATTTCAGTGCTAAAGGTGCCCTTTTACATCCTTTGCAAACTAACACGGTTCCAGCAAAGGCCAAGTACAGCCTGGCTCTGTTTCAGTGCAAATAACATCAGTCAGCTCAAATCTCTCTCAGCAATGAATTAATCTAATCTTTCTGACTCTGTGCTGACACAGATGAAGAGCTGCCACAGGGAGATGTAATCATCTCAGGTGAGGGATTATGATAAACTGATGAGATGTGGTAACTGTTAAAATGCTACTGCTCTTTTGCAAGTGAGTGACTGACTACAGGCTGAGCTTCTGGAACTCAGGGAGGGAACACATCCCCTCTGTGGGCTAGGCATTTCTGTACAGGCATGTGCTTCTTCCTTGTAAAAGGACCTGACCCAGGCCACAGTGTATAACAGGTACAGAAAGCAGAGTTGATGTATAGCCAAGCATATTCTGCAGGTATGTCCTACAGATAAATTTTATCTGGACACTGCAAAATGGGCATGCAACAGCCTCTTCAAACTCAAGTCAACTCAAATGACAAGGCTTTCTTGGACTTTTCTTAGTGTAAAAAGATTATGAACTGTTCTTTGTTATATTTGGATTTACTAAAGAATGTGTGTTGCATTCCACATAATTCATGGTTTCAGGATTCTGTATTTTCCATCTCACTCTAAATTATTAAGAGGACCTCAATGTTCATTTTCAGAGATATTAAAAAGAAATAAATTTTCCAGCTATTGTAATACATTCTTAAAAGAAACTTCAGAATTCTCTGTGATTACAAAAAAGGAATTTGCAGGTGCTTGGGCAGCCTGACTATACCAAAAATATAATAAACTAGATAATCAAACCATTATGTCTGGTGTTCTGGATTAAAATGTATATATTTTAAAGGAAAATAAAATAAAGATTACAGTAAAAGTTCAACAAAAATCATATTGAAAGAAAAAAGATACAATGCATTTTCCAGCTTTGCAAAGTGAATGATAAATTGAAAAGGAGAGCGAGGAAAAGTGGAAGAGTTACTTAAAGGTCAAGTTCAACTTTGGGGCTGTAACCATATTCACCTTTGGTTGTGTTTGCTCTTGAACTGGGGACCTTCAAAATCACAGACTGGTGACTGACATTGTGCAGACAGGGAGGTATTAAGGCTTCTTAAGCTGATTTCGATGATATTCAGCTATTTGACAACATTCTCCTCTTAATGTACTTGGCAATCAGAACAAAAACAAAGAGGTTTTCTTTTGCAGCATGGCTTCCTGAGCAACTGTCAAAGTTTTTAGTCTAATAGAATATCCTTTGCTGTAATCCTTTTCACTTTTACTTCACTCCTTTCAGTGTGGACCTGGAAGACTACACAAAGGAATTTTCATGGTCTTTCTGAGGTAATATTACTACTAGGTACCCCTACATAGAGAGGAGAAGTCAGTGGGGACACATAAATTATGTCAGTCATTTGATTGAGCTAGAGGGTCGTGTAGGAAAAGCCCTTACTCTACTGACATCTCTGTGCAGTGGAACATATGTGCCCAAACATGATGCCCACACTAGAATGTTTTTCTGTGTTGACAGCAGTGGGATAGTTGCTTTTCTGTATTGACCCACTGTTCCGACCACAAAATCATGCTTTTCCCAGTAGTTCTGTCATTTTCTACTGACAGTGTTCATTTTGTAATGTAGCAAGTAAATTGCCCTTAAGTAGATACAGTTTAAATTGTGCATGTATTTCAAAGGAAAAAAAATGAACTGACAAAAAGATCTATGTGCTGAAAATGTAGTTTGATAAAGACCTTAAACTAACAGATTTATAGAGGACATTAGCTTTCAAATTTTGTTAGTTGTAGCAAACTATTCTTTTTAACATATATATTAAGATATTTACGTAAGCTTAGGAATTTTCTATTAAACCAGTTTTTGAGCACTACAGAGCTTTGAAGGACCCTTCTGTAAACTAAAACGAAATCTCTTTTTCATGGTTTTACTACTGCTTTTCCAACACAATGTCAATCATTCTTCTCTCAGCGGTCACTAACCAGGTTATTTGTGTGTTTCCACACTGCTGCATCACAAAACATCATGCCCACTTGCCTCAAAAAGATAATATCTAACACATATGGAGACTGCCTTTGATCTCCACGGTCTATCTAGAGGTCACAGACCTGTCTTCTTCTCTCCCTCACTTCAAATAGCCCCTTTCATTTACTGTGAAACTAAACATTGGAAAGACAAAGGCAGGAAAATAAAGGCATTGATTTAGTAGTGCTTATGCATTTGGGTATTTCAAGGTAGATTTTACTCTCCTAGGTCACAATATTAATTGCCCTGCATTTCTGCATCATGTCATACTGTATTTTTTTCATGCATGTAGCCTTCAAAATTCAAGCTGCTATTTAAATCAATATGTGCTTTGTTCATAACTTAATAATAACTGTTAAGAGTCTACTTAGCAGTTTGCAATAGTCAGCACTGAATCCAGCTCCGTGGCACTTGCATGGGAAAGTTTGGTAATTTTGCATGGGTTTTGGAAAATAGATTTTTATTTATTAACCTGAAGTTGTTAATGTAGAAGGAGTACATTGGTTGTTCTTTTAAATTATTGTGAAGATAAATTGGTATGGGAAGGTGAAGAAAAAAGAGGCTACAATAGAAATCTCAAGAGTCTTATGGAATAGTTCCACACCCTATGTGAAACTACAAGTGAGCAATTATATGGTAAATGATTTAATAGGATTTGCCAAAGGACAACATTTCTTTTTCACATGCAAAAGCCAGATATGTTTCAGTACAATCACTTTTGTTTTGAGTCAGAAAAGCAAGTAGTTACCTAAAGAAGGATTTGAGTAACATGTTCCTCAAAATCACATTTTCAAAACCCAAGTCTTGAAAATAGCTCTGCCTTAAAGACCTTTCAGTGTTGACCCTACTGCTCTGCAGTTCTGCTCAAGTTCTCCATGTTCTCACTCTGATGCTCAAAACTTCCTCAGGTATCACTGCTCCAGTTGCTTATTGATGCTCAGTAGACACTTACAGGAGCTTGTCTGTTAAATTCCCTTCAAGAAATCAAACCAGTAGAAGTTTTCTAAGTATATTTAATGAATTAAAGTTTTGCCTGAAGTATTGTAGCAATTTTTGTTTTGTTTTGTTTTTTTTTTTTTTTTTATATTAGTTAGCAGAGAAGGAAGAAATTATCTTTTTTTCAAGACTAGAGCAGTCACCCAGATTCTATTGTCTTTAATGACAGAAAAATCCAAGGTTCTACAGAAGAAACTCTCCCTGTGAGGTCACTGCATGTATTGTAGAAAATTTGGCATATATGCTGTTCCTCTTCTATTAAAATGTATAGAGGCAAAGATATTTGCCTTCTTAGAGGCAAAGAGGTCTCTATGATCTCACCAATTAGTGGCTAAGTCACTCAGAGTGTGCACAGCAGCACTGCTTCTGGGTCCACTTTCTCTTACAACTATTTGGGGATTAATTCAGCATTTTATGTTAAATCTCCCTACAAAAGTTCAGATGATTTCCACTCCTTTTAGGTGAAATATGCACTCTTTCTCTTATGATTTTGGTTTGGCTAGAAAAGTATTTCCTATGCAGTGCACATAGGAAACAGAAGATGTGCAGTTCAAAAGAGTCTCTGGATCCAGGGAACATTTCATGGAGATGTATGAGAGCTGAAAAGGGTGAATCTGAGTCTCTGGACCTCCCACAGCTCATATGATGGGCTAGAATATTAATTATTAGCTATGTGCATTAATCTTTTCTTATCTGCTCATTTTAAAAAAAATAATATTAATTTGTTCTGTTTGATTATAAAAATGTGTGAGGAAAAGATTTTATACCAGGATCACAACTAGAGAACAAATTTTATTGAAAGATGGTGAGATTTAAAAGGCTGCTCAGTGTTTTCCCAGATTTATTGCCTGAAGGGTAATAATCTTCATGCCAGTCCACAGGCATCTGTGTCTCCTCTGAAAATCAAGCACCTTGCCCAGAGAGCTGGAACACATCTGGGAGCAAGTGCCCTGGAGCAAGCACAGTGCATTCAGCATTGTATCACCTATGTGACATTCTGCATCAACTTAGAAGGGACAGAAAGAAAGATACTCATATGTAATGCTGCTAGAAAAGAGCTGTGTTGGAGTGCACTCTCTGCAAGAAACTGCTTTGCACCACAAAAGTCAAAGCAGCAGTGTGTAGAGTTCCAGGATGGAGAAAAAGAAATTACTTTGTGTACATGTAGATATTTCTATACACACACACAGACATACCCCAATCCTTTACTTGAAATTTCCCCTATAGATCATTCACCTTCTGGTCTTACCACTTTATATACTGATGGATACAACTTTAATCCTCTTGGTCAATCAACAAACCAGAGTTACTTCAGCTTGTGTCTCAATAACCTGATGAGAAACTTTGTGGGATCCAACTATAAAGCTAGAACTAGTATAACCAGCTCTTTTCTGTGGTTATAATAAATTTCAGATGCATTACTTTTTCACAATTGAGCTAATTGCTATTTCTTTATACAATCAGGTATCTCTTGTTCACTATCAGCCAATACATTTCTGAACCCACCACTCCACTGTATTATTCAGAGAAGAGGTGTCAGCAGCTGATCCTAATGATCTTTCTGTACAGTGGCAAGCTTTGCTGATGAAAGCAAAATCTTAAGTAACACTAAGACTTTAAGTGGTATAGATTGTTCTCTGTGATATTTAAATGCATTAAGGGAATGGTTGAAGAAATAGTTGATGAGTGTCAATGTGAGCAAATGTTAAATGATGTATTCAGGAGCTAAAAATAGTAGCACTCCTTGTACATTGCTGAGTAAAGAGTGGAATACAGAGATAAAGAAGGGAAGTGAGTGGGTTGGAAGAGTAGGTACATGAGGATGGAGTATGTTTCTCAGCTTCAGTAAAAGAAGGGTAATATGATAGAAAGAGAAGCTCTGCTTGGAGAATATTCCTCTGAATTTTTTTGCATCCAGATATGGCCTAATGAAGTGTGAGAAAGCATCTGAAGGAGGACTGGAAACTGAGCAGAGGTTAGTGAGGCAATGACTGATTTTTTAGAGTTTAAGCCTAATATGCAGATTATATCCAAAGAAAAAGTAACAAAAATAATTAAAGTCATGGGAACTGGAGAGACCTCAATATGAGGAAAGATTAAATATGCTACGACTATTTTGTTTGGAAAGTAAAAGGAAGTAGGACATCAGAATTAAAAATAACAATAGCTAGAAAGCAATGTAGTCTTTACAAAATTTAAAGAATGAAAAATAATTAAAGGGGAGCCAAATAGAGAATAGTAAGTTTTACTTTGATTTTAGAGTGTTATTTTTAGATGTTTCTCAGTAAAATCAGAAAGAAAAATAGAAACACATGAAGAATACTTTTGGAAACACAAGGACAAAACAAGAAAGAACAAAAAAAGACAGTCGTTTTTTCTCCATGCAGGATAAATGACATTTAAAGGTGGTTTTCAGTTTGAGATTATATTTTGGAGGGCCAACATCCACACAAAAACAATTAACTTTCTCATTACCTAGGAAATGCATCCTTTCATACTTTGGGCCACTCAACACAGATTAAAATTGTCCTTCATTTTTATTCAGGTAATTCAGATGCTGTTTTAACATCAAAAGTTTGCAGCCATTCCTGAAAGAGAGTAACAGTATGTAGGAAGAATCAAAATGCTATCTGTAAGCCCCTTTTTTACGATGTCTTTTTGAAAAGAAGAAAGGTCAATAATGAAAATAATATTCCAAGACTACTGAAAAAGGCAGAATTTGATTTTCCATGCTAGAAGTGTAAACCTAAACTCTAAAATTATATCAAGTATGCTCAATATCAAATACACGAAGTGCTGCAGGACCAGCTGTGTGTGGTTTGAGGTTGTCTGTAGGGAGTAGATTTAATTCATGTGGGAAGGTCACCTCCTCTTGAAAACCTGCTGTACAGTACTAAGTAGAAACCCTATGCCTTCCTCTGCCCACTTGCTGGAAGTAGAAATTCAGCTGTCTTGGTGCTGTTTCTTATTAATCAGTGTTGCATAACTTAATGTCCACACACTTTTGCACTTGGGGCCTTGCATATTCCCACTTGTGTGCCAGAGGAGCAGAAGCTCTGTCTCTTAGAGATGCCAGCTGGAGGACTTAGTCTTGCTTTGCCTGCTAGATGCCACACTATTACAGTTCCATTTACTGAGGGACACTTGCTTGAACTAATTAATGAACTTTGCAGAAGAATCACAAACAGCGACATACCTGTGTGTGAGCAAATTACACTGCAATTCTCTCATTGCTTTGTGGCTGAGAGAGAAAGCAGCAGAATTACTTTGAGGAGGGGTTAAATTTTCACGGTTAATGGGGCACATTGTCCCATAACAAGACAGATATTAACATGTGCCAACTACTTTGAGCATTGGTGACCTGCTCATAAGAAAGTGAGTATCAAAAGTCAGAAAGGAGTATATCTCTTTCTTTGCTCCTATGATTTTCTACATCAGCAGCTATGCCAAATTATTGCTGAGTTGGTTTCAATCCTTCTCTCTAGATTTGTTTATTAGTGCTGTAAAAGAAAAGGCTCAAGTCATTTTAGGCTCCTTTCCCATTGGAGTCAGTCTTATGGAGTCACTGTGTTTCTGTGTGAACGTGTATTTAGATCTATATTTCTGTCTCTCCTTCTCAGAGTAGCTTCTGCACCTGCTGCCAGATTTCAGCCAAACCTGGCAAAAGAACAATATTCTTTCAATAATTAAGTTCCTGCAAATATTAGATACAGATAGAGGGGCAAGGCCTGGTAAGTGGCCCAAGTGAGGAGCAATTTGCATTGTAGCTTATCAGTCACAGAAGCATACACATATGACAGAGATCTCATAAACATGTCTATCAGATTTCTTAGACAGCAAGTAAATCAAAATCTAGAAGAAAACAGGCCTCACTAGCTGTCTCAAGAGAACCATTTGTTCTAACAGGAGGTTGTGTCTGTCCCAGTTGAGACTCAATTTTCCTATTAGGGATAAATGAAGAAGTACAAATGTCTTCCTGCAAAGCCACATGTGCATATTGATAATGCTTTTTGTGTTCTAAAACTAAGCATGTAAATAAATCAGTAGTAGATAAATTTTGCTTTCAGCTCAACCAAAAGAACCTGCTAAGGAGTGCTGTCAACATATATACACTCTCCAGATTAAAATGGCAATTCTTTTGATAAATTTCAAAGGTCCTGCAGGTCTAAGTAATAGCACAGTAAAGGTGATCAACTAAAAAAATCCTAGCCGCTTGATAAATTAAACATTACTTTCAGGACTTTATCAGGGTTGATAAATTCCAGCTCAGTCATGAAGATCTACAGAAAATTCACTTTTGAACCTGGAGGTTATTGGTTTTGCACATCTCCCAGCATTTACTAGAATACAGAGTTGATGCTGGCTGGATGCCAGGATCCCACCAAAGCTGCTCACGCCCTTCCTCAGCTCAACAAGGAAGACAAAATATAACAAAAGGCTTGTGGGTTGAGATAAAGAAAGGGAGAGATCACTCACCAATCATTGTTAGAGGCGAAAAGGAATTGACTTGGGGAAATTAGTTAACACCAATCTAAACAGAGTACAATAATGAGAAATAAAGATGAATTTAAAAACATCATCCTCCACTCTTCCCATGCTTAACTTCACTCCTAAATTCCCTACCTCCTTCATGCAGCAGCATGCAGTGGGGGTTGTGGTCAGTTCATTATACACTGTCTGCTGCTCCTTCCTCCTCTGGGGAGGACTCCTGACACTCTTCCTCTGATCCAGCATGGGGTCCCTTCCATGGGAGACAGTCCTCCACCAGCTTTTCTAACCTGAGTCCTTCTCATGGGCAGCAGCTCTTGATGAACTGCTTGAGGGTAGGTCCCTTTTTTCCCTGGGGTGCAGTCCTTCAGGAACAGGCTGCTTGAGTGGTGGGTTCCCCATGGGTCACAAATCTTGCCAGCAAATCTCCTCTAGCACAGGCTCCTGTCTCCATTGAGTCACAGATCCTATCAGGAGCCTGCTCCAGCATGGACTTCCCATGGAGCTGCATGAGCAGCAAGCCTGAGCCGTGGGTCTGGCTGCCAGTGCAGACCTGGGATCACGGCGTGGTGCGAGCCCCTCGTCATCACTGCACCCTTGGGTACGTGTGCTGTGCCCAGGGTGGGCTCAGTAGAACAGGGCAGGGCTCTGCTGCTGCTGGAGGCAATCACACCACATAACACACGTAAGAAAATAAGCAAGAAACTTTTGAAAGTAATCCTACACCATTTCAGACAAAATATATTAAAGACCAATTTGTGTGTTAATTTTCATGTTAACACTGTTCCTCTGTGTTCTGCTCCCTTTATAATTATCCCGCAAAGGATTATGATTCAGAGCAAAACATCTCATAGGCAGATGAGGACTCTGTTTCTGATGGATGGCTTGTCAAAACCAGCTCCTATATATGGAGCTAAATATTTACATGGGCAAAGATTGCCCTGAATGGCTACACAGTGTTTCTTTTCCTGTGACCATGGCTATTATGACTTAACAGCAGATCTGTCTAAACTTCCTGATATGGTGGATTGAAGAGGAGACACTGGAGGGCCCAACATAATAGTCTCCTTTTCTAGCACATGACTGTCATTAAAACAATATTTAGGCCACCTCAGTGGGTGACCTGACATGACTCTGTACTGCAAACAAGTGCCCAGAGAGGTACTTGTCAGGTGATGGAGATGCCTCCTTTTCAGCCATGGACTGGGTGCACTTCTGATTGTGACAGGGATGACCCCTGGTTCCTTGCAGAGGAGCCTCAGTGAACAGGCTGTGGGACAGCCTAAACATCAGTGAGATGTATTAACACACTGAGATTCCACTTGCAGCTTCCTGTTTTACTTATGATTACAGGCAAGGAAAAGGAGAAAAACATTCCACATTGCAATACATAATCCCCAATTTCATAAATGACTTAGAGGTCATTAACACCTTCTTTTTCCTTATTTTAATGAGAAGAGAGAAGGCCAGCCTATGTCTTCTTTTATCTTCCTCCTCAAATGCAAAATGTTGTTCCTCTTCCTAACAGAAAGATTAAAATAATGTAGTTGTTAGCTAAGAAATTATTGCTTATGGTCATGAGCTTATCATTTAAGAAATTAAATCCTTTTTGTTTTAGTTACTTCTTGACATTCTTCTATCCTCAACAGAACATTTTCATTTAAACAAGCAAAAAGAACAAGACTGCAGTGGAATAGTTACTTTTGCCATTAAAAAAAAAAAAATCACCACTGCAAGTATTGATAGAACTGTAGAGAAATTGTCTTTATTTTGTAACTCAGTGAATGGAAAACAAGTTCTGAAGGAGGTGAGCACATTTTACAGAACTACTCACCATAAACAACTTCCCCCTCCCTGCCCCAAGAAAAAAGTAGCCATTGATAAATAATTTTCCCATAGCTACAAAACTGATTTGTAGAAGTTAAATTGTTCAAGGCTAATCAGGCTAATCTGAGGGAGAGGAAGTTTACCCTCCATTTCCCAACAGATTCTCTTTAATTTTGCAGTCACATTGACAGGTGGCCTCATCACTCAGGCATTACAGACCACCTTGAAGATATCAGCACCGCTGGCCTTTGAAGTCAGAATAATCAACAAGCCATTTGATACTCTATCAGATGAAATGGCCCTGTCAGGAAAGGCTGGGTCTCAGGTGTACTGATTGTCTATCGAAAGGAGATAACTTGATACAGTTTACTACGGTACAGATTCATGGACCTTGTGGGATGTTATAACAGATGTCTTTTTAGATGCACTTCTTCACAATGTCTCTTAAAAAAAATATTCCCAAGAGACTTTTAACAGAAATTATAATACTCTAATTTCCTGTCTACAATATTCCCACCATACTGTGTAGATAGGCAAATGCATTAGTTATGGTTGGGGTCACAGATACACAGATTCATGTGACCTATCCGTGTATAAATCCTGTCAAAGCCTTAATTCAAATATTATGTAGTAGACATTATTAGGTAAGTTTCCATTGCTTTACAACAGTTAACATTCTGGAAGCTGCCAAAATCTGGCAAAATATTATTTTCAGAAAAAGACAATTTTTTATTTTCTTTAGGATTATCCAGAATAATAGGAGTTTTTTCCTCAGGTTACTTTGATAAGTTACCATCCTTGAGTCTAATAATATAACCTTATTCAACATGTGTTATATCTTAAACAAGATGAGTGATGTAAAAGAAACCAAATTTTTAAAATTATTACCTTAAATTCCACTTTCACATGTCCATATAAGTGTTTACTTTCAGAATTGAATGTTGACTGGAAGGATTTGAGTGCTTTACAAATCTGGAGGAAAGTGAGACTGAAAAGTACAAATTATGGTGTTTTGGGGTGGTTTGTACATTCTAACTAATTTTCAGCTATTGAAGTATAACAATTAACTTCTTTCCCAATGAAATATTTTGTGATGGCTCCAAAATCATGGGAATAGATCTTAAAGCAGTTAAGGATCATTTGTTTGTGTGTACAGCAAATTGGAGTTGAAAGTAAGAAAAATAAATAAAAATTGCTGAAAAGCATGCTAAATGTGTTATTGTTTAATAGAATTTTTAACTAATCCATAATATTTACTTGGGAAGAAGTGAATAAAAATATTTATTTCAACATTTAGAAGCAGATTAGTTTATATCAGGGGTTGAGAAAGTTATGCCATGTCTGTTCTATTTATATGACAGGCAGGAAACTCATTTCCATGAAAGACCCTGGCTTGTTCTAACAGTAATTATTCATCAGAAACAATCATGGAATGTACAGTCAGTAGTATATGGTCTATTTGATATCATTAGAGCAGCTCAGGACTTAAAGTCACCTCACTCTTGGTGTGCAGGTGTGTTAGGTCTCACAGTCTGTGTGCAGGAGTCTCCCTGGCAGAGGACTGCTGTTCTGATTTATTAGACCTCTGGAAACAGTATTGCTCCTGTTATTGACACATAATCCCTTAAAGATGTTTGACAGCTAAAGCCTGAAGCAACACCACCAGACAAATCTTCAAGTATCACCTTTGGTGCTGAGAAGGAATACAGAAATCAAAGAAGGAAAACTTGTAGGAAAAAAACCCCATGGACCCTAAATACAGATCACTGTTCTCAGGGGAAGGTTAATAACCATTTCCATTGAGCTGCATTAATGATTTTTAAGAAGCTTCTGTTAGCAATTATTCTTCATAATCTCATCTCTTCTAACAGCCAGTTTCATGTTAAATGATGTATTGGAGATTTTCTGTGCAGGGTGAAAATAAATCAAGGAAACATACAGAGACAAACCTTCTGCAAAGATGGAATACCTGGAGCAATTCTGTGGATTGACTGCAATTGAGGCTTGTCACAGAAGCTTTGAGTGATGTAGTTGCTGACTGCTGTGAAGATTTATCACAGGTGAATTTGGTGCACTATGAGCAATGCAACTTCTGACAGGCAAGACATGAGCCCCTGCTGTTCAAACGATGTGTGTGCCAGAGAGTAGGGATAAAAATGAGAAAGGTGTTCTGAGTTTATTTTAGACAAACATTAGTTGATGGTTCAAACTAAGATTTTTTTGCAAAATGCAGAGAAAATCGGCATAAAAGGTATAATTAAGAATCCTCTTTCAGTCCTAGGGAAGTCTGGGACCCACAGGTTGTTGAGGAAATTCAGGCAAAGGTGACAAGAAGGGCCATTTGCCATCTATACGAAGAAGTATCTTGAACACATACTTTTCCCTCTGGTTGGGATCAGGTTGGGAGGATGTAGGCCAGGGGCCAAGATAAGGCATTAGACAAGTCTCATGACCACAGGCTCTGTCTCATAGTGCCTAGAAACAATTTAGATTTCTGGAGACGGCGAGTGACAATTTTTTTTTAATACAGGTGCTGGACTAGGCATGGAGCCCATATTTATGGACCTGCTACTCATGGTTAAGGTAGAAACGGATGGAGATGGTAGAGTTTAAGATCCGCAGAGAGGTAAACATGCCAATCAGTTAAAAACAGCCCTGGAATTTATATTTTGGATTGTTCAGTGAACTGGCAGGGACAATCTTGTAAAAGACAAAGGAGCCATGGAGAGCTGGCCAGCTTTCAAAGACATCATCCTCAAAGGACAAGAATCCACCCAGACCTCAGTAGCTATGAACATGCACACGCACGCCAGGTGAAGGCTGGCTGAGCAACCTGGGTTAAACTGATAAAAAGAAATGCTCAAGAGATGAAGGCAGCAATAGGCAAGCAAGGTGGCCTACAGAAGCAGAGGTAGAATTTAGAAGGTTAAAACTTGGCTGAGGTTATGGCTTAGTAGAATGAAATGTGAAACATGAACAAGAAAAGCTTCTATAGATATATTGGTAGCAAAATCAAGATTCAACAAATTTTTCCACTTCTTGCTGGAACAGGCCATCTTGTGCTGAAGAGTATGGGAAAAATGTAGGTAGCAAGACTTTCCTTGCTTTTGTCTTTATTGCTCACAAACTCTCTACTCATTATAGAAGAGTTTACAGGAGACAGGTATTATCCAAAGCAGAGGAAGATACAGCTGGGGCTACTTAAGTAAGTTGGACATACAAGTCCACCAAGGCATATAAGGAGGTAACCAAGGATGTCAAAGTAAATGACTTAAGTAATTGAAAGACATTTGATAAGCTTGTAGCAATTGCAGTACGCTTCTGCATACTGGGAAAAGCCAAATGCCATGTCAATATTAAAAAAATAATCCCCAAACAGTGAGGATGATTTTCATCCTAAATTCAGTGTCTGGAAGGGTACATCTTTTCTGGAGGCCATTTTTAGTCATGAAATACAAGGTGACTGGGAATAACCAGTGAGAATTTATCAAAGAGAATTACACCTGACCAACTTGACTATTTTCTATTATGAAATATCTGGCTTTGTGAGTGAGGAGAAAGCAGTACTCCTGTACTCCAGCACAACTTTCTATACTGTCTCTGACAGCATCCTTGTAGCTGAACTGAGGAGAGGTAGATTGTATGGGGCAATTATAGTGTGGCTGAAAAACTGGCCATTCACTTGGGCAGAGAGCCATGGTCAATGGTTGCAAGCCCAGGTGGAGTCTGGTTGTGAGTGTCATCCTTCAGGGACAGATATGGCACTGCTCATGTTCATATTCTGTTTATCTTCATAGTACTCTCTGATATATTCATCAATGATCAGGACAACCACGCACCTGCACCTCAAGAGGTTCAACAAAGGGAAATGCCAAAGTCTTTTGTCTGACAAAAAATAACCCCATGCACTACTATGGGCTGGGGCCAACTAGATCAAAAGCAGATTTGTGGGAGCAGTTTGGGCATTCTGGAGGGTGTCAGCTTTAACATGAGTCAGCAGTGAAACCTTTCAACAATACAGGCACTACGTTAGAAAGAGCAGAACCTGCAGGGTTTGTGAAATCCTCCTGCTGACACTGGTGACTCACAGCTGAGGTGTTATGTCCAGTGTTTCTTCCTTCTACAAGAGAGAGGACTGCAAACTGAAGAATCCAGAGGAGGTCTGCTATGATGGTGAGGAGGTTAGAGGATATTATGCATTAGGAAAAGCTGATGAAGAAAGAAATACTGTTTAGCCTGGAGAAGAGAATATTGCCATGGGAGGCAGTTTCAAGTTTTTATCTAAAGAGGGCCCATAGAGGAAATATTCAGGCTATTTTCATACATACACTTCAGCAAAATAAGAAGCTATTGCCACAATTGGCAGGAAGGAAAATTCTCGCTAGACATAAGGAAACCAAATATTTGTAGTGCAAGTGATAAAGCACTAGAATGGGTTGTGGAATCTCTAGTCTTGGATGTGTTCAAGAGACCCTGAGCAACCTGATCTAATTTTTAAGTTAATCTTGCTCTGAGTAGGAGGATGGACTAGATGGTCCTCAAAGATCCCTTCCAGCCCTTCATGCCCAGCATCACCTATGTCAGAAACTAAATTTACAGCTTTACTGTAGACACAGAAAGCATGGCTGAGAATTTTCCAAGATGATACATTAAAGAGTATATAACTTAAATTAAAGTTAATTAAACATTATATATAATTATATATAAAAGTCATCTCTTTCACCCCACAGAGTAAAAGTAGCTTACACTGAATATCATGTTTTTCAGGAGAGACCCCGTTGTGGCCTTTCAGTACTTAAAGGGAGCTTATTAAAAAAAAGAGAAGAAGAGACTTTTGGCATGGACAAGTAGAGATAGGACAAGACAGAATGGTTTTAAACTGAAAGAAGATGTGAAGAAGAAATTCTGTACTCTGTACTAGTGAGGAATTAGGTTTCCCAGAGAAGTTGTGGATGCTTGGAAGTCTTCGAGGTCAGATTGGAAGGGCTTTGAGCAATCTAATCTAGTGTATGACACCCCTGCTTGTGGCAGGGGCGTTGGAGGATGATGATCTTTAAGGTCCCTTCCAACTCAAACTGTTCTATGATTCTACATATTTATATTAGTCCTCTCCCTGAGCTGTTTTCAAGCCAACTGGTTGCTGCAAATCCACTTAGTCAAACGTGAAAATGCATAGTCAGTAATCTGGCAGAAGCCACCCTCCTGTGGCATATCTATAACAACCGAGTGTGCAGCTGAACTGTGATTATTCTTGAGGCAGCTGTATTCCTGTTCCACCTGGGCTTTCCAAGTGCTACCACATGTGCTCATCATCACACATTTTGACCTCTGCTGGGTTTCAGTGAACAAATTTGTAACATTACATACAACATCTAAATTTTATATTTTCTGGTGGTTTTTAGGCTAACTTTCAGTCTGCTTCAGCACAATTCTGAATTTCTGCATGAGTTCAGAATCTGTAATTGACTGTAAATTTCAGTCAAATGCCATCTGTCATCTCTAATAACTTATCAAGCCCAACAGGCAAACACAGAACTTTTAACAACAAGCGAAAACACTGTCGAACTGAATTTATTTCCAGACATGCAGAGGGAGGTTTTCACTTTTTCCTCCAACAGGACTAATACTGCTCTAATGCCTTTCAGCATGATTTTTAGGGCATTCATTATTATGTAACGTCCATCAATTATAAAGTATATTTATGAGGTCTTGCTAGCAGTTGTTAACAGCAGTATTGTGGAATCACATTTACAAGGTCTAATGAAGTGGGAGAGCAAGAGTAATTGGATTGAAATTGGTAAATGAAAACTCATTCCAGGGGAAAAAAAGGTGCAAAACTGATGAGGTCTGACGTGTCATCAAATGGTGAGGATTAAATTAAGATTCAGTGAAGACATATATAGTGCTTATTGTAAGTGTTTAATTGCTAGAATAACAACTGCCTCACAGAAATGCACAGTTAAGTATTAAGCTCTTTCTGCTGCTAAATGGAGTCAGGCAGATAAATCTTTTCCTGTCCTCCAACTGACTATTTGTCCCACATTTTAAAGTGAGCTTTTTTGTTTATTTGCATATGAAATGGAAACAAAAGTTATTATTATTAAAAAAAAATTATATAATTTGGTGACTTTAAATCAGATACTTGGAAATACTTTATCTGTATTCCTAGGAAAAAAACCAAATGCATTCCAGCTCATTCTCAGAGAAAAAGTTAGGCATTAGAAAAATTAGAATAATGAAAAGTTTGAGGTTTCTTTCCCTTTAAAATAAGGTATTTGCTAATAATAAAAATTGTTAACAAATGAGGTGAATTGGAAGGTCTGCAGTTAGAACCAACTATCCCTGGACAGAAAGGAAAATTGTTTCAGTGATATATATTGCATCAAAAGTTTAGGGTGTCTTTGAAAGAGTATGTGTAGATCCAACAATGATTGTTTTTTTGAGTAATAAATATAATGAATAGGGTCAGCAGGCTTTTTCCTACTCTGATTTAAAACCCCCAAGAATCTATTGGGCTAGAAATAAAATGTTTCCATCATTTGACTGACTGTATGAAATCAAATAACTGTAAATTGTTGAATTCTGATGAATCCATGGTTTCACACAAGGCTAGGATGCTCTGCTTTCAGGGCTGCTAGACCTAGAACCTGTTTCCTCAAATGGCCACCCTCACCCATCAAAGAGATTACACATCTGAGTTCCTTGTCTGCAGCACAGACCAGTAAAGGAAATAATAAGAAACTACTCTTTGGTGCTTATTAAGTGAGGATGTAAGAAATAATCTGTAAATGCCTGATCAGCAACCTCAGTAGTTTGTCTGTCCCTGGCCCTGTAATTATTATTAAAAAGCCATGACAAAATGAAGCCCAAAGAGCTGAAGTAAGAAGTCCAGTTTGCATTATGATAGCAGCTTTGAATGGTGAAGAAGACAAGTAGCTATAGCTGGTGCAAAGAGAAAATTCTGGTTTATCTAGCAAACTTACTGTAGTATTATTCCATCTTTTCCCAGAAAAAGGCAAGAGCCAAAACGTTTGTGTTGGCAGTATATTCCAACCACAGAACAGCATAATAATAGTAATAGCAGAATAAACAGCAGAAATAAATTGACTTTTTCTGCCTGGAGAAGGTCTTTATGAAGTATGTCTTGCATGTTAGGAGATATTACTTTAGAACAGCAAGGAACTTGTGAGATGAACCCATAAAAAAATGAAGATTTCTCCTGCCATTTGCAGTGCACTGGAGGATTGTGTCTTCTGCAACATCTTGACAAGCACCTCAGGTTTACTGCATAAGCCATCATGAAATGTTGCACAGAGGTGCAAAGGACTGACTGAGGACCTCTGTGGTCACTAGTACCCTGCAGTCCATAGTAGGTCAGCTACATGCATTTTCTATAGAATGTTATTAGTAGTCCTAGAAAGGACTACTCTAATCATGTCACTCACAAGAAATCATTGGTCTGAACTGTGCAACAAAAATCAGAATGTTTATGCTTGTTGCTTCCACATTGAAGATAATTATTTTCCCCCACAGTATAACAGAACTCAATAGCTTGGTGGTTAAAATGGAGTGCTGATTTTAGAAAGACAGGTAATCTTCTTTTAAAGATGTCAGGTGACAAATTTACAATATCCTTTGGAAATCTGGTCTGACTGTCAATTACCCTCACTTAAAAAGTCACATCTTGTTTCGAAATTTGTTTAAGTTAATCTTGAAGCTGATTGGGTCCTGTTGTAGATTTGCCTCCTATAATAAAATTTCTACTATTCCAAAAGTGTTCTCCTTTGGGTAAGGATTTTCATTTCTACCATGCTGATGTTGCTACGGAAGGGAGAAAAAAGAATGAAGGAAAGGAACATATTTTGAGATGAAACACTTTTTCTCAATGGGGAATCTGTAACACCAACTACTTTATTCCTGAAATACCAGTCTGCATTCATGCACTAACAACATAACATTTGACCACTCTAGTTATGAAAGTCACCTTAAAACACACTCAGAGCTATGACAGCATATTGCCAGGGATAGCAAGTCACTTATTTTTCATAGCCCAAACTCTGAAAATCTAATCCAGATGCTGCTACTGTGATGAGAGAAAACAGCCATGATGGGGCAGCAGCTGTTTCTAGGAACTGGGGCAGGCCTCCTCTGGCACCAGCATCCACTAGTGCTCATCAACATCTCCAGATGCTGCCAGCAGCAAGAATGAATTTTCATCCTTGTCTGTCGTATCTCTACCATTTCTTTCACCACAGGCTCTATCTTACCTCTTGGGGAAAGAAATCAATTTTGGTTCTGCTGCTGGCAATTCTTGAGCCTTCATATGTGACATTTTACTGTAGAAATCCAACTACCAGCACTAAAGAATGAAAGAAAACAAAATTCTGTTCCCAATTTACTAAGTGAAATGCTAAGTACATTAATTATATAATTACTATGTTAGAAATACTGCCAAGGTAGTATGTACTTCTCACAAGCTTGGTAAGGGGTTATATAAATATCTCAGAATATTTACTCTGAAAAATCCTTTTCAAGCTACCAGGTTTTTTTGAATGGTTGTTTCACATCTGAATCTGTCAGCAAGATAGCAAAAACACAGGCAATGCCAACTTGTCTATTTGTTTAGATCATATTTAATCAATTTTTCTATGTTTATTCCTCTTTTGTTTTCAGATTAACAGAGCTGTTTCACTCAGTCGAATCATTACTAACCAATCATAAAAAAAGAGCTAGTAGTGAGGGACAAAACACCAACAAATTTACAAGTTGTTGCATTCCAAACTGAATGAAAAGAAGCACCTTGAGCTCTATCACATGGTGCAAGTTCTGCAGCCTCTACCCTGACCTTTCCTTAACACCAGCTGAAAAACAAAGAGGCTATGCTGTAGGAGCAGCTGCCCTACCTCTAGGCAGGTAACAGTATCGTCTTCATGAATGACATCTCTGTCGCCTTTGCCGCATGTCAGGAAGTCCTTAAAAATCCACAGATCAAAACAATGCAAGATTTTCATATTGACCTTGAGGTGATGAACAAATATGGTGACTTGCAACCTGCAGATCAGGATGCACGTGGAGGGCAGCTGTGCAGCAATGGACCTGTTAGAAATTTTTACTATGCCAGGGATCCATTTATGTCCTAAGTGGTGTATGCATCCTATTTTCAACGAGAAAAGCAGAAAAAGCACTGCCAACCTTGATTGTGATTCTGTTTCTGTAAATGCACTGATTTATACTGTTTTAAAAATGATTGCTTCTTCATGGAGCTTTTCACAGAATGCTCCAATAATGACCTGTTAAGACAAACTGGTAAATATTTCTACCTAATTTCTCTGAAATAACATCAATTATTACCCTTAATTGTCAACAGACAGATATATTCTGCTCTGATGAAACATTCTATTGCTATCTTCAAGCAGCCCTTGAGGTGGACCATTTAATAACATTCCTTTGTTTTTTTATTTAAATTTTGTTCAATTCCTAATCTGAGGTAGTTCTTTATTTTTACTGTCTTGATTTATTTTATTAATAATTAGATATATTTAATAGAAATGGAAACCAGAAATGTAGCAATGAAAATGTCAACATTAGCATTTGTGCAATATATGCATTTCTGGAAAACAAAAATGACATGCCAAGAAAAAAAATGCTGGAATGATTAGGAGTTGTATGATTTAAGAGGCTTTAGCAAACTACACCACTCCCTCATTGGAAGCAGAAATGTAACCAAATAGAAGGGTTGGTGGTGTACAGCTGTTTCACCACCTGATGAAAATTGTTACTGCTCTCTCTAAATTGTGGTTGGTAGAATGGTCTTTTAGGAATGAGAACCACAAAGCCCAGTGTGGTTCAGAACTGTAAGCTCCTTAAGCAGATGATCGTCAGGAAGATAGGTTGCATTGTAAACGTGTTGCTTTCTTGAAGACATAGGCTTCTTCTAGTTATAGGAAGATTTGGTTTCATAATTGTCCGTCATGTTCTGGAGCTGGAGTCCAGAGGGCTCACAGAACCAAAGGATAGTTTAGGCTGGAAGGGATCTCAGGAGGTCGCCTTGTCCAATCTGCTGCTCATGATAAGGGTGCTGCATGAGGCAACCTGGTCATTTCAGGCCCTCTGCCTGAAATCCTTGAATCTTCACCTCCCATCACTGAGGTAGAATTTCATAAGTTGGGGAATTTTCTGTTCTTTCAGCCCTTTTTGTGTCAGTGCAAGTCAGTATTTTTAACTGTTTTTCCATTCATGAAGCAATGTGTAGAGGCTTAAAACTTCTCAGAAGTGAAAGGGAAAATTCAGGACTGTTCCAACATGTTCTAGGATGGCACAGAAGAAGGGTTAGTAGTAGTTGTTTGAGGGGCACTAGAGGGGAATGGTGGATAACTGTGTCTCTTAGGTGTTGTTAAGACTATAGGAATACAGAGGATTGAAACTAGTTTTCAGAAGGGCTTTCTGTATCTCCAACTTTTTCTAATACATCTGGACATGATTTACAGTTTTATTCTCTTCCTACATTCATATCCACTCTGTGCCACTGCAAGAGTCTGTATCTTAAAGATGCATTCAGATATCATCCATGGATAGGCAGACAAGTATTAAGTGTGCAGAAAGAAGCTTAATGGAAATCTAATTGATTAACGTGGTCAAAGATGTGACAACTTAAGTATATCCAGATGATTCAAGCAGCTATGGAAATTTACTGGTGAAGGCATAGATACATATCATCTAGCTCAAGGATTACGTAGACTTGGATGACTATTCCTGATGTTACATCTTTAAGCCCAGGGCCAAGTCCTGCCAACTGGTTATCATAACTGACATGATTTCAGCAAGTTTGGAGGGATTTTGTTACATTTCTAATCAATTTCATGTATTCCATGCTCTTCACTTTCCATCTTCCCTTTCCATCTTCTTGTTCCTCCCAATATGCTGCCACAGTGATCTTATACCTTTCTGAGAAATATCAGCTAGAAAGGAGGTGTAAGCAGTGAATACCACAGTGCTGGTTGCATAGGAACAAAAAACATATGGAAATAGAGGGAATACAAAATAGAAGACCTGTTCACGGGCCAAGTGAATAATCTCTATCATTCACGATCTGAATACTGGACTCATGGTACAATCTGTGCAAAATATATTTTTTTTGCATTCTTTTTAAAAGGGTTTATATGTGAAGCCTCCATTATAAAAGCCTAAATTTGAATGAGGTCTTGAACTACATTTTTTGGATAAGTGTAATTTCTTATGTTGACTCCAGCATACTGGCATCCTACAGGGACCCAAAATATAGAGTACTAGTTCAGTTTTCAAAGTAAAACCAGACATTTTCCTGTGATGACAAAAGAAATCTGCAGGTAAATTAATTATATATAGTTTTATAAAGCTAAGGGCCAGTATATCAAAGGTTCAGATTTTTAAAAATAGCAACTTCAAGAGCAGTTAATAGGAGTTAATTACATGTCAAACCCTGCAATTTAATATAAAGATTCCAAGAGGCAATTACGTGCATGAACTGACCTTTTTATAAGCCAAGCAAAGAAGAATAAGCAAGATGGGAAATTAACACCTATGATAACCTTCAGTTAGGAAAAATCTGTGTAATACACTGGCCCTTCTAAAAAAGTCAGCCTTACCTACAGGACAGTGTGTCTTCAGAACTTACTAATTCAAGATTTTTTTTCTTTTCTTCAGAAGGAGAGATCTTAAAATAAGAAAATTCTACACTACTGCCTTCATGATCGGAAAAAAGAATGAAAACCACCCCCTCACACAGTAGCCTTTTTGTAAAGATTGGATGAAAGCCGGGCCCTGGCAGTTTGGGATGGGAAAAAAAATTAATTGTGTACTGAGACATGAGTAATAACTCACACAGGCTTCACTGCTTCATGCCAGACAAAATAAAAATGAAGCCAAGTAAGGGAGAGCTGCTGATGAAAGTAGTGCCATCCATTTTTTCCCCACTGATTTAAAAGATCAGAAAGAAGCAAATAAAAACCTTAGATATAAGATTATTCCTTCCACTCTCCCTATTGCTGATCCAACTAATATGAAAAAAGTAATTAAATTATTGCCCCTAGGAGATGTTATTTTGGTTGGATGAGCACACAGATCTGGGCTGGGTAATCAAGTGAGACTTTGTTTAGGAAAAAAAGAAATCAAAAGTGTGATTTGTGTGTGCTTTGCAAAGAGCTACAGCCAGGTGAAATTGAAGAGGAAAAAGAAAATTGTGGGAAAAATAGATAAAATTTACTAGCAAGCTTCTGCCATCCAAGAAGCTCTTTTCAAGACACAGACACATGAAAATGTGCACACACACAAAATATCCTCTTGTTGATATTTCAGATTTGCCATTTCTTTAACCTAAAGTTGATGTTTCAGATCTGTTATTAGTATAAGAAAAACAGTAAGAAAAACAAGCTTATAAAATCCAGCTTATGCTCTTGTGTTTTAAAAAATTACATTATTAATAAATGTATGATCCCAGTGTTTTTAGCATTGTAGCTGATGAGGCTCTGAAAGGCAAATCTGCCAGGAATTTTTGGTAAAATAAAACTGAACAGGGCAAGCATATTGCCCTGGATGGCAAAAATGCAGCATAAATTTATAAAATTGACCTCTGTTTCATTTTGAATGCTATTGAATGAACATCTCATAGTTTGACATACCTCTCAAATTCTTGCCATTCTCTTCAAACAATGACATGTTTCTGCATCCATATCTGTAAATCTCCATAACCTATTCGAAGATTAAGTCACTGCATTAAATTTACCTAACAGAGGTACATTTTGTACCCGAATTTCATTCCTTCTCTGCAAAATATATGCATTAGACATAATTCAAGTGAGCATGGATACATACACCCAGAGAAATCCATTTAGTGCTATTCATGAACAAATTTAATGATATTATAGTTGTACTTTTATGACTTGTACAACCTTCAAAGAGAGAGAATTCTTTCATCTACAGTTAAAAGCCATGAAAAGGCATAAAAAATTCCTAAAATGACTAGTACCGGTACTGTGTATGTCTGTACTGAATTAAAAAAGCAAAACATTAGAAACTTGATTTGAAAAATAGTCCTGTAAGACATGCAATATATTTCTAAAGGGATGACAGTACAGGCATATGTATTTTTAAAATATTCTTAATACTTCCCTGAGTACTTATCTTACTAGTGTAATCAAACTACTGTTTACAAGGAAACATCATATCTTTGGTTCCTTCCTGAAATAGTTCTTGAAGTATATTTTGAAGGTAAATGTAGCAGAGTTTGAGCTGTGGTCGCATTTAAGAATCATAAACTGGAATTCATATGCCACACTCAGAACCATTGCACAGATCCAACATATTTAGGGCATCTTCACTGATGACTTTTTAGCCACTTAAGTTCCTTCCAACTTGTGCTGGAAAGCATGCAGTGAGTTGATGGAAAACAACACAAGATGCTAGGAAGCACTTTACTACTTCTAAAGTGGTTGCAGGGAGGTGGATAGTCTAAAAGTAATGAGGTGAGTAGAAAAAAGTTTCTAAACAGAATTTTGTGTGATAGAAAAGGAAATATTGGAATGTTGTTTTTAAATATAGTAAGGGAAAAAAATAGCATACAATGAATTTTTGACAAAAAATCCCCTGATACTCAGTAGTTAAATAAAATTTCATTACTTGTGACTGCTTAGTATATCCAAAGGAGATCCAAAAATAATACATTTTTCTCAAGGCTAGCCCTCAATTTTTCATTGAGGACCTGAATCCATATGCTTATCTATAACTTATAGATGTTAGCTATCTATACATGAGCTCAGAGCTCTCTCTCACTAGTACTGTGAATGGACTGAGGCTGCACAGTTTTGCAGAGAGTTGGCATTTGGCTTCCCATAAATATCTCTTGCTTGTGTCATGGTTTCACTTGGAGATTCTTTGATCACATCAGGTCAGAATATACCCCTGGTGGATACAACATCTAAATCGGTAGTTCACAAAATGGCCTGCATTTCCTGAAGCAAATATAAATATTACTGCTGGCAACTGGTGTAAACCCAGCTGAATATGCCTTCAGGTGTGCTCTACAGAAACACTCAGAATATTTATTTAAATGTTGCTATTTCCCTGTCAACTAACTTTTTCATTTGTATGTTTTAGCAAAGCCTGTAAAATCTTACCACAGCCATCTGAAGCCTTTAAATAAATGTTTAATGTCCTTCTAGCAGTATTCACTCAGCTCTCATTTCAATACACCTGAAAACCTGACAGGATATACAAAAATGAGGTACCAGGTTGTTTATTACTTTCGCTTTTAAATATGCCAGTTAAACAAATTCTTACACCAGAACTCCACCTTTTAGATACCCCACCAGGGTTTGATATTTCCAATTTTTATAAGGTGAAAAGATTTTCTTAAATCTTTCTGCAGCTGCAGCATTTCTAAGCAAGTGTAAGAGCAAACAAAGGTGCAAATACAGAAACTTTATGAGCCCCACAGTCCCTGGCTGTGTAATTAAATGGAAATACTTCTGAGGTTCAGGGACACCTGTTGCACTCTCCCCAGATATTGCTGTTTCCACTAGTTTTCAAAACAGAAGGAGATGGTCAGGGGTCTCTGTGTCAAGTGGCACAAGATTTCTTAATGCCAGGACTAGATTTTGTTTGTCATGTTGCAGTATTGAGACACCACAGCAGGAAAACCCTGAGCCCCTGCCATGGCTGAGGACAACCAGGCTTTGTCATGGCATGAAAGAAGGAGCATAGCAGGGAGAAGTCCTGCATGTGCCCAGGTGTGGGATGGGGGAAGAAGTCCCACTCTGAGTTGCACCAGGCAAGGCTGAATGAGAGGACAGTAAAGAAAGAAGAGAAAAAAGATCCATCTTACTGAAGGGTAAGGGCCTTCCAGACTTGTAGCTGTGTTAGCATTGTTTGCACTGTTGTTTTTTAGTTTGGTTTTCTTTTCCTTTTTGACACTTCCTTTTGTAAGTAATGATGTCAAAGGACATATTTGTGAGGGAAAAAGACAAAAAGGAGTAAATTGATGCCCCAGTTAACACCATCACTCCTCCAAGTAGCCTTGGAGATGGAGACTAGCCAACATGGGGTCTTCACAAACTAACCCAATAGAATTTAGCATCTGATAGCAACTTTTCAAGCATCACAGCATCCTATGTTGGGATCTCACTAATACTGAGAGAAGATTTGGCCATGGGCCTCCCCAGCTTAAATTAAGAGAATGCAGGGTTTTACTTCCTCATTTTTTTTTCAGGAAACTTCCTTCCATCTCTTCCTTGGAAAGAGCAAATTTAGTTGTTTTACAGAGTAAAATGCATTCAGTCCAGTGGCATGTAAATACATGCTCAGGCTAGACTGAACACTAAGAATTTTTGACAACACTGCCTAGTTTTCAAATGGCTTTGTAAGAGCATTCATAACAATGCACAGATAAGGGACCTTGCACTCCTTATCCACACGCTGTTTTGGCCACTGTAGCTGTGATAGTAAAACTACCAGAATATTTTAATTCAGAAAATACTATTTCATCTTCCCATGCCAAAGCATTTTTGCTCAAACTTTCCCAGGAAATTTAGCTTGATACAGGCATGTGGGATTTCAGATCCAACAAAGATTTGGCAAACAAAAGAAAACTGTGTCTTTTTACAGAATTTTTTACCTAATTTTAAATAAAGACAATGTTATTAACCATAGCTTTCTAAGCATTTGAAATAGATTATCACAATCCCTTGAGAAAAAAACCCCCAAAAATTTGGAAACGCAGAAAAATTTATGCAGCAACACTATTTTTAAGGGAGGTGTCCAAATGAAGAAGTATACCTTCAACCATACCAAGACCTACACCACATCCTAGATAATGTGTTATTATTTCTGTTATGAACAGGATTTGACATCTAGTGAAAGGACTGAAATTCCATTTCACGTGAAAATAGAGCACAAATACAAGAAAGAACTATCATTATCCAGGCCTCCAAAACAATATGAAGAACAGTTTGTACAATCCAATTAATCTACACAGGTATCACCATCTGAGGAGCACACCTACCAAAAATATTGCAAGGGCACACCTCTATAGGGAACATTCATGAGCTTAGTAAGGATCCCAGGTGAGAGATAAGCTAAAGAGATAATGCAGCTGCTAGATATTTCACATTTCAGCCACACAGCCACAGGTGTATCTGCACTGGAAGAGGACGTGCACAGCTCTGTGTATGTCACAGCAGATGGTGCTGCCAAGGCTTTGTTACTGTGACCAGCTGTGTGGAAACAGGGATTGCCAAGGAGACTCAGAGCCATACAAGAAACACTCCTCACACTGTGCTCTCTTGTCTTTTATATGAGCACTCAGCTGGTAGGATTAATTCAACGTGTTTGTAATTAGTTACATGTGCAGAAACTCAGAACCAGGTATTTCTGTCAGAATATGTCCATTAATATTAAAACGTGTCATTAAAAAATGACAATTTTGCTAGTTTTTTGGTAATTTTTCAGGATTATGAAATTCTGTGGGAAAGGAAAAGTCCAAGATTTCTATGAGATGGAACATCTTGTGCAAATTTTTCCATTGATTTTTAAATATTCTGTTCCATTCCTTTTTATAAAACTAAATGAAAAAAACCCCATGAAATAGAATGCTTCTATTTGTGATAATTCTGCATTTCTTTTAACCTAAAGCAAAAATCCAAATCTTCTTTTTTGACAATGTACTGCATTGAGTCAGAATTAAAGACATTTTGAAATCCTTTGAAAAATTGTTATTTTTGTACACATGCATTCAAAGTATGTGTCTATATTATATATATGCATCTAAACAAAACATATTTTGATTTTAAAAAATTGAAATTTTCATTCTCCATGTTTGATGATTATGAGAAGAAAGGAGACTTCTTTTTATCTCCTAGCCAGGAACTGGCAGATTTACCTTTAAGCCTGTGTGCTTGGTATTCAATTGTGAATCAATTCACCATTGGTTCATTCCTTGGGGGGAACAAAAGATCCTCTGTGCCCGTTCAGGCCTCTACAGTGGCCATTGAGAATGTCTTCTGGAACTGCACATAACTTACTGAATGGGAAAGCCCCCTTTGCCACCCTCACAGAGATGAGAAATCTGCAAGGAGGGAATAGAAAAAACAAGAGCACTGATATAACCAGCAGGATTTATATGAGAGGCACAGAAGATGTGAGCAATACTTCAGCCACTAACACAGAATAACAACCTGATGGCTCACAATTTGATGTGTCTTTCATGCTCCCCAGTCAGTTCATTCACACAGAATCAAAATACTTAGACCAAACCGGTTTCCAACAGGTGAGTACTCAAATTCTGTGCACCTGCTTGAGGCCTATGTGCATTGAGCCAACACTCTGTAAGGGCACCCCAGACCAGCCTTCATGTGGTCAGTGAGTGCTGCAGACCTTGGTTTGGCCAGCACAGAACTCCCTATCCTTAAAACAGAAAATAAAAAATGTGAATGCACTTGCTTTGTCACAGTTGTGACATAAATTGAAATTGCTACAAGTCAAGCATATTCTGAGCTGCAGTTTCAGCACCTCACTTATCTCAAGCAAAATGTAATACTGGCAGCTAAAAAACAAACATCTGCCAATTCAAATAGACTGTAGAAATAATGTTCTGAAACACAAACACCTTCTGACAGTTTAGGGAGTCTGGGCAGAGTTGGTAGCGACAAATACAGCTGGGCTGCCCAACATCTACCATTATAAGATACTGTTTTAAGTAATTTATAAAACTTTGCCAACCTTTAACTGTTTGGACTGAACTTTCCCAGATGAAGCATCTGTCTTGAGCTGACTTATTTTGGAAAATTTCATTTAAATGGTTCAATCATTTCCAAATAATTTAGAGAAAAGTGCAATATTACCTTCCTGCTGAAACATAAATAAACTGTACAATTGCATTGCTGAGAAGTTCTAAGATACTCGTACTGTGGAAAAGGGGACTTCAGAACACCCTCAGCATCCAGGTCATGCTTTTTTGCTGATTCCAAAAATACTCAGATCCATTTTTCTATGACAAAAACTTCTTAAAAATTTTGGTTTTGTTTTTTGTTCTGTAGATGCTTGCTCAAAGTTAGGAGCCGAGCTCCTGTGAGATCTCATTTTCACAGAGCACAATCCCACCCTTATCCCCTCCTCCAGCACAGCTGTGGCTGACTGCATGGGGAGGCAATTTCACCTATAACTAGAGCTCTGGTTAGTTCAGGGCACAGACATCAAAGCCAGCATTTTACAGTCAGTCTCAAGGTGGGCAGCCATGAGTTTTCTGTCCTGCTGAGAGGTCTGCAACAATCTCACTGGTCTCAAATGAAAAAACATACGGGGCAGCTTCACAGGCTTTTGAACCAGGTCCACTCTCAGCAGACCTTTGTGGAGAAAAGACTACACAGACAAATGCAGGTGAAGTCAGTCACTTTATTTCTACACTGTGTTAGCCAAACAGCTACTGAGGACTGTGCTAACAGTACTAAGGAATAGTGGTGGATCAGTGGTGGATCAACAGTGAGGTGCCCCAGCTACTTAACTGCATTTCTGTAGGTCACACTGGCATGGACCCAGAAAGAAGCTAATGTTAAATCTGCCCCTTGGTGACCAGGTCAGAGGTTGCTCATACGTGTCCAGCTTGAAGTATGAATAGAGGAATTTAAGAATATTTCGTGTGCATGCACCGATCTTTCACACAACCTCTCCACACCCAGTACTTTTGCAAAGTGTGGAAGTGACTTGAACAGAGGTTGGTAAGGATATTTGGTGACCTAGAAGCCAATT
This sequence comes from Lanius collurio, assembly GCA_020086605.1. Classification (NCBI taxonomy): domain Eukaryota; kingdom Metazoa; phylum Chordata; class Aves; order Passeriformes; family Laniidae; genus Lanius; species Lanius collurio. The sequence continues at coordinate 34,726,397 of JACBWW010000003.1, forward strand.
GACTCTTTAGCCAATGCAACCGAAACAGAAGTATTTCAGATTAATTGTACCACATGCTGAAGGGGACATTTTAAGTTGTTTATGTGGCAGTGCTGAAGAAAATAATCTTTCCTAATTTGAAGGTTAAACCATAATTGAATATTTTGCTCTCTCCTAAATGATTTTTGTTTTTCTTACTTGTGATATTCTTTTATTAAAGAATCAGTGCAATTCTGAGGTTTTTTCAGTGCACAAAAATTCTTCAATTCATCCATAATTTATTATGTGTGGATCAGATCTGCCTGGGTTGACTTCTATAATTTGCTATACTAGTAACAAATTAGACATTTCTAAACTTCTGCAAGTTTAGAAATGAATGACTCCAAAATTACTCTCCAGTTTTATTTTGAAAAAAGATGGGTGACATCACTGAAATACCATCTTGCACAGTATGACTGAAAGGTTTTAGTTTTGTGGCAATTTCTATCTTTGAAGATCATAAAAAGCCTCTCCAAGATCATCAAGTTCTCTTTACAAATAGCCTATAAGGCAGAAGAATGTGGTCTCTATTCCCTTCTTACAAGGGTAATCATAATGAACCCTAATATTCCTGAACTCCTGTGAAGACCCTTGCAAAGGCAATGAGATCTTACCTCTTGGCTGCTGTCACCTGAAAAATGTAAATACAGTGATTTACAAGACTGGAAAAATGTGGATTTATTGTGCACATCATAGCTTCACCGTAAAGGCAGTTATCTAGTAAAAGTGTGAGATAACTTTGATATAGCCTGGCACAACAAGACAGGTAGTAATTTATGTCAAATGGCATTAGATGGAAGAGGTCAAAGGTAGAATTTTGTTTCTGGAGTCTGTTTTGCTATTTTATTAATACATGCTGGACAAGACAGGTAAGACCTGCAAGTGCATGGCTGTTCTGCTCTGGTTAAAAAACAGAGATAAATAGGTTTGGGGGATTGACAGTAGCCACATGACCTGGGTGTGTTTGAAGGTGTTGGTTAGAGGCATCACTTGCTTAAGCATTCATTGACATAACTAAATCACATGCTGCAGGGGGCTGATGAGCCTCGTTTACATAAATGCATATAATTATAATTTTTTTTGTACTGATTGCTGTTTCAGAGCTGCTGTTCTAAGGGAGAAGAATCAGAAGAGGGGGAAAAGGGCAGAAAAAGTGAAGCTATCTGGCTCACAATGGAATGGAAGCCAGGCATAAGCAGACAAGGGCATCTCTGTGTGTTAGTTTTTCTCTAGTGAGCTGAGGAGCCAGAGATGTGTATAAGGAATGGAAACTATGTGTAGGCCATTCCAAAGAAAACCAATACAGGAGAGAAGACCCTCAGCCTGTTCCTTGGGGGGATCCTCTGCCAAATCCCACATTGATGTAAGTAGTCTGGGAAAACATGGATGCATTCTGCTGCCTAAAGAAGAGAAGAACTTTAGAGGACTTGGCTGTCTCTGTACTGCAAATAACTGAGGAGAATGGGGTACATGCAGGATTTACATGAGCTGCTGGGATCAACAGCTACTGGGAAGTCTTTGCCAATGTCTTAAAAAGGAAACTTGATCATGGTGCAGAGGCACCACTTACTCTGTACTGCTTTGTGTTGAGCAGCTGGAGCCCAAGCCAAGTCTTTGAAAACAGAACTACAGCCTTTGTAAAAATTCATTGTCAGCATTATAGAGAAAAGACCAAAGTATTTGCTTTTCAGGGTTTGTGCAGATCAGGACCCTATCATTTGGAAAGCAGCTTATCCCTGGAAGAGAAGACACCAAATGATTGTGTTTTTAGCCTAACATTCCCCTCCAGTATTCTCTCTTTGGAGAGGTTGCACACAATCACTTTTCCTCCAAGGGGATCACAAGGTTTAGCACCTTAGCTTACCCAGACATGACCACCAACGCAGCCCACTGCTGCTGCTGCTGCTCCAAGTTACCTACCAACTACTCAGAACATTCTTTCAAACCATGAGCTGGCTTTTCCTCTATATAGGAGCATGAGAAGAAAGTAATTACAATTTTAAAAACTATGTTTTTCCCTAACCATATTAAGGCAGACACATGGAGTTTCATATTGGGAACCTACAATAAAGACCTGGTAAGGAGAAGCTTTTGACTCAAGTGCAGCAGGATAACAGGATTGCTCATCCTGTTATGTTCTCATAATTCCAATCAACATTTTGAGATCTTCTCCACTTTTCAACAGACATTAAAATGTACTTTTATAATGTCTAATTTTGAAAAAAACTTGAGGCATGTGCTCATTTGAAGCAGCTTTACACTTCACCCAGTCATCAAAGTGCTGAAGCATGTTTGTAGCTCAATAGCTTCATGATAAGTGTGGGCTTCAGTGCAGTTGTGAAACAGATGCCTTATAACTTAAGTGTGGTGCAAAGTTTAAAAATCTGTCTGATATGCAAGTAGTACAGACATAGCAAAGAAAACTGCCATGAGTACACAGGGTAAACATAAATTGAAAATTGAGATTTTACAGATCTTGATTAAAAAGAAAAACTGAAGTAGTTTCTTAAAAGTTAGGCATAGTAAAGTCAAGAAGGAGCTATAAAATATCAAGTTCTTAGTAGCTGACCCTTTTATTTTCCGTAACTATGTTAGCAACAAAAAAACCCCAAAAGACAGAAAGAAGAAATACCCTGGCACATTATTCCTGAGCAAAAACTAATGTGTTTCATCCCACAGAACCCATATTCACTGGTAGAGAACTTACAAACTGAAGAAACCAGCAGTAACCAGAAATAGAGTGCAGTTGTGCTAAAGAGTTTCTTAAATGACTGAATTGGTGATTTATTTATCCAAAATTTAATATTTCATACCCTTAAGAAAGCATTTTGTTTTACAGAAAGAAAATAAAACCAACTACCTTAAGAAAACTATTGTGCATATAGAAAGCAAGCTCACATTAAAAAAAATTCTTATGCAGACTTAAATAAGAAGATTAAGTAAAATGTACTTTTATACATCATATGTACTTCTTTTAATGCTGAATGATAATTATTATATCAGAGTTTGTCAGAATGCTAATTAGTATTGGTGAGAAAAAAAGAGAGAGGGAAAACCAGAACATCTGTATATAGAAAGCAAACAGAAAGGAAGCAATTTTTTTCTAAGTAACATGCCAGGGGAATGATCCCCAGGTGAAGAGCTACCAATGAACATTCAATATTTTTGAATTTCCTGACTTTAATATATATGATTTCTCAATCCAAGTGTAATTAAACTGCTTCATGTTGCTTTCCCTTTCTTTCAGAAATGAAATAAGAAAAAGAAAAAAAAGACCAGTTAGGTTTACAGAGCTTGTAAATCACTCAAGGATCCAAGTAGAGTTACTTAAAGCCTCAAGACAAATGTTCCTGACTGAAAACTGTTCATGAAATTATTAGAGTATTAAGCAATCCACCATCTTCTTTGTTTGTCCATATTGACTATATCCCCACATTTTCTTACCAGTTCCACTAAACTTCACCAAATCAACTACTTTTGCTGGCAAAAAAAAAAAAAAAAAGAAATTGAAGATATAACTGTTATATCTTGTGTTTAATTTTTATTTTCTGATTTTATTTGTAGATACACATGAATTAAAATACAGTTCATTATTATTTGCTCCTGAGAAAGTATAATTTCCATTACTCATTGCTAGCTTTCAACAATCAAATTTGTAATTTTGGTGCAGTGGAGTCTAAATTTGAAAGTGAAGTCACAACAGAAAAAAAAAGTCATCCAGACATGTGAAAAATCAAAATTATAGCTTCTTGTAGCAAAGGAGATGACTTATTACAGGCTCTCACTGTTTCTTGTGCAACAGCAGCTAAAAGGATCCATGACAGAATATAGAAAGACTAGGAATGGTTTTTTTACTGATCCTTTTCATTTTAACCACTGGGTTAGGATTTTCCAAAATGAATGCAGCCATTGTCAACTTGCCCATATATTTCTGGGTTGGGTTTTCTAAATTTGAATTTTGGGAGATGTTAGTAAAGGCTGGGGAGAGAAGCAGTGTTCAGAATGAAAACACATAACATTCAAGAGAACAATCTGCTCATATATAAACACAGGGGGTCCTTTCCATAAGAGTAAAGATATAATAAAAGAAACAAAGCAAAGAAATTGCTATTCAGCTCTGAGAATGCCACCCACTAAGTCAAGCAAACAGCTCTCCTCAGCATAGATCTGCCCCCCTGACAATCTGGCCCTGTGTTAAAAGGATAACCTCAGTAAAAAATTCTAAACTCTATCCTCCACGGTGCATGAACATACACAAACCAGCTATTTACAGATGTTCGAGGAAGTCAGTAACAATGTCCTCAAAAGGTACGTTATAAGTCTCGCCAGGTGGAATTTCTAAAGAGCTGCTTGGACAAATTCTTGAGAGCAGTCAGAGCTAGTCTGCACCACCCAAGTGGCATCTGTGGTCACAAATCTGCTACGTATTGCTGCTCAGGAGCCCTCTGCTGCTAGAAAAACACTTTTTCCTGCCATATCCAGTTCCCTGCCAGGTTACTGTTCCACTTCTAACGTGCCGTCTGACTGGGGCACTGCTGCCACAGAGACATCATGCTCAGTCACAAGCAGCTGTTTGTAACATTGACTACTCTTAGGTCTGGGTCTGACCTTCATAAAGCCCTGACTGTCTGTTCTGCTCCCTCATTCTGGCAACTGTAAAGCAGTTGATGCAGAAGACACCATTACCCACTGTGTCTTCATAATGTCTCTGTTGTAGGTAGCTGTAAAGGATAACTCCTGGTCACATCAGTGTTCCCTAGAAACAAACCTTCCAGAGGACTAAAAGGAGGAAGGAAAAAAAAATCTCACTCTTTTATCAAAGACACTTTCAAGGTATATGACTGGATGGCAAGGGGACCCATTTATAATTTAAAAAAAATGTTGGCACAAATTTTTGAAACTTTTGTGTTCCAAGGTCTCCATTAATTTGATTCAAGCTTATTAGAATTCTTGGGGGCATTTTTGCAGGTACATAAAAAATCAGGCAAAAAAATTTTGGGGAGAAGGTATAAATTATAACTAGAAAAGTAATTCTTAACAGAAGGCTGAAATTTAACTTTAAAAACTGGTGAGTACTGACTTATATGGTATTTTACGAATGTGAAACTACATTAGCCTGTGCAGCCCTGGGATAAGTTTGCTAGGTGAAATACTTATTTTGTACCAGTGTCTGCAAATAATAGGAATCAACACTTAATTTTTACAGAGATTTACACATTTCTGTCCAATCTATACACCGACTAGAGTGCTTGAATCTTCAATGCATATTGTACATTAAAAAGTAGAGAACATTGAGAACACATATTGTTTCTTGTCCTCTTTTCTCCTTCAAATTCTGGAGAGTCTTCCACATTGGGCTTTATTGTGACATGCAATGGTAAAAATTAGGTAGAAGCAAAGCAGCCAAGCCCTTGCAATATTGACTATTGATCCAGCTGTACAGAGTCAGATTACTTGGAAAACAACCCTTCAATTTTTCACTCCAGTGACGCTGCAGGGCAGTTGCTTTTAGGATCATTACCCTTGTCTGTAAAATAAAGGAATGTGAGAATGTGTTTGAGTAAATTCTGAACCCATTTGAACTTTGTGGGTTTGAAACCTAGTACTAGAGCAAAATCATTGCCTTCCATGCACACATCACCTCCACAGCTAACCAGGGCATTCACACCAACACTGTGGTTTAGCTGATCCATGAATCATCCATAAATCGCCATAATGTTGTAATGAGTGTACAGAGAAATACCCACCTTGCCAACACTGTATCACATGAGAGTTGCTTTAAGAGAGGGAAATCCAGAAGGCATGTGTTTCCTTATTATAATCACTGGCAAAGAAATAATGTCACTGATACACTAGCAAGGAGTGGCAGAACTCTCTCTCTTTCTTCTGACAGCTCTGCAGTGAGGAATATCAGCATTTATTCAGGGTTTGGATAGCAGGAGCTTTATCTTAGTGAAAAAATTGAACAGAAAACAACCATAGACCAACTAGTGTTCAACTTGTCCACACTCATGAGTTTTCCTTTCATTTCTGTGCCCCACAATATTCTAAACAAGGAAGAGAAGTCTCGTGTAAGAGTGAAAGGTTAAAGGTAAGAGAGGCCTTTACCCATGAAAACTGCAAGGCCCAAGCAGCAAGAGTGTGTGACCTCAATGCAGTATGCATTAATGACAAAAATCATAAGCCAGAAAAGTTGTGGGACACTTTGGCTGATCCAAGTTAGATGAGGAAGGTTTTCTCCATTTTTAATTTCTTCTCTTTTTTTCATATCTAATTGCTGTTAACAGCCTCTGCAAGGAAACTGTCCTTTCCCCTTGCTCTTTAAAGGGAATAATGAGATGTGGCACTTTTTTTGAGGATTACTGTAATCTCCAAGAACTCAGTCTTCCACATCTCAGCAAACCAGATCACTCAAGTCTGGTTTTCACTGGATATTGATTTCAGGAGAATTTTTTTTTTTAATTTGCAGAAAGGACACTCATGAAACAGATACCTTGAAATAGAAAAATAAATATCATGAGATATGTTGAAATAGAAAATAAATGGATAGAATTTAGGTTTACACAGATTTACAAGAATTTTAGGACAAGTTTAGGAAGATTACTTGATGGAAATATAACTTGGACAAGATCTCAGTCTCAGTAGACATGAGGGCATGACTGAGATTGAACTGGCTTAAATTCTGAAAATCGTAGCAAAAAAGTCTATATAAGGAACATCAAAAAGAAAGGAAAAATGGAGAAGGAAAAAATGCCAAAAGAAAGCAATCTTCAGGAGTGGAGAATGTCCATCTCAGACAGCAAAACAGTACCTAAAGTGAAACAAGGAAAATACTTATCTTCCCAGTCTCAGGTATACTGAGCACAGGGAATGTCCTCAGAGGAAGGAAAGAGTGGCTCTCAAGATACTAACTCTGGCTCAAGAAATTGTTGTTTTAGACCAGTGACTGCTGGAAGGTGGAAGCTATGTCAGACAACAATCCCTCTGTGTTCACTCTTTCTGTTATAGTCCTTCCCATAGCATTTGCTCTAACCACTCTCAGAGACAGATTACCAGACAATGCAGACCTTCAGTCTGACCCTGCAGTGCACCTCTCAGCTTTTAAGACCTAAAAGCAAGGCATGAAATAAACCCAAGCAGCAAGGATTTAAACACAAGTGGCCATAGTGTCTAGATATTTGGATCTATTAAGAAATGTGTGATCAAAAGCCAAATCCCTGCTGAGGAACCAAAATTGATGAGATCAGTCCAGACACAGGGCTCTGGTTCAGCTCGACTTTCACACTACAAGTTGTAAAGTAATTTATCACTGAAGAAACCCACATATTTGTATCACATTAGCAGAAATTTCCCATGAATAAAACAAAGGATTTTATTTTGTAACTTTTCTTCAAACTTAAGCCTTAGAGTAGCCTCTGGTCCCCTATAAAATGAAGAGCAAAGATTAATTTGCGATTTATGTAGTAATTTTTACAGTCAAGCATAACAAATAAGGTAACAGATTTTCCAGATGTCCAGAGCTTTGGAGGCGCTATTACCAGGACTAGGCTGCCCTCTCTTGTACAGAGGGAAATCTGCACTTGGATGTACTGTTTCAGAGTTAAAAATACCTGAGAGGCTGCTGTGCTCTATATAGGGGGTGGGGGGTATAAAACGTCCATTTCCAAATCAGTATTAATCAAATGAGATATAGTGTTGTTATGTAAAGCTGATCCTATCAGTATTTAATACACAAATGATGTTTTCAGACAATATTCCATTGCAGGCATTTCATCTCCACAGGTTTACCAGGCAACACATGGTTCTCTCCTTGCAGACTGCACTGCTCATCTGCAAAGCCTACCTACCTTAAATAGAGAGGCTTAGAGTACACTCCACTGCACTAAAGTGTTTTCACTCTAGAGAGAGACTGGATGATGTAAACTTTAACTGCCTCATCTGTCCTTCCCTCAGCCTTACTCCAGCCGTGCCATACAACCCCATCAGCCACGACTCCTGTTAGAAACCTGCTGGATCCTGAGCCCTTCTCTGCTGTGCAAAGTAACAGAACATTCCATAAATGGAGGGGCTTTCTCCTTTCTTCTGCAACAATTTGTTTTTACTTTCTGTACAATAGCAATTCAGGGGGAAAAAAGCCGCCATAACAATAAACATGTTTGTTTGGGTCATTAATATTTGGAATTCTTCCTGAAAAAAATGAAGTAAAAATAATTTTTTTTTTCCTTAGGTCAGACAAGATGTTAATTTCTGTAGTGATTTCCTAGACTTTTTCTCATTTCTTTTTGTCATACAGGTAAAATTCTTTCCACCCAGTACAAGACACTGGACAAAGCGGCTATACTAAGAATTTGCTTTTACGAATGATAATTTCTCTAACTGTCAACTCTCTTTATGTTGGAGAGGGTAAATTCTTTGGGATCACATCTAACAGCTTTTCCTCTGTGTAAGTATATGATGTATATGACCACTGTGTCTTATATTTTCTTCTTGGTTAATTCAATTCCTTTAGTCTCCTGGCTACTGACCCAAGGTACTCCTATCATCCCTAATTTCATCCTAAAAGCTGGTAGATTGACTGAAGGGGATTTCAAGTATTGTCAAAAGTTAAAATGGCTGCTCCTTAGGTATGAAGCAGCCAGAACAAGCTAGTGAATCTCCTGTTCCAAAGACAGGCTTTGTGCTTTGTGCTGTGCTCTGAGACGAGAAATGTGAGATGTATAAAGCAACCCACTAGCACAAACCCTCTGAATAACTCAGACAAGAATGGGACGTCCTGTTTGGTTGGGTTTTGTTGCTGTGATGCCCAGCACAGCCAACTGAGGCATGGGGGCAGGAGGTGAGATGCAGGAATGTAGAGTAGCAGAGCTGCAGCACAGGCAGTGAACTGAACCTTGACTTCACAGCCCCAAAGGCCTGGCCAGCGTGGCTGTGGAAACTTGATGGGAATAGGTCTTTATCAGACTACCTCCCACCTTGAACTATGGGAGCCAGAAAGGAATTACAGTTCCCTCCTTGGCCTTCTAAGGCAGAGAATGTAGTCTAAATCTAGACCTGCTTTGGGAAAATATGAATAAACCCAGCAAAAACTGCAGTGACTTGAGCCTTCTCACTGGGAAAACAGTTCCCCACACACACAGCCCTTCATTCTCCCCAATAACAGTGTCAATTAATGTTCTGTATGGCTAAGCATTTGCTTTAACCACACTGCTTGTAATTAGCAGTCTCTATTAATACTAGGCATCTGAGACCTGCAGGGTTTGAGTAAAAAGTGCCAGGGCTCAAGTGTTTATGAGCAGTTCATATACAGCAGGAAATTTCTTGTTTTTCTTGAATGGTTGCCCTGTCTGTACTTGCCAAAAACTGCATGGTGAATAGTCATTACCCAATTTAATAGAGATATGGGCTAAAATTTCTGCTACCTGGTTTTACACATAGGCTGTGGTTAGAGGGGAAAACAGAGAGAAGTCTCATTGCTTACACGTCGATATGCAATTTAAGTGAAAGCAAGAAGTTTGAATAAGTCACTCTGTGTCTGCCACCTTAAAGTAGGCTTTTCAATTCTTTGCAATGCTGTGGACTAGTGATAGATGGGAACAAATCTCACATATCCTACCATCGTCAATTTTTATGGCAATTAAAGGCCCACTCTCAAAATGAATTTTGCCTTTAACATATATATTTAATTTTGATTATCATTATGGATTGTTGTTCTGATAATTGCATTTTGCAACACAACTCATTAAAACAGAGGAGCTTTGTCTCTACCCTTTCTTTGTGTTGTATATTTTAGAAATGGCTTTCATACCTTCTTATTCTTGCATTTATGGTAATTCTGAAGTGTTAGGTTTTATTTAAGATGAAAATGAATTGATTCTAATTCACTAGGAGCAAAATCACTCATCCATACCCTGTTTACCCATGTGCCCTACTCACAGGACCACAGACACATTATGAAACAGGAACTAAGTAGCACTCTAGTAACAATTTGGTATCTCATTTTGATGCTTATTCTCTCATAGTTTTAAGTCTGTATTTTGAGTTTGCCAACAGACCTGTTTAGGAACTACGCAAGTTAAAGGAGCGTAATGCACAAGACTCAGAGAAATTTACTATATAGCATAATGTCCCTAAGAAAAGAATGGAAGAAACTGAAAATTTCCTGAAGAGTGAGACAGTCTGACTCCAATTTAATTTGACAAAACTCAGCCCTTTATCAAGAGATCTGTCTAAATGGTGTAGATAAAGCCTATATGGAAAAAGAATTTGCTGTAGTGGTTTTGTGTTGTTTTGTTTTTCTTTCTCTTCAATATTTGTTTTTTAGGTTATGTCTCTCTCTTTTGCTTGGATATTTGGAATCAGTCCATTTTTGTTATTTTTGTCTATTGCCCTTCATATACAAAAATCCATGTGTAGAAATGACGAAGTTTTTTATATACAGTTTTATTTCCCTCCAAGCTTCAGCAATATTCATATTAAGTGTTCTTCAGTGTGCCCATAGATACTGAGAATTTTTTTTGTTTCTTACAGACAAGAGGGAATGAAAGGCACTGATTTGCCACAGCAGTAAGGATATGCAGTTGCCCCATTAATTACTATCACTTATATATATGCCACTCTTGTAGTAACACTATAGAAATATTTATTTTCTCTTTCAAAGAGCCCCAAATCAGAGACTGACAGACACAGAAATCCGTTTCAAGTTGGTATTGTTGACTTTTAGAGCAATTATAGCAAAGCCAGAAAATATGAAAATTATTTGAGTCTTTTAGCTTATCAACCTAAATAACATTAGCTCTCTTCCACAGAAGAGCTTTGCGCTACAAAGTTTATTCACATTTACAGAACAGCAAAAAAAAAAGAAAAAAGAACAAGGAAGGAAGGAAGGAAGGAAGAAGGGTGGAAGGAAGGAAATTTGCTTGACATATTGCCAAATAAAACATTTTTATACACTACAATAGGTTGATGCAAATTTTTATTCTGTGCTCACTAGTTAGAAGGGAAAACTTATCCTGTTTTTCTACATCTATGCAGTCAAAACTTGGTCACAACACTTCTTTTTTTTATTGCAAAAATTAAAGAAAACCAGTAATATGGGAGAGCATTGCTATGTGGTTGTCTAGGAACAAATTACTGAGGCACATATTACTTGTATTCTTGCAGTTTAGAGGTGAAAATAGATGTCTCTTTGCCACCCAAATGGGAATTAATTATCTCCCTAAGGCGAGATCCAAACAAAAGATTTGATGGGCGTGAGGGCAACTGGTCACTGCTGCAGCTTCTCCTGAATTGTAGGATAAAGATTGGGATTTATATCTACTGAAGAGAGCAGGAGGAAGAGGTGGAGGATAGACCAACATGAAATTTGTATTTGTTATTCCTGGCAGACCGCAGGGGGCTCTGGGGATCAGTGCCTGAGGGTAAGTGGGCCAAGGATTAGTAAAATAGCTGGGGAAGCAGAAGAGGACTTATGTACTTCTTCCGTGCACTCAGGGAGCAGTAAAAATAAAAACACAATTTCAACTTCTGCTTCCCTCCTTTCAACCAATTTTCCCCTACTACAGTGCTCCTGGAGATCATCCAGAGGTAGGTGAAGAAGAAGCCTTGTGAGCAAAAAAAAAAAAAAATAATTCAAGGTCTATGGACCAGACACAAACCCCAAAGCCAGGGATGGATGACTTGACATAATACACTTACTTTTAAATAGCTGCTGCAACAATTGGATCAGGTAGTGGCACATTCCTGCTACACTGAGATGAGGATGATTCTTCTCTGGAAGATAGGCTAGAGTCAGACTAATGTCTTGGAGATGGAACTGGACTTTACAATTCATGCAGTCAGATGAGAGGTGCTAAAATACTTGTTGCCAATGGAAACTGTTTAAAGGTGAACAAAACTGCAGGAAAACTCAGACCCAGTCTAAGTACAGACTAGATAGATAGTATTTACCTGTGAGCTTGGAGAGTGAGAATGATCGACACTTTGAAATTTTCCTCTTCCCTGAGCTTACAGCAATTTCAAAAGGAAAGATGTTTACAGACAAAGAAAAACTTTCAGCAGTTTCTCAAGCTAACAGAAGTAAAAAATAGAAGCTGCAAGCAGACATGAAATGTGAGAATGTATCGAAAAAGTATTTGTTTAAGCTTAGAAACAGTATAAACTGATACAAAAAGCACAGATATTTGGCTGCAACAACTTTTTTCTCCAGCTACAACAGCAAATATTTTCCATCTTAACTTCTCCATGAGCTTCAGTTGTCTCTGAAGACACTACAAAAATTAAAGGTCACTGAAATTTCTAGCAAAGATAATATGGATAAAACTACATCCTCCTCCCTGATGGGGGATTTTGATGCACGTTAGCAGGTGTTCTGAGAACCCTAAATTGTCATAACAGTAATTCATCAACTGAACTGAAGGCTCAGGTATCAGAATAATACTACGGGCACAACAGAAAAAAAACTCTTAGCCTTTAAATTTCTATAACTCATAGACTTTTGTTCTTAAAGTTGCTTCATAAGAGGATAGAAGCTGTAGGAAAATAAATCTAGTTGTCTGACTATGGATTAAGACATGGAATGTGCAAACAAAGGAATTTTTTTATGCCTTTGAACATTTGAAAAGCGAAATTCCCCCAATACCAATCTCTGGATAGCTGAACACACTATCTACCTTATCATTTTTTTGTTTTTATTTCTATGTAATATATATGTAAAATATTCTTTCATATATGTCCAATAGAGCAGTAAAATGTTTGGACATATGCCTTATTTGGAAAAAAATAGAAAATAAATTTTAGTATATTATTATGCTTTACCAAGTCTATAGACCAGGTAAAAAGGATGAAAACTGTACTGACTCAAACTGGGAATTCAGTGCAGTGTATTGAAAGTAACATTGTACCTTGGGATTCAGTGTGTTTTGCTGATGTATGCAGATACTGTTAATTTACAACCCCAGCATGTTGAGTACTTATTTTAAAAATGCATTGCTTTGACAAGAAAAATTTGTTAAAGTTTATTTTGGTAGTTTTTATCTGGGCTTGTTGGTTTTTTGTTTTTTTCTTCCTGGATGATAAGTAGTATCAGGCTGTATTTTAAAACTCTAAAGTAAATGTTCTTGAGTAAGAGTTGAAAATTAAGTTAGTTGTTGTGTGCAGCAGTGTAAAACTGTTACTAGGACAAATTCAGGCAGAAAAAATTACATCAAACCATCAAGTGCGAACTGAGTTGCATGATTTAGTATAACTGAGCAAAGTTGGTTTTTTTACCTCAGGTTTCATAAAATGACAAAATATGAACATTGAAGTGTTCAGAAGTAGCCCCTTACAAAGACTGCCTTATAATCCCTTTCTTTTGAAATTTTCCAAACTTCATGAAATAAGAACAAATGATTCCTTGGGCAAATTACTTCAACCTCCAGTCAAATTTCACGTGCTGGTTTTACTGTTTTTTCCCACACGGCCTCATGCATCCCACATGCATCCTCTTGAATGGTAATTTTTTTTCCTGTCATCACAAATTCAATCTCCTCACAAAAATGCTTTCACATTAAGTCCCCTTTGACATAAATAGCAAACTGCTGAGCATAAAGGATTGCTGTGGGTTCAAATGAATGTGAAAAAAAGTTATTGTTATGCTTTAAAAGGTCAGACAAGTGCATAATGTCTCTAGTATGGTTTGATTTGAGCACATTTGTATACATGTGTTCAAGCAGGCCCATATGCCTGGCACGTCAGATTCTTGGAGCTGCTGGTAGGCAATTTCACTGGTTATCACCCTTTGACTCTGAGGACAAGATTGGTAACACATCCTCCCATTGCCCCAGGGAGCCAGGGGGAATCTGGATCTCACACTGCCTCTAAGGTTCTGGGATGTCCACCTCTCAGAGAGCAGGCATGTGTTATTCTCTACCATCTGAGTGAAGTCCCTTCGTGCTTCCACATTTTGGAGGTGTTGTGCTTGGCAATATCACTACTTCAGACCTGCAAGGCCATTTATTTTAATAAAGACATTCAAAATATATGCTTTTATTGGGAAGGAAACTACGGCAAGTCATGAAAAGTAGGTCTGGAGGGCTTCAGCTTCTCTGAAAATGATTTTAGCTGCTATCAAATTGTATACTTAAAATCAGAAGGTGTGCACACTCCCTATAGTTTTGAAAGTGAATATATTTCTTGGTGTCACTTTACTGGAAACGGGTAAACCACACAGAAAATTTAGAATTTGCTGTTTCAAGGGACTACTTTTTTTCACAGAAGCATAAAAATTTCAGTGACAAGTTTGGGGAATTTTTTATTTCTCACTGAATTGACTGGGAAATACATAAGCTGAAGCACAAAGAGCTTCTGAAATATTCTTTAATAACAGTTTCTTGTGATTGTTTCATCACTTTGGTTATGCACAGGTACAGGCTTATATACTGAAATCTACTGTGTCCAAGACCCTTTCAGCAGTCACAGTTTTAGGATGATCTACTCTTGAAGAACTCAGCTAAGATCCCACAGTTTATATTTTGAATATCATATTTGCAAGTTTTCTTGGCCTTTTGTTTAAATTAAAACTGTAAAAAATTCAACTGTAAGATTCAAATGAGAATTTAACCCTACAGAAGGATTTATTACAGTGGCAAAATGATTGCTTCAAGCAAACTTAAATACCAGCATATGTAAACAATCCCTCCTGCCTTTAGCTGACATCCTAGTTTACAAAGATTTACTCTGGGATAAAATGTGCTTTTACCCTGAGGTTCATTGTTAATGGTAACATAGAAAAGAGATGGAGAGTCTGGAAACGGGAGGAGCTGTGTGTCAGAGACATGGGATTCTGCAATGATACATCAATTTGGAAGCTGTGTACTCTGTCCCTTCCTTGTTCTATCCCCAAGAGGCCACCTAAGAAAATGGGAAAGAAAACAATTCCGCATTTATTCAGACACCTTAGTTATCATCAGACCAAGGTGAACAAAATCTAATAAGGCAGATGAGAGAAAAGGATTTTGTATAACCTGATTCACCTTCCAGATGGGGCAACCCAGCTTTTCATCCCTGAGTCTTTCATAGTCTACACAAAGTAGGCTGCCTAAAGGGTCCTACTTCCCTCTCTATAAGGTCTGTTGCAGTCTGAAACTGTCAAGATATTTAGTCCAAATCTATTGTCTATAGATAAACTCTGAAACTCTGCCTGGACAAATTTCCCATGTTTGGAACACCGTTTTCAACAAGGAAAAATCTATCTTCTCTGTCAAGATGAAAGAAGCTTTTTAATGAAGATGTTCCACTTCATGCTTGGGGAATAAGTGTCAGAAAATCATAAGGAAAGCCTAAACAAGTGAGAGAGCTAGTCATCACATCTCATCTGTATTTTATCTGTGCTCTCCATGTGCAAGGAACGTTAGGGCACAATTCAAATTGTAGAGGTTTATAGGATAATTTTTGTCCAGAACCTAGCTCTCCACCATCAGGGATACATTCTTAGAAGGTTAGAGATTTACTTCAAGCAATGCAATATTCAGGCCAAGATGAGTGATGAATCAGCCCTCCTTAAAGATACTTAGTTGTTAAAATTTTAAAGAAATATAGGTTAAGGAGGTAGAAGTGCTTTGCTTCAGGAGCTGAAAAAAGGTTTTGCTGATGTACTAAAATTACATTTTTTTTACACCAGTAATTTTTTTTTCACGCTAGATCATTGCTCCTAACATAAACTAGAAGAGCAGAGAGAGATAAAATCTGAATGTGCTAAATTCATAAAATGAGTCTCATCCCACTGATGTCAAAATTTTCATCCAAGTCAGTATTTCATTATTACATTTTTCAGTCAATATGGATTTTAGCTTATCAGATGGGAGTCAAAGTGAAAAGGTGAAGGCACAAGGGGACACCTCAAATTTCTGGAATGGTTGCTTAATAAGAAAGAACACAGGGACACAGTAAATCTATGTATCATTATAGTGTCATTTCTGCTATTCCTACAAGGGTGGTACTGATACTAGTAGATTTTCCTAACTGTAGTCACTGCTTGTCTGTTCAATCTGTCTATGGATAGAAGAGGAAGAAAACCCTTCGGTGTTTTTTCTTTATCTGACTCAGATCTTCTGGCTTAAGAAGTGGTATGTCTCCTCCTCTTTGTTCAGACTGCATCCCTTGTTCTGGGTTTGGAGAGATAAGACTGAAGCCGCTACCTAATATAAGCAGATGTGAGGTAGGATAAGTTGTAATAGGAAGATGTTTTATTTCTTTAATTCCTGTGCAAGGATGAGGAGATGTCAGACCAGATAAGAAGCAGTGGGACAAGTTTTATGTCTTTCATTCCTGTGTTTAAGGTAATAAAGGGAAGAAATATGAAGTGTCTTGTACATCTGCTATGCTAGCAATTGCTGGAAAATTGCCAGCTTCAGGTCTTTGGGAATGTATGAGGCTTTGCTGCTATTGCCTTGGCACACAGCTGAAAACAGCTATGCTGCACAGCACAAGACTGCGTTTGACTCCCGTCCGTCCCACCCCAGCCACGTTCCCTGCATTACTACTGCCTTGTCAGCACTGTTGTCCCAGCTCTGATCCTTTTCAGAGCTGAATTTGAGAAATTATTCCTTATTGGATGTTTTGAATGTCTGAAATCAGGTCAGCCTCACTTTTCCTCCCTCAGTACTTTGGGTATAAAACCAATATTTAGCAATAAATGCGTAACACTTTATTTCATTAAAAAGTTCATAAGGTTATGCAAAGGGGTTGATTCAAGTAGGTCTCTTGTACTTGAGCCACAGAAAATTTCTTTCTCTCTTATCTAAAGCAAATGAGAGAGAGAAGAACTAAAAGGACCACTCAGTCTATGAAAACATCAGTACAGTTTGTCATACTAAGACTGTGTTTCTATAATTAGATATTTTTTACCTTCTAATTGTCTAAAGAGAGTCATAGTAACAAAATATTGCAAATTCTTGTATTTATTTTTATTTACTCCTAGAAAGTCTGAATGGTTTTTGGACCCCAAGATGTGCTTGAACACCCTCAGACAATTATGGTACAGAGAAATGAGAAGTTCCATATTATTCCATAGCCAAAGAAATGAGAACATTCCCTGTCTCTCATTCTGGCCACAAGATGTAGCTGACCCTTTCCATACTGACCCTTTCATTCTGGATTACAGGCTGTCATTACTTACCAAATAAAACAGCCAATGTAAATAGACAATGCCTCAGGGGAGCCTGTGCTGGAAAAATACCATGAGCAGGTGGTAGAGTGTCCCCAGGGTCCTTCACCACAAGATGTCCCAGCCTTGATGAGGGGAACACAGGATCTGCTGAAGCAAGGACTATTCTGGGGCTATAAACTGGCCAGGGGTGAGCCAGGGCTGAGCTGGGCAGGCCTGTAGGTGCAGGCTGGACCTTGCATGCTAGGAGGCTCTCCTCCCTCCCACCATCTTTTAATGCTCTTATTTTGTTCTGGGTAAGCCCCAGTTGGTGCCACATTATATGGAGCCATGCACATGCCACCTTTGTGTCTGCTTCCTGTTCCTGTGTTTCTTCTTGACCACACTGTCAGGGAATCAGGGTGCCAGGGACATTCAGGCAGTCCAGAGACCCACTGGATCTGTAGGCAGCCCGTGCACACACAGGCCCCCAGCTGGAGGCTCCTTAGGCCTCACTGCCCATGGGCTTACCTTAAACCAGTTGATTGAAGGAGCCATCACTGGTACCAAGGGGCCTAACACTATTCCTACAGCCATTCCTAAAGCTGATCACTCGTTCCTAATGCTGTGGGAGATCACCAACCATATGAAGCTCAACTAGAGGAAGTTCCTGATTCTGCATGTGGGGTAGGGCAACCCTGCGATGTATGGACAGACTGGGGAATGAGGTGCTGGAAAGTGGCAATGCGGAAAAGGACCTGGGGGTTCTGGTCGATGGCAGGTTGAATCTGAGTCAGCAGTGCCCTGGCAGCCAGGAGGGCCAACCCTGTCCTGGGGTGCATCAGGCACAGCATCACCAGCTGGGCAAGGGAGGGGATTGTCCTGCTCTGCTCTGCACTGGGGTGGCCTCACCTCAGGTGCTGGGGGAAGCTTTGGACTCCTCAATATAAAAAAGACATTAAACTATTAGAGAGTGTCCAAAGGAGGGCAACGAGAATGGTGAAGGGCCTTTAGGGGAAGCCGTATGAAGAATGGCTGAGGTCACTGTGTCTGTTCAGCCTGGAGAAGAGGAGGCTGAGGGGAGACCTCACTGCAGTTACAGCTTCCTCATGAGGGGAAGACATGGATTTCTTCCCTGTGGTGACCAGTGACAGGACCTGAGGGAATGGTCTAAAGCTGTGTCAGAGGAGGTTTAGGTTGCATATTAGAAAAAGGTTCTTCACACAGAGAGTGATTGGGCACTGGAACAGGCTCCCCAGGGAAGTGGTCACAGCACCAAGCCTGACAGAGCTCAGGAAGCGTTTGGACAACGCTCTCACGCACGTGCAGGGCCGGGAGCTGGACCTGATGACCCTTGTGGGTCCCTTCCCATTCGGCTTACTCCGTGATTCTGTGCTTCCGCGGCTCTGTGCTCCCAACGCCGCTCCGGACGTGCACCTCGGCCTGGCGGCCACCGGGTGGCGCCCGTGCCCCGCCTGCGGGGCGGATCCCGGCGCCCCCGGCCGGGCGGGACCCGGGCCCGCCGCCCCGGCCCGGCGCCGCTGCAGTTCCCGCAGGAGGCGCAGGGGGGCAGCAGGGCCCCGGGGACGCGGCTCCGTCGCTCTCCGCAGGCAGCGGAGCCCGGGGGCGAAGGCGGCACTCTCGAACACAAAAATGGGACGGGCGCTGCCCAGTGCCGAGAAAGGAGGTGCCCGCTCTGCACAAGGTGCAGGGGACTCCTAGTATTTGATGCTGATACTCCTTTACTAAATAAAGCAGTGCTTAGGAATGAGTGAACAAGTTCACAAGATGATGATTAGACTTGGTGATATTAAAGGTCCTTTCTGACCCTAATGATTCTATCATTTCATGACTCTAAGCAGCCTTACTAAATAACCTTCCTCTAGTCCTGTCTGTAGATTTATTTAAATATTTTTGAAGTAGTGAGTATGTTCATCCCACCCTGACATGTTTCCAAACCCATCATAGCCCTTTCAACTGAATCTTCAGGCTCCTTACGAATCAGTTTTTCTCTTTGTTTCACCTGAATTTTTTTCCTCTTGCTCATGTCTCCCAGCCAGCTGCCAGTTCTCCAGGAGTCACCTCGGAAGAGAGCCATGCACATGTCTTGATGACAGAGAGGAAACACTTGTGCCACTCAGAGATGCTGAAGGCCACCTAGGGCTGTCTCCTCACCCTCATTCAGAGGCACATTTTAATATCACCAGAGTTTGGGAGCTGTGTCTTTCTGGAGCTGTGGGTATCTAAAGTGGCTGCTGTCGGGAAAATTCTGTAAGTCATAATTTGCCTATTCTGTCTTAAATGTTGAAGAAAAAAAGAGCTTTCTTGGCTTTACAATAATGACAGTGTAAAGGCATATCTGAGAAGTGAAAAAAAAAAAAAATGTCATAACTGTTATTTGAGAAATACACTGAAAACCTGGAAGAGGAAATAGGGATTGTTATGTTGCTTTGGTGCCTCATGTACAATGACATTTTAGTGTTAAACTACATTCAGAAAAAAAAAATGATCTGCTGTCCTTCAATCCACTGCTAGACTTGCCACAGTCTTGCACACTGGGGCATATATTACAAGGAAGCTGGACATAAAACGTTGCATCACTCACCTATTTTGCTCAGGGAGGTGGTGGAATCACCATTCCTGGAAGTGTTCAAAAAAACCATATATATGTGGCACTTGGGGATACAGTTTAGTGATGAACATGGCAGTGGTGGGTTAGTGGTTGGACTAAATGGTCTTTGAGATCTTTTACAATCCTAAGGATTCTATTCAGCTTCAGCAGTAGGATCTACATTGTAATGTCAGGATTTCCATTCATTTCACTCTGATATTTGGTAACATCCTGATCAGATGTTGAAGATGAAAACTTCTTGGTGACAGATATGTAAGAATGAAGGAATGCATGGTCTTCTCTGCCTAGAAGAATCTAAAATAGAGAAAAGTCTAAACCAAATATGAAACACAGGAGGTTCTGTGAACTAGAGACTTCATTTGAAGTACAGAGGTTATGTGTAAAGTACTAAATAGCAAGAAAGGCTGTTCTACGAAGACTGTCCGCTGGCTATGAGGTCACCTGTCCTGGGCTAGTTTGTGTGCATACTGCTTATGCCTGTGCACTCTCAATCTTCAGAATAAGATGACTACATGTAAATCCTATGTTGTGAATGATCCCTATCCACCGCTGGCTCACAAACTATGTCTTGGCAGTGCTTGGGAGAATGGCACATGTCCCATAGCTAAACCACAAACCATGCAGGGACCTCTGCAACAGTGTAACAGCACAGACAGTGAAGCATCTTGATATCATTTCTTTTTGACTTGTGATATCTCCATGGGGCTGGCTTAGTGTAGGCTACGTACAAATCATAATATGCTTACATGTGTATTTCAGCTCAGGGGCCTAGCTGCAGTCCCTTTGCACGGGGAGCATGAGAGTGGGGACTCTCAACTGTCAGTCAAGTCCTTGGCATCTGTTCCAAAACTTGAAGTGGTGATCAAAGTGATAACAGTTTTGGAAGTGGTGTTAGCTTAGGGTATTACTTCTCTCTTACAAACTTTGGATGTCCCCAGTTGATACAATATGAACAGTTCATGGAAGTAACTGGTCTGTTTTACTTAGGGTAGGGAAGGCAAAAACAGGGTGGTTCCAACCACATCAGGGCTATTTCTATCCTAGAAGGAGTGTTTTTTTTAAAATTTATTAAATCTAGTGAAGAAAGATGTTTATAACATAATTTGCATCAAAAGTTATGGGAGAATTACATAAAATGGAAAAGAGAACTGAAATTTTTGTTCCCTGAGACAAAGATTGGGCTGTATTATAGGATGAGCAAACACCACAAACCAGGTTACTATTAGAAATGGATTGGTATCAGGTCCTGTGGTTGCAAGTGAGAAATAATCTTCAATGCATAAGTATGACACATAGTTACACCTCAGCCAAGATAAGACACCTCATGGCTGTGTTTCAAAAGAGTTTTCAGTTTATGCTTCATAACATCACTGTCATGCTGTTAAACATTTAATCTTGTAATCCAAACATCTATGCAGACAGCTGAATTTCATACATTTGTCTCCATGTACCTCCATCTGACACTTCATTTTTAATGGATGAAGACAAATTTACTCTTGAGGAGAGATTCCTTACTATGGTCTACTTGTAAATTTTTCTTGGTTAGGTTCTGTCTCCAGTTATTCCTGTGAACAAAACTTCACCAGTTTGGCAGTCTAGTTTTAATCCAGGGGTCCTGCAGAAAATCATTCAATTTTCTCATTAGTTCTTTCCCTCCTCTTTTTCCCATGTCAAAATACTATTTACTCAATCCTTCCCCAAACACCACAAGTTTTGCTCTTTCTCCTATGAAAAGGGCAAGAATTGGGCACACCCCTAGTGAATGTAATGTGTGTTTTTCCGTGTTGAAATTTAATTGTGATTCTGGGGTTTGAGTGCCCTAGAGGTTTTCCTGCATAAACAGGATGACCTTCTATAACCTCCACAGTTATACAGAGCTATCCTAATAGGCCTTACAAGTCTCAAGCATATCCATACATAGCATGAAAATGTTACACACAGGAATATAAGACTTTTTCAGGACTTCAAATCCCCTTCCTAGTAAATACCAATGAATTTCTCTCTTTTTTTTTGTCCCCTTTGAAGAGCACAAAATTCAAAGAGTACAGTAATTGCTTGTGTTGTTCCAATCCCAATTTTCTGTGAATAGTCATGCCTGCATTTACTTCTTATCTTTTACTGACTATGGGATTTAAGGTTCTAGTGATGTAACTTCTGCCATCCCAGCAACTTGGAATTAGAATTAAAAAGTGATCCATCAGTTTTTGGATTACCATCCATTTGTCTTATTCTCGTTGTTTCTGTGAAAATTCCTATAAGATAAAGTTGCTGCTTTCCATGCCCTTCATATATACTGTGCTCACCACACAGGCCTTCGTAAAAGCTTACACAGTGATGCAATTCTTTGCTATTCTCATGACTTTCTGTCCCAGATGCTGAGCAGCCTGTTTGCTTGGATCAGGGTTATGTTTTTTTAAATATTCTGACTCACAGCTCTGCCTGCGTTGTTGTCATAGAGAGCTTTTTTTGTCACATTCTGAATTATTTTTAATCCTGGTAATGTGAATTCTTTTTGACAGTTACACTGCAATGAGAAGATAGAGTGATTTCCTTTGCTTGCTAAATCCAGTTACATCGAGGAAGTTCTCAGTTTTGCTTGACTTGTTGGATAGATAACTATATTAATATTTTCAGCTGTCTTAACTTTTGTAGGAATTTTAACTCTAGTAACATTCTCACATGCGGCATTCTAACTAAGGCAGTTTTAGTTATTTTTTACTAATTTGCATTTACACATTTTTCAGAGCCAAAGAAAATACTGAGACCCGTTCCTTCTTAGTGCCTGAATCCTAGCCAGCCTGCACTGTGATAGCACAAATCTCTGCATAATGTAGCAACTCACCACAGTGCCCTCTTGTCAGAGTATAATAAAATTTTGGGTGTAGGTATTTTGGGTCCACAAGACAGCTCAGCATCTGTCCTCTGTGCACTGAAGAAAATATCTGTGTACACATCTTTCAACTAGAGTGGAGTGTGATAAATTCTGTCCAGTGGTAGATCTTAATTCTTAGGTATAATTGCTACTAATCTTGGTGAGAACCTGCACTGCCATATCAAGTGCAAATTCCTCTTTACATAGAATTATTCAGTTGTGGAGAAGTGACTATTGCTGAGTAGAATGGATAGTTTTCCATGTTATTTCATCCAAATAATGTATGTATTATTTGCTTATAAGGTTGCTATAAGCTTGTATTATTGGGTGGCTCTAAATCCTTCTTCTCCCTTCTTTTTAGCTTCCTTGGCTCACATAAAGTTCAGACAGTTAAACCTGCCTATACCCCTCCCAACATTAGATATTTAACTAAAACATTCAATATTGAACTGAATCATGAAGTTGGTCCTCTTAGGGTCCTTTTAGAGTCGATAAAGAAAGACAGAACAACTTTCAGATACTTATTGAGATCTTAAAATTAATTTATTCAACTCCCTCTTTCACCTGGGAGACCCCTATGGCAACTTTACTGCTTACCTAGTCGCCTTAGCCAAAAAAATAAATTTTTTAGTCAGAATCCTTAGATTGTCTGAGAGTTCCTTAAATAGCACATGTATAAAGATAGTAAGAGGGAAAAATATGGCTTAGATATTTTTTATATGCAAACTATGTTTCTTTTGCTCAGAATTGTTAACATTTTCAGTATGAGAGACATATTTTCCTTGTGTAAGCAAACACATCCACTGGAGGGGAATGGTTTCATGATGGAGGCTAATCATCTGCTCCATCAGATTCCCACAGAGAATAGAGACAAAACAAAGTACCACACAACATTTCTACTAATCTAAAGTCATAAAAATATTGTTGGGAGGCAAGTGTTCCTCTTTATATATGGACTGTTTGCCCTGAAAGCCAATGCAGGTATTCTGCCAGTCAGATATCACATGAAGTGGGTTTTGGCTGAATATCAGTTGCGGGTGATTTGGTATTTTATTTTTAAAATAGCGAGATCTGCATAAAGGTTCATCAAGAAGGGTTCATCTTTTACCCTCTGCAAGGAACATTAATACAACCAGAAATCATCAAGTATAAACTTGTCAAGTCTAAGAAAAACGTGTTTCTTACTTTCTGTACTTGTGAATTGTAGATATGTGAGGTAGTTTTTCATTTTAAGTTTCCCTTCCACACACCTCTATAACTATCCAGTCAAAAAAACAGACATTACAAATTAAATTAATTTAGTTTATCGGGTTGGCAATACCTTAATTAAAAAAACAAAAAAAAAAAAAAAAAAAAAAAACCACAAAAAAACAAAAAAACCAAACCAAAACAACAAAAACAAACAAACAAACAAAAACCCCAAAACCTTTATTATCTTTCAGTGGAATCCATTGATGCTTAAAAATAGCATTTTAGAATGTCTTGTTCAACTCGTTCAGAGAAAAAACTGATCTGACTTTAAAAAAATGTTTCAAAACTGCATGCGTGTGTTTTTGCTGTGTCTTTTTATAGGTGAGGAATGCCAGAATACATGACCTACCTGGCATTTCCCTGGAAAGACAGCAGCCTTCATCTCATGACAAACCCACAGAGAACCTGTTCAATTACCTGATTTTTTCCTAATCACATAATGCCTCTTACTGAGAGAGAAGATTAATTTACTTTTAAAAAACAATATTTATGAACCCAAGGATTAAAATTAATGATTTGAAATAATAGATCCTTATTGGAGAAATCCAAACATCTCTAATTGTTGTATTAAGAGAAATAAGTATACACTAATACATATATCTCTATATAGAGATATGTAAAAGAAAAAACTGAGTCTTGTACAACATTCATTATCCAGAAGCTATCATTTTCTCTCCAGATTTTAACCTGAAATGTCACCCGTGGACACTGTTTACTTCTGTTCTAAAACCACTGACAGTCTGTTGGGACACCACCATCACATGAATGTGTCTGTTACTGTAAAAAACCATATAAGTGCACTCATTGTTTTACAAAGAAAGTATTTCTATATACTATGCAGCCACAAGGAAAAATGTACTTGAGAGCATGTAGTATGGTTCATGGATGGAAGCAATCCTATGTTTTTCTTCATGTCACACTCCTCACCCCCAGTTTTGATCTATTGTATTTGCTTAACATAACCACTTCATATTTAGGAATATACACTGAACATTTTTTTCATTCTGCATGGACCTTTCTATAATGTTTAAAGTTTTTCCAGCTTTCCTTGTTTTTCTGATCTCCTGGAGTTGTTAACCAATTGCAGCTGGAATCAAGGCTAAAACCAGCTAAGTATCACAACTGAGATTATCTCAAGTGGCACCTTAGTTAAACCGCTGAATAATCTTTTTTTTAGGGTTCAGATAAACATTAGTTGAGTTTTCTCATACTTTCTGCCTTCCTAAAGGTCCTTCATTTTTTCTTTATTGTTTATGTTCTTTTCTTTTTATAAAGCTTCCTAGAGGAAGTGAGGTGGAGTCCCACCTCAGCTATGTTAACTGCAAATTAGGATAGCCCTCTTCCTTCACAGACTTTCTCTGGAAAAAAATGGAAGATAAATTATACTATGGTATAGCACAGCTTGCCCCCAAATCACTAAAAGTAACAATTTCTGCAGATCCTGGACTGTGCTTTCATTTTATTTTGCAGTGACTCTGTATTATTTTACTTTTCACAAGAACAAAAGCAATTTTCTGCACTACACCTACTTACAGGACACTACCAATAGTAAGACTTGGTCTTCTATGCAGCATTTCAAACCAGAAATCCATGACATAGGATGACCTGACAACAGATTAGGTTAAACTGTTTCTTGTTAAACAAATGTTTCTTCCTCCTCACTGCTTATATGAGGAAGAGGTGGCTTTTTCTTCTCTAAAGCAATTCAGTTTTTTCCCTTAGAGTGAGTTAACTGCTGATAAAATATTTTGAGAAAAAGAAAATCTTATCTCAGGAGTTTTAGTCTTAAAACAGGAAAAATTTGTTCTCAAATAAGAGAACTCATTTGATTTTCCCCCTGCAAAAATACAGATGAAAGCAAAACACATTAGAAAAGGAGATGTAAAATGACAAAGAACAGCAAAAGGATATATACACTCTATGACATTGATTTCTTAATCTACATTTATTTATTCTTCTGCTTCCCAGAAGAGAATATTACAGAGCATTCCGTAAGTTGTTAAAACTTGGCCATCCCTGCTGATTGATATAGTACTGCACCTCGAGTGAATTGTTTGGGGTGAGAGTGTTCTTATCTGACTCTGTTGCTGGAGATGTATCTGCTCTCAAGAGATGGGAAGATAACTGTGTTTACAAAAGTGGGTTTCAAGAACATGCATTACAAGGATGCTTGCACATGGATGCAGCCACACACCATCACAGTACCAGTGAGTCATTGTAACCAAGCTTTTAATGTCATTTATAAAAAAATAGAGTTATTTACATTTGCAACTTATTTGATGGCATCCTCTTTTGTTACAATGTTTGAATCTGTGAAGAAATGACACACTAACTCATTTGAGAGCAAACTTTTCAATGATAAACATAACAGTACAGGAAATATTTAAAACACTGTGAATTCTTGTTATTTTGCAGCATCATACAAACACATTCTTTACAACACATGCACCCTGGCCTTACAGTAAGCAGAATTCTCTTCCAGATTAAGGCACAGAAACTCCCCCACATTTCTAGGGACAGTCCCACATTCTTACATGTGGCATTTCAAGACATAACCAAAGGAATTACTTTAATTCCAATGAGTGGTAGCAGAATGTGTCCACTTACACATTTTTAAGAAAACTCTGGTCAAAGGGACCAAAAGAAAAAAATTTTGACTAATTGCATAGTTACAGTAAACCAGATCCATGAATACAAAAGCCATCAAAATATATTATAAATTTATCTGACTTTCAAAGCTACTTTAAAATACTGTTGTGCTTTACAATACAAATAACACTGTTTGGGGTTAGTTTGTAGAACTGTATTTTGGTCCATGCTGTTAATTCTATATCATTATATTCCTCTTCCATTAGTTTAAAAGCCTCAGAACATCAGGTCCTCAGGCAGTGGTAAGAATGATGAAGCCAAGTCTTAGACTTCAGCTGCTGCAGTCAGTTCATTAAAACTATCATTTCAACCGCCTCCATTCTTTACTGCTTTAAATAATCTGCCCTCAGAACACTAAGGGGAAAGAATGATGAGGGATGCAGATCTAACACTGTTAGAGATGGGTATTTGACCCATCTTCTAGTCCTGAGCCGATAAATCACGGCTCTTAAAAATATCCAACTCATTAAAAAAAAAAAAAAAAAAAAAAAAAAGATCAACAACGATAAAAAAAATCTCCATTTTAGTCTGACTATGCAGTAGTTCCACATAATCTGCTGGCAGTAGAAACTTCTTTGGTGTCAGAGTCAGGTCTTCCTGAAACCACAAACGGCCAAGTCTGTAAGCAAAAAAAAAAGGGTATTTCATATTAAAAGAAAGTTTATCCTCGTATGAAACTAGAGCTTTATTACTGATAGATGTCTAACTCTGGTTCAGTTGCAAACACGTCATCATGTTTTAGTCCCTGTGGGAAGCACAGAGAGAGCTGAGTTCCTCTAACAAATATTTTCATTACGTTTTTCAATATAATTAAATGCTCTACAGAAGGGTCTGCAGTGGTTAGCAACAGTGTTCTCATCCAGACTGCAACGTTTCTCTTGCTTTGAAACTCTTCGCATCATTTAATAAATAAACGTTTTACCCCCGTGACAAACATCGGGCGTTTAACTCTGTACCGATGAACTCATGACGCTATGCTTGTGCTGCAGGCCAGCCCGCAGACCGAGTTACTCCTTTTTCGGACACTAAGCTTGCTTAATGCCCGAGGAATGTAATCTTTAGGGTCCCCTATTCCGACTCCCCAGGACTGACACACCCACCATCACCGAAACCCAAGCGCGGCCCTGGAGTCGCCCACGGTGCGAGGGCCACCGGGGATGTGCGGAGCAGCCAGGGCCGCCCCGCCGCTGCTTCCAGGGCGGGCACGGCCGGAGCGCTGCCACCCTGCCTGGGGCACCGGCCCTGCGGGGCTGCCCCGAGCGGAGCCCGGGGTTCCCCCGCGGGTGCCTCTCGCCGCATCCCGCCCGCCCCCCGCGCCGTACCAGGTTGACGGGATGGACGTAGCCATTCTCGTAGCGGTCCTCCTGCAGGAGCTGCCGGAGGTGGGCGATGTAGCTGGACGCCAGGCGCAGCGTGTCCAGCTTGGAGAGCTTGGTGTCGGGCGGCACCCAGGGCAGGCTCGTCTTCAGCCGGGAGAACGCCTTGCTCAGCACCCGCATCCGCGCCCGCTCCCGCGCGTTGGCCGCGTTGCGCTGGGACTGCTTCCCCTCGGGTGGCGGCCCCCGCGGCCCCGACGCCGCCTTCTTGCCCCCGTGGCCGCCGCCCCGAGCCCGTTTCCTCTTGCAGCCGCTTCCCGCCGGCCCCGCCGAGCAGCTGCCCTCGCCGTCCTCTTCCTCCTCTTCTTCCTCCTCTTCCTCCTCCTCCGCAGCCGAGGAATTGTCCCCCGAGGGGTAGAGCTCGCCGCGGGGCTGGCGCTTGGCCGCCGGCGGCGCGTAGTCCAGCTGCAGCGCCCGCAGGTCCATCTCGGGCAGCTCCTCCGCGTCGCTCCCGGAGCCCGTGGACATGGCCCCGGGCGGGCGGCGGGGAGGCGGGCAGCGCGGCAGGCAGGCGGGGGCGGACGGCCGAGCCGAGTCGGCCCAGAGCGGGGCGGCCCCGCCGCGGAGAGTCCGTGCCGGGGCGGGGGCGCGGGGGGGCGCGGAGGGGGATGCGCCCCTTGACAGCGCTATATATCGGGTGTCCGCGGAGCGAACCATCTGCCGGGCGGAGGGGAGGAGAGGGGCGCGGGGCGGGGGTCGGGCCCGGCGGAGCCCCGAGCCGGGGGCGGTGCCTCTCCGCGCTGGCCCGCGGTCCGCGGCGGGGCTGGTGCGGCGGTGCGCGGAGTCAGAGCCCTGTGTGGGGGCACACACACACGTGTAGGGTACACAGACACTCGGGATGTCTCCGTGTCTGTGTGTGCTCTTGGGAGTCACTCCTTTCCCACTGGACAGACCCCTCTCCTCGTCCCGAAGGACGCAAAATACCACCAGGGCTGGTCCCGCCAGTGTTTTTGCGGGAAGGAGCGCACCGCTCCCTATGTCTAAATGCTAAAGCCCACCGACACTTGCTCTTTCTCTTGCCATTCCTTCGAGGGCATGGGATTTTCCCAGCGTAGGAACGCGCTTGCGGCCGAGTGGCGCGGCAGGACAGGGTCTCAGCCCGCTGGGCTCTTCCCCTGCCTGCCCAGCTTCGGGAAGCGGCTGTGCTGTCTCGATGCACCCTCCAGGGCGAGCAGAGGCAGCAGGAGATGCGGCACTCGAGGCTGGGTGTGCGGGGAGCAATCAACAAGTCGCTGGGAACGTGTGTGCTGTGGTTTGAGTGTCCTTAATTTGGGGTAAAGCTGCAGACAGTAGCGAGTATTTGTCCCAGGGTTTCTCCCTCCTCAGAGCAATGAATTAAAACCCATTTAATTGGGCTATGTACAACTCTCTGTCACAGAGCAAATTAAACGAGACAGCTTTTCAAGCTTTTCACTGTTTTTTTAAACAAATACTGTAGTACAAATTTTATTATAGAGTCCACGGGTGAGTGGAGGACTCTGCACCCAATGGAAATGCTGACATACAAATTCAAGAAGTATAAATTAAAAAAAATAATATTTAAAAAAAAAATCAACTTGTATCCCTTACACCTCCCCCAAAACGTCCTTTTTTTTCACACATGAAGAACTAGCTTTTGGTTCCTTGCTGGCCTTCACAACTTGGATACGATTAACCAGAATAAAAATGCAGTTCTCAGAAAATAACCTAATGACTACAACAGGTGGAAAGATCTTGTCCCTCAATTTCTGCTCACAGTTTTTCCCTTCCATTTCCCTCTATCCCGAGCGGAAACTTCCCGGCTGCTGCTACGCAACTTTCCTGGCACCGCCGGCCTCCTTTGGGCCCAGAGCTTTTCTCCCCTCCCCGCCAGCCCTGCGGGCTCACTGAGGCCACTTAGAGAGCTACGTAAACCCCGACTTTACCCACTGGGGCTAGAACCACATCAGAGCCGGGTTTAACGGCAGCCTTTCCAAGTGAAACTTGACGTTTCTTGAACCACCTATACAGGCAGCTGATCTTGCAACTGGATCTCTTGAACTTGGTTTGACACTACGATCGATGCTCAGGCTGAGTCCCACACGCTGCACGAGGAAGGGGCAGCACGCTGGACTTGGGTTGCTCTTCCTCCCCAATTAGACTGCATTATCCATATATATATATATATATATATATATATATATATATGTACATAAAGATACTGCAAGGGAAGAGATATAGGTTTACTTTTTCCCCCTATCTGGGTTGTTTATACAGGTGCGGGCTGAACTCTTTCCCTGCTAAAGATTAATGGGAGAAAGTGCTGAATTTCCTTAAGCAAAGAAGAAAATGGCACCCAGTCTTTAAAGCCACAATGTTAAATCTCACCTTTCCTGCCTACCGCTGCCTCGGCTGATTAAAGGCTACACATAATGGACACCTTGGCTCATTTGATGAAAGGACTGGGGTCGAGGAGCCAGATTCTCAGATCGTCTTTGCCTACTTCTTGGTTAGTAAAGGAAATGGGAAATGCAGTGGAAATATGAAGTGGAATATGAAGTGAAAGGGTTTACTTCGGGTTTACACCCGATGTAACCGAGCAGACCTGACTCCTCTCACATCTATCAAACCGCTAATTTCTGCGACCCTGACGAAGATATCATTTTCAGGACAAAGTCTTTGATGGGGCCAGGGCATTACATCATTTGCTCCCATTTGTCAAGACTTTGATCCTTTATGCTCTCTGTGAGCTGAGTAGGGAAAGCTGCTGGTTGATATCAAGGCAGCATTTTACACTTCACCGTCATCAGGTGCAGTCCCTTTCCCCTTTCACGGTTAAAAGATAAAACTAGGAGCTGTGCCCGAACTCCGAGGCCAGCATCCTTCCCTGTTTCACGGTCTGTCCCTGCATGCTGGGCGAGGTGCAGGGGCAGCCTAGGTTTGCAAAGTCTGGCATGTGTGTGTGTAAAGGGATTGGAGCAGCATCTAGAACAGCTTCTACATGGGAAGAAGTTGCAGATGCTCCCTCCCCCAGGGAGTCTGCCGCCGTTGTTGGCTCTGAGGACAAAAAAAAAAACCAGCTTTTTTTTTCCACTGAGGGGAGATCCCCGAATTGGGAAGGCTCAATGGGGCTGAGTGGGCTTTTTTTTCTCACACTTTTCCAAGAGGCATTTTCGTAAATAAATGCAACTAACCCCCCAAGCAAAGAGAAGTCCACGAAAACCAGATCTGTCCTTGACTTTTTGCACTGAGGATGTTTCGTGCCGCAGCTGAGGACCGGCGAGGTCAGAGAACAACCCCGGACAGGCCGGGAGGCGCCTGTGCCCAGGAGCCGCTGCCCCCACGACAAAAGCACGGCCCGAACAACCCGGCGGGTGCCTGGGATGAGGCATAGGGGATATAATCCTCTCCTTTCCTTTCGTAATTTTCAGAATAAAATACAGAAAAAAAAAAAAAAAAAAAAAGAAGAGAAAAAAAAAGGACCTGAGGCCAAGTCCGCAAAACGCGGGTTATCTCTGAGAATGGGAGGGTGAACTGCTAAAAGCCCCATGTCTTTCACCCTCATTCTCTGGGGTGTTGGCAGCGACAAAGCAGGGTGGAGGCGGGAGATGATGTGTCCTCGATAAAGTGCTTTAAATACGACTTTTCTTTGGCATTTGTCCTTTCCTCGAACTCAGCAGTATTGCCGGCTTCCCCCCGACCTGAAGTGAGTGAAATTTTCTCAGAAAGTACCAAGGGCTTTTTTATTAATTTTTTTACCGCAGTGATGAGAAAGGCAGCGTGTCTGTAGGAGAAGAGGACAGCGTTTGGCAAACGTCTTCATCTCTTCACAAGCATTTACAATGCACATCCAGACTGTGTGAAGGGCGTGATAGTGATGGATGCTTGAGATGGCTGGTCTAGTACTGGAAAAGCAGGTGGATGAATTATAACCTTTCCTTAATGGCACTTCGAGAAAAGAAGAAGTCCCGGTAAAGACACCGAATAAAGGGAGAAGTGTGTGATTGTCCCTCATTCCCCCAACAATCTTTCCTCCGTTTGAAACGCCTGTATCTGGAAAGCTGTTTGCTACAGCCAGTGCCCCCGTACCCTGACCTTAGCCACAGGTCTAGCACTGCTCGAGGCACGATTAAAGGATTCCGTCTTGTTTTGTTTTTTCCTAAGGTGACAGCATCCTGGTGCCCATGTCCTGGACCGCTGCAGCCGCCTTTATGGGGGTACTCCGTGTGAGCTAGCCCAGGGGATCCCGAAATCATCAAGGGAGAAAGCAGGAACCGGGCAGTTACTGGAAATGAACGTGTGTGTGTGTTGGGAGCGGGAGGGACTTCCCTAAAAAGTGGCTTTCCACCATGTAACAAAATTAAAAACTGCTCTGTGGGCCAAGCCATGTCAAATAAAGCAAACAGGAGATGATAAATGAACCCCTGGAAGGAAAACAAAAAAAAGTATTTACTAGAATTTATTTTGCCTAGCGAGAGCAAACCTTACCACCAAGGAACATGCTTGACCATTCACTTGGTGAAGGGACAACAAACCGAGGTTAAACCACTTCTCTCCGCCCCTCCCCTCGCTCGCCGCGGGCCGGGGCTGTCCCGTTTCTCTTCCCGGGAGCCGGCGGGGCGACCTCGTGGTGCGGGGCGGGCAGGGCTCTCCCTGCCGTCGGGGCAGTCTGTGCTTGGGCGATCGCCGGCCCGGCGGAGGAAACTCTCGGCTCCAGGGGAAAAACCCGGCCGGAGGGGGTTGCTGGGCGGCAGGAGTGAAGCAAGTCACTGGTGTCCTGTGTCCACGGCTGGGGGGCTGGTCTTACCGCTCGGGCTGTGGTGAGGGTTCGTACTTCTCGCTCAGCAACCCTGAGCATAAGCGGGGACATGCGTTTAAAATTAAAAAAAAAAAACCAAAAAAAAAAACAAAAAAAAAAAAAAAACAAAAAAAAAAAAAAAGAAAGAAAAAAACCAAACCAAAACAAAAAAACCCCAACGAAACAACACTTCCACCGTCAAAAGCCCCAACTCAACCAACCAACCAAGCAACCAAAAACCCACCAAACAAGCAAACTAACAAAAGCCCCCCCCTTTGTCCTTCGAGCCACTAATTCACCCATCGCGCCCCGCAGCACGAGACGAGCGCATCTTCCCCGAGGAAAGAAACCACTCCCTGGTAGTTGCGTCCTCTCCCTGGCATTTCTAGTGCAATAACGATAATGAGACGCTATCGAGTGTGATCGCTGCTTTGCCCGGATTTGGGCCAGCAGTGAATTTTGCTCAGGTATCCCCAACTTTCAGCAGGGTTTCCCCTGTGGAATAGCCAGGCAAACTCTCTAAATACCTCCTGGCGCCAGAAGAAAGTTCTCATGTAATAGATACCCGTTGGTGTGAGAACACGGATTCTGCTCACTTTGTCAATCAGCCGGGGGGAGGAAAGGGATTGAGGAGGGAGAGACGGGGGTTTCCTTTAATTGAAAAAAAAAAAAAAAAGAGAGAGAGAGAGAGAGAGAGAGAGAAAGTATTTTTTCATTAATTCTGATTTCTTTTTAATGGTGCCAGGAGATATGCAATTGGTCTAAAAGGATCGCAATTAACGATGCTGTTTCAAGCACAGCTTATTTCTTCTCTTGGAGCAAATTAGCTGGAATAACAAGCAAACATCAGGCAAGAGGAAACTCCGTGTTAGTCTCCTCCTTGTGTTTCACTCTGAGAGGGAAGCCCACCAGAGCAAGACGGAAGAGATGAGGAGAGATAACACCACTACAGCACTTCATTATACTTGAACGCTCCAGCACGATCGCTGCTTTGGATGGGCTGCAGCATAGCAGACGGAGGAGTGTGGCTGCCCTAGGAACCGCTGGTGAAGGCAGTGGGGGCTCTCGGCTGGGGGCACACAGCCGGCGAAGTACCTTTGTGGGCAGCAGGAGGGAAATCACTGCCCAGAATTATCCAGAGTCAAAGAAAACTCTGGCACTCTGGCATCACGTCACTAACAATACTGAGGAAAGGCTGCGAACAGCACACAATGCACGCAGACTGCAGTCACGGCAGTTGACTCGGTGGTGAAAATATTGCTTAATTTCTCGAGGGAACAGATTTCCTATGGAAGGCACTTAGGCAGCCTCCTGAACACCTGCTGCCACACCTTCCCTCAGCACTCAGGCTCCAAGGGCAGGCCATGTCGGAATGGATGCTTTTTCTCTTGTAAGAGACAGCATCCCTTTGTACTTTGTTCCCCCTCACAGAACACTGTGTATCTGGGTATAATATCCAATTTTCCTGCTATTTAAATTGGTGGGCCTACAGGTTCTGACAGTGATTTTTATATGTAATAGACATAGTTCTTCCAGAATGTGATGTTGATCCTGATCTTACTGCTGTGCATTCTGCTTCTGGGGACACTTTACACACAGACCCAATATAAAATAAGGGCTGCACTATTTGGCTGCTATTGGCAAAAAATGATAGAGTAAGGTGAAAGATGAGTGACTCCAGGTCTGTGAGGAACTGATGGGGCATGGATAAAGCAGATATGTTTACTGCTGTACTTGGGGAATGATTACCAGGTTCAGTGAGTCCATTAGATTCCCAGAACTGTAGTAAAATGTGGATAAACCCCCCAAGTAGATACCTATAATCAGTTCTTCAAACACTGAAGACTTCTGTGAGTGAAAAAGGTGCTTTTAAAAAAAAAATGTGACATCACTTTATGGTAAAAAAATCAGGCTCTTGCATTCCAGATGAGCAGAAAGGATCAAACAGACCAACTAACAGACCTTTGCAGGTATAACCATTATATCCAAGGCTGTTATTCACTATATCATGGAAAGACAAATTAAGTGCTCAACTTGCTTAACCAAAAGAGCATTCCAGGAGGCTGTAGGAAGGATATAGGTAGGATTTCTCACACAAATTCAAAAAGAAAAGCTTCATGGTGATATACTGTGAAGTACTCATCCTGAACAGAGACTGGACTTACAAAGCAAATGCTGCAGAGATTTATGTAGTCTCAAAAGATTGTTATTTGTGTTTGAAAATCTATTTTTATTATTAAGTTTATATAGTAACAGAAAGGGAAGGACCTGGATGGATAATTTATTAGTTTGGAACAAATATATCTGTTGTACTATACTGTGGAATAAAGCCTGCATCCTCAACGTAAGTATAAACGTTGGTCCAAACACACCTTATGATGCCTTTAGTGAAACAACAGATTGTTTTTTATCAAAAACACCTGAAAGATTTAACAAGTTAAGATTCATCTGGTGCCAAACTAAGATGTAGGTGAAGATAGATGATGGCTGCAATTCCCTGCAATTAGAAGTAGTCACTTGTGGTAATGATGGATGATTTCCAGAGAAGAAGTACAGAATTATTCAAAGGGAAGTTTCATTTCAAGAATATGTAAATAACTTACTTTTTAGTTTTTTCCTACATTAAAAGAAAAAAGATATAGTTTCCATCTGTCTGGAGCAAATCCAACAAAAGTGAGCAGAATAAGGTCATATCCAAGATACATAAGGCTAATCCTTTACATGATTTTATGCTAATCACTGTGGTTTAAGGGTGATAGAA
The DNA here is from genome assembly GCA_020086605.1 of Lanius collurio. Classification (NCBI taxonomy): domain Eukaryota; kingdom Metazoa; phylum Chordata; class Aves; order Passeriformes; family Laniidae; genus Lanius; species Lanius collurio. The sequence goes on from JACBWW010000003.1 coordinate 34,761,834, forward strand.
AGATTGAAGGGGGCATGTTCTGCCATTCTTTACCTTAAAATTATCACTTATTCAAGATACATACCTAGTGTCTTTGTACCTAGTTATGTGTAGCATTTGAGATGTAGATAAATTAACATAAACCTTGTTTAGGGTGCAGTTTATCCCAACTGATTTCAGCCACCTCCAAGTTTGGTATCACAACTCAGATAGTGGTGAGTGGCAAGAGTTACAGTTGTAGGTCAAAATGTCACCTGTTACATTTATTACATGAAATGTCAAACTGTGGGAGGCATTCTTAAGGCAGTCTAATGAAATACTGCACTGGCATCCATTTCTTTCTCTGTGTTCTTTAGATGAACAAGATTTCCGTGCTTGGGCAGTTTCAGGCAGAAACAGAGGTCATGCCTGAAGTGGAAAGAAATATGATTAGAAACACCTTTCTTAGGAGAACTTTGCCTTTCAGCAGAGACAAAGGTTAGCAAGTGCTTAGGCTTTGTGACCTGTCTGTTCTGTCTCTGTGATGCTATTGTGATCAGCAAAACCGTAGTAGAGCATGGTATGTAATACAAAAAAATTACTTTTATTCTTCTTTTGGTTCCTCTCCCCATCCTCACTACACTGAATTTTATCTGACCAAGGTGGTGTTGTCTGCCCTTTCCAAGCAGCCATGATGCTCATTTTTATTCATGATACCCTTTTAAAGGTAAATTCAGGAAGAATAAATATTTAGGAATAGGATAACATATTCCACCCCCTGTCTTGCCTTTTAAGCACATCAAAAATTAAGATTATTTTTAATTAAAAAGACAATTAATTAGGACAAAAATTATATTGATTCCTAGGGTTAATTCAACCTAGTTCTGTCTCAGTTGCTGAAAACAAATGTCTATAAGAGTGTATTTAAAGAGCTAGAACAGAGTGATTCTCCTCAGAAAACTCTCTCCACAGCCAATAATTTGAGATTCAATAATTTTTCTAAGTGAAAATTTTATTTTTAAACTGTAATGTACCCTGAGAGATTTTTCTTCCATTAGCTGACTTTGGAATCCATGTACACTTTTACTATCCCAGTATTCTGCAGCAAAGCCTAATTAAACACATGGGGTGACAAATCACATATATTAAGAGCAGAGTAAGGGTGGATTAAGAAGCTCATGGACTCAGACTACTGCAGAATACACTAAACCATATGTGCAGACTGTGTTTTCTGCCCTGAGTGTGCATAGTAAATCCTGTGTGCCATATTTTCTAACATTGGGCTGGGATTGGGGCGGTAGCCTTATTGCATCCAGCCCCAGACAGAAGACAAACTGAGAGCTGGCTGTTGAATCCTCATCCAAGCTATGATCTGAGACAGAAGTCATAGGATCATTTAGTTTGGAAAATACCTTTAAGTCCACTGAGTTCAGCTATTAACTTAGCACTGCCAAGTCTATCACTAAGTGTAACGTCTACACTTCTTTTAAATACCTTCAGGATTGGTGACTCAACCACTTCCCCAGGCAGCCTGTTCCAATGCTTTCTAACCCTTTAAGTGAAGAAATGTTTCCTAATATCCAATCTAAACCTCCTCTGGTGCAACTTGAGGCCATTTCCTCTTGTTTTATCACTTGTTACTTGGAAAAAGAGACTGAGCCCCATCTTGCTACAACCTCCTTTCTGGTAGAAAATGTCTCACCTGAGCATTCTTTTCTCCATGATAAAAAACCCTAGTTACCTCAGTTGCTCCTCATAGGACATGTGCTCCAGACCCTTCACCAGCTCCTGGACACACCTCAGTGCCTCCATGTGTTTCACACAGTGAGGCATCCCAAACTGCACACAGGATTTGAGGTGCGGCCTCACCAGTGCAGAGTACAGGGGGACGATCACTGCCCTGGCCCTGCTGGCCACACTATTCCTGATACAGGCCAGGATTCTTTTGGCCTTCTGGGCCATCTGGACACATGCTGGTTCATGTTCAGCTCGCTGTCAACCAGCACTCCCAGGTCCTTTTCTGCTGGGCAGATTTCCAGGAACTCAGCCTCCAGCCTGTAGCACTGCAGGGGGGTGTTGTGACCCAGGGGCTGGAAATGGCACTTGGTCTTGTTGACCTCATGCAACAGGCCTTGGTCCATCAATCCATCCAGACCCCTCTGTAAAGCCTTTCTGCCCTCCAGCAGATCAACACTGTTGTCCAACTGGGGTCCAAGCTTGTGAAAACTCATCTGCAAATTGACTGAGGATGCCCTTGGAACATTGATAGAGATATTAAACAGGGCTAGCCCTGATACTGACCCCTGGGGAACCATGGTGACCAGCTGGATGCAATTCCATTCCCCACCTCTCTCTGGCCTCTCCATCCAGCCAATTTTTCATCCAGTGAACAAGTGCACTCATCCAAGACATGGGCTGCCCCCTTCTCCAGGAAAACGCTGTGGGAAACGGTGTCAAAGACTTTACTGAAGTCCAGATAAAGGATGTCCACATTCTTCTTCTCATTCACTAAGTGGGCCACTTTTCATTAAGAGAGACCAGGTTGGTCAAGCAGGACCTGCCTTTCATACACCCATGCTGGCTGAGTCTGTTTACCTGGCTGTCTGTGTTCGAATCCCTTAGCATTAACATCAAGCTTTGCAACACACATTTTTTTGCCATCTGAAAAGCAGGAGAGAACAGTACTGGGCCTTATAATTACCTCCACCTCTGGATTTCCCCACTTTTTCAAGGAAGGCACAATGCATTGCAGGCAAATTCCAGAAAGGTACTACAGTCAAAGGGAATGACGTAGAACAGAGTTTCAAGATGATAAACAGTTTGGATAATTTTCCTGTAGCGTTTTTATTACTCCATGAATTGTGTTAAAAAAAGTTATTTTCTGTAAACCCTGTTCATGTCTTGACTCTGAAAACATGGAAAGATCACATGCTGGTTTGCATAATCCCTTTCAACATTTTAACTAATATTAGCCAAAAATTTTCTGTATACATTGAAGATTTTATCCTCCATCACTGAATGTTTATTCACTTTCTTTTTTGCTGTTGCAAACAGGACTGCAGACTTCAGAGAATTTATTTCTTTAAATTTAACAAAAATCTTTTATTTTACTAGTTTTGTTGCCGTTGACTAACCATTTGTTTCTAGATAACAGATTTCAAGGATTTAGTGCATGGGTTTTCTCCCCTTGAAGACACCTATAATTGAAATTTCTTCACAGAGATTTTAGTGTTATTAATCATCAGTATACACTGAAATATTTTGGGTGCTTTTTTTGTTATAAAAAAAGGTTATTTAAATCAAGACGAATTATAAACACTTTCGCTCTCTTATCTGAGTAGCTTGTGGGTTTATAGAGAAGGTCAGGAAAAAAAGTCCACTTTTGAAACAAGTACTTTTCTATACAAGTGAACTTCTGAGCTTCTTGTTACTGATCTTTTACGATGCAGAACCACAGAATCATAGAATATCCTCATTGGAAGGGACCCACAGCATCATCGACCAGCTACTGGCCCTGCACTAGACAACCCAGTCTTGACTCCAAAGCATGTAAGCATTCTAGCTTTGCAGAGAAACAGTTGCAAAGCTTTTAGTTCCTTACTTACAAACACTCATTCACCCTGCTGATATAATATTCTTGTACAAAGCTGTCACCACTAGTGTTCTATAAATAGTGTATGACTTTTGCACGGGCCAACAAGGGATGTCAGAACCAAAAAATCTTCCAACTACCCACTTGCAAAGGTGGTCTCCTAGTATACAAGTAAGCTGGCAATGAGCACACTTCTCCAGACTCATGTAGAAACAGTGCAAGTAGTTAACTATCCTTCATTCTCTGTGTAAGTTTGTTCTGAGCACCTTCAGTCACTCTGAGTTTGGCAGGCCACAGCTCTTAATCAGAGGCCCAGGCTGCTTGGCTTCCTCTTCATTCAGTGTTTTTACCAACATGTCAGTCCCTGCAGGCAGGAGGAACTTTCCTGTCACTGTCTGAGCTTTTCAATCCCAGGGATCACACATCAAGATCCAAATGGTTTAGTGTGCATGGAGAATCACTTACATGACTGGTTTTGTTTTGCAGCTATTTCTGTTCTGCCTATAAAGTCAAAACACTTCGATTTTGAAGCAAAGAACTGCTGTTTTCTAATATTCTAATTGCTTTATATTTCCAGACCCAGAAAAGTCCCTGACCTGTTCAAAATGAAGCCCACTGATTTGTCATTGATCCCTTTAATGGGATGTTCTGGGCCTGGAAGCATAGATAATTCTCTCAACTAATGTAAAACTGCTGGTACCCAAATCTGGAGGATGACCACAGGGAACAAAGGGAAAAAAACCAAGCAAACAACAAACAAATGAACAAGCCAGAAAATAGATGCTCTTCTTGCAGCTGGTTTTACTGCAATCAGATCTTCACTGAAAATGTTTACAAGAACATTTTAGTCAATCCAAATTTTAAAGCTTCAAAAATATCAATTAATTCTTGAGAAAAAGCCTTCTTGGTGGCAGTGGTAAGTTTGCAGACCTCCACAGACCTCTCAAAATCTTTCTTAAAAGGGTGAAGGAGATTTCCATGGCAAGTTGGGGAGGAATGAAAAAGGAAGAAAAAGTGTTGAGGAACCTTCCCTGCCATCACTGGTCACATCCTATGTCTGAATTTATGTTTTATAGTAATTTTCCATGAAGTCCTAAACAGCAGTGCTCATAAAGAGTAAAAAATCAGATTTTAGAAGTCACCACTTCAAAGTGCTACTCAGTAAGTGGTGCAAAGTGCTTTTAATTTCATCCCTTTTTATTTATACAGGATTTTTATAGGGATACTTTATAAGAAAAAAAAGATTTATTACTATCATTAAATAGTAAAAGCATCAATATTAAATTTTTCAGTCTTCTTGAAAGAGGACCACATTTGTGAGATGACTTGCATAAGCACATTTCTGTTTACTTTCCAGGATAAAAATTAATGGCACACTCTCCTCAGAATTTCAGCTACAGAGAGGACGTGAATATTGTTGTCCTGTGTCTCCACCCACTTTGCCTCTTTTCTCTTGATGGTCAACATCTTTACTGTATGCCCCAAACTAGCATGATTTGTGGGCTACTAACAGTGATCTATCCATTAAGATCTACAATTTCTATTTTGGATGAAATTATTAAATTTAATTAGATATAATTTTATGAAATAGATTATATTAAAACTGAAATATGAAATACAGAGCCATGATTAAACAGCTGTAGAATACATTTGTATTTGTGTGGTCTAAACAAATGAGGAAATCAAGAGTCAATATTTCTCTTTGCCTCTGTCAGTTTCATAAGATGAATTTTCCTTCTGTTATTTCAAAATTAAAAAATGGTTTGTTGGATTGGAAAAATTAACATTTGGGTTGGCTTGAGTGAATAGCTGTGTTTAAAACAAGTGTCTTGCCAAAAATCAATTTCCTATGTCAGGTCCAGCCAGTATGGACATCAAAAACAGCTCTTGAGGAAATCCAGGCAGTAGCTGTTGCATTTATACAGGACTCCAGTGGATCCTCAGAATGAGTAATGTCTCTGAACTGGATGCATCTTTCCTTCTGGAGATGAGTTTCCCTTTTTTTGTAATATGCTTTTGCACTGAGCTTGGCTGAGAAGAAAGATTTCTAAGATTTCCACTGTTCCTAATATAAATCTTTGACATATGCACATCTGTTTGTCAGTATGGTTTCATAAGCTGGTTTGGATCCCAACAGTAGTCTTATTCCTCAACATATTTTGTCATCAACAAAGATTTGTGATGACACATGAAACCCTTTTCAACACACAAAATCATCCCTAAGTCAAAATAGAACAGTATAGAGTGCTGAATTAAAATGTCAAGCCAAAGCTTAGAAACTCTGTCCTGTTTTAATTTTCGCAGTTAAATAAACCCTCGTCTCTTTTCTGGCTTCACAAAACTATCCTGGATTGCCTTGTCTGACTGGTGAAAGAACAAAAAATTTGAACATTCAGTTTGTTTTCTCAAGTGGTGTCTCACATCCAAATTCAAACTGGACATATTTTGTGGTTGTAGAAATATCATCCATAAAGTCTTTGTGGCTGGCTGTCAGAAAGGATACATGTCTTGTGTGACATGCATTATATTTCCAAAGCAGTTCTGGTAACAAGTTGTGATTCTTGATTATCCATCCATTCATGTAAATTCTAAAAAACATGTCTGTAAAACTGTCCTAAGCCAACTCAGCTTAACTCAATTTGATGAAATTGCTGCGTAATGGGGAGCATCCTGAAATTACTGTAAGGACCACATTATCTGCTCAGGCAACAAATCCAGAGCCCTCGTCTCAAACGCAGCTGAAAGCTTCTTAAGTACCCTTTACACCCAGGACTGACTGCTTGCACAGCCTTCCTCACGGCCTGCCTTTAGACAGTGTGCAGGTTGTCCTCATGGCAGCCGTGTAAACACACGGCACATCCGGGAGCACACCCATCTTCCCTTTGCTCCTGCGTTCCTCCCTCAGAGTGGTGCAGACACAGTTTTTATGGCCTGGTGTCACTGCTTTTTAATGCTTATATTTTCTTCTCTGCTACCAGAAGGTACATTTTTTTGCATAATTTAGACAAATGCTTGAACAAATGCTTGAGGTACACTGGAACCTCAATGACCCTCATTGAGGGTCAGTGTCTCAATGTTGCCTGCATCTTTCAAGAGTACCTGTTGTCATCTGTCTTACATCCATATATGTTCATACTTTTAAAATGGTTGTATTTCTGCATTTTATATTTTACTTGCCCTGGTTCTCATTTGGAGACAATTTATATCTCTCCAAGTTAGCCAAATGGATTCTATGACAACAGGTGGATTTTTGGAAAGACCATTCATTTTCATTCCTGCACTAAAAAATTGGCTAGTGAATTTCAAATTCTTTATTATCAAGATATTGCTGGCTTTCTAGAGAGTAACTTAACAAAAAGGTGACAAGAAATGGATGTAATTTTTGTCAGCCTTGTATTTTCAGTCTGTTGCATGCCTTCTGCTTTCACTGCGCTTTCTCTCCTCCTGTCTGGGACACACACAGACATTGACTGATTTTTATCAACCATAATGGTGACTTTGCTATTACAAGCAGTAACTCAATGTGATGTCAAACTCCTCTGCATGTACTGGTATTTCCCCAAAAGACAAGCATAATGAGCTACTGAACACTAGCTTGTAAATGCACTATCTATAGACAGTATTATTGTGGTGGTCTTCCACAGTGAATTTTTTAGCATTTCATCTGCAGGACGTACTTAAGATTTTGTGTATTTTCACAAGTAACTTAAAGAAAAGCTCATGAGCAAGCATCACTAAGCACCTGTGGAACTCTGATAGGAGTTGTGTTTGGTAGACAAATAGTACCACATTCAAAATTGCAATAAACTGTTTATCAAGGAGATGAAGGAAATTCACTTAGAATGTGTGGCTGAGCTGATTGACAGCTAATGCAGTAGCCAGGCATGTTAAAAGTTCATTAAATGTTATGGTGAAAAGCATCCTTCCCGATAGGACACTTTATTGTCCTCTCATTGTCTCTGTTTCTCGAAGATTTCTATATAAGTTCACTCAGTTTCTAACAGGGACTGTGTTGCCTACATTGTATACTGGTCTTTTATTTCATTATATTTTTGGCAAGAAGCCTTGTTTGCGTTGTTTATGGTGTCTTATGTTGCTGTCAGGACTACACATACATCTACTGCAACATGGCCAATCTCAAACTCAGATACCTTGTGTTAGCAATATTCACCATGCAACCATTGCATGACTTTTCCTCAGGGACAAAAGACAGCAACAGAGGTTGGCAGGCAGTTTAAAACATATTAAGTGCATGAATCATAACATTAATATAATAAAAATATAGCCCTTAAGAACTTTGAATCAAAAATATCCTTTATTTTTCAGATTTCAAGAGTCATCTTAAATTAGGATTATGGAGTTAAGATTATGTACACTGGAATGTCTATTAATCAGTTACAGGAGATAGAGCTTTGTTATTTGTGCAAAGTATTTTATCTGATTAGTGCAGGTGTAAACAGAAGGTTTTTGCCTTCTTTCGGAGATGCTTTTGCCAAGTTAGTTGCACACTAGTATAAAGACTCTCTATTCTTAACTTTCTATTTTATTGTTAATTTTTATCTTCTTCTTTTTTTTTTTCCTCTATTTTATTCTTAATTTAATTGTATATAGGTTTTGGAATATGTGATCAACCTCACATGGCATCAAACCACTCTTCTCTTGGCTTGATATTTCAATAAAGTTCAAAATGATTTGCAATGATTCCTCCAACCTCTGTGACAATTGCTAGATTTTTAGGTGTGAGCAGCAACTATTTCTTAAACAGATACAACTGTTTCCTCAGTAAAGGGATCATTCTCCTATCTCTGCCTGTGTTTCCTATGTTTGTTCAACAGTGGTAGTATTTGCTCAACAGTGTCTTGGGAAGTCCTGCTGAGAGGCACTGCAGACTCTTTTGTTGCACAGTTCATTACAGTCTGCTAATGCTATAATCTTGCATTTTATATTATGATGTCAGTGCTTTAAACACACTTTCTCATCTTCCTTTTCTTAAAGTCCAGCTGGTAAGATAAGAACAGAGCAGCTTTCATTACAGCGGCTGCTTCTGACTGCCCTGCACTGAGAGTGTTGGACCGAGGTTGGTACAGGCCAGCAGTGCTGCTGTGGACAAACATCAGACTTTTCTCCCTTTTTATTTCCTACAGTGGTGAAATATGGCAGCTGTAGCAGGTGTTTCAGCTCCTGCAGTGAAATTTATTACCTAGAACTGGTAGGTTCCTTGCTTATGCTCATGAAAAACAATCAAAAAGTTTTTTGTACATTTATCAAATTCAGGACTCAGGGGAAAAAAAAAGAACTTCCAGTTGTTGGCCAATTATTCTGTAATGATGCATCAAAGCACTCATGGGACTTACTAATACACCAGTTTGGACTATATTTCCAATTTATAATGCCCAGCCTTATTCATAAAGGACAGAAACTCAAAAGAGAAGAAAGACCATCTTAAAAGGCTTGATCTTTTCTCTGTGTAATGTTCTAATGAAGCTAGAAAGCGAGGCTGCTGTTGTAGAGAAATGGGAAAGACATAAAAGCAGATATTACCTTAGCACAACAGAGAAAAGCTTGGAAGATGGCCAAGAGTTTTTCTGTTTGTGTTACCATTAAGGAAAAATTATTATTGTATCTCATGAGATCTAAGCTTGGGAAAAGATTAAAAAGGGGAGTCTATAATTTCTAGAGAGCATGTGACATAGTAGTTGTACATACAGTAGGAATAGTCTGGAATATCAATAATTTATGGGACAACGAAAAACAAAAGTTAAAGATAGGTCTAGGATCTCTCAGTCAGAGGAATCTGTTAAGTTACACCCCTGCATCAATTGATTAAGAATTGCTACTGGCAGCTTGGAGAGTGTTAAGTTGGGAAAAGAATACAGTAGTTATCCTGTTGCAATGAAATATTTTTTTTTTAATAGAGAGAATTTTACAGACAGCTTTATCTCAGACTTGCTCCTGGTGTAGCTCCTATATTCATAAGTAGAAAAAAATAATGATAAAAGATTGACCAACCGTATGAAGATCTTTAAAGGTTAATACAGTTTCTTAATTTTTATATGGGAAATTCTTGTACATTAATGATTAAATTACTATAGGCATAATATCAATGGGTATAATGTAAGTTTTATCACTGGTGCTGTGTGGTACAAAGCCTGACTATGTGTGACCTCTCTCTTTGGTACCATCAGCTTCCATGTTTCTCAAGTGAAAGATGATTTCACTCCAGTTATACTTGATTGTTTAGTTGATGCTTAGCTCTTCGATACACCTGAGCTGTGCACCATAAATAGTTGGAAGTGCTGAACATTACTAAAGAGTACTAATGAGCTCAATTAAACTTTAAACTGTATGTGATTTTCACCGAGCCTCCATATGTGCTGGATTTCCACACAAACCTGCTTCATTAAAATCTTCTGTACACTGATACCTCTCCTCCCACAGGCAAGTTACTATACTTGCAGTTTTCAATGTTGTCACATGCATAAGTCACATGCAAAGAGGGTATCCAATGATTACATGGGTAAATAATTTCCTGTTCTTTGAGCAGCCTCTTTGGAAGAAGCTGGAATAATATAAATGAGTAAGAAGCCCTACATTTCATTTTTTTCTTCAATGCACCTGCTTTCTATAATTATAATTATGGACCGACTTTTTCACTCTACTACATTTATCTGATGAAAATCACAGTAATTTGAATTCCAGTAATTTTTTCTGCCAGAAGAATATTTGGCAGTATATGTTTTTCTACAGAAGGAGCTATTCCTTCTAGAGCCACTTGTGTCTGCCAGATTGTATACAGACTAGAAGTTACGTCCTGATTATGAAAATCAGTAATAAAACTTCACTTGATATCATACCTAAAACTGTACATGAAAGTAGCAGCAAGAATTTGTGGGAGAAAGCAGAGAAGTCAAGTGGTAATTTTCCATTCAAAATCAAGTATCATGATAATTTAATTTGTAAAAAAAAAAAAAAAAAAAAGTAGAGCAAAACTAACATCCTTGTAATTCTTCCTAATCTGCACTTGACTTTTCCACCATCTAGTGTTTACTCTGAAGGTATGTTATTGATGCAGCAGGAAGCAGAGGCATTGCCTAACTTCAGTGTCTTGAATGTTCTTCAAAGCTGATCTGAAAAATAAATACCAGATAATAAGCTTAACATTTTTTATTGAGAATGATATGGAGTCTGACTACACTGACAGTGATTAAAAATCCTGAGAGATTGATCTGAGACATGTTGAGAAAATTCAGATTTTGAGAACAAACACCTGTCTGCCAGATGTGTGTTATGGCAACAAGGGTGAGGAAGGAAGACTGCTGTGATAACTAAGCATTGGATTTTATTTTCAGACTTGAAAATATAAAATACAGTGAGTGCATGGGTTTGATTCTTCATAAACCCAACTTCTTTTCACCAAACTTTTCTTACCTTTGCTTTTTGACTTATACACTTACAAATACATACATGTGAAAATAAACATGTTTTAATCTGCTATGTACAACATCCCTAAAAAGTTAGACACATATATTTGAACATTAAAAGAGTTGCAATCAGTTTGAACATGTGTCATTCAGAATCCTTTATTACTGAAGCTCCTGTGCAGTAAAAGTTAGGACAGAGATTCCATAAAGTCATTCATGAAGTGAGATCTCAGGAGTGGGAAAGGCCACATAACAAAATTCACCCAGAGTACAGTACCAGACAACCACATTAAAAATGTCCTACGAAGACTTCATGGATTCCAGCTGGCCAGGACACCTCACTCTGAGCTGTTGCATTAGAAAGTGATTTTCTAAATAGAAACTTCAAAATAATTTGTGCTGCAGATTTTGAAGCCCTACCTGTATCACACATTTTGTGTGAAGATTCATCTGCTCATGACTGACAGAGAGCATAGGAGTGCCTATGAGTCACAAATGTGGTTTCTCGCAAAGATCTGGCATGGTTTACTAACAAATTGAGCTACTCCTCACAGGCCAATCTAGTGATCTGCCTGAAGAACATCAAGTTATGAAGGGCTGCAAAAAAGATATTTTCTGGTTGTTCAGGACGACACAAATATTATAGCAACAACTCCAATCATCTGGGTTTTTATATTTTTCCTTTGATACTGCTTGAAAACTTGCATATGGCCAGACCATATAAGTACTCTCCTGGGATCAACCCAGTAACTGCAGGAAGATGCTCTAGTTCAGTATTCAGCGTATGAAAGTGTATCTCTAGAGAAGAGTGTAATATCAGAATAATAATGCACAAAATTTCACATTTTACTAATACACAGCAAGGAAAAGACTGCCCAAAAGCTCTGAACGAGGAGAAAAATGGCTAATTTCTACTGAAAAAAACAATCAACCAACCAACAACAACACAAACAACAACAAAACACCCACAAAAAGGCACTAACATATTTCATTCCCTGTCAGGATTTAGGGAGGGTGAGCCTCTGCTGCCTGGAAACTCTGGGGTAAGATGCTCACCCTAGTGGAGTTAGCAATGTACTAAAATGAAATGAAGACTAGGTTGTCTAATTAGCTTAAAGACATGGCTAGCAAGGGAACATAAATCTAATTATGACAATTTTTTCTTTCTGTTTGTCAAAGAGAAACTATCCAGCAAAGGCAAAACCAACTGGGAAACAAGACATGTTTCAAACTGGATTAGCAGAGGTATTTTAGGTGTGTGGAGAGCTCATGATCATGTCAGGAGTATTCATTATAGCATGAAAAAGGACAAAAAAGTGTGCCTAAACCTGAGTCAAGAAACCCAGTCTTCAACGGAGGAGGATTTCCGAGAAACTATTTGAAGACTTTGGTATATTTAAGGCCATTATAAAGAGCCCAATCTCACAAGTGCTGAGGAGATTTTATTTTTTTAACTGCTGACACTGCAGGGGCACCAGGACCATCTAAAAGTGTGTTCAAATGCAGCTGGAAGACCTAATGAAGAAACAGAGCTCTGGGACATGAAGAGAAGAGAGAGAAATAGTCAATAGGTGGGTGGTTGGAAGCAGTTGCTCTAAAGTAGGAGGGCTTAAGGACAATTTTTAGGAAGACTGATAATATCAGGTGTGGGCAGAAGCCCATGAAGTAGAAAAGGAAGAGCAAAAACCATTCAAAGAAGGAACAAATTGAAGACTTCTGGAGAACAGAAGTAATATAAGGGAGGAACAGTGAATTAGAAGATAGTTTATAGTGCTTTCAGCTTTTTCTGGGGCATAATAAACCTTGCCTTGCTTTTAGATTACAAATTTCCCCCTAAAACATGCAGATAAAATACACATTAGTGACACATTAATGGCTGTACTTGTCTTCATTGACTCTGAAAAGATCTGATTGTGACTAAGTGGACATAGCGGGTGGCTGCAGAGGTAACTACACTAGAGACACTTAATTTTCAGAAGAGATAGAGAGCACCCCATACTTCATGCACTAAGCTCTGTCTGAACATGCTCTAAGCTAGAAAGAGCTACAAAACCTGCCAGACAAAGGACCCTTCCCTTCAATAGGGGACCAGCCATTTCAGAAAAAGACTGACCAGCTCTGACAAGAGGGAAATACCAAGACAGGGAAGCCAAGCCAGGCAGTCTCCTGAGCCACTGGTTACCTCCTACAGGATGAAAGCGGGGGAGGAAGGAGGGAGGGAGATATTCTGTAGCCACCCCTCACAGCTTTCCAGGAGAATGCTGGCAATTCAGCTTCTGAGTCACAGTCATGCACTACTGTCCTGCAGAAGGGGCGGCACTTGGAGCAGAAGGGCTTGAGTCACTCCTTGAAATTGTCCCAAGTGCCAACTCCCCAGGTTGGATAGAGGCAAATGCATTCAACCTGGGCCACTGGATGTAATTCCTTGTTTCTTTATCTGTGAGAGGTTTTTATGCACTTGCAGCTTTAATATTCTGTCCAGCCCTGATACAGACTGAATCCTTTAGCTTCCCTCTGGAAAAAACAAAAAAGACTCTAAATTCATTCCAGCAGCATGCACACATTATCCTGTTGTGCAGTCTCAGAGCTAAGGCTACAGAGCTTTGCTAAAGACTTGGTGTGTTCCAGCTCCCCAAGACTCCCTTAGGCCCAGGGGCGATGACAACTTTCATCTCTTTGCACTCTAGATGCAGCATAGAGGTTGTAAGTTCAGCAATGTGGTTTGCAAATTCGAATTTTGACTTATTTGAGACAACAGAGCCATCATAATGAACAGCAATTTTACATTTCTATGAAACAGAAACATATTTTCACCAGCTTAACAAATTGGACAGCCTACCCAGAAACAGAGTTGACATTCCCAAAATAAAATCAAATAATGATAAAGAAACCATTAAGATCGTTCTGCAGTCATTGTTGTAGCAAAGACAGCAAAAGAAAGCACACTGTGTAAGACTGTACCAGGTATTTGGATGTAATTTTACCATTTCATCCCTGCTGCTAATGCAATTAGGGTATTAAAATTGGGTATTAAAATATTGCAGCTTTCTCCATCTCCTCTGACATAAGTGAAGGGGTATGGTCAGGTGCAGGATTGAATAAATACATTTACTCAAAAACTCCATAAAAATTCCAATCAGTTTGTTTCTCATGCAGTGCTTACACTGCCACTGGTATCTATAAAAGTTGTGCTGGGTTCATAAGGAAACTAGTCATATTGAAATGATTAAAGCTGACCAGAAGGAGAATTATCTAAGAAATCCATAGTATTTTACGGATGAGCTGGCATAAACAGTATTTACCATACCATAACTCATACAAGTCTTACTTACTATCCTAATGAGTGACAATAGCATATCTGGAAAACATCTGCCCTGGAAAAGGACACATCAGCTACTCTGTCTGCTTGAAAAATGTAGATATAGTATTACTCTATGTCAGCCATGCATATCATATGTGGTATGAAATGTCTTCTGTGGTAAAAGAATAACGAGTGCATGCTCCATCTCTAAGTTCCCCAGAATAGACTCTGGTGTCCTTTCTCTGGATGAGTACCCCTTATTCCCTGAGTACTCTAATGGAAAAAGGAGTACATGTTTTCTGCTCTGCAGGAGTTCAAGCTACTTTATGATTTAAATCCCAGCAGGGCTAAAATAATTTTCCAGCAAGTTACTAAAAAAGCATTTGCAATTTACTATAATTATTCTTCATGTTCTTATGAAGACATTGGCAGTAGGAAAAAAAGACAAAAGCTTAAAGAAGGTATTTCTTTTGCAAATTTAAAAGAAAGCACTTAGGTTACCACGGCCGTTTATATAGCTACTCTCTCTTCCTTTTCAACTGTCATGCATGTTTTGGCTGGCATGATTACAGTATATTCCTAATCCCCAGAAGAACATTTTTCCCATCAGAACCAGCAGCAGCTGCGCTTGAACATGTTTATCAACACACCCACCTGTGTTTTTGTCATGGACCGCCAATGATGCCATAACTCCTCCTGTGCTTTCCACTATGTAGGTGTTTGTAGTGTCTTTCCAAAAAAGTGAATTTTGAGAGCAGGGATGTTTCCCATTTCATAGAGTATTTTAGTAAAGTGAACTTTGCTTTAGTGAAACAACTCCAGAAGGGTCAGACCTATGGCAATTACAAGAGGCAGTAAATACATCCTGCAAGTTTTAGAGGAATGTAGTGTCCAGCCATCCACTCTTTAAAGAACATCTAGCTTCTGCAACCAGCAGAAGTTTTTTTGCTGTTACTTTGGACACTGCCCTCTTTTTTACATAAACTGCTAAAATACTGAACCCAACAGCATGTTATGGTTTGTTTTCTGGCTCAGGATACAGATAGAGTAATGGGAAAAAGTTAGCATCGTGGGCATCTTGAATGCTTGCAATAATTCACTTTCTTCAGTAGTTATGCTTTGTTATTAGAGAGTGTGAACATTTTCATTCTTATTAACAGAGTGATCTTTAGCCAAGAAATTATCTAATAGAACAGCTGGGACACTTTGAAGCAAACTATGAACTTAAGTTCACGATTCAGAAAATTTTGCCTTGTCTTAGATTTTTCTTTTTTTTTTCTTTTTTTTTTTTTTTTTTTTTTTTTTTAATAAATGCAGCAGTGATCTAAAATATTTTTTCACCAACCCCTGTGCTGATCAGGTATTCTTATATTAATTGAACTAAGGAATGTACAGTAGAGATAAAGATCTGTGTGGCAGATGTGATGCTTGTGTTCATTTTACCCAAAGTTCCAATTTATTGTCTTCCCTAAATGTAGGGTTTCGTGACTATCCCACATGCCTTTAAATGATATTTTTCATCTCCTTACAAAGGTCTGTTTTCAGATAGAAAATGCTGTGGTCTAAACTAGAAATGTGAGAAGACTTATATTTATTATCTTGTTAGTTCCAGAAGAGGAATCTACCAGCACTTACAGAAGACTAAGCAGAGTTTAATGGCAGTTTATGGGCTCTGTCTCTTAGCAGAATCATGTACTGTTTACAACTGTTTCCAAGACATGCAGGTGCATTGTGAGAAAATGAGCCACTACTGAAGTCATATTATAGACACTTAGTTACAAGTGTTTCAGTCACATAGCAAGAAATTAACAATGCTGCATTTGTTTTCTTTTTAATATTTCTCATATTTCTTATTCTCATTCTAAAGGAATGCATTCTAATCCAAGGACACATTCTCATACATTCATTAATCCTGCTGCTCTAAAATGTTTCACATGAAAACTCAAAATCAGATGGCTTTATGCGTTCCAACTGGGCTTTTGTAAAACAGGGTCATCCTTGAACTTGTCATCTGCTGAGGTATTAAATTCCAGATTTCACTCAATTACATGATCTTAAGAATGTGGCAAATTGCCATTTCTTTCTCAACTTTGAACAAATGTTATTGCATCTAACTGTTTAATTTCAGGAATCCCTCAATTATAAATGGCCTTTAGCAGGAAGTTGTACATCTTCTAAAAATTTACCTATGAAGGGAATGTAAATGTTCCTTATTGTATACATTCTGTAAAGACTAAAGATTCTTTTTTTCTTAATCCAGAGTTTAGCAAACATGATTTAATAAATTAATATTTATTTCAGAACAGCAAGCAGTTTGTTTTTTCTTGCATTGGAAGAAAATATTATGAAACCTGGTACAGTGCCTTTGCAGAAAGGTTAACTGATCATTAATGTGATCCATTTATTGAAGTTACAAATCACTACAGCAAAAACTATTCTAACACAGGGCAAACACTTCAAATGAAAAAAAAAAAATAGCAAAATAGAATTAATCATGTTATATTAAAAAGAGTTGTTTCAGATAAAACCGTAACTCTGTCCTGAAATAGCTGTAAGCAATAAATTCCTTCTTGGATAACATATTTTTGTTTTTCTAAAAACAACTTTATGAGGTGTTCTCCATGTCTGCTTCTGTAGCTGTACTCAAAAACTAAGTTCACTGGATTTTTCTGACTGAGTTTGCAGTAGGTATCTTTTTGCAACATAGCAGTTTCACAGAATGTGTATTAATTATGCTATACTTATTAAAAATTATAAAAATTAACTCAATTACACACTTTTGCTCTCTGATTGCATGCAGAGTACTGTTAACCATAGAGGATGTATTGCTTATTAGAGCAGTTGTATTTCACCCAAGAGGTTTAAACCAGCATATCTGCATTGAACAGCTCTGAGTGAAATGTTGAAATTATTTTTCAGCATTTCTCTCAGAGCTGTTTTTTGTCTCAGTTGGACTTTCTGCTGAAACAAAATGCTCTGGACAAGTGTGTAATATTGGACAAGACCACGTAGGACTATGACTGGGATCCTTCTCGGCACAGGCGGGGAGGTGGTGGTGTTCCAGGGGTGGTGAGTGAGCTACAAAGGCAGAGCCAGCTCCCTCCTGACTGGCTGTGGAGGAAAAGTGGCTGGGCTTGGGAAGTGGTTGCAGGAGGAACTGGGAAGAGATAAGGGAGCAGAGCTGGGACTTGAATGGCTTGGGGAATGGGAGAGGGCAGCTGGTGAGAAGGACAAACCTCTCCCAGCAAAGGGAGACCAAGAGAAGTGAACAGCTGCTGCAGCCGCTGGGATTCCAGGAAACAGTAGCTGGGAAAAGGCTGTCTTGAAACGGGACCTACAGGAGCTAAGCCAGGAACAGCTGAGCAACTGCAGGAAGGACTCCTGGGGATCTTCCCACTGCAGGTAGAAGGCAGATCAGGCACCCAGACACCTTTGCCAAGCACTGGCAGAAAACATCTTTTGACTAAACAAGACATGAAATTAACACATCAGGCTTTTCAGTTATTGGCTTGTGAGGGGGAAAATGGGCTTCTGAATCATCTCAAGTTGGAATCCACTCCTGAGTATAAAATGAGTGGGCCAGGAACAGCTTGGATATTCTGTGGGGAAGTGCAAAAGTCTGCTTGGCCCTCCTGCTGTCACAGGTGGAGACAGATAACAGGAGAGATCTGAGCTGTCACTTGGTATGGATCTGTTGGAGACCAGACCCCTGTCAGATCATCTGCATTTCAATAACTCAGATGTTTTCAAGACCAAAACATTCTAGGACATTACTTGTCATAGAAAATTACACAAAAATGTTCTTCCTGTGAAGCCAACTAGCACAGAGTAGCCTGTTAAACCCTCTCATCCTTCAAAACTGGCCAGTCTTATGCAGCTGCCTACCAGGAAGTGCCTATGACCTACAAATTTTCCCAAGTGACGCCAGGGAGTTGTCTAAGGGAATAATCTTTGGTCCAGATCAGAACCATTCTTGTAACCCTTTAACTACATCATCTGTTGAATTTGACTTCTTGGGACAATTTTCTAAAGCTATTAATTCACTAGAATGTTTAATTTACTAAAACAGACATAGCCTAAGGGCTCTTTCCAACCAAGCTGAACAAATCTGAATGGTTCAGTCACATTGTGTCTTAAGAAATAGTTTGGGATTGAGGATACTTGTTCAATAATTGACTTTACACCCATTTCAGTCATAACAGATCTATACCAGTGAGCATATTTTCAAAAGTATGTGCAGGGTATTTTATTCTTTTCCAATATTAGTAATGACAAAAGGAAATGTTGAGGTTTTGTCTTGATATGTTCAACTGAATAAAAATAATTTCAGATAGTTCAAGCTATATAGACCCATGGATCTCTTTTATATAATGACCCGTTTTGTCCGTTGCTTTAATTGGTTTTGTCACGGTCCTTGCAAGAGGGTTAGAGAAGAGTCAGTTTGCAGTGGATTAATTTTGGTGGTATCATCTGCCTCTCTATCTCCATCACCATGGAATCACAGAATGATTTTGGTTGGAAGGGATCTTAAAGATCATCTAGTTCAAAGCCCCTTGCCATGGGCAGGGATACCTGCTAGATGAGGTTGCTCAAAGCCCTGTCCAGCCTGGCCTTGAACACTTCCAGGAATGGGGCATGTACAACTTCTCTAGACAACCTGTTCCAGTGCCTCATCATCCCCACAGTAAAGAATTTACTTTCTTGACTGACTGGGTCTACCGTAATAGAACAAACTGCTCCTTCCTGGATGAATTCAGCAAGAGTCAGCTAAACTGAATCAGAACTAAAATCTAAACAATGCAGAGGTAGCATTATCAGGAGAGAAAGGTAGGTCAGCTCTACTCCAGAGTGACTGCAGTCACCACTGGAGCACAGCCTGGGGCAGGGTACTGCAGTAAGCCCAGGTATGAACTGCAACCATGGCACACCCTCATCCACTGTTGGCAAGCTCCTGCTCCAAAGTGACTGCTGCTCTCCCTAACATGATTCTCCACACAGTTTTCACTGCAGGCTTGGGCTGGTGCCAGGCACTCTAAATTCAGCATTGTACTCAGAATAGTTTGGAGTATTGCAGTCCATTTGGTAGACAGGGATGTTGTGACTGTTAGACTCTGCCTGCTATTGACAGCTTTGGCTTCTCTCTAGCATCTAGGTGGAACTCAGTTTTTAATTTAGAAATCATGAAATCCCTTCCCTTGACAGTGAAACACTTCTCTTCTGATGATGCAGGCTCATGAAGCTGAAGGTCTTTAGGAGGGAACTGCTGTTGGAGAGTTTGCTATGAGACATCTTCCATTTTAATAATTCTTCTCTGCTAGCCTTTGAATGCATTGTGAATCCTTCTGTTACCATCACAGATGAAAGATGATGAAGTGAGCGTGGACTAAGGCAATTTAAAAAAAACTTAATGCTGAACTACTATCAAATTTCAGAATTAGAGTCTTGGGCTGGCATCCAATATGAAAGACTAAATTCAAGAAATTCTTCTAATAAATAAATGAAAAAAGAAGCCCTCAAACTTGTAGGAACCAATAAGTTTGTCTAGAAGAAGCAAAATTTAGAGGAGTAAACATAAGCAATAGCATTGCTGAAAGTTTTCCAGTGGATAGGACATATATATTTTACCAATAGTACATTACCTGGGTGTATCCAGGATTGTGTTTTTGTGATTGCCCAAACTGGCAGAGCAGAGGGAAAGCTGTGGGTTAAGGGGGGGTGAATGCTGGGCTTGGGTTATGGGGGGTGAATGCTTTGAATGGAAATGAGAGGAGCGAAGAAAATAGGAAATTTTGTGCACCTGGGTTTCCCATGAAAACAGCACCATGGCACTAAGCAAGAAGATAAGCAGAACTCTCTAACACAGTGCTTTGTGTCTGTATTGATATCTGCATTTCTGCAGAGTTATTTAGGAACTTCTTGATGAAACAGTTACGTGGCAGAATTCAGATAAAAGCACAAATCTGTGTTAAATAAGCCTTTTAGAATAAAGCATTAATCCAGGAACAAAGATTATGTACGTGAATGTTTTTGAAAGTACCCCACCGTAGTATCAAACATGTTCTATAGGCTGAAAATTTGGGAAGTTGCAGAACCTGGTTAAAGGAAAGGTTTTAAATACTTGCTTCAAGCACTGGAACAGGTATAGACCACTTTCCTTTAACAAATCCATAATTCATAGTAAACTATTTGCTAATCACTCACATATTCAGCACAGCTGGTCTACTTAGTCTCTCATTCATAAGAAAGCAGTATCACAGCATGGTAGCAGGAAATAAAAGGGATTTACAAAGAACTGGTCACAGAAGAGGTTAAGTACAAAATCTAATTAAAACCACTTTGAAATGTTATTTAGTCTCTGTTACAGTGTAGTGGATTTCTTTTGGGGAACACTGAATGCGTCAGTAATTGCTGACAGAAATGTATATTCCCAGTTTGTCTTTACAATGATGTATAAGCTTAATGCTTTCATTCATATGAAGATTTTATTTTATTAATGGTTATCAAAAGTCTACAAGAATTTTCCTAGATAGTTTTTTTCTCCTAGATTGACTGTTTGTAAGATACTAGGAAGATCATGGTTTTAAACTATAAAGGCCACGGACTTCCTAAGTGAATGTGTGCAAACTGCCTGAAAAGGATTGTTTTGATAACCTTGATGTAGGGTTTTCTACTTTTTTTTTTTTTTTTTCTATTTAAAGACCCAGCTGATGTGTTCATGTTATAATGAAAAATAATTCTTCATCAAAGCTGATAAATATAGGAATTGTAGAAACTATTTGGTAGATATTTTGGTCTAAGATTTTTAAGCTTCAGTTAAAAAAAGCCCAGGTCACATTCAAAGCAGTCATCTAGTACATTGCTATGAGCCAGATGAGTGTATGATTCTGATTCACTTTGTGTCCAAGTGACTTTTGAGGAGACACAACTCTGTGATTTGCCTCCGTCACTTGAAAAAGATATTGCCAGGGACATGAAGTTCTTAAATACTCCACAGTAAACTCAAAACCTTCCAAAACAACGGTGGGATGGGAAGTTTCCAGAGCTAACCTGTAATCCAATGGGAGGCTACACCTGAGCATGAGAAATGAATCAAGAAAAACACAGATTAATTAATTTCCACTCTGATCCAAACTGTTTTTTTTTTTTTTTTGAAGCTGAAGTCAGTAGCAATCTCTCTGTAGGCTTCCATGGGCCCATGCTAATTATCTAACATGACTTAGTTTCTCTAGTAAGCTTCCCTGCTTTTTTTGGCTGCTTTCTGCAAGCCATGCGGCCCTAATAAGACTCCTTCCAGTGTTGCCAAAACTAATGTTATCCTCTTTTTCTATTTTCTTGTGATGTATACATGTGAAATGAGAATGAAGAAGAAATCCCCAGAAGGGAATGTTCAACCAGCACACAGAGCCACATAAGACTGGAGTTTGCAGGCTTTTATCAATCAGAATGGCTCTGGGATTTCAGTTCCCCACAAGCCTGAGCACTGGGCCCAAGAACTTCCTGCAGAGCTTGAGAAGTGTAGTAAATGAAGAAAGTTTAATGCTTATCTTAGATACACACAATTATGCTGTTGCTTTCTTCTGTTATTTTGACAAAAGATGCAAAAGTTTTCAGTCATGTTGTTTTCCTTTATTTCTCTCCTTAGTTCTTCACTGCTGACTTTCTACCAGGTAGGAAGAAAGACATACTATTTTGTTCCTGGTTTTTAAAAGGAGATGAAGGGATGGGAAGAGAGAGTGAGAAATCATGGGCTATTCAATTTTCCGCTTAGTTCTGCTTTTGTATGATACATGTGTGTTGCATGCTTCTCTTCTTTTCCCTTTGTCTTATTGCACCATTTTCTTTTCCTCTGTGCTTTTTGTTTACTTTAGTGATGTAAGCATCAAATCATAAGAGTGGTTTTCTTTGTATTTTACTGTTTAAGGTTAGTGTAACTAAGCTCATTGTGTAACTAATACAATACAAAATTAGAATTTGGTGAGTGGGAAAAAAGAACTTTTTATCCCAGTAAATGCTCTTAGATATTAAGAAAATACACATTTCATACACTGTATTAAAACTAGCTGTCAAATTCTTTTTCAACACTGGGTGGTATTTCCACCCTAAAGCAGAAAATAGGAAAAAGTGATGTTGAAATAAAGGCAAGACTTTTTAACAAATTCAGTTTCAGTGGTTCTTGCATCCTGTTCTGGATTTTTATATATTGATTCTACTCTTTGAGTATGTCCTGCTGATACACTGCAATCCAACCTTGGCAGCTGCAGACACATTCAATTTATACAGATTTAAGCAAAAATAATAGATTCTGAACCTAATTTTCCTGTCTCAGGTCCCTAATTTTTCCATAACATTAAAGAGGTGAATGAGAAGCCCTTTGTATTGTCCAGGATCAACATGCAGAGGGATAACTAGTACAACTGATAATCCATTTTCTTGGAAATCTGCTAAATTTGAGTGCAAATAAACAAAGTCCCTGCCACAGAAGTGCTCATCCATTGCTGTGTGATTTACCCTCAAACTATTCCCTGCCCAGATCTGAATTTCTTTGAGGTTGTCTTTGATAATAGTGAGCTTAAAGGTAGCAACTGCATTTATACAAACTCTTGCCATGTCTAATGACTAATGAGAGAAAATACAGCAGGAGGGTTGCTTTCTTCAATTTTTTTGTTATCTTTCAAGATTTAATCACCTAATTCTTATCCTGTGGTATGACAAAGAATTTGTCAAAAGCTGTACACTGGTACCAGCATTAACACAATTTGTATATCAGCAACTATATAGTAATATCAAGTAGAATTCATCAGCCATCAACAAATGTCCATCAATGTAACAATATCTGCTTCTTGCATTGAACAAAGATAAAAAAGAAGATTGAGGAAAATATTAAAAACCAAATGTTCTTCAGTAACTCTTGGAATGAAAATGTAATAACTCTACAATACTGTGATAAGCACAGTAGAAATGCAGTGAGTGACACCTGGAGTCGCAATCTAAAGTCATTCCAAAATGTTTTTGGTTATCTGTAAAAGTTTTGCATAATATTATTTTGCTTATGATGGAAACAAAACCCAAGTTCTCAATTTCCCAGGGAGTTAAAATTTAGACTAGGCCATTCTTAAATAAATGAATATGATGTTTGATTCCCTGGTAATTCATTCTAGGCCATGCCATTACTGAAACTGTCCATTATATTTTTACTGCTGAACAAGCAGAACTTGGGTCTGAGGGAAATCACATGCAGGGCCCATGTGTTACACTTTGGGGAGCAACTCAGGAAACCTCCATGGGGCTGTGGGATTCACCAGTGTTCCTGCAGCAGGTCTGCAGTGGAGCACCTGCAGATAGTTGGGTGTGCCCACCCTGGATCTATGGGCTCTGAAACCCCTCTGTCACTAGCCCTGGGACAGCCTTTGTGGGTCACCAGGGCTGCACATCTGCCCCAGGTGAGAGCTGACAGGCTCCTCGCAGCCACAGAACTGCAGATTCTGGCTTTAGGATATTGCTGTGTTTGGGGAAATCTGCCAAGAGCTCCCATCAGCAACTGCCTTTGACTTGGCCTAATACAGACTGAGGCCTTTCGGTTCACATCTGTGCTCTAGGTGAGTCTGGTTAGACAAGAGAAACCAACTTCTGTCCTGGGGAGTCTGGACTGATGGAAATAAATAGACAAAGCAAGAGAATGAAACAGCATTTTAGCCATAATCAGAAGAAATGTGGCAAAATAACAAGCTTACCAAATGCCCTGAAATGTATAAGAAAGTTCACAACTCCGGAATACAAGGGAAAGTCTCCAAATGACTGGAAGATTTAACAGCAAAGTGAGAAACTACAGAGAATGCAGACTGCAGCAGTAGATTTAAAACAGGCAAAAGAAGGTTGCTGCTAAATCAAGCTGAACTTCTGCATCTTGGCTCAAAATAATAGAGGATCCATGAATCTGCCAATGTTCAAAAGGAAGATGTCAGCAAATTAATAAGAGGTTAAGGGAAGAGTGTGCGAAGAGGGCGTGGAGGAGAGTCACTACACACAACAGGAGTTAATAATCAGGAGAGTCCTGGGGATGATTGATGAAAGAAACTGAGTCTTGGTACCAACAAGGGAGTCAGTATATAATTAGCTGGCTTTCCTGATGGGGTTTGATTTGCATTGCTGTATATTTAATAGCTGTCAGTGGAGCTGCAGTCACAGAGTCAGAGTCAGTCTGGGATGAGGATGAAAGAGAAAGTAGAAGATCATAGGGGAGCAAGCTGGCCAAGACCCAAGAAAGAAGAAGTTTCAGAACAGGGAATGACATACAAAGAGGAGAAGAATCAGTAAGAGAGGAACTCAGAGGAAGGATTCCTTCCACAAGAGCTAGAGGTATCAAGTAACAGAAAGAAATTGTAAGGGAATAGGGTGGATGATATTGGTGACTTACATATTCTTTAGGCCATTATCTATTAGAAAGAATTATCTCAAGGAAAAAAACCTCCTGGAAATATTTTTCCTGTTTCAAAGAAAATTCACAGAGGTAAAAAAGTACCTACAAAGATCTGGTTTTGTATTCAAAAATGTTATATTTGATGTATGAATTAAATGCTCCCAAGACTGGGAACATGATAGGATAAGGACAGACTAGGGGCTCAATTCATCAAAGGAATAAGAAAATACTTGAGGACTTTGTAGGAAAAGTAACTGAAAGCATGTAAGAGGAGCTTTGTCCCAAGGAAGTGAGCATGATCAATCATTTCTGCAGTAAGGAGGAGCTGATATCTGAGTATCTTGTTTAACTCGCTCCCTCTTAAATTTTTATTTATCATGCAACAGCCTTAAAAATAACAGTGTTTTCTCAATTAAATACTGGACCAGGCATTAAAGGGTAAGAGGGAAAATATCCAACAGGGTATAAATTCTTGTTGTACTGTGTCCATTTCAAATCTCCCTTAGCAGCAAAATAGTTATTGCAGTCACTGCATCAGTCAGTTGTTAAAGTGTCATAATTAAGACTATATACATGCTAAAATTCTGTTCTTTATACCAGTTCTAATGGTATCAAGCTTGCATGTAACTTACTGATTTTTTTTAAAACTTCTGTCCCTAGCACAAAACCTTCAGCATTTAAACAAGGATTTCCCTTTCATTCATGTATTCTGCTGCTGAAAAATAGACAGTTGGGGTTTTTTTTAGTAGAGAGTACCAGAAAATAAGAACATGAAAATACCTAGTTTGCTTTTGCACAGACCTATATCTCATAGAGAGCAAAACATGTCTCTTCCCTGGACAGCATGTTGCTTATCAAATTTCAGGCCAAATAATCTTTTAAGGGTGAATTATACATTTTGAAAGTGGGAACTCTAATTACAATCAAACAATGAAAGAGGTAAAAGATGTAAGAAGGAAACTGTATCTCCCTGTCTAGAGCACAGTGCTGTACAATCTGTGTGTGACTGCATAATACAGGAGTGATGCAGAGACAAAACCACACCTTCTGATAGAAGTATATTGCACTTGGAAAATTGCAAGAGCAAAAATATTTTCCAAAAGTTCCCTCTAGCTTTCATATTTGCCCTTTAACAATCTTCCTTTTCTAAAATGAGTCCAAAAGTAAAGTAAATAAGTCAAACACTCTGTCAAGGAAAACAAAAAACGTGTTAAACCAGGAAGAGATTTTCTTTTTAAGTCACTACAAGTGATGAAAAAGTTTCTGTTAAATACTTATAATTAAAAAGATTGATTAAAAAATTTACATAGTGCAAAATCATTAAAGATGCCTAAGCATAGAACATAATCTATTAGATAGGTGTAAAGCTGTGACTTAAAATGTGAGCTGCCAAAATTGTGTTTGGAATTCTCTTCCATCACAGAATCACATGCCAAAATTGTGTTTGGAATTCTCTTCCATCACAGAATCACAAAATTTGAAAGGGACCATTGAAGGTCATCAAGCAGGGTAGCCTAGAGCATGTCCCTCAGGATTGTGTCCAGGTGGTTTTGAATATCTCCAGAGAAGAAGACTGCACAACCTGTCTGCAAAACCTGTTCAAGTGTTCTGTCGCCCTAATAGGTATTTGCCATAAAATATAAAATATTTTCTGAAAGAGGTTGAGGAAGTATAAAAGTGTATGGGAAGCATTTCTTTTTCTAAAATATAAACTTCTTCACACAACAATCAATGCTACAGCCTATGAATTTAAAGAAGAAACAAACAAGAAATCGAACTAAACTTATGTCTTTTAATCTAAGAATACCCCAAACCCAGTCTTTCAGATAGCAGTCCAGACATGAACAGGAACAGAGGTGAAGAAGTTAGAATTTCATTTTAGATGTGACTTCACATACATTTTAGACAATACTGGTTATATTCTCTTTTCCAAATACACTTCTCTAAGTTCTTGAGTTTTGATTTCCCTCCTTTAAACTAGATAGTCTTTATTCATGATAACTCAGACACAAGATAATAAATTAACTGTAATACATATATCATCATCCAGATTAACCTGTGAGCCCCTAACTTGAACCAACTTTGAGCTGATCACAAACCTTCTCCTCGGAATTCTGCTGAGAAATATTTTACAAAAAATGGAAAATCCTGCCAAGCAGCAGTGCACATCCATGGAGCAGATAGAAGAGGACTCCCAGAAAAAAAAAGGAAATATCTGAGAACTGAAGGAAAAAGTAAAACTTCTTGTACTAGATGTAACTCTCTATGAATATATTTCTAACTGTATTTGAAGACTCTGCAATGCAGACAGGTACTGTACTCTCCTTTGGCTCTCTATTGCAGAGAAACAGGCAACTCTTGGGCAGAAGCACAACCTGTTTTAACCATTTACTTTAGGCTGAAGTTCACCATACATTAAAAGTGACAGCCATAGAATTATAAAATCATCCTGAGTTAGAAGGCACTCACAAGGACTGTCCAGTCTAGCTCCTGACTCTACAGAGGGCAACCTCAAAGTTAAAGCTTAGGTAAAAGAGTGCTGCTCAAACAATAACAAACTTGGGGCCATGAGCACTTTTCTGGGGAGCCTCTTCAAGTGAACACCCTCTCAGTGAAAAACATCCAATCTAAACTTCCCCTGGAGCAGCTTTAAGAAATTCCCTTGAGTCCCATCACCTGACACCTCTCTGCTCCCCATCATGAGGAAGTTGTAGAAACCATGAGGTCACCCCTCAGTCTCCTGTAAGCTGAACAAACCCAATATCCTCAGACGCTCCTTGTAACTCGAGCCCTCACGTTCTTTCACCCTCTCGCTCTGCTTTGGAAATATAGTATTTTTATATCCTTGTGTTGCCAAGTCCAAAGCTGCAGGCAATACTCAAACTGAGGCTGCACCAATGCTGACTACAGGGAAACAATAACTTCTTTTAACTGGTGTCTCAATGTTGAATACAATGGGAGTCTGGAACACAACTTAGATGAAGGCATCTGCTCTGTAGACACCTCCATTGAGAAAGAATAATCCTGCCCTTACAGTCCATCTCAATACACAGCTGTAGTAAGGTTGGACTCCTAAAGAGGGCATCCACAGCCCAGCATTCAAAGCAAAACCCCTTGGGCTGGACCACACATCCTTTTGAAAGTGAAAATGGTCACTGCTCACGCCTCTTATCTGATGGCTGCTTTGGAAAGTTCATTGAAACAAATCTGTGGGACTCCCTTACATACAGAAAATATTACTCAGATGGGCAAAATAAAATCTCTTGTAGAGGGTGAGATTGCAAAAGGGTTGCTTTTTATGAGAGTAAAAAAATTAGTCCTGAAGTGGCTGAATCATTAGGGATCAGAATAATTTTCTCCTTTTACCTACTGGTCACAGAGGATGGCAGACAAAGCATGAGAACTTGAACTGGCTCATTGGTGACACCCACAACAGGTTCATAATAGCTGGCAGAGTCAAACTCCCAGTACTGATAGCTAAGAGTAATGGACATGCATATCTACAATAAACTTACCAGTCTCAACAACTGTTTGAAAGTCTTAAATGGCATTTAAGTGGCAGAGTAATCAAATGATGAATTAAGTAAAGGCTTTGTTAGCTGGCATAATTCCCAGAATGCGCTGTGGTAAAATTTTGATTTGAGATATTAGTAGGTGATAATTTTTGGAAGGATTTCTGACTATTTTTTTCACAGCCTCTGAACGAAGAGGATACCAAGCTATCAGAAAGAGGGAATAATAAACTAAAATTTTACCCTGAAGTAAAAGTGCTTGGTTTATGCTTCCACCAAAGATTTTACTTCTGACATACCAACATCTCTGGATTTGTTCAGAGAGTAATCAAGAAGTCTTGTGTGTTTTTGAGAGATAGATAATCACTAAAAGACTAATAAAATCGTCTCA